>OZ018326.1:117764094-118364094 GCA_963969495.1 Ceratothoa steindachneri
AAACTTATTTTCATATATTTCGGATTCAATCCTACACCTGTAGGAACCTTTACATTCCACTTTCTACCCAATCAGATATTTTTAATTTACTCTCCTTAAAACACTGTTTTCTTGTTTTCAGAACTCCACGGATCATGCTCATTAGTGAAGAGTAACGTAGTCCTGTTTTTTTTTTACTTAAATATGGTTACTTACCAGGGAAGAGAGAGATACGAGTCTAATACTATTTAACAATGTGAAACAGCGACTTTCATGTTATCCGAAACCTGACTGGAAATACCGTCTGTTTATACAAATTTTGCCTTTAAGAATTCCGTTACTTCGTGCAAGCATCCCTGGGAGTGTGTTTTCGAGACCAACCCTGTTTTCTGGTCAAGTCAAAGCACCCGTTATCCTCCTACGTGAAATCACACTTTTTTGACCGATAACATTGTCACGAAATGTCAGGCAGTTTCATTCCTTTATTTGTTCGATGGAGTAGCTGTTTATTGAATTATTTGTGGACAATTAACTCGTCTCGCCATTCTAAAAAATAATAACAATACCATCAGTATCATCTACAATGCACTTTGAATAGTGTTACCATGAATTTGCTACAAAACTATTAAAAGGAATCTGAAAGTTATTACTCATCGTTGTCTAGTATTTGACGCACCATTTCTTCGAAAACAAATAACTGTCTTCATAATATAGGAAATAGGCTTGGATATTATTAGTAAATAATATCAAAGAATATTCTTAGCAATTTTACATTAAAATTGACAGAGTATTTTCAAGTAAATATAGATTTTAGTATTTTTTTATCTACTTTAGGACGCTATTGTATTTTATTTTTTCTCTATGCTTCCTATATGGCATTGGATTCCTTTACCACTTCAAATTTATGCATATTTACCTGCGGGAAAATTACGTTAATGAAAGCCTATTATAGAGACTGGCTCATTCATCGCACGATCTCTGATGCCTAGTTTAATAGTATTTTCTCGGTAAATCTTCATCCATAACTGGCGTTCGGTATATAGTAGGATTGCTTTGAATGCTAAGTCAATTTTTCAACGCTAAATCAGGTTCAGTCACCTAGGGAACAAATTGAGCGGGAATGGAGTGAATATTTAATGCAAAATGATTCACAGAATATTTTATTCAGGAAAATATTTTCAGCAATACGTGTGAAATAGAAATAAGCATAAGAGCCTTCCCCTATAGAATCCTTCTAAGATTCTTTTAATGCGTATAATTGTTCGAATTAATGCCCTCAAAAACTAATCAGCAATAAAAGAGGTAAAAACGAACTTTTAGAATTGGGACTATAATGTAAATTGTACAAAACATCAATGCATATAAGATTGGGTACTAAAGCTTTAAACACATTTATATGGGTGCCCCAAATAAAACAATAAGCAACACCTTAAAATTTTAATCATGCCTATTTACTATAAGGTCCAATTCAAGATAGTTGACAGAATAAGAAACTGGGGATACAGAATCAACTTGTATAAAAGTATGTCATGTAAATGTATTGTATATGTAATGTTCTAAATATATAATTTTAGTAGGGTAGTGCTCTCAAATCTTTACTTCCTAAAAGCCGGAAAAAAAGAGATAAAAGAGAGGAATTATCAAGAAACAACAATAGCCAGACAAACAAAATCCAAATTCAGAGATCACTTAAAAAAAAATACTAAAAACTTGACGTACCAATAATGATAAGCACTATTTTTATTTTCTTAAAATTTAAAAATAATTCTAAGGAGTTCCTATCACCCAGAAAGATATTTAGATCTTAAAAGAAATAGGTGAGGATTCAAGAAATTAAAATGTATGGAAGATAAATAACCGTAGATCTTTCTGCAATCATTGCAGCCCGGAAGTTACACAATAAATCAAATATCAGCCCAAGCATAGTTGCCTATGCTAAGTTCCAGCCTTTCAAATTATCTACTAAATTAGGTAAATATTAATAAAACCTGAGCTAAGATAATGATTTGACCGATGACGTAATGTTCACTGATGACGTCATTTATGACGCCAATGATCTATATTAACCTCAAAGCCGCCAGGATAAAGGTTATTACTAAAATGTTAAGTCTAATTTATATATACAACCATGGCCAAAACTTTGCGTAAACCTTTAAAATTATAGTAAATTATATAAATGTAGGGTCGTAAATTTTGATTGGGAAATCACTATGTACTTATATAACATTGAAACAAGGAAGAATAAATAGCATTAAGTGTGATATGCACCAAACAATCAACAAGAATTAACATACAAAAAATAAACAGATGAACCTCTATAAAAAAATTAAGAACACCATAACGATACTCGAAGCTCAATACCGTCTCAACAGCCCCATGGTATAAAAGAGAGCATTTAACCTTTAAGCCATGCTCTCTACGAGGCTGCGATACCTGATAGGTTTGATGCTGACATAATTATCGGTGATAACAAGCTTCAATTGTTCATTGCAGGCTGGCTTGCGACGTATTGCGGACTCTTTCAGGTTCTACCAGGTGTTTTCATTTGACTCATATCCTGGGCAGTCTAGCACCGTCATAATTTTGTCTCAGAACCACTGTATGGTGGCGCACACTGGTAACATAGGAAAGTATCATGATGGAATATTATATTATGGTAATTTATGGAGAAGTCTAGGCCTGAGGGCAGCATTTATTCTCTCGGGACAGATAGATGGTTCCCTGAATTCATGATTCAATCCAAAACGCTGTTATAACCCACTTCCAAACATGAAATGCATCACCATGCTCTACTGTTAGCAATTATACACTCTTACTCCATTGCTACCCTGGCCTCTTGCAGTTTATAATGTTGCCTGGGATCAAGAAATCTAGAACATACGTACCTAGGGGATGCATGGTCCAGTTGTGGTGATTAGGTGCCAAGTCAGTCGAAGGCGCTTCTGCTGAAGTTTGATCTGCGACTTCTGGCAGAGATGAATGAATTAAGTACCTGTTCAAGTATTAAAAGACGGACTGTTTTAATGGATGCTTTAACATCGTCACTCTTTTTCCAATTATTTTGCATCTGAGCTGCTGATTTCTTACGATCACAATGGATTATGCGACGAGGAGATCAGTCTCTCTTCATGATGCATACTGACCCTGGCTCATACAGAACTAGATTATGCTTGGATCATCCTATTTCTCAAAACCTCTTTAACACCTCTGTAACACTGAAATTCGATGCGTCTAAACTCAGGGTGATTTATTGATAGCTGAGTTACTCCTCATGCAGTCTGTGTATCAGACTTCTTTTCTTGCCTCGATATTTGTGTTTCGCCATAGACATATTATGGTCAGATCCAGTCGCATGAAATATCATATTAAATAACAAATATGATGTGTTATATATAGTCATTTTGACTAACATACCCTATATTTATTTCAAGCATACATAAATTTCAATAGCATCACCATTTTAGTTAGATATTAAGAATAATGTTGTAAGGAAACTTGTATTTTTATTATCTTCCAGATGTATGGAACTTGTATGCTAACATACACCAACATATTCATAGATACAAGGGGCGGTCAATAAGTTTTGCAATTTGGATATAAGGAAACGAGATATGAGGAGAAGTGTTTTATAATTTTTCAATATAACTACCCTCGACTTTAATGCACTTGCGCCATTTGTCCCTGAGGCTTCGAATTCCCGCAAACCAGAAATCTCCCCACTGCTGTTCAATCCACTCTTGGACGGCGAGCTGGACATTTTTTTTTTTTTTCAAGGGGCTATCTGGTGACTGCCCACTTGAGAATAGGTCACCGCAAACAAACAGCCCAGTTCTAGGCTACTTTAAAATAAAAATATTAACAGAAACAACAATAAAAAGGGGATAACAATCAGGGAGCAAGCTCAGGCGTCGGGAGGAGGTCCCCCTCCCCCCGGCGCAGGAGCCTGCGACCTACAAAAAAACAAACAACAATAACAAAAAAAAACAAGTTAAATACAAGGGAGAAGGCCGGCCTCCCCCCAAAAGTCAACATGTCCACCAGTCATGGTGCAAGCACTCGTCCCGAGTACAAGGGACAGGCGGTAGTGACCCCGCCCATCCCGGCACCATGACAGGTAACGTGCGCGAAGATCAACCAGACTGGGACATTTGACAACAATGTGCGAACAGTCTGGGGGACGACGCAGTCGTTGCAATAGGGCGCAGGGGAGTGCTCCATCAAATAGCAAAGCGTCACACGAGTGTGTCCGATTGGGAGACGACAGAAAGCAACCTGATGCCGCCGTGGCATTGGGGGATAGTTCAATGGGAACAGTTGCGGCGCAATGGCACGCAACTTTAAGTTCCCTTCAACCGTCTCCCATCTTCTTTGCCAAGCAGTCCGAAGAGCTGCCCGTATTCCTGCCATGTAGTCAGTGTGGGGAAGAGCGAAACGCTGGTCCGGTCGCAAAGTACTCGCGGACTCTTTGGCGCCCTCATCGGCGCGCTCATTCCCCGCAATTGCTACATGTCCAGGAACCCAGAAGAAGATAATCTCGACATTTGCCCGACTCGCCAAAACCGTAGCGTCACGGATATCGCGAACCAGGGGATCCAGAGATTCCAATGCCACGAGAGCACTCAGGGCGCTTTGTTAGTCGCTATAAATCACAATCCGGTCTCCAAACCGGGCACGTCGCGTAATCTCCCGTACCGAGTGGTGTATTGCCACCAGCTCGGCCGTAAAGATAGACGCAGTGCCTGTTAGAGCCCCGCTGATTTCAAATAGAGGGGATACGGCGTGGAAGCCAACCCCCTCTTGGGACATGAAGCCATCCGTATACACTGGCACGGTTCCAGCGTGACACGATATGTGTTCCAAAAAGGTCGAACGCAATACTCCCGCGCATTACAAGCTTTGGGAGCATAGGCGTGGCGACAAATAGCCAAATGTGGTACCATCCAGGGTGGCGTCCTGGGCAGAAGCAGGGGCGCCACCGGCCGGAAAGCTAAATCTACCTCTCGAAGGAGTTTCCTGGCCCTAAACCCAAAGGGCTTAGGGTATAACTGGCGTCTCTCGGTGGCATAGGAACCATCTAGATCAGCTGCGGATGCAGTGAGAGCTGTTGGCGACTGAGGGAGGTGCCGAGCTCGCGAGTACAGGCGAGTGATGCACTGCACGCGGCGCAGAGCGAGTGGCATCTCCCCAGCATCGACCAACAGGGTCTCAATGGGGGAAGTGCGAAATGCACCGGTCGCAAGTCGAAGGCCGGTGTGGTGGATCGAATCCACCTTCCACAATAAACGCTCGGCTTCGGATGCACAAACTTGCATCATCCGTAGTCGAGCTTCAAACGAACAAAGGATCGATAAAAAAGTAGGATAGTGGCCCTATCAGCGCCCCAAGCGCTGAACGTCACGGAACGGAGAATGTCCATGGCGCAGGTGCAAGAGACTCTAAGGCTGCGACTATGAGCCTCCCAGGTTAGGCGTCGGTCGAATACAAGACAAAGGAAACGGTGCGACTCAACCACATCCAGGCGCACCCCATTAGGAAACAAATCTAGGTCGGGGTGAAGCCGTGGATGACGGCGTAAGTGCACCACCTTAGTCTTGGCCAAAGAAAACTGAAACCTGTGCGCTTTGGCTTAGCGAGAGACGCGGTTCAATGCATGCTGGAGTTGACGCTCCAGAGTTGGCATCAGGGCCGCGCCAAATGAGATCTAAAGGTCGTCCACGTAGAGCGTAGTGAGAACATCTTCCGGCGGCACCGAGGTGATGCCGTTGATGCTCATGGCAAAGAGTGTGGCACTGAGGACACTTCCCTGCGGGACACCCTCTTCCTGCTCATTTGGGCCTGAAAAGGCTCCACCCACCCCTACGTGGAATCGACGATCTCGCAAAAATTCAGATATAAACATTGGAGGGCGTCCCCTCGCCCCCATCGTGTGGAGAGTCTCCATGATACCGTATCGCCATGCGGTATCATAGGCCTTCCCAAGATCAAAAAACACCATGGCGTAGTACTGTCTACGAAGAAAAGCCTCGCAGATAGCATTTTCCAGTCGGAGCAAAGCATCCGACGTGGAGTGGAACTTGCGGAAGCCGCACTGTGCGAAAGACAGATGACCTCCGCTGTCCGGGAAAAAAATAATGTAACATTTACCAATTTCTCCATCAACTTACACGCACAAGAGGTTAGAGAGATTAGGCGGAAACTAGTCGGAATAGAGTGATCTCTCCCGGGTTTGCGAAAGGCGAGCAAGGTAGCGATTCACAAGGAGTCTGGGCGAAGACCCTCCACCTAGATCCTGTTGAACAAATCTAACAGAAAGGCCATGCCTCGCTCACCCAAGTGTCGAAGCAATGCGGACGGGATATCGTCCGGACCATGAGCGGTGTCCGCGCACAAAGCGAGAGCGGAACGCAACTCTCTTACAGTAAACTTGTCTTTTAAATGTTCTCCGCCTCAGGAGGTAAAGTTCAGCCGGCAGCCTTCAGCGACATCACGACGTGCATTGAATGCTGCCGGAGCAGCATCAAGGATAGAGAATGCGGAAAAAGCGGTCGCTAAGGATTCCGCCACAGACGAGGGGTCCGAGATATCGGTCCCATTTTTCTGGAGAACGGGAGGGGGATCCAAAAAGAATTTGACCCGAATTCTTTTGACTCGCTTCCACACCTCACCTTAAGGGGTCTTCCCGTTAAGTGATGCCACGTATGTACGCCAAGAAAAGCATCGGGCGTGCTTCGAAATATACCGGAACCTAGCCCATGCCCAACGAAATTCAGCGAGAGTGAAATCGTCCAGTCGGGGCTAATAGCGCATGGAGTCATAACCCTTTTGATTAAGGGGCGTCTCACACTCGGCCGACCACCATAGGAGTGGTCGGCGTGAAAAACGGCCAGACGTCCTAGGGAATGGTAGTCAGGCCAACCGCATTGAGGTTGCCGGAGAAGAACTCAACGGCCTCATCTACGGTCCTGAACTCCTCGACTGAGATAGAGAATTCAGTCATTTCCTAAAATGCAGGCCACCGCGCCCATGCCAAGCACCACCGAGGTGGTCTCTCAGGCGGCAGTTGCCTTGAAAATGATATTTGAATGGGAAAGTGATCACTACCATGGAGGTCATCGACCGCCCCCCAATAAAAATCAGGCTGTGCATCCGAAGAGTACAAAGATAGGTCATTCAAAAAAAGAAAGCGGTTCTCGGACAGTGATGCGTAAACTCATCCACGTTTAGGACACCCATCTCAAGCTCTTCGATCAGATCAGGAAGGACTTGTCCCCTGGGATTTATGGAGTTATCTCCCCAGAGAGGATGCCTGCCGTTCAGATCTCCAAGCAAGAGATAGGGCCTCGGCAACCGTGCCACGTCGCGGTGGAAGTCCCCCGTGTCGAAGTCGCCTGACGGTGGAATGTACGCAGAAAAGATAGTATACCTCCTATCCAGGTGCAGCTGCACAGCCACTGCCTAAAAGGAGGTATCTAAAGGGAAAGGAAGAACAGAAATATCATGCCAGGTATAAACGACGCACCCACCAGCCCGGCCACCCCGCTGTGGTGGGGTCGAAAGACCCTTATACCCCGGGAGGGCGGGCAGGGGGTACGCGCCTAGCATGGTCTCCGGCAAAAAGATAGCTAACGGGGAACGGGACGAGACGAGCCTCCGTAGCTCCTACCAGTTGGCCCGGAGTCCACGGCAATTCCACTAAAGGAATATGCCCTGCAGGCCTAGCTCGGAGGACACGGGGGGCCCTCCACGAACTGAAGACCCTCACGGGAAAGGCCGTGAGCTTCCCGGGGGCAGAACCCCGGGCGTTGTTGGACGGAGAAAGTGCTGAAAGCGCTGTTGCCTTCGAGGACTTATTGGGGGAGTTGGGCTCGCCAAGCGAGTCATTTACTCCCTCCGCCTCGAAACCTTAGGCGGCCTTTGTGGCTTCGGAGGCGGGGGGCTCTCTTTTCGAGGAACCACCGTCTCCGAGCCGCTCGCTGTACATTGGGTCTTTGTCGAAGGAGCCGAAGCTAATTTGTTGCTGTGCTCCTTTACGGGGACAGCGTGAAGAACCCGGTCTGATAACCTAGCGACCATCTTCAAGGGTGTAGCCTCCTGTGTGTCTTACAACTCGGTGGAGGCGCGTGGCCATTTCGCCTTACGGGAAAAGGTCACGCTGGGGGATGGACGAGAGCCCTGGCTTGAGCCGGGGCTGGGTGTGAACCCTTTTTGCCACCAGCTTTACTAGGGAAGCGACGGGTTGAGTAGAGCCCACAGAAGGGCCCTAAATGAGCGCGCAAACAACCGAGCTCGTTGGCCTAGATGGGCCAGTAGCAGAGGGTGCCTTTCTAACTATTGACGCAAATGACGTCCCAGGCAGAGCCGGGCGCACCAGGACCAAGTCCTTAGCCTCGCAGAATGAAAGTCGATCCTGAGCCTGAACGGCCAGGATTTTTTTTCCAAGGAGATATGCACCACATTGCTTCGAAAAAGGACGGTCCGGCTCTTCGCAATCGACACACTTGGCCACACACGATTTGGACTTATGGTGTGCAGCCTTGGAGCAATTTACACAAACTTCGGGTGACCCCGACATTGCACGTCTACAAGAACGATTCGTATGGCCGAAGGGGTGACATTAACAGCACCGCCGCAGCAGTGTAACGAATGCCTTCACGCGGTAGCGGTACCAACCGGCACGCACCAACTCAGCGACCTTGTCACAGTCGAACGTAACAAAGAGTGTGGGGGTGGGTCTCGATGACCCTCCCTGTTTTATCATCACACGTTCGACCTTGACCACCCCATGGTCGGCCAGCTCTAGGGTGATGTCCTCAATGGAGAAGTCATCGAGTTCCCTCGCATAAACTACTCCTTTAACAAAGTTCATGGTAGAGTGCGGCTTCGCACTCACCGGGGTGCCATGAAGTGACCGAAGAGCACTTATCTTAGCCGTCTCGGCGGGATTCGCCTCATTCGCCAGAAGGTTCCCGTCCGAGAAACGGGTAACCTTCGGCTCTCTACCAATTACACTAGCTAAGCCCCTCCTCTGATGGATCATGTTGCCCTTGGCCAATATGGTGCCATCAGTTGAGCGAATGACGAGCAAGCGTTTGAAGCCAGCGAGCTCGAAAATGCCAGGTAACCTCTGTATCAGGCACCTGATGTCATCGAGGCTCCGCGCTGTAGACTTTTCGTCTTAGTCAGGTGCTTCGCAACCGGGGAAGCAGAGGGGCCGGATGTGCCGATCTTGGCTTGGTCGCTTGCCAAAGTGGCAGCAGATCCATCCGTCCCCGTAGCCCCCGCGGATGGAGAGAAGCCCCGAGTCTTTTTTGTATTTTTAGTCTTTTTCTTTTGGGGGGGGAGAGGAGGGTGGGGAATGAACCTGCTTCTCACCACCCCCTGGAAGGAGCCCCCATACCAGATGGACCGGCCTTAGCCAGGTCATTCTTCGAAATGGAGAAGGTCCTGGTAGTCACGGGAGCACCGGTCGGAGGAGATCCCTCCCCTCCTTGTACTGCTTCGGAAACCATCTCCGTTTCAAGAGGCCTTTACATAGGGGCGGATTCGGGTTCGGTGCTTGGCGCCGAGCCCGGATCCCCCCCCATGGAAGGCCTAACCGTCTAAGGCTGGGTTTCCTCAAGGAACATGTCTATCTCAGGGGGGCTTCCAGTTGTCCAGAACCCCCCAAGGCATCGCAGGTCCCGTTGGCAGTATCGTCATTAGTCTTGTGTAGGAAGGCATGGGCCTTGACCCCGGCAAGGTTCAATATTATTGCCAGCGGATCTTTTGAGGGAAGCGACCGAAGGGGCTTTGCTTTCCTCTCCTCCCTAAGGGGGTTTGCCTTACCGAGCCGCTTTGATGTTGAGCGTCTGGCTAAGGGCTGCCTGCTGGCTTCCTTGGCATTTCCCTTGGAAAGAACAGAGGGGACTGCCACTGGTAAAACGGAGGTGCCCGAAAGCACCTCTAGAGAAGGGGGTTAGGGGGAGTCCCCTACACCCGTAAGCGAAAGAGAGGAGTAAGCCTCCTCTCCGGTTAAAGAGAAATGGAGGGTTCCCTGCGCAAGCACAGGGGGGGGACCTCTATTTTTTTCTGTAAAGCTGCCCGAGAGCGGCTCGGTCGTTTCTACAGGGGGAGTTAAAGGTTTTTTGGGCGTTGGGCTCATCATTGGGCATGGTGATCCTCTTTTTATTACGGGATGCAACCGCTCATCACCTCTCGCCGTTGCACGCACTGCAAGTGGTTCTTACAGGCCTAGCAGAGCCAGGCGCCGCCATTTGGGACCACCCCTACCACCTGGTGGCCTGGCAGTCCATTGGCATGGCGGCTCCACCTTAGACGCAGGTTGTTAAAAAAAACCCATCCTGAACCGGAGCTCAGGGGTTAGGGAACATTTTCCCCTTCCCCCTCACCCCCGATCCGGGACGGTTAGCTTAAAAAGAAGTTCAGCATCTACCCTGTGAAATTAGAGGCTGACCATTCAAAGTTGTGGGAGAGGTTGTATGAAAAGCGACGAAGTAGGGGAGAAATACAGGCTATCTGAAGGAAGGATGAGTGGCTAAGCTAGGGCCGAACGGAGCGCTGGATCCCGTCAGCCCGGCGGCCAGGATAGCAAATCGCCGCGCCCCTTACGGAGGGCGAGCTGGACATCTTCATCGTCTCCTACCGGCGTTCACGCAGTGCAGCCATGAGCTGGCGGAATAAAAAGTAGTCGCTAAGGGCCAGATCTGGACTATAGGTAGGATGATTGAGCTCCTCGAATCCCGGCTCACGCAAAGCAGCTTATGCAACTCTGGCCTTGTGGACTTTTAAGACGATGAAGTCGATCATGGAACCTGAGGTTTCTAGGGACCCAACGGGCAGAGACCTTGGTTATGGCCAAATTGTCGTTGATGATGTTGATAACATTTCCATGTGATATTCCAAGTTGTCGCTCGATTTCTTCGACCTTCGTCCGTCGATTTTCGAGGAATATCCTCTCCACACGGGCCACAGTGTTCACCTTGGTCACGTCCAACGGGCGTCCTGGACGGTGGTCATCTTAAAGGGACTCACGACCATGGCAGAACTCCCTATTCCAGCGAGCAATGGTTGCATAGGAAGGGGCGGTGTCGGTATACACTGCAACCATGCCTTCATGGATCTCATTTGCATTCTTGCCTTCCTTGGTCTCACATTTGATCACTATGCGTTGCTCAACCTTCCCCATTGTTAAAAAATTTGCGACGGACGATCTGCGATAAGCTGCTGCTTCTTAAATAGACGAGGCAGGAGCATGCGGGTGCAGGTCCTGACGTGTCATAACTTGTCCTAACACCCCACAAACAGCCATTCCCCTTCTTTTGTTTTGCCCTATCGATTCGCAAAACTTATTGACCGCCCCTCGTATATATAAATAATAAGAAAGAGTCCAGTTGTCCGATAAAATTTGAATTCGAATATATGTATGTATATATATATATATATATATATATATATATATATATATATATATATATATATATATTATATATATATATATATATATATATATATATATATATATATATATATATATATATATATATATATATATATTTGAGAGTTGGGTGGTCGTTCTCCGATCTTAATTTCAATCTCTCCACTAATGCAGTTTTTTACACTGATACTAAATATTCATTTCTTTCTTAGAGAAATTATTGCTTTTAATGTTAATCTAGGTAAGGTTGAGTTAGGTTTTGCGTACTTTCTCGCATTTTTTTTGTATATTTTATAGGTTGTATAGGCTGGGTAAGCCTCTTTAAAAGTGGTGTAATTCACAAGCCGTGATTTGTCACCGAGTTTGGTACCACACCTACTGGCCAGCAGCTTTGCGTCCAAGGAGGTGGCCTGGCTTGGACCGACACCTACCAGTACCTCAGAGTGTGTTTGGACAGATGGCTGTCCTTCACGCAGCATGTCACGCACCTGAGGGAACGGAAGCAGGCCCGGCTGAATGTGATGAGGGCCATAACGCGGCTGAGCGCTGATGCAACCTTCCCCGTCCTCCACCTCTACTACCTGCAGGCAGTGCCCTCCCTAGTAGACTACAGTGCACCGGTCCTTGTAGCGCTACACCGGCAGCAGCAAAAGCCCCTCGTGGTGATGCAAAACACCGCCATGAGGACCATTTTGAAGGCACCCAGGTGATGTAGTGCCTGTGTCATGCCGAATGAGGCCAACCTTGGTCCCCCTCACCACCAGGCGGGATTGCATTGTGGCCTGTCGGATGCAGAGAGTGCTCCAGCGCGACGTGGAGGGTGTTGGGCATAGGAGACTCCAAATGGCCGTGACGCAGGGCATCGACTGCCTGCGCAACAACATGTGGCTCGTAAACGTCAGCCTAGCAACTAATTCCCTCAACCAGGCAGGTAACTGGCTGTATGGCGACACCGCACGTCCCTAACCTTGCCTACGTTGCACCACCACCATGCCCCCCCCCCCCACACGCCACTCACTTCACCGCCACACAGCTGCCCGCCAGCAAAGCGAACTGCCTCACCGAGAAGCTGCTCTATCACGCCCTCATGGCCATGTCTGAGGTCACGGAGCCAGGCAGTGCATTTTACTTCGCCGACGGCTCCGTCGACCCCGACAGCGGGAGGTCCGGCGACGCTTTCGTCACCAGCGGCTTGACGCAGGCGTGGAGGACATCAGGCCACTGTGGTGATACACACGGACTCTCGGTCTGCACTGCAGGCGCTCCAGCTCGCCCACGCCTGAATGTGATGAGGGCCATAACGTGGCTGAGCGCTGATGTAACCTTCCCCGTCCTCCGCCTTTACTACCTGCAGGCAGTGCCCTCCCTAGTAGACTACAGTGCACCAGTCCTTGTAGCGCTACACCGGCAGCAGCAAAAGCGCCTGGTGGTGATGCAAAACACCGCCATGAGGACCATTTTGAAGGCACCCAGGTGATGTAGTGCCTGTGTCATGCCGAATGAGGCCAACCCTGGTCCCTTTCACCACCAGGCGGGATTGCATTGTGGCCTGTCGGGTGCAGAGAGTGCTCTAGCGCAACGTGGAGGGTGTTTGGCATAGGAGACTCCAAATGGCCGTGGCGCAGGGCATCGACTGCCTGCGCAACAACATGTGGCTCGTAAACGTCAGCCTAGCAACTAATTCCCTCAACCAGGCAGGTAACTGGCTGTGTCGCGACACCGCACGTCCCTAACCTTGCCTACGTTGCACCACCACCATGCTCTCCCCCCCCCCACACGCCACTCACTTCACTGCCACACAGCTGCCCACCAGCAAAGTGAACTGCCTCACCGAGAAGCTGCTCCATCACGCCCTCATGGCCATGTCTGAGGTCACGGAGCCAGGCAGCGCATTTTACTTCGCCGACGGCTCCGTCGACCCCGACAGCGGGGGTTCCGGCGCCGCTTTCGTCACCAGCGGCTTGACGCAGGCGTGGAGGACATCAGGCCACTGTGGTGATACACACGGACTCTCGGTGTGCACTGCAGGAGCTCCAGCTCGCCCACGCCTACATCCAAACCCGCGCCCACGCCCACACCCGGGACAACATCCACCTCACCACCACCATCCTGTGCACCCTGCAGGAACTGGCAGCTCAAGGCTGCTGCCGACGAGGCTGCCAAGCGAGCCGCCCACGGCTTCACCATCACCTGGACCGTGCGCCACCCGCTGCAGCAGCTCAAGGTGCAGGTTAAACGCAGGGCCACCCACAACTCCCTCCAGCAGCACTAAGAATGGGAAGCAACTAAGAGGCAAGCAGCGTGGTATGCTGCAACCACAGCCTATCTCCAACTGAACTCATCCTTCCAGCAGCCCAGAGCGAACAGCGTGCTGCTACAGCGTGTGAGGCTGGGCTACTCCATGCGGGAAGGGCTGCACCTTGACTTTGTGGCAGGGAGGTGCGACTCTGTGGCGGCCGGTCCCGGCGCCCATTGGTGCACTACCTTCTCTTCTGCCCAGCCGCCGCCCGCCTCAGGCCAGAGCAAGCGCCCGCCCGTTACCCTGTAAGAGGCGCTTTACTGAGGGTGCGAGAGGTAAAAACCGCCCAGGTGGTCCACCACACCCAGAAAAACGAGCTGCTGGAGGTGCTGAGAACAGCACCCCCTCCGCGCTGATCACCGCCGGCTCCCAGCTGGGCGACGGGTGGTGAGGACCGACGCCACCCACCTCGCAGCAGATAAGACACGCATGGGACGCTCCACCGCGTCTTACTGCACGCTAACACTGACGGGCTACCCGCTTTGTGTAATGTGTACGCTTATACTACGTGTATTTATATATTATTGTATCATACTATTACTGTATTTGTATTGAATTATTTTTGTATTTGTATTAGATTATGTATAAACGTACGCTATTGCATAATAAACCTATACAATCAATCAACATTCTAGGATGAGTCCTCTTATCAATTAAAGACATTCTGAAGACCTTCCAAGTTCCCGCTGAATAAAGAGGAGGAAATCTCTGATCACATTTACACAGCCTACAATCAAGAAAGAAATTAGCTTTTTACTCTTTAGGGGTTGGTGCCTTTTGAATATAAGGCATTTACAGTGGAAGCAAACAGGCAGCCGCCAAGCTGAAACAAGAAACCCAATTGGCTGCCCCAGGAGTGGTACCAAACTCGGTGACAAATCACGGCTTGTGAATTACACCACTTTTAAAGAGGCTTACCCAGCCTATACAACCTATAAAATATACAAAAAAAATGCGAGAAAGTACGCAAAACCTAACTCAACCTTACCTAGATTAACATTAAAAGCAATAATTTCTCTAAGAAAGAAATGAATATTTAGTATCAGTGTAAAAAACTGCATTAGTGGAGAGATTGAAATTAAGATCGGAGAACGACCACCCAACTCTCAAATATATATATATATATATATATATATATATATATATATATATATATATATATATATATATATATATATATATATATATATATATATATATATATATATATATATATATATATATATATATATATATATATACATACATATATTCGAATTCAAATTTTATCGGACAACTGGACTCTTTCTTATTATTTATATATACGAGGGGCGGTCAATAAGTTTTGCGAATCGATAGGGCAAAACAAAAGAAGGGGAATGGCTGTTTGTGGGGTGTTAGGACAAGTTATGACACGTCAGGACCTGCACCCGCATGCTCCTGCCTCGTCTATTTAAGAAGCAGCAGCTTATCGCAGATCGTCCGTCGCAAATTTTTTAACAATGGGGAAGGTTGAGCAACGCATAGTGATCAAATGTGAGACCAAGGAAGGCAAGAATGCAAATGAGATCCATGAAGGCATGGTTGCAGTGTATACCGACACCGCCCCTTCCTATGCAACCATTGCTCGCTGGAATAGGGAGTTCTGCCATGGTCGTGAGTCCCTTTAAGATGACCACCGTCCAGGACGCCCGTTGGACGTGACCAAGGTGAACACTGTGGCCCGTGTGGAGAGGATATTCCTCGAAAATCGACGGACGAAGGTCGAAGAAATCGAGCGACAACTTGGAATATCACATGGAAATGTTATCAACATCATCAACGACAATTTGGCCATAACCAAGGTCTCTGCCCGTTGGGTCCCTAGAAACCTCAGGTTCCATGATCGACTTCATCGTCTTAAAAGTCCACAAGGCCAGAGTTGCATAAGCTGCTTTGCGTGAGCCGGGATTCGAGGAGCTCAATCATCCTACCTATAGTCCAGATCTGGCCCTTAGCGACTACTTTTTATTCCGCCAGCTCATGGCTGCACTGCGTGAACGCCGGTAGGAGACGATGAAGATGTCCAGCTCGCCCTCCGTAAGGGGCGCGGCGATTTGCTATCCTGGCCGCCGGGCTGACGGGATCCAGCGCTCCGTTCGGCCCTAGCTTAGCCACTCATCCTTCCTTCAGATAGCCTGTATTTCTCCCCTACTTCGTCGCTTTTCATACAACCTCTCCCACAACTTTGAATGGTCAGCCTCTAATTTCACAGGGTAGATGCTGAACTTCTTTTTAAGCTAACCGTCCCGGATCGGGGGTGAGGGGGAAGGGGAAAATGTTCCCTAACCCCTGAGCTCCGGTTCAGGATGGGTTTTTTTTAACAACCTGCGTCTAAGGTGGAGCCGCCATGCCAATGGACTGCCAGGCCACCAGGTGGTAGGGGTGGTCCCAAATGGCGGCGCCTGGCTCTGCTAGGCCTGTAAGAACCACTTGCAGTGCGTGCAACGGCGAGAGGTGATGAGCGGTTGCATCCCGTAATAAAAAGAGGATCACCATGCCCAATGATGAGCCCAACGCCCAAAAAACCTTTAACTCCCCCTGTAGAAACGACCGAGCCGCTCTCGGGCAGCTTTACAGAAAAAAATAGAGGTCCCCCCCCTGTGCTTGCGCAGGGAACCCTCCATTTCTCTTTAACCGGAGAGGAGGCTTACTCCTCTCTTTCGCTTACGGGTGTAGGGGACTCCCCCTAACCCCCTTCTCTAGAGGTGCTTTCGGGCACCTCCGTTTTACCAGTGGCAGTCCCCTCTGTTCTTTCCAAGGGAAATGCCAAGGAAGCCAGCAGGCAGCCCTTAGCCAGACGCTCAACATCAAAGCGGCTCGGTAAGGCAAACCCCCTTAGGGAGGAGAGGAAAGCAAAGCCCCTTCGGTCGCTTCCCTCAAAAGATCCGCTGGCAATAATATTGAACCTTGCCGGGGTCAAGGCCCATGCCTTCCTACACAAGACTAATGACGATACTGCCAACGGGACCTGCGATGCCTTGGGGGGTTCTGGACAACTGGAAGCCCCCCTGAGATAGACATGTTCCTTGAGGAAACCCAGCCTTAGACGGTTAGGCCTTCCATGGGGGGGGATCCGGGCTCGGCGCCAAGCACCGAACCCGAATCCGCCCCTATGTAAAGGCCTCTTGAAACGGAGATGGTTTCCGAAGCAGTACAAGGAGGGGAGGGATCTCCTCCGACCGGTGCTCCCGTGACTACCAGGACCTTCTCCATTTCGAAGAATGACCTGGCTAAGGCCGGTCCATCTGGTATGGGGGCTCCTTCCAGGGGGTGGTGAGAAGCAGGTTCATTCCCCACCCTCCTCTCCCCCCCCAAAAGAAAAAGACTAAAAATACAAAAAAGACTCGGGGCTTCTCTCCATCCGCGGGGGCTACGGGGACGGATGGATCTGCTGCCACTTTGGCAAGCGACCAAGCCAAGATCGGCACATCCGGCCCCTCTGCTTCCCCGGTTGCGAAGCACCTGACTAAGACGAAAAGTCTACAGCGCGGAGCCTCGATGACATCAGGTGCCTGATACAGAGGTTACCTGGCATTTTCGAGCTCGCTGGCTTCAAACGCTTGCTCGTCATTCGCTCAACTGATGGCACCATATTGGCCAAGGGCAACATGATCCATCAGAGGAGGGGCTTAGCTAGTGTAATTGGTAGAGAGCCGAAGGTTACCCGTTTCTCGGACGGGAACCTTCTGGCGAATGAGGCGAATCCCGCCGAGACGGCTAAGATAAGTGCTCTTCGGTCACTTCATGGCACCCCGGTGAGTGCGAAGCCGCACTCTACCATGAACTTTGTTAAAGGAGTAGTTTATGCGAGGGAACTCGATGACTTCTCCATTGAGGACATCACCCTAGAGCTGGCCGACCATGGGGTGGTCAAGGTCGAACGTGTGATGATAAAACAGGGAGGGTCATCGAGACCCACCCCCACACTCTTTGTTACGTTCGACTGTGACAAGGTCGCTGAGTTGGTGCGTGCCGGTTGGTACCGCTACCGCGTGAAGGCATTCGTTACACTGCTGCGGCGGTGCTGTTAATGTCACCCCTTCGGCCATACGAATCGTTCTTGTAGACGTGCAATGTCGGGGTCACCCGAAGTTTGTGTAAATTGCTCCAAGGCTGCACACCATAAGTCCAAATCGTGTGTGGCCAAGTGTGTCGATTGCGAAGAGCCGGACCGTCCTTTTTCGAAGCAATGTGGTGCATATCTCCTTGGAAAAAAAATCCTGGCCGTTCAGGCTCAGGATCGACTTTCATTCTGCGAGGCTAAGGACTTGGTCCTGGTGCGCCCGGCTCTGCCTGGGACGTCATTTGCGTCAATAGTTAGAAAGGCACCCTCTGCTACTGGCCCATCTAGGCCAACGAGCTCGGTTGTTTGCGCGCTCATTTAGGGCCCTTCTGTGGGCTCTACTCAACCCGTCGCTTCCCTAGTAAAGCTGGTGGCAAAAAGGGTTCACACCCAGCCCCGGCTCAAGCCAGGGCTCTCGTCCATCCCCCAGCGTGACCTTTTCCCGTAAGGCGAAATGGCCACGCGCCTCCACCGA
This sequence comes from Ceratothoa steindachneri, assembly GCA_963969495.1. Lineage (NCBI taxonomy): Eukaryota > Metazoa > Arthropoda > Malacostraca > Isopoda > Cymothoidae > Ceratothoa > Ceratothoa steindachneri. Next base: position 117,782,366 of record OZ018326.1, read on the forward strand.
GTTGTAAGACACACAGGAGGCTACACCCTTGAAGATGGTCGCTAGGTTATCAGACCGGGTTCTTCACGCTGTCCCCGTAAAGGAGCACAGCAACAAATTAGCTTCGGCTCCTTCGACAAAGACCCAATGTACAGCGAGCGGCTCGGAGACGGTGGTTCCTCGAAAAGAGAGCCCCCCGCCTCCGAAGCCACAAAGGCCGCCTAAGGTTTCGAGGCGGAGGGAGTAAATGACTCGCTTGGCGAGCCCAACTCCCCCAATAAGTCCTCGAAGGCAACAGCGCTTTCAGCACTTTCTCCGTCCAACAACGCCCGGGGTTCTGCCCCCGGGAAGCTCACGGCCTTTCCCGTGAGGGTCTTCAGTTCGTGGAGGGCCCCCCGTGTCCTCCGAGCTAGGCCTGCAGGGCATATTCCTTTAGTGGAATTGCCGTGGACTCCGGGCCAACTGGTAGGAGCTACGGAGGCTCGTCTCGTCCCGTTCCCCGTTAGCTATCTTTTTGCCGGAGACCATGCTAGGCGCGTACCCCCTGCCCGCCCTCCCGGGGTATAAGGGTCTTTCGACCCCACCACAGCGGGGTGGCCGGGCTGGTGGGTGCGTCGTTTATACCTGGCATGATATTTCTGTTCTTCCTTTCCCTTTAGATACCTCCTTTTAGGCAGTGGCTGTGCAGCTGCACCTGGATAGGAGGTATACTATCTTTTCTGCGTACATTCCACCGTCAGGCGACTTCGACACGGGGGACTTCCACCGCGACGTGGCACGGTTGCCGAGGCCCTATCTCTTGCTTGGAGATCTGAACGGCAGGCATCCTCTCTGGGGAGATAACTCCATAAATCCCAGGGGACAAGTCCTTCCTGATCTGATCGAAGAGCTTGAGATGGGTGTCCTAAACGTGGATGAGTTTACGCATCACTGTCCGAGAACCGCTTTCTTTTTTTGAATGACCTATCTTTGTACTCTTCGGATGCACAGCCTGATTTTTATTGGGGGGCGGTCGATGACCTCCATGGTAGTGATCACTTTCCCATTCAAATATCATTTTCAAGGCAACTGCCGCCTGAGAGACCACCTCGGTGGTGCTTGGCATGGGCGCGGTGGCCTGCATTTTAGGAAATGACTGAATTCTCTATCTCAGTCGAGGAGTTCAGGACCGTAGATGAGGCCGTTGAGTTCTTCTCCGGCAACCTCAATGCGGTTGGCCTGACTACCATTCCCTAGGACGTCTGGCCGTTTTTCACGCCGACCACTCCTATGGTGGTCGGCCGAGTGTGAGACGCCCCTTAATCAAAAGGGTTATGACTCCATGCGCTATTAGCCCCGACTGGACGATTTCACTCTCGCTGAATTTCGTTGGGCATGGGCTAGGTTCCGGTATATTTCGAAGCACGCCCGATGCTTTTCTTGGCGTACATACGTGGCATCACTTAACGGGAAGACCCCTTAAGGTGAGGTGTGGAAGCGAGTCAAAAGAATTCGGGTCAAATTCTTTTTGGATCCCCCTCCCGTTCTCCAGAAAAATGGGACCGATATCTCGGACCCCTCGTCTGTGGCGGAATCCTTAGCGACCGCTTTTTCCGCATTCTCTATCCTTGATGCTGCTCCGGCAGCATTCAATGCACGTCGTGATGTCGCTGAAGGCTGCCGGCTGAACTTTACCTCCTGAGGCGGAGAACATTTAAAAGACAAGTTTACTGTAAGAGAGTTGCGTTCCGCTCTCGCTTTGTGCGCGGACACCGCTCATGGTCCGGACGATATCCCGTCCGCATTGCTTCGACACTTGGGTGAGCGAGGCATGGCCTTTCTGTTAGATTTGTTCAACAGGATCTAGGTGGAGGGTCTTCGCCCAGACTCCTTGTGAATCGCTACCTTGCTCGCCTTTCGCAAACCCGGGAGAGATCACTCTATTCCGACTAGTTTCCGCCTAATCTCTCTAACCTCTTGTGCGTGTAAGTTGATGGAGAAATTGGTAAATGTTACATTATTTTTTTCCCGGACAGCGGAGGTCATCTGTCTTTCGCACAGTGCGGCTTCCGCAAGTTCCACTCCACGTCGGATGCTTTGCTCCGACTGGAAAATGCTATCTGCGAGGCTTTTCTTCGTAGACAGTACTACGCCATGGTGTTTTTTGATCTTGGGAAGGCCTATGATACCGCATGGCGATACGGTATCATGGAGACTCTCCACACGATGGGGGCGAGGGGACGCCCTCCAATGTTTATATCTGAATTTTTGCGAGATCGTCGATTCCACGTAGGGGTGGGTGGAGCCTTTTCAGGCCCAAATGAGCAGGAAGAGGGTGTCCCGCAGGGAAGTGTCCTCAGTGCCACACTCTTTGCCATGAGCATCAACGGCATCACCTCGGTGCCGCCGGAAGATGTTCTCACTACGCTCTACGTGGACGACCTTTAGATCTCATTTGGCGCGGCCCTGATGCCAACTCTGGAGCGTCAACTCCAGCATGCATTGAACCGCGTCTCTCGCTAAGCCAAAGCGCACAGGTTTCAGTTTTCTTTGGCCAAGACTAAGGTGGTGCACTTACGCCGTCATCCACGGCTTCACCCCGACCTAGATTTGTTTCCTAATGGGGTGCGCCTGGATGTGGTTGAGTCGCACCGTTTCCTTTGTCTTGTATTCGACCGACGCCTAACCTGGGAGGCTCATAGTCGCAGCCTTAGAGTCTCTTGCACCTGCGCCATGGACATTCTCCGTTCCGTGACGTTCAGCGCTTGGGGCGCTGATAGGGCCACTATCCTACTTTTTTATCGATCCTTTGTTCGTTTGAAGCTCGACTACGGATGATGCAAGTTTGTGCATCCGAAGCCGAGCGTTTATTGTGGAAGGTGGATTCGATCCACCACACCGGCCTTCGACTTGCGACCGGTGCATTTCGCACTTCCCCCATTGAGACCCTGTTGGTCGATGCTGGGGAGATGCCACTCGCTCTGCGCCGCGTGCAGTGCATCACTCGCCTGTACTCGCGAGCTCGGCACCTCCCTCAGTCGCCAACAGCTCTCACTGCATCCGCAGCTGATCTAGATGGTTCCTATGCCACCGAGAGACGCCAGTTATACCCTAAGCCCTTTGGGTTTAGGGCCAGGAAACTCCTTCGAGAGGTAGATTTAGCTTTCCGGCCGGTGGCGCCCCTGCTTCTGCCCAGGACGCCACCCTGGATGGTACCACATTTGGCTATTTGTCGCCACGCCTATGCTCCCAAAGCTTGTAATGCGCGGGAGTATTGCGTTCGACCTTTTTGGAACACATATCGTGTCACGCTGGAACCGTGCCAGTGTATACGGATGGCTTCATGTCCCAAGAGGGGGTTGGCTTCCACGCCGTATCCCCTCTATTTGAAATCAGCGGGGCTCTAACAGGCACTGCGTCTATCTTTACGGCCGAGCTGGTGGCAATACACCACTCGGTACGGGAGATTACGCGACGTGCCCGGTTTGGAGACCGGATTGTGATTTATAGCGACTAACAAAGCGCCCTGAGTGCTCTCGTGGCATTGGAATCTCTGGATCCCCTGGTTCGCGATATCCGTGACGCTACGGTTTTGGCGAGTCGGGCAAATGTCGAGATTATCTTCTTCTGGGTTCCTGGACATGTAGCAATTGCGGGGAATGAGCGCGCCGATGAGGGCGCCAAAGAGTCCGCGAGTACTTTGCGACCGGACCAGCGTTTCGCTCTTCCCCACACTGACTACATGGCAGGAATACGGGCAGCTCTTCGGACTGCTTGGCAAAGAAGATGGGAGACGGTTGAAGGGAACTTAAAGTTGCGTGCCATTGCGCCGCAACTGTTCCCATTGAACTATCCCCCAATGCCACGGCGGCATCAGGTTGCTTTCTGTCGTCTCCCAATCGGACACACTCGTGTGACGCTTTGCTATTTGATGGAGCACTCCCCTGCGCCCTATTGCAACGACTGCGTCGTCCCCCAGACTGTTCGCACATTGTTGTCAAATGTCCCAGTCTGGTTGATCTTCGCGCACGTTACCTGTCATGGTGCCGGGATGGGCGGGGTCACTACCGCCTGTCCCTTGTACTCGGGACGAGTGCTTGCACCATGACTGGTGGACATGTTGACTTTTGGGGGGAGGCCGGCCTTCTCCCTTGTATTTAACTTGTTTTTTTTTGTTATTGTTGTTTGTTTTTTTGTAGGTCGCAGGCTCCTGCGCCGGGGGGAGGGGGACCTCCTCCCGACGCCTGAGCTTGCTCCCTGATTGTTATCCCCTTTTTATTGTTGTTTCTGTTAATATTTTTATTTTAAAGTAGCCTAGAACTGGGCTGTTTGTTTGCGGTGACCTATTCTCAAGTGGGCAGTCACCAGATAGCCCCTTGAAAAAAAAAAAAAATGTCCAGCTCGCCGTCCAAGAGTGGATTGAACAGCAGTGGGGAGATTTCTGGTTTGCGGGAATTCGAAGCCTCAGGGACAAATGGCGCAAGTGCATTAAAGTCGAGGGTAGTTATATTGAAAAATTATAAAACACTTCTCCTCATATCTCGTTTCCTTATATCCAAATTGCAAAACTTATTGACCGCCCCTTGTATCTATGAATATGTTGGTGTATGTTAGCATACAAGTTCCATACATCTGGAAGATAATAAAAATACAAGTTTCCTTACAACATTATTCTTAATATCTAACTAAAATGGTGATGCTATTGAAATTTATGTATGCTTGAAATAAATATAGGGTATGTTAGTCAAAATGACTATATATAACACATCATATTTGTTATTTAATATGATATTTCATGCGACTGGATCTGACCATAATATGTCTATGGCGAAACACAAATATCGAGGCAAGAAAAGAAGTCTGATACACAGACTGCATGAGGAGTAACTCAGCTATCAATAAATCACCCTGAGTTTAGACGCATCGAATTTCAGTGTTACAGAGGTGTTAAAGAGGTTTTGAGAAATAGGATGATCCAAGCATAATCTAGTTCTGTATGAGCCAGGGTCAGTATGCATCATGAAGAGAGACTGATCTCCTCGTCGCATAATCCATTGTGATCGTAAGAAATCAGCAGCTCAGATGCAAAATAATTGGAAAAAGAGTGACGATGTTAAAGCATCCATTAAAACAGTCCGTCTTTTAATACTTGAACAGGTACTTAATTCATTCATCTCTGCCAGAAGTCGCAGATCAAACTTCAGCAGAAGCGCCTTCGACTGACTTGGCACCTAATCACCACAACTGGACCATGCATCCCCTAGGTACGTATGTTCTAGATTTCTTGATCCCAGGCAACATTATAAACTGCAAGAGGCCAGGGTAGCAATGGAGTAAGAGTGTATAATTGCTAACAGTAGAGCATGGTGATGCATTTCATGTTTGGAAGTGGGTTATAACAGCGTTTTGGATTGAATCATGAATTCAGGGAACCATCTATCTGTCCCGAGAGAATAAATGCTGCCCTCAGGCCTAGACTTCTCCATAAATTACCATAATATAATATTCCATCATGATACTTTCCTATGTTACCAGTGTGCGCCACCATACAGTGGTTCTGAGACAAAATTATGACGGTGCTAGACTGCCCAGGATATGAGTCAAATGAAAACACCTGGTAGAACCTGAAAGAGTCCGCAATACGTCGCAAGCCAGCCTGCAATGAACAATTGAAGCTTGTTATCACCGATAATTATGTCAGCATCAAACCTATCAGGTATCGCAGCCTCGTAGAGAGCATGGCTTAAAGGTTAAATGCTCTCTTTTATACCATGGGGCTGTTGAGACGGTATTGAGCTTCGAGTATCGTTATGGTGTTCTTAATTTTTTTATAGAGGTTCATCTGTTTATTTTTTGTATGTTAATTCTTGTTGATTGTTTGGTGCATATCACACTTAATGCTATTTATTCTTCCTTGTTTCAATGTTATATAAGTACATAGTGATTTCCCAATCAAAATTTACGACCCTACATTTATATAATTTACTATAATTTTAAAGGTTTACGCAAAGTTTTGGCCATGGTTGTATATATAAATTAGACTTAACATTTTAGTAATAACCTTTATCCTGGCGGCTTTGAGGTTAATATAGATCATTGGCGTCATAAATGACGTCATCAGTGAACATTACGTCATCGGTCAAATCATTATCTTAGCTCAGGTTTTATTAATATTTACCTAATTTAGTAGATAATTTGAAAGGCTGGAACTTAGCATAGGCAACTATGCTTGGGCTGATATTTGATTTATTGTGTAACTTCCGGGCTGCAATGATTGCAGAAAGATCTACGGTTATTTATCTTCCATACATTTTAATTTCTTGAATCCTCACCTATTTCTTTTAAGATCTAAATATCTTTCTGGGTGATAGGAACTCCTTAGAATTATTTTTAAATTTTAAGAAAATAAAAATAGTGCTTATCATTATTGGTACGTCAAGTTTTTAGTATTTTTTTTTAAGTGATCTCTGAATTTGGATTTTGTTTGTCTGGCTATTGTTGTTTCTTGATAATTCCTCTCTTTTATCTCTTTTTTTCCGGCTTTTAGGAAGTAAAGATTTGAGAGCACTACCCTACTAAAATTATATATTTAGAACATTACATATACAATACATTTACATGACATACTTTTATACAAGTTGATTCTGTATCCCCAGTTTCTTATTCTGTCAACTATCTTGAATTGGACCTTATAGTAAATAGGCATGATTAAAATTTTAAGGTGTTGCTTATTGTTTTATTTGGGGCACCCATATAAATGTGTTTAAAGCTTTAGTACCCAATCTTATATGCATTGATGTTTTGTACAATTTACATTATAGTCCCAATTCTAAAAGTTCGTTTTTACCTCTTTTATTGCTGATTAGTTTTTGAGGGCATTAATTCGAACAATTATACGCATTAAAAGAATCTTAGAAGGATTCTATAGGGGAAGGCTCTTATGCTTATTTCTATTTCACACGTATTGCTGAAAATATTTTCCTGAATAAAATATTCTGTGAATCATTTTGCATTAAATATTCACTCCATTCCCGCTCAATTTGTTCCCTAGGTGACTGAACCTGATTTAGCGTTGAAAAATTGACTTAGCATTCAAAGCAATCCTACTATATACCGAACGCCAGTTATGGATGAAGATTTACCGAGAAAATACTATTAAACTAGGCATCAGAGATCGTGCGATGAATGAGCCAGTCTCTATAATAGGCTTTCATTAACGTAATTTTCCCGCAGGTAAATATGCATAAATTTGAAGTGGTAAAGGAATCCAATGCCATATAGGAAGCATAGAGAAAAAATAAAATACAATAGCGTCCTAAAGTAGATAAAAAAATACTAAAATCTATATTTACTTGAAAATACTCTGTCAATTTTAATGTAAAATTGCTAAGAATATTCTTTGATATTATTTACTAATAATATCCAAGCCTATTTCCTATATTATGAAGACAGTTATTTGTTTTCGAAGAAATGGTGCGTCAAATACTAGACAACGATGAGTAATAACTTTCAGATTCCTTTTAATAGTTTTGTAGCAAATTCATGGTAACACTATTCAAAGTGCATTGTAGATGATACTGATGGTATTGTTATTATTTTTTAGAATGGCGAGACGAGTTAATTGTCCACAAATAATTCAATAAACAGCTACTCCATCGAACAAATAAAGGAATGAAACTGCCTGACATTTCGTGACAATGTTATCGGTCAAAAAAGTGTGATTTCACGTAGGAGGATAACGGGTGCTTTGACTTGACCAGAAAACAGGGTTGGTCTCGAAAACACACTCCCAGGGATGCTTGCACGAAGTAACGGAATTCTTAAAGGCAAAATTTGTATAAACAGACGGTATTTCCAGTCAGGTTTCGGATAACATGAAAGTCGCTGTTTCACATTGTTAAATAGTATTAGACTCGTATCTCTCTCTTCCCTGGTAAGTAACCATATTTAAGTAAAAAAAAAACAGGACTACGTTACTCTTCACTAATGAGCATGATCCGTGGAGTTCTGAAAACAAGAAAACAGTGTTTTAAGGAGAGTAAATTAAAAATATCTGATTGGGTAGAAAGTGGAATGTAAAGGTTCCTACAGGTGTAGGATTGAATCCGAAATATATGAAAATAAGTTTAAAATTCGACGCTGCAGTCTTATGCTTTGGCTCATGTTTTCAAGCACGAGTCTCTTTCCACTCGTCAGTTGACGTGGCTAAGTAAGCGCTAACGTATAAAAAATATTTCCACCTAAGCGATATGTTTAAACCTTTTGAAGTGCTTAGCAAGCCAATCTAAAACAAACATCTAAAATCGCTAACAAACTATAGATTATACAGGCTAAATTAGTCGGTGTGCATAAAATAAATAAAACGCAATATCAGCCCCCAAAAAATGGCAGGGAGATAAGAGTTTACTCAATGTAGTCCCCTTCAGCTTCTACCGCGGCTTCAAGACAGATCCGAAACCAGTAACATGCTTCCTTTACTGTTCTTGGTATGGCCATCAAACATCACCTTAAACTCAGCTTTAGTGTTACATACAAAACAGTTGGGGGCTTTCCTAACGGCACTATCGCGGCATACATAGCATAATCCATAGGATTAAAATCGTTGATAAAGGATTCCAGAGAATAAGGCTGGTGAAGTTGTATAAATTCTCCGTCACGCACTTCTGACTCTTTCCATAGGCATAACGTTTCAGCTAAATTCCTTTACAGGTAGGGGTTTGACCACACTCTTGAGCACCTTCAAAAAGCCGTCTAAATTGGATGTAGAACCCTGCCTAAAGATGTGAAGTAGCATGATGTCACCTTCGCTTGATCCTTGGAAATGCGCATTGATTGTAAGCGAACCACGTCTTGTTTTTAGTGTTGTGCAATTGGTCTTGGCAGAAGCTATTTTCATCTGACAAGAAGCAGGTCCACTCAGGCTCAGCCAAGGGCTTTAACTAGATCAGGAGCTGCTTTGAACTTAGTCAAGTGGTTAGTTTTTGCCTTGGCTTAAGGAATTCGTCCATTGCTCCTTTTGAGGTACTGGGAGGATATCTTCTTTCTTTTTTCTTTAAAGAGTTCATCTGGTGACTGCCTACTTGGACATTACTCGCCGTATTAAAAACTGGCATATAACTAGGCTACTTTAGGATAAAATTAGGATAAAAAACAACCCGTCCGTAAAATTGAGGACGGGAAGTGAGCAGTAAGCAAGCTCCTGCGTCGGAGGGAGGTCCCCCCCAGAGCAGGAGCGTGCAACGTATAAGAGGAAAAAAAACAAAACCAATAAAAACAACAAAAAACAAAACAAAACAAAAAAACCATGCTTAAATAATAGGGAGAAGGCCGGCCTCCCCACAAAAGCCAACAAGTCTACCAGTAAATGTGCGCGCACTCGTCCCAAGTACAAAGGACAGGCGGTAGCGACCCCGCCCATCCCGGTACCGGGACAGGTAACGTGAGCACAGATCACCCAGAAAGGGACATTCGACAAGAATGTGGCGAACAGTCTGAGGGACTACGCAGTCGTCGCAATAGGGCGCAGGCGAGCGCTCCATCAAATAGCGATGCGTCACATGAGTGTCTCCGATTCGGAGACGACAAAGGGCGACTTAAGGCCGTCGCGGCATTGGGGGATAGGTCCATGGGAACAGTTGCGGCGCAATGGCACACAAATTTAAGTTCCCACCGACCGTCTCCTATCTTCTTTACCAAGCAGTCCGAAGAGCTGCCCGTATTCCGGCCATGTAGTCGATGTAAGGAAGAGCGAAATGGTGGTCCGGTCGCAAAGTCCTTCGCGACTCTTTGGCGCCCTCATCGGCGCGCTCATTCCCCGCAATTTCTACATGTCCAGGAACCCAGAAGAAGATAATCTCGACATCTGCCAGGATCGCCAAAACCGTGGCGTCACGGAAATCGCGAACCAGGGGATGCGGAGATTCCAATGCCACGAGAGCACTCAGGGCGCTTTTTAAGGCGCTATAGATCACAATCCAGTCTCCAACCGGCCACGTCGCGTAATCTCCGGAACAGAGTGGTGTATTGCCACCAGCTCGGCCGTGAAGATAGACGCAGCGCCTGGCAGAGCCCCGCTGTTGGCGAATGAGGGAGGCACCGGGCTCGCGCGTACAGGCGAGTAATGCACCACACGCGGCGTAGAGCAAGTAGCCTCTCCCCAGCATCGACCAAAAACTCTTAATGGGGTAAGTACGGAAGGCAGGGGTCGCAAGGAAAAGGCCGGTGTGGTGGTTCTAATCCACCTTCCGCAATAAACGCTTGGCTGCGGATGCATAAAACTCGCATCCGTAGTCGAGCTTCGAACGAACAAAGGATCGATAAAAAAGTAAGGCAGTAGCCCTATCTACGCCCCAAGCGCTTAACTTCACGAAGCCGAGAATATCCATGGCGCGGGTACAAGAGACCCTAAAGCTGCGAATGTGAGCCTTCCAGGTAAGGCGTCGGTCGAATACAGAACCAAGGAAACGGTGCGATTCAACCTCATCCAGGCGCACCCCATTAAGAAACAAATCTGGGTCGGGGTGGAGCCGTGGATGGTGGCAGAAGTGCACCACCTTAGTTTTGGCCAAAGAAAACCGAAACCTGTGCGCTTCAAGATAGCGAGAGACGCGTTTCAATGCCTGTTGGGGTCGACGCTCCAGAGTTGGCATCTGGGCCGCGCCAAAAGAGATCAAAAGGTCGTCCACGTAAAGCGTAGCGAGAACATCTTCCGGCAGCACCGAGGTGATGCCGTTGATGCTCAGGGCAAAGAGTGTGCCACTGAGAACACTTTCGTGCAGGACACACACTTCTTGCTCCTTTGGGCCGGAGAGGGCTTCCCCAACCCGTACGCGGCATCGAAGATCTCGCAAAAATTCAGATATAATCATTGGGAGGCGTCCCCTCGCCCCTATCGTGTGTGTGGATAGTCTCTATGATACCGTATCGCTATGCGGTATCATATGCCTTCTCCAGATCGTAAAAAACCGTGGCCTAGTGCTGTCTACGAAGGAAAGCCTCGCAGACGGCATTTTCCAGTCGGAGCAGAGCACCCGACGTGGAGTGGAACTTGCGGAAGCCGCACTGTGCAGAAAACAGATGGCCTCCGCTGTCCGAGAAAAAGGCTAATCTAACATTTACTAATTTCTCCATCAACTTGCATACGCAAGAGGTTAGAGAGATTGGGCGAAAACCCTTCGGAGTAGAGTGACCTCTCCCAGGTTTGCGAAAGGCAAGCACAGTAGCCATTCGCCAGGAATCTGGCAGAAGACCCTCCAACCAGATCCTGTTGAACAAATTTCACAGAAAGGCCATGCCTCGCTCACCCAGGTGTCGAAGCATGGCGTACGGGACATCGTCCGGACCATTGGCAGTGTCCGCGCACGAAGCGAGAACGGAGCGCAACTTACTCACAGTAAACCTGTCGTTGAAGGGTTCTCTGCCCCTGGAGGTAAAGTCCCGCCGGAAGTTTCCTGGCTCATCACGACGTGCATTAAAAGTTGGCGGAGCAGCATTCTGGCTAGAGAATGCGGAAAAAGCAGTAGCGAAGAAATTCGCCACGGACGCGAGGTCTGAGATTGCGTTCCCATTCTCCTGGAGAACGGGAGTGAGGTCCTGCGAGAACTTGCCTCGAATTCTTTTGACTCGCTTCCACACCTCTGCTAAAGGGGTCTTCCTGTTAAGTGAAGACACGTATGCCCGCCAAGAAGAGCGGCGGGCGTGCTTCGAAATATACCGAAACCTACCCCTAGCCCGACGAAATTCAGCGACAGTGAAATCGCTCGGGCGGCTCTTATAGCTCATGTAAAACTAACGCTTCTGTTTGAGGGCCGTCTCACACTCGGCCGACCACCATGGGAGTGGTCGGCGTGCAAAACGGCTAGACGTTCCTAGGAATAGTTGTCAGGCCCGCGGCGATGAGTTTGCCAGAGAAGAACTCAACGGCCTCATCTATCGACCTAAACTCCTCGATTGAGATAGAGAATTCAGTCATTTCCTGAAATGCAGGCCACCGCGCCCGTGCCAAGAACCACCGAGGTGGGCTCTCAGGCGGCAGTTGCCCTAAAAATGATATTTCAATTGGAAAGTGATCACTACCATGGAGGTCATCGACCACCCCCGAATCAAAATCAGGCTGTGCATCCGAAGAGCACAAAGATAGGTCAAGGCAAGAAAATGAAGCGGTTCTCGGACAGTGATGCGTAAACTCATCCACGTTCAGGACACCCATCTCAAGCTCTTCGATCAGATCGGCAAGGACTTGTCCCCTGGGATTTATGGAGTAATCTCCCCAGAGAGGATGCCTGCCGTTCAGATCTCCAAGCAAGAGATAGGGCCTCGGCAACCGTGCTACGACGCGGCGGAAGTTCCCCGCTTCGAAGTCAGCTGACGGTGGAATGTAGGCAGAAATGATAGTATACCTCTCATCCAGGTGCTGCTGCACAGCCACTTCCTGAAAAGAGGTATCTAAAGAGGAAGGAAGAACAGAGACATCATGCCTGGTGTAAACCACACATCCCCCAGCCTGGCCATCCCGTGGTGGTGGGGTGGCAAAACCCTTATACCGCGGAAGGGCGGGCAGGGGGCCCGCGCCTAGCATGGTCTTCTGTAAAAAGATAGCTAACGAGGAACGGGACGAGACGAGCCTCCGCAGCTCCTCCCAGTTTGCTCGGAGTCCACGGCAATTCCATTGAAGGAATATGCCCTCCAGGCCTATCTCGAAGGAGACGCGGGGGCCCTCCTCGAACAGAAGACCCTCACGTGAATAGCCGTACTCTTCCCAGAGGCAAAAACCCACGCGCTGTTAGGCGGACAAAGCACTGAAGGCACTGTCACCTTCAAGGACTTATTGGGGGAGATTGGGCTCGCCATGCGAGTCTTTTCCTCCCTCCGTCTCCAAACCTTAGGTGGGAGTTGTGGCTTTGGAGGCGGGGGGCCCTCTTTTCGAGGAACCACCATCTTCGATACACTCGCTCTACCACTAGGGTGGGCGAAGGAGTCGAAGCTCCTTTGTTGCTGTCCTCCTTTCGGTAGACAGCTTTAGGAACCCCGGAAGATGGCCTGTTGACCAACTTCAGGGGTGTTGCCTCCTGTAAGTCTAACGACTCGGTGGAGGCGCATGGCTGTTTCGCCTTACGGTAAATGGTCACGCTGGGGGAAGAGGGGGGTAGCAGTGGTTTTAGCCAGACCTTGGTATGAACCCTTTTTGCCGCCAGCTTTACCAGGGGAGCGCCTAGGTTGAATAGAGCCCGCAGAATGGGCGCGAAAACAACTGTGCTCGTTGGCCTGGAAGGGACAGGAACAGAGGCTGCCTTTCTAACTATTGAGGCATATGACGTCCCAGGCAGAGCCGGGCGCGTCAGGACCACGTTCTTAGCCTCGCAAAATGAGAGTCGATCCTAGGCCTGAACGGCCAGGATTTCTTTCTTAAGGAGCTATGCACCAAATTGCTTCGAAGAACCGGGGTGCCGCTCTCCGCAATTGACAGACTTGGCCACGCACGATTTAGACTTATCGCGTGCGGCCTTGGAGCAATTTACACAGACTTCGGGTGACCCCGACTTTGCACGTCTACAAGAACCAGCACGCCCTAACTCAGGGAGCTTGTCACAGTCAAACGTGACGAAGAGTATAGGGGTGGGTCTTGAGGTCTCTTCCTGTTTTGTCATCACACATTCGACCTTGATCGCCCCATGGTTGACCAGCTCTAAAGGTGATGTCCTCAATGGAGTAGTCAACGAGTTTTCTAGCATAAACTACTCCTTTCACAAAGTTCATGGTAAAGTACGGCTTCACACTCACCGGGGTGCCATGAAGTGTCCGAAGAGCCAATATCTTAGCCGCCTCGGCGGGATTCACCGCATTCGCTAGAAGGCTCCCGTCTGAGAAACGGGTTACCTTCGTCTCTCTACCATTTGCACTGGCTAATCCTCTCCTCTGATGGATCAGGTTTCCCTTGGCCAATATAGTGCCATCAGTTGAGCGAATAACGAGGAAGCGTTTGAAGCCAGCGGGCTTGAAAACGCCAGGGAACCTCTAAATCAGGGGCCCGGATTTCATCGAGGCTCCGCCCTCTGCACTTTTAGGCTTGGCCATAGTCAGGGACTTTGCACCCGGGGGGCAGAGGGGCCAAAGGTCCCGTTCTTGGCTTGGTCGCTTGCCAAAGTGGCAGCAGACCCATCCGTCCCCGTAGCCTCCGCGGATGGAGAGGAGCCTCGAGTCTTCTTTGTCTTTTTAGTCTTTTTCTTTTTTGGAGAGTAGGGCGTGGAATGAACCCGCTTTTCACCTTCGCCGGCAGAAGCCCCTTGGACAAATGGATGGGCCTCAGCCAGGTCCTTCTACAAAATGGAGAAGCTCCTGGTTGTTGCAGGGGCACCGGCTGGAGGAGATACCTCGCCTCCTTTTACTGCCTCAGAGACCCAAGCCGTTTGAGGAGGACCTTGCATAGGCGCGGATTCGGGTTCGGTGCTTGGCGCCGAGCCCGGATGATTTCCCCCCATGGAAGGCCCTACCGTGTTAGGCTAAGTTTCCTCAAGGACCATGTCTATCACAGGAGGGGCCTTCAGTTGGCTTTTACCTCCCAGGACATCGCAAGTCCCCTTGGCAGCGTCACCAGTCTTGTGTGGGGAGGCATGGGCCTTGACCCCGGCAAGGTTTAATACTCTTGCCAGCAGGTCTTTTGAGGGAAGCGACCAAAGGGGCCTGGCTTCGCTATCCTCCCCCCTAAAGGGGGTTTGCCCTATCGAGCCGCTTTGATGCGGAGCAGTTCGCTATGGGCTACCTGCTGATTTTCTTGGAAGTCCCTTTGGAAAGAAAAGGAGAGCCTGCTGCTGGAAGCAGGGAGGTGCCCGAAAGCACCTCCAGAAAAGGGGTTTGAGGGGGAGTCCCCTACACCCGTAGACGTAGGAGAAGAGTAAGCCTCGTCTCCGGTTCAAAGAAATATGAAGGGTCCCCTGTACAAGCACAAGGTAGGGGACCTCCATTCTTTTTGTGGAGCTGCCCGAGGGCGGCCTCGTTGAAGAGCAAGGGGAAGACTGGGATGATAGGTCCTCTTTCATGGCTAGCGTCATGGTGACGACTCTAACGACTCTTTTTTTTGCTACACCCTGGATTCCCTTGAATTATACATTCCCCACCTTACCCTACATTTGTTGGATGATTTACGGCTCTGCGAACGCAATATGAACGCCTGCTGAATATGACTTCGATGTATCCGTTGCAGCTGTTCATATATTTCTCACGACTTTTCTAATTTTGAAACTGAAAAGCTTTTCTTACTTCCTTTATTATATTGGGGATTCAGTTTAGTAATTATTTGAAGTTCATGAACACCATCCACAACTTGTGGACAACTGATATAGCTGACGTATAAATCGTTCAAGGGAACGTTCAGATCATTTGAAACCGGAAGGTGAAAATGGTTTTGTTTATTCTTGCTAACTGAACCATTCTTTGCTTATGTCTTTAGTAGAACAATTCCGAATCAAAAAACTTCGTGTTTTATTAATTTCATTTTCCTAAAATATTTTTGGGATCCAATATTTCAAACCGAATATGTTTAAGATGCAATTAGATAACCTTACAAAATAACGTGCTAGAACAGCAACAATTACAATTCTAAATAAAAAACTGTGGGCGCCAAGTATTTTCGAACTTTAATTCAATTCTTAAGGGTTAATTGAAGAGATGAAAAACTATATAAAGTAACCAAACTCTTCCAATTTCCAATAAGACCAGCAAAGATTGTGTTCAGTCAATTCCGGATTGGTGATGATATAATAGTATATTCTTCAAATCCAGAAAAATACCAATAAATGATATCATAACTATTATAAATGAGTATCAGAGTTGGAATGAAACTAAAGTTTTAAAGTAGAAAAATATTGATCATTAAGTTCGCATAAGAATTAGGTTGAGAGGAGGTTAGAGTATATGTAAACAATAGAAAAATACATCAGTAGTAGAAAAATAACTTGACAGCTCTACAAAATTTACCATCATAAACAAAATTGACATTGTTCTATGATTAAAACCCGAATTATTTAATAAATGCATCTTACCAGTTTTATCTTATGGATCTAAAATTTGGATATAACGGAAATTTACCCTCATAAACAAAATTGACATTGTTTTATGATTAAAACCCGAATTATTGAATAAATGCATCTTACCAGTTTTATCTTATGGATCTAAAATTTGGATATAACGGAAAGTAATCAGAGACCGAGAAATATTGAACTATGTACGTTAGGAATAACCGTCAGGAAGCATTAAAGAAATACATTGAACGGATATGAAGAAAGATGATAGATATTTTAAGTTTCCCTTTTCGCCTCTCACATCTCGAAAAAGATCCATTGACAGGATAATAAAATTCACATAATAGATGAGAATAACAATATCTGCCAATCCCAAAGGTACCAGCATCTGGTACCAATGATCATAAAATCCTTCGCCTCGAATCGAATGTGAATGGATAGAACAGAAGAAGGATCACTTCGGAAGACCGCAGGAGATCGAGTAGCAAAGAGGAAAAGGTTCGGAAAAGATTTAGAGGGGATAAGAAAAGTTGAAACGTCGGTGACTAGACACTGATGTGTGGTGTTAAAGGGCGTGAAATTAGTGCCATTGGGTATGCCTGAGGCGGACTAGGATGGAGATGGGAGGAGAGGTGCTTGTTCATGGAAACGTGCTGTTCATGTTACTGGTACATTATCTGTGGTTGAGAGCTGCGGAGTATCTTAATGCCATCGAGGCCTATTCTCTTTTCTGTATATGTATGTATCTCGGGTCTTTTGCAAGCGTCCTAAACTTATGGGTTAAACGGATCTGGGCCTTTGTACTGAATGGTATTAGTTTGTTTTTATTATGCGTGGGTACATAGGATAGCAAAATCCACGTTTCAGAGTAGAATTCTGAATTTGCTGTGCAACTCTCTGCCATATTTAACTTGAAACTACGTGTGTGAATGGTGCATATGTGACAGTTTAAATAGTGCTTTACATAAGCGTAGTTCTAGTTTTCATCCGTCAGGATTACCCCTCCGCAATGTCTTTTTAGTGACTTTGGCCCTTGTTTGCGAGAGAATC
This sequence comes from Ceratothoa steindachneri, assembly GCA_963969495.1. NCBI lineage: Eukaryota > Metazoa > Arthropoda > Malacostraca > Isopoda > Cymothoidae > Ceratothoa > Ceratothoa steindachneri. The sequence continues at coordinate 117,799,390 of OZ018326.1, forward strand.
TTCTTTTCAAGGATATCCATACATAGTGGTAAAACAGGATTTGCTTGTGAATGTGGAACATAATTAGTCTTGAATGCGTGGCAATTTTGACAGACCAAACTTTGCTGTCGCTAAATTTTGTTTCTTTTGCTGTACGCTTGCGAGATTTCTTCTCCGATTCATATTTACCCAAAAGATCCAAATGTAGTTTGTGCACAAGAAAATATAATATTATCATGTGGAGACATCTTGACCACCATATATAATGTTCATCTGTGTAAAACCTTTTGTTGGAATTAAAACGTTAAAGGATTCTGAAAATATTTATCTCTAACTAAAATTATTTTCATCATGATCAATGCATTTTCTTCTATGTTAAATTCAAAGCCAATTTTCGTGCTTCAGTAACTAAAAAGAGAAAGTACAGTAATAGATCAAACAGATGGAAAGACAGATGCACGTGGCGTATTATTTTTAGTTGAATAACGGCAGGTTTTTATATAATACTGGTTCATAATCTATTTATATCTGAAGAGCACAATATATTCCAATGGACGTCTAGGTAAATAGAGCATTAGTCATGTATGGCAATTGTCACTTAAAATATGACTTAATAATTATGTTACTGTTGCTACTTACCACTTAGTTACTAAGTAGTATTAACCATGAGCTCCTTTAGAAGATTACTTGATGAGTTCCAGACACTAGACAGAATTAAATTTGATAGTTTCCAGTTTTTTCCACAAATTGAAGATATTTGCCGTTCAATATCACAGAATGATAATTTTGGAAGCTTGTTCAAGTTGTAGTTTGCAAAAATTATTAAAAAAAAAAATTTTTGTAAATAAAATATATTTTAGGCATAAATTATATTATACGTGAACATAAGATAGTTTCTAAATTTTCATAAAATATTAATGCAAGTTAAGATTTTAGAAGGATTATTTCATAAATAACGTTAACTAGGTATACGTAATATTTTAAATAGTAAATGTGTATAATGTTCAATTAAAAAATTAATTGAGTATAACTTTAAAAATGATATCAATGTTTTCAAAGTATATACATGTTTATATGTAATTTTTGAAATTCTGGTGAAAGAAAAATATACAGCCTCGGGTCTGTGAGATCATCACTTGTGTGAAAATTAAACATTAAATGTTAACCAAAGGGCCGCAAAATATCACTTGGACAAAAGAGAAAGAACATTCGCATAGCGGAGTATTTAATAATATGAAATTAAAAGTGCTATTGAGCAATAAAGTGATTATAGAGATCAAGATCAGATCAAGTTCTCGCTCATCTTTGTATATATATGTGAGGAAACAAGCACGTGATGGGAGAAATAACGTCGCTTTTAAGCATTGCTTCCACGTGTGGGCCTCGTTGTCGTTTACAAGCAATTTTCGAAGCTCAATCGCATAAGAAAGTATAGGAGCAGGCTCATGGAATGCAGTCCTTATCAATCCTAGTATTTAACCAAAACAAGAAGTCTCTTCCCCCTCCTTCCTGCCACGCTGGGAGCGGCTGAAACAAACGCCACCCGGGACGCGTTCGCCATTACTCAAATGACGAACGATAGTTCCCCCCCGCCCTTCTAATGGGTAATCTTCCTCACTGACAGGCGTTCATATGTACCCGTGTCTGTGTGATGAGGTTTTGTGAGAGATTTGTGCCAGAGAAACTCACGAGAGCAGACGATCTTACTCCTCCTCGATTCGAGTTGTCATACACCGAAGGCAAGGAAAGGTTGTAGGATAAAACCGAGTATCCCTCCTTGGATAAAACAAATATCCACCCTAGGACTAGCTAAGAACTCTTCTCGCTGTAACAATACCCGTCTGACTCCGCTCAACGACGCCATCTCCATACACAAAACCAAGTCTTATCACATAGGGTTCAGTGAAGATTAATCTTAGCGTAATACCCCTTTGATTACGCATAGTCGACCAAAAAAACCGTTTGACGGCTCGGAGAAACTCACCCTCCGTTTTTTTCAAAGGAATTTACACCGGAAGAATTCCCAGCCTCTCTTTTCGAAGGCTCTGCTCCCCCTCCCCGTCATCTCAAAAGAATTCTTCAACTACAAGCAAGTTGACCCTGGACCCCGTGGAAGTGACATAACCATCATCTCACCGCTTTGCCGGAAACGACCATCATCTTCCCCAATCCCTCCATTTTTGTACAAGGTATTGTAACGAATATTTTAGCTTCCCCAAATTTATAATTGCCGTCTAACTTTCCCCCGTTATCATTTGTGTGCTCACCATGTTCCCGTGTAAAGCTCAAATCCTAATTCCATCCAGCTTCCCCAATTTTATTGCATTTTAGAATACCTAGTCTTCTTAATAGCCCGTTGACCACTGTAACTATTTGTCTTATATGTCTGTTTATTGTTGTACCATTTAACTTTAATTATAAACATTTATTAAAGTTTGTTTTTGCCGTCTCCTTTACTTTCCGACCCTTGAGCTCATCATAGCCGTGTAACAGCCTGTAACTAAGTGAGATTTGGAACTCTCAGCCAATACCAAGATTTAAAGTAGTATATATTGGACTATCTCTCCCTTACGAGGGTCTGATCTCGTAACCGGACCTGGGCCTACCCAAAGTTCTTAAAGGAAACGTTGTAGGATAAAACCGAGTATCCCTCCTTGGATAAAACAAATATCCACCCTAGAACTAGCTAAGAACTCTTCTCGCTGTAAGAATACCCGTCTGTTTCCGCTCAACGACGCCATCTCCATACACAAAACCAAGTCTTATCACATAGGGTTCAGTGAAGATTAATCTTAGCGTAATACTCCTTTGATTACGCATAGTCGACCAAAAAAACCGTTTGACGGCTCGGAGAAACTCACCCTCCGTTTTTTTCAAAGGAATTTACACCGGAAGAATTCCCAGCCTCTCTTCTCGAAGGCTCTGCTCCCCCTCCCCGTCATCTCAAAAGAATTCTTCAACTACAAGCAAGTTGACCCTGGACCCCGCGGAAGTGACTTAACCATCATCTCACCGCTTTGCCGGAAACGACCATCATCTTCCCCAATCCCTCCATTTTTGTACAAGGTATTGTAACGAATATTTTAGCTTCCCCAAATTTATAATTGCCGTCTAACTTTCCCCCGTTATCATTTGTGTGCTCACCATGTTCCCGTGTAAAGCTCAAATCATAATTCCATCCAGCCTACCCAATTTTATTGCATTTTAGAATACCTAGTCTTCTCAATAGCCCGTTGACCACTGTAACTATTTTTCTTATATGTCTGTTTATTGTTGTGCCATTTAACTTTAATTATGAATATTTATTAAAGTCTATTTTTGCCGTCTCCTTTACTTTCCGACCCTTGAGCTCATCATAGCCGTGTAACAGCCTGTAACTAAGTGAGATTTGGAACTCTCAGCCAATACCAAGATTTAAAGTAGCATATATTGAACTATCTTTCCCTTACGAGGGTCTGATTTCGTAACCGGACCTCGGCCTACCCAAAGTTCTTAAAGGAAACCCCTGCGCACTCTAAAATCAAATATAATAGATGTATATATGGTATATAGAGCTATACCACGACAATATAAAATACACAGCCATATATAGACTGCACATATAATTATAGAACGCGTTTTTCCAAAGATCTCCTGATAGTACAAGGAATAATTAAATAAATGAAAATTAAATATACGTCATCTTGAGAATTGGCATATGCAAAATCCAAACGACAAAAATATTCACCCACACAAAACAAAGACAATCTGTATGTTTTGGGACAGGATTAAACGATTGGCAAGATTGAGACAGGGCGAAGAAATAAGAAATTCAATATAAAAAGAAGAAATTATAGTACACATATAAGAATGAAAGAAATAGGTAGTGAAATCATAGAATAACACGACCTGGAAAAACTGGTAGTGAGAAAGAGAGGGAATACGAGAGCTGGGTGATGAAAGAAGTTAGTAAAATGAAGAATAAACACAAAAAATAGCTATGTTAACATAGGTTTATGATTAAAAATAAATTATGTAATTTAAAATAAGTTTTTTAATTAGAGAATCATGTTTAAACAGAGCAGGGGAAATTATTCTTGTAGGCAAAATTAATAATTATGCAACAATGTTCTGAAATTTCTTCCTATAAATTTTTCAGATTGAGAGATGAATTTGGCCAAATTCGAAGTTATGCGATTATTTTATGATAAATATATAAAACAAAACACTGTTTCGTTCCCCTCTTTTAATATTATACTTGTGTTCATTTATTTGGATAAATAAAGATTTTCCTTTTTGACCGAATAAACGTGTATTCAAATTGACTATTCGACATCAGAAACTCCCTATATTTTTTCAGTATGACGATGAACTAACAGTCTATAGAAATTAGATTCATATTTAAGAACAACTAAAATATTAAATTTGTTAAAAATAAGTGGAAAAATGAAAAAGCGTCAGAATAAGGAAAAACAAGAAAATTCTTACAACTATAATTCTTTGCTTTAGCAGAATTTACCGAATTGCGGAGAAATTTGCAAGGGATTGCAAAGATTTGGAAAACTCTGTTTCTAAAAATTCCATGCTAACAAAGCAGAATGCATCTAAAACAAGTAACTACAGACAGTTTAATTTTATAATTGCGACTAGAATAAAAAGGAATATATGAACTAGAATTAGTTGGCTTGCGAAAAACAGTATATAAAGCCTGATGGTGACCTATGTATCCTAAGATCTTCGAAAGCTAGTGTACTATTATGATCAAGTTACATTTGAAATTTTATAGAAGGGACTAAAGAATTAATGTTATTATAAAAAAGTTGACATCTTTAGACTGACGCTAAAAGTAAATAATATTATCAATATATTAAAAGCAAATATTACGATAATGTGAAGCAAGAATCTTTTCTCAAAGAATTCCATTCAAATTTTAGAAAGGGTGGATGATATCTGGCAACTGGTTTGGACGTAGGGTAGATACTGTGATTTCTACATGTAACACCCTTAGCCTAGAGTTCTGCCTAAAGCAGAACTCGATTAATTTATTTGACCGCGCTTGCTGACAGGAAGTGCAAGCATGAACAATATTTTTGATATCTTTGCGCATTGGCGGCCCGAGAAAGTGATGCGAAGTAAAAAGAGTGTGCTTTTAACACGAGAGTGAGCCATGGGACAAAAAGGTCAAATATTGGTTGTTTAAGTGTTTGGGAAAAGACGAATTTTATTCTGTTCACTATTCGGTAAGCAAAGGATGAGTTAATTGAAGACTTCTGTTTTTCCTACTCAAGAAGCGTGTAATTGTGCAGCTATATGGATTTTCGGCAAGCAAGGCATAGTTGACAGTTTGAAAAGAGAATGGTAAAATTGAGGTAGCAACCACGAAAGAAGAAAGTGTGAGCGGACTGAAGTCAAACAGTGGCAGATAAAAATCCACATTTTGACAGGTAGAAAGGATGTATGTGTTCAGTGTATTCCTAACTAGAGCATCATCTGTGGTGAGATGATTGGCGTGTGATTACTAGAGTTTGTCCACAATTTACGTAATGAAAACCAGTGCTGAGTCTCATTAGGAGGGTGAGAATGATTTGAAGACAGGAATGCCAAAGAGAGAGAGAGCCTCGTGCTTAGTGAAGAAGGCCTTACATTGGACTTCTTACTGCTGGGAAGGGCGCAAAAGGCTCTCTTTCAAACGTATACATTTTTGACTGACCTAAGATTAACTGCCTCGGAAAAAAATTAATGGGCCCAAGTTCCATTGTGATTTTCTAAAGTACCTCCCACACCCGTCTTACTTGCATTAGCCATAATACGAAATCTGACTTCCGGCAATGAAAGCTTTAACTCCGTAGCTGAGTAAATAGCAAATTTGATCTCGTCAAGGACATCAGTACCAATTAACACTCAATTTATTGGCGATTTGGTGCGTTTGTAAGCGATCTTCAGGAAGTCATTTAGCAGGGGTAAAATGGAGGCCTCATTCTTTGTATACTCTTATTATGTTATTTTCTCTTGTAGTTATCTTTGAGAATGAACTGAATAAAGTTCGAAAGTACTTGGAAGCACCTTTTCCATTTTTCCTGTGGGACATTGCATTCATTGCGAACTTCACGTGCTACTTTGTGAATCATTTATTTCATATATATATATATATATATATATATATATATATATATATATATATATATAACTATGGTCAAAAGTATAACGCAGCATAGGGATTCATCAATTCATTCATATATTTAGTTATTTTAGGAAAATAAATGAATTCAATATATACTCGTATTATATCTTTTTTTATTTTTGCTTATTTATATATCTATTTGGAATAACTCGGATTTATTTACAGCCAAATTCTTTTCATACCAACCTAGTAACTTTTTATAAAGTTGTTTTATTTATATAATCTGGCACTTCATATTAATGAGCTCTTTTGTTTTTGCGTGTATGTCATTCATTTTTTGCTGTTTTAAGATGAACTTTCTGAATAGTTGTTTCTAAACTCTGACAAATTCATTCCTATTGACCTGATTAAGAGATTCATTCACATAAATGATAGATCCAACTTCCTGCTTCACAGTTGATACCACAGAATGTAAACAAAATGCCTCCCTAACTCTATGTCTCACAAAAGTATCCTAAGATGCGTTGAAAATCAGCTATATTGTTACAAAAAGGTTAAAAATCTAATATTTATTTTAACATATATTTAAATAAAATTTAAAGCAAAAGAACCATAAAAAAATCTTTTTTAAATACCTGAAAATTATTTCATTTGGCCAGATAACTTTATATCATTGTTGATGTATCTAATATTCGTGATCTTTGACCATATGAAGACTTTTCTTTTCTGTTGACCTCAGTTAATAATGGCTTTTTCTCTACAATTATCCTCTTCGCTCTTTATCTTTAGGTCTCCTGCTAACTCTTTTAGGTAAAATTTTTAAATTTGAAGCTTTTTGAAGTTCTCAGTAGGTATAGAAGTTGTTTTCTGCAGTAGATGGTGAAGCCGCACTTTCTAATTTGCTATGGAAAAGTTGGATTTGTGCTCTCAGTAATTCTGTAAGTTTCTTAGCTTTAGTAACATTACTTAGTTAGAACGATATTATATGCTGGATATGTATAAATTTAAGCGAATACATCATAAATAATAGTTTAGTTCTAATTTTATAAAACACTATTTTATTTATTATACACCATTTAGTAAAATACTAAGTAATTCAAATATATGAACAAAATATTTCAACAAAATATCAAAATCCACATTATTATCTTATTTATTTATGGATAGTGTGATAAATTCTACAGGTTTTGATTAAATATGTCAAATATATAATTCTATGACATATGCTTTGCCAATCTGTGTGTATATATATATATATATATATATATATATATATATAAATGAACGCATGTAAAAATATGTAACAATCTTTTTTTCTGGACAGTAAGTGCTATTTTCCAACCCTTTTTAATTCAAGTGAATTGAAAGTGAACACTTTTCCTTGATTTCCGTCTGCAATATAAATCATTTTCCAGTACAAGCACCAAAATAAAATCTGTTATTATGTTTTAATTAAATACTCCTTGGTATCTATGTTCAAAGTTCCATATATCTTGATGGAAACGCTCTCCTTGCTCCTCTGAGTATCGTCCCATATTCTCCTCTAACATGTCAAGTTGAGCATCAAGGATTTGCTCCTTATGAGACAATCTGCAACCTTATTGACCATAGTTTTCCAAAAAGTTCTCAACAGTTCCACAGAAATGTCAGCTTTATGGTTTCCCCAAAATCCTGACACGCCGAAAAAACTAATCCAGGCTTCCTTTTCATTTTCAGTAAGCTTTTTTGAGGATTCTTAACATAATTTTCCTTTTTCTGATCTACTGTAACAAAGGCAAAAGCTTTCACCTTTGTCTTAGTAAAGTTTGGAAAAGTAATTTTCAAGACATTTGAAAGATGTAGACTCTTTGTTAAGAGCTGTAACATAATGTTTCAAGAAACCTAGTTTTAAATCCAATGTAGGAAACAACACTATTTGAGGTTCGATAAATTGATTGATCATCCTTGGTATTATGCCCTACAACTGTCTTTTGTGGCCACTGATCCTTCTGGTAATTTTATGTTATCCTTACTGTCACAAAGACAGAAATGACATGGAAACCTGGTAAAACCATACTGGAGACCCAGAAAGTGCTACTATTTGGAAGTCTAAAATTACCTTCCAGCCATAACCTTATATCTCCTACCTGAGATATAATAAATGGAAGGGATGAATGCTTATTTCAATTATGGAGGAGTAAAGATTTAATGCTATTTGAAGAGCTTTCAATGAAGTGTTTCTACTCATATATATTACATGTATTTCCAAATGCATCATATAGACCATATATATCATTGTAGTAGCATAGCCCAGTTGATAGCTAAAGAATCTTGAGAAATGTTTATGACGTTTCCTTTTGTTCTCTCTTGCATATTTTCATCCCGCAAATACTACTATTTGACACTGAAATCAAATGCTTTGCATTAAACTTGGACAAGCCAAAATATATGACAAGGTCAATGAGGTGTGTTTGATTTGGATAGTAGGTAGTCCTGTCAAGAGTGATATCTCTGTCATTGTATTTTCCTCATTTACTGAACTTTTCAGCTTTTGAATTGTGGCTTTCTTGTGAAGATGATTTATTCTCTTTTGAGGTATAAGTAGCAAAAAGATTAGCAATGTGTGGTACTGGTGCAAGAGAGTGTGAAAGATCAGTATAGGAAAGAGCATGAGCCTTTTCAAATTTAGAAAGGCCTACCATCCAGCAATAGCAGTTGCCTGAGTGGTCAGTCGTTTTACGCCAAATCCTGGAGCTGGCAAAACCATCGCTTTTCTTTCCTCTATATCCCTTCTTTAAAAGTAAAAAATATATACTTTATTACTCTTTTTGCTTCTATACAAACATTATAGCTTAAACAGTTATGTAATTTAATATTTTACTCTACATCAAACAATTTTCTTACCTTTCAAACTTTTTTTGCAGTGTTCCTGAGCAAATTGATTTAGCCAGAGTCTGCTTGATCTCGAAATGGCATGCCAATGATTAGTTTGTAAGCTTCACACATTCTCATAGATTATGTTATGACGAAAACCTTTGCCATTGTTTTCATTGACTGTCCACAAATATAAATGAATGCATCTCTTGATGCCATTTTTCTTCTGATGTGTTCACTATGGTAGCTAAAGCTGAAAGGATAGCATATCTGTGATTCCCTTCATAAATATTTTTGAAGTTATATTCTTGAATATTACAGAGTGTTCTAGAAGTTTACATAGGTGTATTCTGGCAGATACGTGACGGTTCTTGAAACTTCATAAAATTCTACTAAATTCTAGAAATTTCTCATAAAATCTAGAATCTTTGGCAAGATTTCATTAAAACAGATATTATTCGACAACATTCTCATGCGTTTTTAAAATAAAATTTACAATTTTCTACCAGCTTTTGAAAAAAATGACTCTTACCGTCTTTCATATATTCTTACTATTTTTTAGAAAATCAAAATAAATACCCTAGCATTATTTTCCAAATAGGCAAATTTATAATTTCAGCCGCATATTTACAAAAGAAAAATTTCGTTTCCAAAATAGACTTTTTCATTTACTTTAGTTACGAATAACTAGGTAATAACATCTTTAACCCAGGAACAAGTAAAAGTGAAATTTTGTTACATTTCATTTATAAATTTCTTGCGCATTTTCAATTTTTAAAATTTCACTACAATTTATCTGTTTTTAGAGGGACCGAAAAAGATAAAATTGCAAGATTTCAGCTTCAGGGTTAGATGAAAGCTCCTCTTAACTTTTTTCTCATGTCTTTCCCTAAAGCACATTTTTTGTACTCAAAATCTCTTCATCTGTCAAAATTAAGTCAAGGATATTTTATTTGTCTAGTGGTTTTTCTTCCTTTTGATGAAGAGAGTTATTATTTATATAGTATAGATATAAGCCAGTATCGAGCTTTTTTATGAATCAAAAACTACAGTTCAACATAAATCTTTATTTTGTTTACTAGCCTCCATCATCAATCCATTTTGTAGCTGAACAGGAAATTCATACAATTCAAAAACTAGTCATAAATAAAGTAGATTTCGATCCTTTCTTCAAAACTCATCCGTATTAAAAAATTAATAGCCAACTAAAATAAATTTGCATTAAGTTGCCTTTTAAAAATTTTTAGTGAATTCCTCGTGACTGTAGTAACATCAAATCTTGTAAGGAAACTATGACTTTCCATTCATCAATCTTTTTCCAAAAACTGCACGCGGTTTTAGAAAACCTATATTTTTTGCTGAATTTTCAGAACTTTAATTATGTGCATGATTTTTGTGATATTGAAAACAACACTTTTTATATGTCCCAAGACTCTCTGAGCCTATCTCGTTTAGATGCAGCCCATCTCTTCAGAAAATTACCGCTTCATTCGTAAAAAATGTCAGATAGATTGACAAAATGCACATGTTCTACCTGGCAGAAAACGTTAAGAGAGTTGTTAACGTATGAAGATCTCCTAAAGAAATTTCAACTTTCTCATTCTCAGATGAATATTGCAAACATTATGTTCCTAATATAATCCTTCACTTTTTAATCAGTCAGCGGGACCTTATCTTGTATACGTTCGTATATTTGCAATATGAATAGGTCGGGTAGATCTGTTCGTGAAATCGTTCAGTTCCTTACCTCTCTCCCTCTTGAATAGTATTTCATATCTGCATAATTCGTGTAGTTTTAGCCTAGTAATAGAGTCACCGACCCGACAAACCTGAAAATTTCTTTACCCTAGTTAATAAACAAAACTGACCAATTATTAATCGTTATCATTTGCAATCTCGGCTTTTGCTGTCTCTTACGAGTTTGCTAAAGAATCAATGTGAAAACTTCGCAATCCGGTATATAAAGTCTGACCACCAGACTCAATTCATGGGCAAGATCCACCTCGGTTTCTGTTGATGTCATACGCATGGTCACCACAACTGAGCACTCAACGACCAGGGTGTTGATCTGCCTCTTCAATGCACCCAATTCGATCCGTAGCATATGCAATTGCGGTTAGAAAGAAAGAGATTTAAACTTTCTCGACGTAATATGAACTGCTCATATCAGATCAATCGATATGGGATAGCAAAAACAGAAATTACAGAAGTAACAGGTCCCTTTCTGTAGAACCATTCTTGTAGAGAATTGAAACCTACATACATCGGTTAAAAAGAGTAAAAATAGGTGTAAACTATTTAACCAAAGAAGCATCGACTGAAAAATTATTATTTTCGAGTCTAGAAAGGAAAAGATAAATTCTAAATATCAATAAAAAGAACGGTGCTTAATGGAAAAATATTTTTTGCCCTCTTTCAATTTAAAGGGTGAAAAATCACTTTCAGGACGTTGGTCATCTATATGTAATTAGCTTTCTAACAATACCAACAAAGAACTGAGAGAAATAGGGAAATAAAAAAATATATGTATAAATAGGGTTAGCCGTAAAAGAATAACTAATCTATAATATAAAAATTATAGTAAATCGATTCTCCCTAATACATTTAAGAAAAGAACAAAATAAAATGCAAGTGCGTAAAAACAAAACAGCAAAATTATCTAGAAACCTCGTAAGAATATTTTCAATCCTGCTGAAAAAATCACGAAATAATAAAAAAATATTTAGCGTTATTTTGAGTTGCAAAAGAATAAAAATATTAAAAGAAATATATATATTGTTCTTTTTTGTTGGTGGAGAGAGTATGCCGAGATATGCTTTCTACCAGCGAAAAAAAAGCTCTAAATCTCGGCTTGAACTGCCACCTAAAAACCAAATTTGATACAAATTAAACTAGAAACCCTGTTACAAAACCTGTTGAAATTACAAGAACAATCAATCATTGAAATTAACCCCACCTTATAAGACCATCAAGTACGAGAGGAAGCCACCAAACAAAGGTGCTTTAAAGGCAGCAAACTCATAACAACAGAGATAAGAAAGGCCATCAGCTCTCTATAAAAATAACAACAAAGAAATAGTCATAAGAAAAGCTGACAAATTCAACATATACGTCATTCTAAACAAAGAAGAATAGAACAGTAAAGTGAATACCGTCTTAAACGACACCAATAAATTTAAGCAAATGAAAAAAGATCCAACAGAAGACTTAAAAAAGAAAATAAATGGACAAATAACTAAAGATAATGCACTCATTGGAAGACTCCACTTCAAAAAGATTGTCGGCGATTATACACTATGATATTTGTATGGAAATGTAAAAATACACAAGCCGAACAATCTACTGAGACCCTTTATTTCTCAAGTCACCCCACCACCTACCATCTAGCTAAAACCTTAAATGAAAAAAATAAAGCCATATATTCCTTCAAAATATAGGATAAATTCCACGGGAGAATTTATCGATATACTCTACTCTACAAGATCAACAGAACTAACAGCATCCCTTGATGTGGAAAGCCTATTTCCAAATGTGCCTATCTCTTAGACCATCGATATCATTATAAAAAATGTATACCACCATCCTACAATGTCTCCTCTTAACCTTGACCCAAACATCTTAAGGAATATGCTGCATTAATATATATCAGAGGCTACGTTCAGGACAGCGGACGGAAATCTTTGCACACAAGTTGATGGAGTAGCTATGGGATCGCCCTGGGGGCGACTTTTGCCAACTACTATGTATGTCAACTTGAAGGGAGCTTATTAGAAAAGATCTAAAATAAGCCAAACATATACTGCCGATACGAGGAAGACATCTACATCAACGGCCAAAATGAAGAACATATTAACCTTGGAACCACATTGTGGGGCGATTTTCACCCGAGCGCATGGTGTGGTCACGTGATTCATATCGATGGAAGCGCGGAAGCACGCTCCGCCCCTCAGTACCTTCAGTGGTTTGTGTGAGGTCTTGAAGAGTGGGTGTGCGCTCTCACTCGGGGTTTGGAATTTTCCATCACGAGAGAAAGTTTGTGATTTTGGGAGACATTCACGCGACGTTATGGTGACTGAGAATTTTTACCAGGGTGATATACTCCTTACGTTGTGGTGACCGTACTATTTTGTAAAATCTTACGTTGTTTCTTTTCAGGTATTGATTTATTTATTTTAAAAATAACAAAATTATGGCTGGTCGAGATAAGTGGCTCAGTAAAGATGGACTTTCGGACACAATAAACAGATCAGGCCTGTCAGTGCAAGATAGTAGTGATAGTGAGGGTGTTGATGATTTTGAGTCACATATTGATAATGAAAGTAAACTCAGTGACAACCTAGAAATAAACGAACTATACGATAGTGACGATGACGAAGAGCATGTGCCCGTGATTGAGCCAGGAAGTAGTGATGAGTTTGAAGGGGATGATGCTCCTCCAAAGAAAAGAAAAAGGAAGATTTTTACGTCCACACCAAGAAAAAGTCCTGCCCCTGCCAGTACCTCTGCTGCTGCACCTGCTAGTACCTCTGCTACTGCCCCTACCAGTGGTTGACGGAGAGGAAAACGCCACCTGGGTGCTGATGTTCCACCCGTTGTAAGCTTCGACAAAACATCAATTTCCACCCGAAGTAATTTTAGGTGGAGCTATCAGCCCCAGCACGTTGCAAAAACGAGGAGGATGTCAATGAACCTTTTAGCAAGACACACTCCAGGGCCAACTCAGAAGGCAAGGGATATAATTGCACCTAAAGAGGCAATCAAGATCTTTATTACTGATTCCATTGTTCAGGAAATCGCTACTTGGACAAACATACCTATAGAGCGTGTGGAGGAAAGTATGGCTAGTCAAGTGCCACATACGGTGCTATGGAGCACTCCTGGAAGTGCTCATAGTGGCAGGGCAGCAGGGGGATAACCATCTCTCCATCAGTGAGATGTGAAGCACTGTAAGTGGGTGTCCCCTGTATTGGGCAGCAATGTCCAAGGCGAGGTTTGAGTTTCTCCTATCCTGCTTGAGGTTTGACAACCTCAAAACCCGTGACTAGAGGCAGAAACAGGATAAATTTGCCCATGTGAGGAAGGTTTGGGACGAGTTTTTTGAGAACTGTGGCCGGCTCTATGTCCCACACTAAAACCTCACAGTGGACGAACAACTGTTTGGGTTTAGAGGGAATTGCCCCTTCCGGATGTATGTCCTCAACAAACCTGCCAAATATGGCATCAAGCTTGTCCTGATCTGCGATTCTGAGATCAAGTAAATGCTTGGTGTCATATTCTACCTTGGCAAGCAGGGGCCAAGGCCACGAGATGGGGTGAAACCTGGGCATTAATTCACCAAGGAACTCACCAGGCCATACCACGAAACAAACAGAAATGTGACCACGGAAAACTGGTTCACATCAGTGCATCTCATCTCCGACCTCTTTAACAACTGTGGAATGACCCTTGTTGGCACAGTTCGAGCCAATAAGGCTGAAATTCCACAGAAGATGAAGGCAAAGGAAAAACGACTGAACGGTTCGAGTGCCTTCCTCTTCACCAAAGAGATGACGCTTGTGACGTACGTGGCACAGAAATCCCGCACAAAGAATAAAATGGTTCAACTTATGTCATCCCAGCACACCCAGCCTACCATTGCACCAAGTGGCAAGCCAGATATCATATAATTTTACAATGCCACAAAAGGAGGGGTCAACTCATTCGACCAAATGTGTGCAACGAGTTCATGCTCTAGGAAGACACGACGTTGGCCCCTCTGTGTGTGGTATGGCATCCTCAATTCAGCGAGCATTAATGCCTTCATCATCAGCTGCAATAACCGTGCAAGGAAGCGCATCAGCATATCGAAGAGGAGGGCATTCATGATGAATGTGGGGAGGGCACTCATCACTTCCCTGGGCTCAGTCACGCCTGTCATCACCAGTCCTGTCCTGCGAACTTCACACTGTGATAACAACAGTGCGTGACCTTTCATTACTGGGCAGCGCGCTGCCGGGTCGCCAGTGAAGTCATTTGCTGACAGAAAGTCACCCCTGGTATGCTTTTCTGACTGCCATAGCAAGTCACCCCTGGTACGCTGTTCTGACTGCCCTAGCAAGTCAGACAGGGAGACCAGGCACCGCTGCAACAGTTGTTCCAAACCAAAGTGCCCTAGGCATCTGTACCCCACCTGCGGTGACTGTCTGTAAAAGGTAAGTTTATTTTTTTATTGAGTGTCTTCATTTTGTGTTGAAACAAATGACTATCAGCTTTGGAAAAAGGATGAAAAGCAAATGAAAACGAAAAATTCAACAAAAAATATAGCCATTTTTCACTTATCTTCCATACAGATCCCAGTGGCAGTAGTGGGCTGTACCTGACTCAGGCGAGGGTTCAATTACCTCAGGAACATTGTACAACAGGAGAAGTCTCCAGCTTCAATAATTTTTATGGCGAAATTTTTTTTCTAAGCACATCTTAAAATTTAGTCTCTTTTAGTGTAGTTCACCATAAAATCAGTAACAGTATTAAGATAAAATACAAATTAAGGATACTAGGCAGCATTCCAAAGCTAATGAGTTACTTTTTCACCGTATACTTTGTAATAAACCTTAATTGAAAAATATTATCCTTTTTCATTTTTCAAAAACGGGTGAAATTCTCCCGGGGTTCTGGTTAGTGTGAATCAAAATGAACGTTGGGGTTCTAGGGTTAAGAACATCAAACAGAAAATTGAGGCGAACTCCATGTTAAAATTTACATGGACAATAAATTACATTTTATTGACGTGGAGCTACAAACCATCAACGGTAATTACGTCACCAAAGTGTACAGAAAAGCTACAGACATGGTAAGATGCCTCAATGCGGATAGTGAATGTCCTGAAAGGAACAAAAAAAGTGTAATCGGCTCATACATCCACCGAGCATACAAATGCTGCTCCAGGTGGGAATTGTTCGACAAGAGATCTTGCGAATAAAAAACCCTCGTGAACAACCGTTTCCCGAACAGCATGATTAAAAAACAACTTTAATCATTTTTAAGAGGGCAATTCACAGACACGCATGAAATGGACAGTAACCAGGAATCAGTAAATAACATCAGACTGTACTATCGAAATCAGATCTCATCGGCCTACAAAATAGACGAAAAAAACATCAAGGAGATTGTTAACCGTAACATCAAAGTTAAGAAGCAAACGGACAAGATTGAAATGAGTATATATTATATAACGACAAAATTTAACCATTCCATTATGAAAATTCTACCCTAACTCCTCGATCTTGAAGTCTACGAACAGAGTTTACGAGTTTACTTGCCCGAATGAAGACTGTAAGCTTCAAAACAACTCAAAATATATTGATATGACTACCAGCCCATTTTCGAGGCGTTTAGCAATGCATCTGAAACATGGAGCCCCCCAAACTCAGTAGTGGCCCGTTCCCTGACTTAACGTTTAACTGAGGAGGAATTAATATCCCCTAAAATCCGTTTTCTTTTCACTTTGACTCCACCATTCTTCAACGATAAAGGATGAAAGACAGTCCGAAGATGATCGCATAGATCGAAAGCTCTGCAATGAAAGTCAAGTTTGGTTTCACCAAACACATTTGATTTAAAAAAGAAATGAACGTAGGAGAAGTTGATTACCATCTACTAAATGAACTAAAAAGATAATAAGAAAAATAGTTTCCAAAGAAAATGAATAAAAGTGAAATATAGTATGGTGTTTAACAAAATATTCATACAAGAAGGTCTGCTACCCACTTACACTAATATATATATATATATATATATATATATATATATATATATATATATATATATATATATATATATATATATATATATATATATATATATATATATATATATATATATATATATATATATATATATATATATATATATATATATATCGGGTGCCCCCTCCCTCCCCAAATGACGCATTTATAAAAAAATAAATATCTCAGTTACCTCCGTCCATTTCATGACAATTTTCATATGCACGATACTTTAAATCTTCCTTTTTAAAATTCAAAAAACATTATTGAGAAAACTTTTATAGTTTTCTTTCACTTTACAAAAACAACACAATGGGTAAAAAAACGAATATCGAGATAAAATCTTATTTTATTGTTCAATACCATACAGAAAAGCGGTAGACCTAAAAAAGCTTCAGAACCGGGAAATGTGAATTAATTTAACGATAAAATCTGTTCTCAAGAAGATAAAGCAGGAAGTCATTTATCGCAAAGAAGAATGGCTCAAAACTTGAATATTCAAGGGAGTTCTGTAGAACGAATAATTAAGTCACAAAATTTAAAAGCCTTCAAAAGAATAGTGTCTTCTAAAAAGTGGTACTGTTCAGAATAAAATAAAAATAATATGCAGATAGTTACTTGAAAACATCTTTCCTGATGTTAAAAATATTGTCTTCACGGATGGGTTGAAAAGGATTTCACTTTAAAATTCAGCTAAACTGCAAAAATGATGATGTCTATGGGCGTTGTAATAAGTGTGACATTCCGATAAACAGATTGTATCATGAAACCAAGATTTTCCAAAAAGGTTAGGATATCTGCAGGGTTCTTTTGGAATCACAAAACAGATGTTCATTTTATTGGAACTGAAAATTCAAGTGAATTCTGCTAATTACATTGAACTCCTGACAACTAAGTTGTTGCCTGATTGCCATCGAATGTATCAAGAAAATTACTTTATTTTGAGACGAGATTAAGCACCTTCGCATACAAGCCATGCTACACAGACAATATTAATAACGAAAAATGAGTGGCCACCGCAAAGTACAGATTGTAACCCATGGATTCCTCAATTTGGGAGTTAATAAATGAAAAGGTTTACCGATTTCGGAGAGAAAAATTCACTAAACAAGGATTGAAGAGCTAAATACGTGAATCTTGACAAGAAATTGGCAATGATGAAGTAGGAAAAAGTTTGTGTGTGTGGAAAAAAGACTTAGATTAGTGATTCATGAAATTGGTGGTACAGTCGATCATTAACTCTAGGTAAGGTTAATTTCTGATTATTTATTTCTTTACACTCGATATTCGGTTTTTTTCCTATGTAGTTATTTTTGCGAAGTACAAGAAAACTATAAAAGGTATCCAAATTCCAATTTTGCATTCGAAAAAGGAATATTAAAGTATCTTGCATAGAAAAACTCTCATGGAAGGAAGTAACTGAGATATCGATTTTTTTTAATGCCTTATTTTTGTGTGGGGGGAGATCCCGATATATATATATATATATATATATATATATATATATATATATATATATATATATTAGGGTGGTCCAGAAATATATGCAAAAAATTGAAATTAGTTGGGAATCTTCTCCACATGGCTAAAATTAAGTTATAAGATATTAAAAGAGCTGATGCAAAATATTGAATAAATTGGCGAATATTGAGAGGTCGCTATGTGTCTCCATATTTTTAAATTTCAGTCAAAATATTGGAACTTTTTAATAGTAGGCATTTATTGGTGTTACTTATATACTATCATATATTTGTCATTGATAACTCATTCCTTATGAATTACAATAATTCGACAAAAAAATCAAGATATTACATTATCTTAAAGGTGTAATGACATTCACATACTCAGCGTATGATGCAATAATAATTGTTGTTTCAGCTTGTTTATTTCTGAGCCCATTTGTAAAGTGATGACGCAATAATGCCTCCTCGTTTCAAATGGTGATGCAATCGCACCATTTCCTATATAAGTCAGCGAGGATTGTTTAATTGTTCATTTGTAGTTTTAAGTTTAACAGTTGAGGTAATACAAGTGAATACAAGCGCTGGTTTATGCAAGTATATATATATATATATATATATATATATATATATATATATATATATATATAATTATTTAGGAAAGTAATATACTTTGTTTATTCCGTGTATAGATAATTTGCAGTTTTTAATCAATATCAGACTTACTTAAAGAATATTAGAATTATATGTTAACACACTTTATGTTCATATTTTAGTTCACAGTATATATATATATATATATATATATATATATATATATATATATATATATATATATATATATATATATATATATGAGGAATTAAACCTCATTCTCCGAAGACAATTTAATTCAGAACAGTTTCGGTGTATCTCACACCCTTTTTCAACTGACACTGGATAGAAAATATTAGAAAAGTGCTTACATACATAACACGGGGTCAGGTCGTGAAAGATCCCCTCTTTTTTCCCCTAATCCCCTACTTGTGGCTAATCAGGGGTGCGGGGTTAGGCCTAAACATATTGAAGGGCTGACATTTTACTATTTTGTTTATATGCTTTCGTATTACAGGATAAAAAGAAAATTGACCCTCAGATAGATTTAAATTAGGAACTGACGATATTGTCTCGATTCTACGATTCTTCTCTTAATATAGTTAGCCGATTTAAATGCCATTTTACTCCCATTAAAATCGAATGAATGATTCAAGTCCCTAACATGGCAAAATATCCTACTGCTTTTGGTCTAAGAGTATTGCAACATCTGGTAGTTGAGCGAGGAAAGGTTGGAAGGCTGTTTTGATTTCAGGGTCGTTGAGTGCTGCCAGATTTAATTGAGGTTTTGTAGGAATTTTCCTGACTGGTGGTCTTATTCTTATATTGAGCTTAGCTCTCACCAATATGTGATCAGTGGAGGCATCAGCTCCTCTCATTACACGGGTGATTTGAACTTCACTCAGGTCTCGCCATCTAGCTATGATGTAATCCAATAGATGCCAGTAGAGAGACCTGGGGTCGATCCATATGGTTTTATTTTTCTTTGGGAGCTGGAACATGGTGCGGCAATATCTAGTTCCCCTTTTATTGACTTTTATAGATAAAGGTGGGCAGTGATGTCCCTAAAACAGGGCCCCTCAGTCGCTCAAACAGACACGAAAAGAGGACTGCGCTCCAATACTTTAGCCCTTCCAACGATCATGTGTTCTGAGCCACCTGTCATGCGGGCTGCAAACTAGAGGTTTCCAGCCTGTCCAAATCCTGGCCCGTCACTGACAAGGCCATTGACGCTGGTCTTTTAGTCTTATACGTAAATTATATGGATGGGGTGTTTCAAGAATGTGTGGATTAATGAGCAATGCATGGAGTGATAACTTGCACGATGATATTTAAGGTAGAAAGTAGGCGTGCATTCTTCAGTCCACCATTTTAACTTTCCCCTGCTGAGCCAAGTGGCAAGGAAATGATCCAGGACGACTGGAGCAGGTTTAAGTTGCAGTGCTCTGCCGACAAAAAGTCCCTCCTTGGACTATCGCCTAATGAACGAGCACCGTGCAGATTTGATCTCCAGGTTTACTCCTGAAGCCTTGGCCCTTTCAAGGGCTCCCACAAGGCATTGGTGTTTTCGGTGTTATACCGCCTGGCACTCGGTTGTTTGTTGTACCTTCAGTTAAAAGGCCGGGGGATCACGAGCAGGTAGTACTCCAATACTTGAGAGGCAGATGCTAAGTAATCTTATATTCTATGACTTAAGATTAAGACTTACGGCTAGGACTTAAGGTTACATATTGCGTAAGCACGCCTGAACATTTGACATTTATTTAGTATTTTGCCAAAGATAAATGTAAGTTAAATAAATATAACAAGGTTATATAAAGGAAAGAATAAAATTAAAACACCGTCTCTAATAAAACAAATCACCAATAAAAAGTAGGAGAGGGAGAGATAAGGCACATCAAGATTAATCATGAGCTGAAAGCAAGGTCAAACTAAGTGGCAGATAAGGTAACAACACAACCTAGAGGCAATGAAAAGGTTGACGGAGATATAGATTGCCTAAAAAGAAAATTACAGGTAACAAGAGAAGCAGAAAGATGGACGAGTTAGGAGAGGGAAAGTGTTATCAATGAAATAATTAAATTAACTAAACTGGGTACTCATAACTATTAATATTAGACACAACTAAGAATATAAGTAGACAATTATTTTACTAAGAATAAGATTTTTGATAACAGGATTTTAAAAGAACAACCTCTGACCCCACGCCCCCTCCACCACTTTATTGGAGACCACGTGCGATTGTATCCTGCCATGGAAAACGTCACTTCCTGTTCGGGAACATTCGACAAGTTTCGAATCCTGAGCGGAGGGAAATTATCCCTCAATCCTGCCCCCACCCCTCGCCCCCACCAGTGACGAGGCGAGAAAGAGCAGCTGTGTTTCACGCCTTGCTGTTAAATGATGAATCGACTCCGCCTCCAGATTAAGATATCTAGAGCTTGTAGCTCCTTTTTCCAAATGCCCCCTTCCCCCTCAGAATCGGGCATACAAATACTCGGTTTTGACTGTAGTTCGTTGAGTCCTGCACGCACCTCAAGTTAGTCTCCATCGGCTCTAGTATACGTCCCGTGAGCGTTCGTCAGAGAGCAAGACTTACTCCGCAGTGATTTTACCCTAGTCAATTGGTAGCTTTTGAGAACGGCAAGACTTTTAATTTTCGCAACAGTCTCCATTCGTTCGAGGAAAGGAAGTTTCCTCTCCTAATGGAATTATCAGAATTCCCACATTTCCCGTCAAACGTTAACTTAGAAGACTGGCTATCTTCTTCGGAATGTTGGTTCGGATCGTGCCTCACTTCCCTCATTCGGACCATGCCGCACTTGCATCATCGGATCGTTCCCTACTCACCTCATCACAAGAAGGACCTTCCTCGAAGTCACCAATCCGTAAGACTGAAACCCCCTCCATTATTAGTATTGCTAAGTTCCCCCTTTTGATCTGAGCCTAGTAACGCTAATCAATTAACTCTATTTGCAAATCCCTCCTCATAATAATTATCTCGAGACTATTTCAATTTAAATAATCCACTTTTGCCATTTTTATTTTTTTTTATGTTTTGTAAATAAATTTATATTTTTATTAATTCATCTTTAACTAACCTTGAACGATACTCTCGTCTATTTAAGTAAATCTTGCCAAACACTTATGTACTCTGTCTGATTATTAAGGATTTGAGACCCAATGCCTCAGTTTGACCTTTTAGTCGGTCGGTAATCCCTGCAAACAGTCTTTAAACGGTTCGCGTTGTAGTAGGTGATTAAGTCACTCACCTCCCCATAATATAGGAGTAGTGTATGGTATAGAGTGGGGTACCAGGACAAGGATCAATTTTAATATCGCCATAATAAATGTTAAAATTATCGGAATGGTTTATAAAATAGCATTCAATAATATTAACTTTTATAACGTCATTGAAGAGTAAATAAATTGAGCTGAATTACAGTTAATTACATGGTCATTCCCGCACATATGAATAAAAACGCACTATTATTTTCAACTATAGGTACGTTTTATTTATGCTAAGTGATACGGACAGACATTTGCTTACCTGTTAGTCCCAAATCTTTTCCCAGATAGCCAGAACTTTTGACTGAGTAAATCGCATCTATATTTTACAAGTAAATTGAAGAATTATATTCTTGATATTCGATTCGTACTAGAAAGCAACAGAAATGTTAACGTTGCGTAGAAAGTAAACCACTGTATCAGGGCATAAAGTTTTTAAGTTGGGACAAGCATTGACATGTACTTTATCATATCAACCTGCCGTAAACTGAGAAACACTGAAAAAACTCGTATCTCAAACGAATATGGTGCAACGGACGACCTATATTAATCTGGAGTGTAAATTTAAGATCATTAACATCTTTTAGCATTAGATTTAATGCATTGGGGATACATTTAAATTGCTCTTCTGAGAGATTGAAATTTTTAATTTCTTTAATTATCGATGTTTCAATGAGTATCATTTTATAAAAATCGTTACAATTGTAAATTATTTGGGCACAAGAGAAATCTATATCATAGTTGGCTTTTTTAACATGATTATAAAATTTTAATGCATTGTTTGCTCTCTTAACATCTCTCCTATGTTCATAAATGCGATTATCAAATGACTTCCCCGTTTTTCCGATATAGAATAAAGGTAATTTGGTGCCTCTACTATGGATTATGTATACACCAGCATCTTTTTTCTAAGTTTAGGGTTTGGTGGAAGGAATAGATTTCCGAATGGTTGAAGGGTATTTCATTGTTGTCAGGTGCGATACAAATTTAAGTTTAATATTTTAAGTAAGAGCGAATATTGAAGGGATAAAAACTTATTCTTTTCATCTAAGATTTTTTGTTTTGGTCGTAGAATATTGACCTAGCTCTAGATAAGCTTTCATTAATAAAATATAATGCATACTTTAATTCTTTAGCC
Source organism: Ceratothoa steindachneri (assembly GCA_963969495.1). Lineage (NCBI taxonomy): Eukaryota > Metazoa > Arthropoda > Malacostraca > Isopoda > Cymothoidae > Ceratothoa > Ceratothoa steindachneri. The sequence goes on from OZ018326.1 coordinate 117,822,565, forward strand.
TCCAGGTTATGGAGTTATTCTCATCTTAAAGAAAACATGGGTCACAAATATCCATTATATTTTATTTCAATATTCGTATGGTTTCATTTTTTATTTTTACCATCAAGTTAGTTATAGAGGAATGAATTAGTTTAATAAAGCAAAATTAGATAATTTGAAGGTAATTTACTCAGCCCTCTTGAACAATAAGGACCAATGAAAGGGGTCAATGTTATGAGAGAGTAAAAATTATTTTCCGAATGAAATGAATTGAGTGAATACATAAAGGCCTTTACAGCACTTTATCATCATCCGAGTACTTAGTTGAAAATTCTTACTCAGCTTGAAAAATGACATAGCTTCCCAAAAAATTTTTTAGAAATAACAATAGAATACGAATAAATATAAATAGTAAATATTATGATAATTATGAACGATTGAAGAGACTAGTCTCACCATTTGACTATCTTGATTTTTTTCTGAAAATAAAATCTAAAGATTTATAATATGATGATTTATTTATGACAGGTTTAAGCAAAGTTAATTGAGATTATATACTTAGTTTTATATTTTGATGATTTGGTTAGACAAAGACACAATCTTGTTAAGTCTTATTACACAACATCTACGGCTAAAAAACGCCTGTCCACCAAACTAACAAAACAGAATTAATTAATTTCTAAAGTTCTAAACATTGTGAAGATTTGTGTTTCTTTACAAGTAAAGGTTCCAGTCATTTTATGTTTATTTCATTCTAAAAAATTAATGTCCAAAGCATAACCGCGATTATTTATTAGCTTCATTAAAAAGTAATCAAATTTTCTAGGCGAGAACATTTGAATGTTTTTGTGACCTATTAATGTATTTATAAAGCAATTTCTTTAATGCTGGAAATAGATTTTTTCTTTCTTCTTCTATATTTAGTGGACAGCCTTTATAATTCAGGCATTTTATATATAAAACAACGGCAAAAGTATTATTCAGTAAAATTTCATAACTTATTCGACAAATGAATGAATCTCTTGGCAGCTGCAATGATATTAAGATATCAAAGGGCATAATTTCTACTAAAATTTTGGGGTCAGTATTAACTCATCCTAAACAAAATAGTCAATTTCCTTGGCGTTTTTTTCCTCAATCTTTTCTGAATTTATCTTAAATTTGCTTTAGGGCACTGAAAAATCTTCAGCATTTAAACCTATTAAAAATTTGGTGATCTATATGCAAATTGGGCAATCCGAATATTTACTTTGCTTTTGATGGATATTTTCTGAAGGTTTTTCTATGTCTAAATACGTAACAGAACTGAAGTAAGAATGAGTTAAATCAAAAATGTACTAGTTTTCGTTGTTTCAATACTCAAAGAATCTCATGACATGATTGTGGAAAAAGTAAGGATTTAAGACGATTGCGCGTCCTATTTGTATTTGTTAGACTTGTTATATAACGATCTTCTTCATCTTTTTATGATATAAGTAAAAGATTATAACAATTACAGTCCGTATTATTATTAAACATTTTTTGCTATTATCTAGGTTGTCTTCTTTGAATTTTAGGCAGGTACGTTAAAATGCTTTTGTTCGGTTCACGAGTGTATTTTTTCAAAAGCTCGTAACCAATTTATTTGTGCTTCATTTATCAGAAAGCCTAAAGTTTTTAGCTCCATTAAGCTATTGCCCCTATTATGTTCCTCAATAAACTTATTTACATGATTCCTTTTAAGGAGAAACATTCATCAGAAAAATAATGAGATGGGTTTTTGAAATGAAATTGCTTTCCAAATGTAACTTGATTATCTCATGATGAAGCTGAGTCTGTTTCTTCTTCCAATATGAGATTATTATATTTAGCCAGTACTTATCTAGTCTTTGTTCAATCAATTTCAATAAATTAGATCGTGAATATAATTAAAATTCTTCTCTTTTTATTTTCTTTTGTAATGATAAAATTGGCGTTTGCCTATTAGATGTTGAAAAAAATTAATGCTACGACGTACTAGTATCTGTTAATGGATCGGCAAAATTAGAGGTTAAAAAAGCCAAATGAATTTGTTATTTAAAATAGCTATTATATAAGTCTATTCATTACTGCCTTTGCTGGACACGATCAGTAAGATTCCTTAGGAATACTGAATACTTTGTCCATTGAACTTTAAATAATGTATGTAATTTATAGCCTGCTATCATGAATCTGGGCAAAGACCCGTATAGTACGAGGGCAAAATTGAAGGATAAAATAGCCATTCAAGCACTTCGTTTTAGGGCTTTAAGATTGGTCTAACGCATTGTTTCTAAAAATAGTTTTTTCAAGTTATCTAAGAGTTTCCAAAGATAAGGATAAATAGGATTAACATATAAAATATAAATTTATACTCATATTACTTTTTAACTTAATTTTAGTAATTTCATTATACACCTACTTCATATTCTTGAAAAATGGGGCATCAAAATAATGTTTTCAATCAGTTATATCTTCTAAAACTTTTAAATTATTTGCAATTTATATTTAATTTTTATGTTACCAGTTATTGATGATGCAAGTTGTGCGAATAAAAAGCAAAGCCTCACTCACTTAAGGAAATAAAATATAAATTTCCACTTTCAAACGAAATAAATTTCAGACTGTAAAAGTCTAAAAATTTCTAACCCAAAACATTCACGTATCTTATATTTAGAATCTTTGTATAAAGCATGCGATATTGGAGTTCAAATTAATAAATTTTAGGAACAAACATGGATTGTGGTATATATTTTTAGAACGTAAATATTATTCGCAGACATATAGCACGTAATTTAGAGTCTTAGATAGCGGAAATAATTGTCAATTGTTTTGACATTAAATCTAATCATTGTTAAAAACATTAAATTATCTTATGAGATGATGCCACCATGACAAATGTTTGTTTCCCTTTTGATAGTTCTGTAAAGGTAACGAGCAGCGAAGTGGTTAGAAAAACTCTTTTGGAAATTATTTCCTGCGACTCCATTAATAGGTGTCAAAAAAACATATTGTGCTTTGAAGGATTAAGACCACTATGCATATTTATAAAATCTCTTTTTTTGTTATTCACGAGGCAGGATATCACTAAGTCACAAATTACTTCCTAAAACTTACAGACTTTATCTTGATTTCCATCGATTTTTTGAGTAATGAGAAAGAGATTTGTCATGTACGGAGTAAACCTTGGATAACATTACGTAACACTTTTTGCAAAAAGTTTAGTTTAATATAATTTCTTTACCATATATCCTCATGTTTTGGGTAAACTTCGAAAATGCGGAATTTGTTGCATTTACTGCTTACTCACGCTTCATATTTGGAGTTTTCCACACACACACACACACACACACATATATATATATATATATATATATATATATATATATATATATATATATATATATATATATATATATATATATATATATATATATATATATATATTATATATGGATATATATATATATATATATATATATATATATATATATATATATATATATATATATATATATATATATATTAAATATAGAAACTATATTTTGCATATATTCTTTTTTTTAGTTTTTCTTTCTGAAATTTTTGTATTTCTCATATGTACTAATTAAATTTAAAAAAGGTAATTTAGTTTTATGCTGCCTGCTTTTGTTGCTGCGTTGCTTCCAGAACAATATATATTATTTAAATTGAATTAAGCAATCGTACAATGGAAAACTTTCCTTTAAATTGAATTAGGTTTCATATGTAAAATGGAAATTTAGTTGAGTTCTGCTATGGAAAAACAAATTAATTGTCCTTTTTATTTTTTTCTAATTTACACCAATTTAACGTTTTTAGATATTTTACAAGACAGAGCTGTTTTCAAAGTTCTTGTTTCTTTGCATATATTCTGTTTGTTATTTGTGCTATAATTTATTCCTTTCTTGTAGCTTATCTTTATCACTACCAATACCAACAAGCACACGAAAAAGTTGTTTGCATTTTAACCATAAATATAACCAGCCGATTTTCAACGGGTTCATTAGTAAGTCAGAGGCACGAAATATGTAGGAAACATAAAAGAATAGAAACTGATTAAATTAGGATTGCTTATCCTAATCCCAAACAAATATAATCCGATTGAATGAGATAAAAAAGGGCCTATTTTAAATATTTTTAAAAAATATAAATATTATATTAAATACAATGACTATTCAAAATTAACAATGCAATTTGCATTCTGAAAAGAAAATTATCAGAGCCTTTGTGGTAGTAATCTCAATACTGGACATTCATTACCTTATAGACGAGAGTAATATCGCGATACAGACTTGGATCGGGCTCAGAGTGAATGCAGGAAGTGTGTCCATGCGATAAGACAGAGCTGAGCTAAATGGAAGTAGATAAGGATTGAGGGGCAAAAAATAAGAAAATCGTAATATCAAGGGAAATTGGAAGGATAAATTATTTGAGATTGTGGAAAGGAGACTAAGTTTCTATAATCAATAGTAACATTGTTAGAATAGTCAATTGAGCTTCGTCTAATTGGAAAAAATAAAAGTATGGGTAAAGCCAATGTTAATTTACTTCATCTTTGACGATAAAATAAAATGTTCTGGGCTATAAATAATGAAGGTAAAGTTTATTTATGTATGTACATACAAGGAATGAAGGTGGTCAATCATATATTCAAGCAATCAAGTTAAGTTATATGATTTGGCTAAGGGAGGAGTTTGAACATCAGAATATAGTTGGCGAAAGAACATGCAAGGGACTCGCCCTATTACTTCATCACTAACCCTATAATTTAAGAAGGCGATTTTTTAAAGTATTTGAATAATAATTTCATCTTAGTTTGGTTATGACTTATGTTTTTTTGCCAAAGTTATTTCTAATAACTCTTTTATAATATCAAAAAACAAAATGGTGAAGTTCACAAATAAATATAAGTATCGAAATTTTGTGAATTTTTTAAAACCCAATACCATGGGGGCTTTTTTTCCGATTTTAAATTTTGATCATAGTAGCGAAGCGCAAGCTCCCCCCCCCCCCCCGCCGTATGGGAAATTGGCGAAGCCATTGCCTGGTTGAGTAATAAAAAAGAACCATTTTATCAGAATGTTTGCTCTAATAAGGATATAAAATATCCTTTAATCATAAAATATGCCGAGGATAGAAGGAGTTTAGATCACTAGAATTAAAATATATTTTAAAGGTAGGTTGATAGGCCTCATTGAGCTAAAATAAAGAGGTAAAGAATTGCTAAACAATGAGTGAGAGAATTGATGGACTAAATTTGATACAAAAGCCCTAATGAAATATTATAGATCTAGATTAAAGATAAAATAGAGATATAAGATAAAGGAGTTAATGCACGCAATGTACGAACTGCACAACTCTGGTCTTGAAAAAGCGGATTGGTGGTGCCTTTCTTTAATTATGATTGACAATAATTTAAAAAACCCTGTTGGATCATATTAGCTATGAGAATAGGCATGTTGAACTACTCTTATTGAATTATTGTAGAGGTGAAAAGTATAATATGGGCGCGCAATATGGCAAAGTGGCAGGGTGAAAGCAAAAGACATTGCCATTGGTAGATTCGTTAAAGTTTTAGGATATAGCAAGAAAATAGATATACATATAGTCGGATACTCCTAAAACCATTTAGTCTATTATTCTAAATCTGCACCATAAGAGGTTAAAATATATCCAAGTTCTTTAAATCAATATTATCATTAAAAATGTAGGTACAGTTAATTTAAAGAAACAAAAAAAAAAAGATCTTCTATTGAATAAATCAAAATTATTCTGGTTCTACTTGAATATTGCCTATATCTGAGTAACAAAGAAGTAAATCATAACAAACGAAAAAGACTCTAAGATACCCTTCAAGAAAGAAGGGTAATAGTAGAAGTCTGAAAAGAAGGAAATGTAAGGTGAAAAGAGAATATGGATAAAGAATTAGTTTCACACCACTCTTTTCTGTAGAGCTAAATTTTATAATAATATTTAACGTTTCTACATTTGAAGAGTTTTATTTTACTCTTCTGTTTCAGCGACATTCACGAGAAATTATTACAAGTTTGTATTGTTTCATAAGAAAGGTATATTTATGCTATCGCAGTGTTAAATCAGTTTTTCGCGAGCTTTGACCCGTTATTTCTAGTGTCCACTAGGTTTTCTAGTTCCAAATCGAGTTATATTTATAGGTTAACATATTTACTATTTTAAAGAGTTCAAATAATTGGTCCCGGTACATATCAATTGTTGCACGATCTATTTCTAAGGTTACGATTTCATATTCTCGTCGCTCGACGCTAACAACTTTAAGATATTTCAACTTCTTTTCGCATATACGGAGATGAGAATTGCACAGCATATTCCAAGTGAAAATTTATATAGGGAAAAATAATATTTTCGATTTAAAAGAAAAAAATGTCTAGTTATATATCATAGAACCCCATTTCCTTATTATGACGCTGGATAGCGTTGCTTGGTAAAATTTAGATCATCGATGTAAAGACAACTAAATCCTTTTTTAACGTGGCCTCTTATTCTTTAATTACCTATCACTTAAGCACGTGAAATTGCCATTTTCTGATCATTTGACTATATTGTAAAAATCTTTTTTGCAAGTTTTAACCCCGTAAGGGGCGCAGCGATTTGCCATCCTGGCTGCCGTGCTGACGGGATACAGCGCTCCGTCCGGCCCCAGCTTAGCCTCTCTTCCTTCCTTCAAAACACTTGTTTCCTCTCTTTTCACACAACCTCTCCCACAACTTTCTCTGGTCAGCCTCTAATATCACAGGGTAGATGCTGACCTTCCTTTCAGCCAACCGTCCCGCAGCGGGGCTGAGGGGGTGGGGGATAATGTTCCATAACCCCTGAGCTCTGCTCTGGGGTGGCTGGTTTTTAACAACCTGCTTCATCCCCACCCATACCTTCCTCACATCCCTTTTCCTCTCCTCTTCACAATCTATATATTTTACGCCGTGTTCAAGGTGGAGCCGCCATGCCGATGGACTGCCAGGCCACCAGGCGGGAGGTGTGGTCCCAAATGGCGGCGCCTGGCTCTGCCGGGCTTGTAAGCACCTCTCGCAGTGCGGGCTACTGCGAGAGGTGTGCGCGATTGCATCCCGTGTTAAAAAAAGGGTCACCATGCCCAATGATGAAGACCAAAAAAAAAACCTAAACCCCCAACTTTCCCTGAAACATCAACGGAGCCGCCTTCGGGCAGCTCCAGCAAAAAAATGGAGGTCCCCCCCCCTGTGCTTCCACAGGGGACCCTCCATATTTATCTAACCGGAGAGGAGGCTTACTCCTCTCCTTCGCCTACAGGTGCAGGGGACTCCCCCTCACCCCCTTCTCTGGAGGTGATTTCGGGCACCTCCCTTTTCCCAGTGGCAGTCCCCTCTTTTCTTTCCAAGGGGACTGCCAAGAAAGCCAGCAGGCAGCACTTAGCCAGCCGCTCCCCATCGAAGCGGCTCGGTAGGGCAAACCCCCTTAGGGGGGAGAGGGAAGCCAGGCCCCTTCGGTCGCTTCCCTACACAAGACTGGCGACACTGCCAAGAGGACCTGCGAGGTCCTGGGAGGGGATGGCCAACTGGAGGCCCCTCCTGTGATAGACATGGTCCTTGAGGAGACCCAGCCTCAGAAGGTAGGGCCATCCATGGGGGGGAATTCGGGCTCGGCGCCAAGCACTGAACCCGAATCCGCCCCTATGCAAGGTCCTCCCCAAAGGGCTGAGGGCTCTGAAGGCAGTAAAAGGCGGGGAGGGATCTCCTCCGACAGGTGGCCCTACGACAACCAGAACCTTTTCCCTTTCAGGGAGGGACCTGGCTGAGGCCGGTCCATCTGGCCTGGGGGCTTCTGCGGGCGGAGGTGAGAAGCGGGTTCATTCCTCGCCCTCCTCTCCAAAAAAAAAGACTAAAAAGACGAAAAAGACTCGGGGCTCCTCTCCATCCGCGGGGGCTGCGGGGACTGCGGGGACGAATGGGTCTGCTACCACTTTGCTAGGTGACCAGGCCAAGATCGGCACATCCGGCCCCTCTACCCCCTCGTGTGCGGAGCCCCTGAACAAGACTAACACCAAGAGTGCACAGGGCGGAGCCTCGATGACATCGGGGCCCCTCATTAAGAGGTTACCTGGCGTTTTCGAGCTCGCTGGCTTTAAACGCTTCCTCGTTATTCGCTCCACTGATGGCACCATGTTGTCCAAGGGCAACATGATCCATCAGAGGAGAGGAATAGCTATTGCAATTGGTAGAGAGCCGAAGGTGACCTGTTTCTCGGACGGCAGCCTTCTGGCGAATGCGGCGAATCCCGCCGAGGCGGCCAAGATAAGTGCTCTTCGGACACTTAATGCCCCCCTTGGTGAGTGTGACGCCGCACTCTACCATAAGCTTTGTGAAAGGAGTAGTTTATGCCAGGAAACTCGTTGACTACTCCATTGAGGACATCACCCTAGAGCTGGCCGACCATGGGGCGGTCAAGGACTTGGTCAAGGACTTGGTCCTGGCGCGCCCAGCTCTGCCTTTGGACGTCATATGCCTCAGTAGTTAGAAAGGCACCCTCTGCTCCTGGCCCATCCAGGCCAACGAGCACGGTTGTTTCCGCGCCCATTCGGAGCCTTTTTGCGGGCTCTACCCAACCCGGGCGCTCCCCTGGTAAAGCTGGCGGCAAAAAGGGTTCATACCCAGCCCCGGCTAAAACCAGGGCTCCTTCCTCTTCCCCCAGCGTGACCGTTTTCCGCAAGGCGAAACAGCCACGCACCTCCACCGACGCGTTAGATTCACAGGAGGCAACACCCCTGAAGATGGTCGCTAGGCCATCTGCGGGGGTTCATAAAGCTGTCCCCCAAAACGAGGACAGCAACAAAGGAGCTTCGGCTCCTTCGCCCACGCCCCGAGGTGGAGCGAGTGGCTCGGAGACGGTGGTTCCTCGAAAAGAGGGCCCCCCGCCTCCGAAGCCGCAACGCCCGCCTAAGGTTTCGAGGCGGAGGAAGGAAAAGACTCGCATGGTGAGCCCAACCTCCCCCAATAAGTCCTCGAAGGCGACAGCGCCTCCAGCGCTTTGTCCGGCCAACAGCGCCAAGGGTTCTGCCCCCGGGAAGCGTACGGCCATTCCCGTGAGGGTCTTTAGTTCGAGGAGGGCCCCCGCGTCTCCTCCGAGCGAGACCTGGAGGGCATATTCCTTTAATGGAATTGCCGTGGACCCCGGGCCAACTATGAGGAGCTGCGGAGGCTTGTCTCGTCCCGTTCCCCGTTAGCTATCTTTTTGCAGAAGACCATGCTAGCCGCGAGCCCCCTGCCTGCCCTTCCGGGGTACAAGGCTCTTGCGACCCCACCCCTGCGGGATGGCCGGGCTGGGGAATGCGCGGTTTACACCTGGCATGATGTCTCCGTTCTTCCTTCCTCTTTAGATACCTCCTTTCAGGCAGTAGCTGTGCAGCTGCACCTGGATAGGAGGTATACTATCATTTCTGCGTACATTCCACCGTCAGCTGACTTCGATGTGGGGGACTTCCGCCGCGTCGTAGCACGGTTGCCGAGGCCCTATCTCTTGCTTGGAGATCTGAATGGCAGGCATCCTCTCTGGGGAGATTACTCCATAAATTCCAGGGGACAAGTCCTTGCCGATCTGATCAAAGAGCTCGAGATGGGTGTCCTAAACGTGGATGAGTTTACGCATCACTGTCCGAGAACCGCTTCATTTTATTGCCTTGACCTATCTTTGTGCTCTTCGGATGCACAGCCTGATTTTGATTGGGGGGTGGTCGATGACCTCCATGGTAGTGATCACTTTCCCATTAAAATATCATTTTCAGGGCAACTGCCGCCTGAGAGACCACCTCGGTGGTGCTTGGCGCGGGCGCGGTGGCCTGCATTTCAGGAAATGACTGAATTCTCTATCTCAGTCGAGGAGTTTAGGTCGGTAGATAAGGCCATTGAGTTCTTCTCCGGCAACCTTATCGCCGTGGGCCTGACTACTATTCCTAGGACGTCTGGCCGTTTTCCACGCCAACCACTCTCATGGTGGTCGGCCGAGTGTGAGACGGCCATCAAACAGAAGCGTTATGCCTACATGCGCTATAAGCGCCGCCTGAACGATTTCCCTGTCGCTGAATTTCGTCGGGCTAGGGCTAGGTTCCGGTATATTTCGAAGCACGCCCGCCGCTCTTCTTGGCAGGCATACCTGTCTTCACTCAACGGGAAGACCCCTATAGCTGAGGTGTGGAAGCGAGTCAAAAGGATTCGGGGCAAGTTCTCGCAGGACCCCCCTCCCGTTCTCCAAGAGAATGGGACCGCAATCTCGGACCCTGCGTCCGTGGCGGAATCCTTCGCGACCGCTTTTTCTGCATTCTCTAGCCGTGATGCTGCTCCGCCAGCATTTAATACACGTCGTGATGTCGCGGAAGGCCGCTGGCTGGACTTGACCTCCAGAGGCGGAGAACCCTTCAACGACAAGTTTACTGTGAGTGAGTTGCGTTCCGCTCTCGCTTCGTGTGCGGACACCGCCCATGGGCCGGACGATGTCCCGTACGCCATGCTTCGACACCTGGGTGAGCAAGGCATGGCCTTTCTGGGTGAAAGGATCTGGGTGGAAGGTCTTCTCCCAGACTCCTGGCGAATCGCTACTGTGCTCGCCCTTCGCAAACCGGGAAGAGATCACTCTACTCCGACCGGTTTCCGCCCAATCTCTCTAACCTCTTGTGTGTGCAAGTTGATGGAGAAATTAGGAAATGTTAGATTAGCCTATTTCCTGGACAGCGGAGGCCATCTGTCTTCTGCACAGTGCGGCTTCCGAAAGTTCCTCTCCACGTCGGATGCTCTGTTCCGACTGGAAAATGCCGTCTGCGAGGCATTCCTTCCTAGACAGCACTACACCCCAGTGTTTTTCGATCTGGAGAAGGCCTATGATACCGCATGGCGATACGGTATCATGGAGACTCTCCACACGATGGGGGCGAGGGGACGCATCCTAATTTTTTATATCTGAATTTTTGCGAGATCGTCGATTCCGCGTAAGGGTGGGGGGAGCCCTCTCCGGCCCAAAGGAGCAGGAAGAGGGTGTCCCGCAGGGAAGTGTCCTCAGTGTCACACTCTTTGCCCTGAGCATCAACGGCATCACCTCGGTGCTGCCGGAAGATGTTCTCGCTACGCTCTACGTGGACGACCTTTCGATCTCTTTTGGCGCGGCCCAGATGCCAACTCTGGAGCGCCAACTCCAACAGGCATTGAACCGCGTCTCTCGCTATGCCAAAGCGCACAGGTTTCGGTTTTCTTTGGCCAAGACTAAGGTGGTGCACTTCTGCCGCCATCCACGGCTTCACCCCGACCCAGATTTGTTTCTTAATGGGGTGCGCCTGGATGTGGTTGAGTCGCACCGTTTCCTTGGTCTTGTATTCGACCGACGCCTCACCTGGGAGGCTCACATTCGCAGCCTTAGGGTCTCTTGTACCCGCGCCATGGACATTCTCCGTTCCGTGACGTTCAGCGCTTGGGGCGCTGATAGGGCTACCGCCTTACTTTTTTATCGATCCTTTGTTCGCTCGAAGCTCGACTACGGATGCGAGTTTTATGCATCCGCAGCCGAGCGTTTATTGCGGAAGGTGGATTCGATCCACCACACCGGCCTTCGCCTTGCGACCGGTGCCTTCCGCACTTCCCCCATTGCGAGCTTGTTGGTCGATGCTGGGGAGATGCCACTCGCTCTGCGCCGCGTGCAGTGCATCACTCGCCTGTACGCGCGAGCCCGGCGCCTCCCCCAGTCGCCAACAGCTCTCACTGCATCCTCAGCTGATCTCGATGGTGCCTATGCCGCCGAGAGACGCCAGTCATACCCTAAGCCCTTTGGGTTTAGGGCCAGGAAACTCCTTCGAGAGGTAGATATAGCTCTCGGGCCGGTGGCGCCCCTGGTTCTGCCCAGGACGCCACCCTGGAGGGTACCACATTTGGCTATTTGTCGCCACGCCTCTGCTCCCAAAGCTTGTACTGCGCCGGGAGTATTGCGTTCGATCTTTTTGGAGCACACATCGTGTCACGCTGGTACCGTGCCAGTGTATACGGATGGCTCCAAGTCCCAAGAGGGGGTCGGCTTCCACGCCGTATCCCCTCTGTTTGAAGTCAGCGGGGCTCTACCAGGCGCTGCGTCTGTCTTCACGGCCGAGCTGGTGGCAATACACCACTCGGTACGGGAGATTACGCGACGTGCCCGGTTCGGAGACCGGATTGTGATTTATAGCGACTCACAAAGCGCCCTGAGTGCTCTCGGGGCATTGGAATCTCCGCATCCCCTGGTTCGCGAAATCCGTGACGCCACGGTTTTGGCGAGCCGGGCAGATGTCGAGATTATCTTCTGCTGGGTTCCTGGACATGTAGGAATTGCGGGGAATGAGCGCGCCGATGAGGGCGCCAAAGAGTCCGCGAGGACTCTGCGACCGGACCAGCGTTTCGCTCTTCCTCACACCGACTACATGGCAGGAATACGGGCAGCTCTTCGGACTGCTTGGCAAAGAAGATGGGAGACGGTCGAGGGGAACTTAAAGTTGCGTGCCATTGCGCCGCGACTGTTCCCATGGACCTATCCCCCAATGCCGCGGCGGCTTCAGGTTGCTTTCTGTCGTCTTCGAATCGGACACACTCGTGTGACGCATCGCTACTTGATGGAGCGCTCGCATGCACCCTATTGCAACGACTGCGTCGTCCCCCAGACTGTTCGGCATATTCTTGTCGAATGTCCCAGTCTGGGTGATCTTCGCGCACGATACCTGTCTCGGTACCGGGATGGGCGGGGTCGCTACCGCCTGTCCCTTGTCCTCGGGACGAGTGCGTGCACCATGACTGGTGGACTTATTGACTTTTGGGGGGAGGTCGGCCTTCTCCCCTTTATTTTTGGTTTCTTTTTTTTGTTATTGTTTTGTTTGTAGGTTGCACTTTCCTGCACTGGGGTGAGGGGGACCTCCCCCCGCTGCCGGAGATTGCTTCGATTGTTAAGTTTTTCCAATTTATATCATTGTTAAGTTTTCATATTTTTACTTTAAAGTAGCCTAGTTCTAGGCTGTCGTGTTTTTCGGCGACTTATGCCCAAGTGGGTAGTTGCCAGATGGGCTCCATAAAAAAAAAATACAAGTTTTCAGAAACACTGTTGTTTTTCCCTCGTACTTAGTCTCGTATTATCATCCAATTTTAAAATTTTGCAGAATAAATTCGTGTCCTAAATATTTATATTTAGTATAAGAAGTAAATTTTCTACAACAGATTCCTCGCTACCGCTGCTAGTCACTCATAGCAAGATTGAACTATTTCCATTAACAAAAACTCTTCCTACGGTTTTCCAGTCATCTTCAACAAATATTTTTGCACGATGCTTAGTATTCAGTGCTCTCTTAGCTTTATGGAAAGTCTCTTATGTGATACGGTGTTAAGAGCCTTTCAAAAATCGACATAAACCATATTTTAAGATTTATTTTGGTCAATCGATGTGATAATTTCATGAAAATATTGAATAATTATTTGAAACTGAGCGTCAGTGTCAAGATTCCGTTTTGGAGCCATAAATTTATTTATTTACCTCCTAATGCTCCACGAACATCACTCTATCATTGCATTACAAGTGTCTACCAGCAGTTGCAGTAAGAAAACCTCGGTGAAAGTTCTTAGGATTAGCGCTCATGCCTTTTTTGGAAAATTGGTTTTATATTTGCATCTTTGAAATCCTTTGGAAATATAATATTTCGCTAGTTTGATTTTTAGAAATTCTACAAAACATTCTATGCAGTAACTTTCCTAATTATTTAGGGTGGTATAAATAGATTTTATCCGGAACTCTGTGCTTGGAACTTTTGGGGTTTTTTTAATATTTAATAAATATAAATTTTAGGATGTGAAAACTATAAAGGTTAGGTTGTTCATTAAAATTCATTAACTAATCTATTGTTCACATAAGTTTTGTATCTTCATCACTAAAATATTTTTTAACATGCTCGGTCACTTCTCTCAAGTGGTTCGGATCATCAATACGTGGTGTTCACTAATGCCCACCCGAATTAGCATGATCTGGACCGACAAATTGTTTTTTTTTATGACTCTTGGAGATTCAGCAATCCAGCATGTGTTTTGCAAATTTACCACCTGGTCCTGTTTACAGGATTCGCAGCACCTTCCTTCAGCTTATGATTCATCTTCGGCAACAAAAATTGGCACCTTCTCATTTTGTTTGAGTAGTAGCGCATGTCGAAATGCACTAACTGATCAATGAGTGACTCCGACAATCCCTTTTCTCTGGCTATTGATCTCATTGAGTTGTTGTGATCATTATCTATGATACTTTGGATCTCTGAGACAAAAAGGGAGTTCTGTTCCAATAAGAATGCTGAGGTTTAGTTTTTAGAGACACTCTACCCTCTTATTACTCATCCAACGCTTATATGATCGTCTGTACCAGTCTCAGATTGGCTAAACAAGCATTCGGAGAGCTTCGCAATGGAGCTCCCGGCGAGAATACGAAGCAGCGCAGCTCGCCGTTTCCAAATCTTTGGACGATTGAATTCAGCTATGCTATTGCTGAATTTAACAGAAAGAACCGACGATAGACGACAAGCATGCGCAGAGTTAAGTTACTAATGGCAAAAACTACCCTTTATCTTTATGTTTGTCTGTCTGTCTGTCTTTCTCTTTCTCTCTCTCTCTCTCTTTCTCTCTCTTTTATATATATATATATATATATATATATATATATATATATATATATATATATATATATATATATACAGGGTGGGGCAGAAAGGTTGCTGCAAGTTCATAGGTTAATAAAAAAAACCATTATTATACGAGAATAAACTTTGTATTTATAATAAGTACTCGTACATTAAATGCCATAGTAATTCAAGTTGTTTTGAAAATTGTATAACTTAAGTGACAACCGCCAATGTCGATGCAGTTTTGAAGTCTCTCTCGAAAGTTCACCATAGCCCTTTGAACCCCGTCCCGTGGAATTGCATTGATTTCCTGAGTTATTTTGCTGCCTTTAGATTTTCTACAGTTGCTGGCCGGTGTTGATACACTCGTGATTTGAGGTGCCCCCATAGAAAAAAAATCACAAGGGGCTAAACCATGGAACGTGGGAGGCACCCAATATCGCCTCGCAGAGAAACAAGATGACCCGGAAACATGTCACAGAGGACTCCGAGTGAACGTCGATACGTATGCGATATGACACCATCTTTTTGGAACCATACAGCATCCAGATTATGAGCGGCGAGTAAATGGACGACTTTAGGTTGGAGAAACCTTTTGAGGAGTTCACAATAACGGCCCGATGTAACATTCAATATAACACCTTTTTCTTCGAAAAATAAGAACACCACACGCCGAAAACACACATGGCATACCAGACATTAACCTTCGCACTATGGAGTGGTCGTTTGTGGAGTTCACGAGGATTCTCGACTGATTAGTATCGAAAGTTCTGTTTATTAACCATCCCCGATAAATGGAAGTGCGCTTCATCAATTAAGATCAGAACAGCTGTTGGAAGGATGGTCTGGAGAATGTCAAGACACAAAGTTGTGTGGGTTTCATAATCCCTCTCGCTTAGCTCCTGGGCAATCATCATCTTGTAAGGATGCATGTGAAAAGACATGTGTAAGGCAGATGCGTGTTTTCGTGCGAAACGTCTGGGAGACTGCTGTAATGAAGCTATCAAAGCTGCAACATTTTCTTGTTTAAAGCCGATGATGTTCTTTCTAAAGTTAGAAACCCACCGACGAATTGTTATTCCATCCGGTACGGGATAATGACGACGAAGCGCCAAGTGTCTTCGGTAGGAACGTTGCGTCGTTGCGACAGACTCACCGCTCTTAAGAAACTCTTCCACAACAAATGTACGATGCCTTCCACTCCAGGCCATGGTGAGTATTACCTGAAACAAAAAAAAAATAGCATTTAATATACTTCATAGAGATACGAAATTTTTTCTTGTATCTTCTTATGTTAGTTTTTTTTTTTACCTTTGAAATCGAGGCAATCTTTCCCTCCGCCCCTGTATAAATATATATATATATATATATATATATATATATATATATATATATATATATATATATATATATATATTTATATAAATATATATATGTATTGATAAAGGCGTGGTGAATGTAGAATGAGGGAAAAGATCTAAGTCGATTTCGTGGTTTAACAGGAGGGTCTAAAGAGGGATCATGGTAGGTTCAGAATGGCTTATGGAACGTTCATTTTGAGGACCAAAGATTATTCAAGCACAGTGATTAGATATTCATAGAGGGCTCAATGTGTTTGGAAAAGGCTGCCTGAGTTTTACGGGAACATAGAAGTGCTTATTGGATGGTTAAAAAAGGGATCAAAGGGTATTTGTATCGCTTTATTGTTCAATAAATATTTCCTGAGGGTTCTATGGGTGTGGATATTGCAATTCACTACTAAGATTAAAATTTAAAATCTAAAAAAAAAGCAGCTATGGTTAAATTTTTATAAATTTTCTGAACTTCGTCAATTATAACAATTTTAAAAGGAACTCTAAACTAAATTTCTCCCCCTTTCAAAATATCACGTTGCTAAAATATAGTTATAGAAGAAGATATATAAAATTAAATTTTCCGAACTTCACCATTTGTAATTCTTTTGGTTTTAAAAAATTCACAAAATTTCGATACATATATTTATTTCTGAACTTCACCATTTTATTTTTTTTATATTATAAAAGAACTATTAGAAATAACTTTGATAAAAAACATAAGTCATAACCAAACTAAGATGAAATTATTATTCAAATACTCAAAAAATCCCCCTGTCAAATTATAGTTACTGATGATGATGATGATGATGATAATATCCTTTGAGCGGCGTAAATGGGGCCTGCTCCAAAGTTTTCCCGATAAAGCAGGAAGTTATAAGAAATTGGTATATTATCATTCTGTTTATACAAAATTAGATTTGTTTAAATTGGTGACATCAATGGATTTTTTGTTTCAATTTATGTTACCTACTTGATACACATCTGTAAATTAGCTTGCAAGGAGATATTTGCCCCATTCTTATTTAAAAACACTACTATTATTTTTTACCAAACACACGAACTAGAAGCCTATTGTGCTCTTCGAATTAAACTTTTACAGGCAAAATTACTGTAGGTCGAACGCATTACATTAGACTTACTGCTACTCGCTAAATGATACGCAGTTAACTAATGATTCAAAATCAAAGAAGCCTAATTCAAAACAATAATCAATTGCTTACAAAGGGGTAAGTGGCGACGACCTAACCGAGTAGAAAAAGCCATTACGGATGTACTAAGTCTTTCATTGGAAGCCCGAATTTGATCTTTTACACAGGATAGCTTACGGATTAAAGTCTAATAGTTCGTATCATACGTTAAAATATAGGTTCCCACTGATAAGTAAAACGCATCTTGAATGATTAGGAATCAGTTGAATAAGATTGATATTGGGGCAAGTTTTATTCTGTGTTTGTATGTTTATAGGATAGTTGAGGGGCGTGATCTTACTTCGGTTAGATTTCTCTGAGCTAGCTATTTGTGGAGATAGTTCATTTCGGATGCTGTTTTGCTTAATTTTTTATAACGCCCAAGTGTACACGTCACCGCAATTACTTTTAAGCTTATTAATAAGCTAAATTATAAATCCAAAAGCGAAACAACAAATAAAAGCAAAAACAAAGCCAAACAAAAATAATTAAGTAAATCTAGAAACAAAAGCAGGGGTAAGAAGATGAAAGTAAGCGTCGATGAGAGCCTTTCCCCCCTCACACGACGCGAGAGCAGGCGACTAACTTCAAAGAGAGTAAAATAAAATAGAAGAAGCCAGCCTCATCCAAAAAGTTAAAGAGTCCACAAATCTGTGTGCACGAACCCCTTCTCGAGTACAAGTGATATGCGGCTATGACTTCGCAGCTCACAGTCCGGAGATAAGTAACGTCCGCGAGGATCACCCTGATTGGAACATTCAACAAGAATGGTCTGAATAATTCAGGAGACAAGGCAGTCGTCGCAGTTAGGTGTAGGAGAGCGCTCCATTAAATGGTGTTGTGTCCAGTGATTTGCACCAAATTTAAAGATGACATAGAACGACCTGAAATCGTCACGGCATTGAAGGGTAGGTCAATCGGCGCGATAGCTCGTAAATTTGTGTAACTATTGGTCGTCTCTCATCTTCGTTGAAAGGTAGCACGGTGGGTTAACTAATTCGTGTCAAGTAATCATTGTGAGAAATAGAGAAACGCTGGTCTTGTCGCTCAGACCTCAAGTACTCTTTGGTCCCCTCATTGGAGCGCACATTCACTGCTAATCCTCTACTTTCAGGTGAACTCAGTTAAAGTAGCAGTTCGGATAAGGATAGAGATGCGTAAGGTCGCAAAAGTGCACACACTTAGTCTTGTCAAAGGAAACCGAAATATGTGAGCTTCATTATTGGAAGAGATTCGGTTCATTACCTGATGGACTCAACACTTGATTTTAGGCATCTAGGACTTACCAAAAGAGATAGTTGTTTACGGAGAGCCTAGCAAGAATGTCTTCCGGAAGCACGGATGTGATAGTGTTAATTCTCATAGCATAGAATGTGCCACTAAGAACATTTCCTTGTCGGACGCCAACTTCCTGCCCAATATGCGAAATCGAAGACCTGACAGAAATTCAGAAATGAAATTAAGAGGTGTCCCCTTCTCTCATCGTATGGACCCCGTAAGGGGCGCGGCGATTTGCCATCCTGGCCGCCGTGCTGACGGGATCCAGCGCTCCGTCCGGCCCCAGCTTAGCCTCTCTTCCTCCCTTCAGATAGCCCGATTTCTCCCCTACCTCGTCGCTTTTCATACAACCTCTCCCACAACTTTCTCTGGTCAGACTCTAATTTCACAGGGTAGAATGCTGACCTTCTTCTAAAGCCAACCACCCCAGGCGGGGCTGAGGGGGGAGATGAAATTGTTCCCTAACCCCTCAGCTTCGGTTCGGGATGGAGTTTTTTTAACAACCTGCTTCATCCCCACCAATACCTTCCTCACATCCCTTTTCCTCTTCTCTTCAAAATCTATCTTTTTTACGCCGTGTTCAAGGTGGAGCCGCCATGCCGAAGGACTGCCAGGCCACCAGGCGGGAGGAGTGGTCCCAAATGGCGGCGCCTGGCTCTGCCGGGCCTGTAAGCACCTCTTGCAGTGTGGCTACTGCAAGAGGTGGTGAGCGATTGCGTCCCGTAAAACAAAGAAGGTCATCATGCCCAATGATGAAAAAAAACACATCTTCCCTTAATTCCCCCCTAAAACAACGGAGCCACCCTCGCGCAGCTCCACAGAAAAGATGGAGGTCCCCCCCCCTGTGCTTGCGCAGGGGACCCTCCATACCTCGTAAACCGGAGAGAAGGGTTACTCCTCTGCTACGCCTACGGGTGTAGGGGACTCCCCCTCACCCCCTTCTCTGGAGGTGCTTTCGGGCACCTCCCTATCTCTAGCGGCAGTCCCTCCTTTGCTTTCTAAGGGGACTGCCAAGAAAGCCAGCAGGCAGCCCATTGCCGACCGCCCCTCGTGCAAGCGGCTCGGTAGGGCAAACCTTCTTAGGGGGGAGAGGGAAGCAAGGCCCCTTCGGTGGCTTCCCTTAAAAGACCTGCTGGCAAAAATATTAAACCTTGCGGGGTCAAGGCCTGTGCCTCCCCACTAATGACTTATGACGCTGCCAAGGGGACCTGCGATGTCCTGGGAGGGGATGGCCAACTGGAGGCCCCTCCTGTGATAAACATGGTCCTTGAGGAAAACCAGCCTCAGACGGTAGGGCCTTCCATGGGGGGGAATCCGGGCTCGGCGCCAAGCACCGAACCCGAATCCGCCCCTATGCAAGGTCCTCATTAAACGGCTGTGGATTCTCAGGCAGTTCAAGGAGGGGAGGGATCTCCTCCGGATAATGCCCATGCGACCACCAGGACTTTCTCCATTTCGGAGAAGGACCTGGCTGAGGCCGGTCCCTCTGGCCTGGGGGCTTCTACCGGCAGGGGTGAGAAGCGGGTTCATTCCCCGCCCTTCTCACCGAAAAAGAAAAGGACGAAAAAGACCAAAAAGACGAAGAAGACTCGGGGCTCCTCTCCATCCGCGGGGGCTACGGGGACGGATGGGTCTGCTGCTACTTTGGCAAGTGACCAAGCCAAGATCAGAACATCCGGCCCCTCTGCCCCCCCGGGTACGGAGCTCCTGACGCTGTCAAAGACCGAAAGTGCACAGGGCGGAGCCTCGATGACATCGGGGCCCCTCATTCAGAGGTTACCTGGCGTTTTCGAGCCCGCTGGCTTCAAACGCTTCCCCGTTATTCGCTCCACTGATGGCACCATGTTGTCCAAGGGCAACATGATCCTTTAGAGGAGAAGATTAGCTAATGCAATTGGTAGAGAGCCAAAGGTGACCCGTTTCTCGGACGGCAGCCTTCTGGTGAATGCGGTGAATCCCGCCGAGGCGGCCAAGATAAGTGTTCTTCGCACACTTCATGGCACCCCGGTGAGTGTGACGCCGCACTCTACCAGGAACTTTGTGAAAGGAGTAGTTTATGCGAGGGAACTCGTTGACTACTCCATTGAGGACATCACCCTAGAGCTGGCCGACCATGGGGCGGTCCAGTTCGAACGTGTGATGAGAAAACAGGGAGGGGCATCGAGACCCACCCCTACACTCTTCGTCACGTTCGACTGTGACAAGCTCCCTGAGTCGGTGCGTGCCGGTTGGTAACGCTACCGCGTGAAGGCATTCGTGCCACTGCCGCGGCGGTGCTATTACTCTCACCGCTTCGGCCATACGAATCGCTCATGTAGACGTGCAAAGTCGGGGTCACCCGAAGTATGTGTAAATTGCTCCAAGGTCGCACACGATAAGTCCAAATCGTGTGTGGCCAAGTGTGTCAATTGCCGAGAGCCGCACCCTGCTTCTTTGAAGCAATGTGGTGCATATCTCCTTAAGAAAGAAATCCTGGCCATTCAGGCACAGGATCGACTCTCATTCCGCGAGGAGGAGGACTTGGTCCTGGCGCACCCGGCTCTGCCTGGGACGTCATATGCCTCAATAGTTAGAAAGGCACCATCTGCTCCTGGCCCATCCAGGCCAACGAGCACGGTTGTTTCCACGCCAATTCAGAGCCCTTCTGCAGGCTCTACCCAACCTGGGCGCTCTCCTGGTAAAGCTGGTAAAAAAAAGGGTTCATACCCTGCCCCGGCTAAAACCAGGGCTCCCCTTCTATTCCCCCAGCGTGATTTTTCCATAAGGCGAAACGGCCACGCACCTTCCTGAGTCGTTAGACTTACAGGAGGCAACACCCCTGAAGATGGTCGCGAGGCCATCTTCCGAGGTTCCTAAAGCTTTTCCCCGAAAGGAGGACAGCAACAAAGGAGCTTCGGCTCCTTCGCCCACGCCCCGAGGTGGAGCGAGTGGATCGGAGACGGTGGTTTCTCCAAAAGAGGGCCCCGCGCCTCCGAACCCGCAACGCCCGCCTAAGGTTTCGAGGCGGAGGGAGGAAAAGACTCGCATGGTGAGCCCAACCTCCCCCAATAAGTCCTCGAAGGCGACAGCACCTTCAGCGCTTTGTCCGGCCAACAGCGCCCGGGGTACTGCCCCCGGGGTTCTGCCCCCGGGAAGCTTACGGCCATTCCCGTGAGGGTCTTCAATTCGAGGAGGGCCCCCGCGTCTCCTCCGAGCTATGCCTGGAGGGCATATTCTTTTAATGGAATTGCCGTGGACTCCGGGCCAACTGGGAGAAGCTGTGGAGGGTCGTCTCGTCCCGTTCCCCGTTAGCTATTTTTTTGCAGGAGACCATGCTAGGCGCGTGCCCGCTGCCTTCCCTCCCGGGGTATAAGGGTCTTGCGACCCCACCACCGCGGGATGGCCGGGCTGGGGGATGCGTTGTTTACACCCGGCATGATGTCTCCGTTCTTCTTTTCTCTTTAGATACCTCCTTTCAGGCAGTGGCTGTGCAGCTGCAGCTGGATAGGAGGTATACTATCATTTCTGCGTACATTCTACCGTCAGCTGACTTCGACGCGGGGGACTTCCGCCACGTCGTGGCACGGTTGCCGAGGTCCTATCTTTTGCTTGGAGATCTGAATGGCACTCATCCTCTCTGGGGAGATTACTCCATAAATCCCAGGGGACAAGGCAATGCCGATCTGATCGAAGAGCTGGAGATGGGTGTCCTAAACGTGGATGAGTTTATGCATCACTGTCCGAGAACCGCTCCATTTTCTTGCCTTGACTTATCTTTGTGCTCTTCGGATGCACAGCCTGATTTTGATTGGGGGGTGGTCGATGACCTCCATGGTAGTGATCACTTTCCCATTCAAATATCATTTTCAGGGCAACTGCCGCCTGAGAGACCACCTCGGTGGTGCTTGGCGCGGGCGCGGTGGCCTGCATTTCAGGAAATGACTGAATTCTCTATCTCAGTCGAGGAGTTTAGGTCGGTAGATGAGGCTGTTGAGTTTTTCTCCGGTAACCTCATCACCGTGGGCCTGACTACTTTTTTTAGGACGTCTCGCCGTTGTGCACGCCAGGCACTCCCATGGTGGTCGGCCGAGTGTGAGACGGCCCTTAAACAGAAGCGTTATGCCTACATGTGCTATAAGCGCCGCCCGAACGATTTCACTGTCGCTGAATTTCGTCGGGCTAGGGCTAGGTTCCGGTATATTTCCAAGCACGCTCGCCGCTCTTCTTGGCGGGCATACGTGTCCTTATTTAACGGTAAGACCCCTTTAGCTGAGGTGTGGAAGCGAGTCAAAAGGATTCGGGGCAAGTTCTCGCCGGCCCCTTCTCCCTTTCTTCAGGAGAATGGGACCGCAATCTCGGATCCCGCGTCCGTGGCGGAATCTCTAGCGACCGCTTTTTCCGCATTCTCTAGCCGGGATGCTGCTCCGTCAGCATTCAATGCACGTCGTGATGTCGCGGAGGGCCGCCGGCTGGACTTTACCTTCAGAGGTAGAGAACCCTTCAACGACAAGTTTACTGTGAGTGAGTTGCGTTCCGCTCTCGCTTCTTGCGCGGACACCGCCCATGGTCCGGACGATGTCCCGTACGCCATGCTTCGACAGCTGGGTAAGCAAGGCATAGCCTTTCTGTTAGATTTGTTTAACAGGATCTAGGTGAAAGGTCTTCTCCCAGACTCCTGGCGAATCGCTACTGTGCTCGCCTTCCGCAAGCCGGGGAGAGATTACTCTACTCCGACCGGTTCCAACCCAATCTCTCTAACCTCTTGCGTGTGCAAGTTGATGGAGAAATTAGGAAATGTGAGATTAGCCTATTTCCTGGACAGCGGAGGCCATCTGTCTTCTGCACAGTGCGGCATTTGTAAGTTTCACTCCACGTCGAATGCTCTGCTCCGACTGGAAACTTTAGTCTGCGAGGCTTTCCTTTGTAGACAGCACTACGCCACGGTGTTTTTTGATCTGGAGAAGGCCTATGATACCGCATGGCGATACGGTATCATGGAGACTCTCAACACGATGGGATCGAGGGCACGCCTCCCAATGTTTATATCTGAATTTTTGCGAGATCGTCGATTCCGCGTACCGGTGGGGGAAGCCCTCTTCGGCTCAAAGAAGCAGGAAGAGAGTGTCCCGCAGGGAAGTGTCCTCAGTGTCACACTCTTTGCCCTGAGCATCAACGGCAGCACCTCGGTGCTGCCGGAAGATGTTCTCGCTACGCTCTACGTGAACGACCTTTCGATCTCTTTTGGCGCGGCCCAGATGCCAACTCTGGAGCGTCGACTCCAACAGGCATTTAACCGCGTCTCTCGCTATGCCGAAGCACACAGGTTTTGGTTTCTTTGGCCAAGACTAAGGTGGTGCACTTCTGCCGCCATCCACGGCTTCACCCCGACCGAGATTTGTTTCTTAATGGGGTGCGCCTGGATGTGGTTGAGTCGCACCGTTTCCTTGGTCTTGTATTCGACCAACGCCTCACCTGGGAGGCTAGTATTCGCAGCCTTAGGGTCTCTTGTACCCGCGCCATGGACATTCTCCGTTCCGTGACGTTCAGCGGTTGGGGCGCTGATAGGGCTACTGCCTTACTTTTTTATCGACCCTTTGTTGCTCGAAGCTCGACTACGAATGCGAGTTTAATGCATCCGCAGCCAAGCGTTTATTGCGGAAGGTGGATTCGATCCACCACACCGGCCTTCGCCTTGTGACCGGTGCCTTCTTGCACTTCCCCCATTGAGAGCCTGTTGGTCGATGCTGGGGAGATGCCACTCGCTCTGCGCCGCGTGCAGTGCATCACTCGCCTGTACGCGCGAGCCCGGCGCCTCCCTCAGTCGCCAACAGCTCTCACTGCATCCGCAGCTGATCTCGATGTTGCCTATGCCGCCGAGAGACGCCAGTCATACCCTAAGCCCTTTGGGTTTAGGGCCAGGAAACTCCTTCGAGAGGTAGGTATAGCTCTCGGGCCGGTGGCGCCCCTAGTTCTGCCTAGGACGCCACCCTGGAGGGTACCACATTTGGCTATTTGTCGCCACGCCTCTGCTCCTAAAGCTTGTACTGCGTCTGGAGTATTGCGTTTGACCTTTTTGGAGCACACATCGTCTCACGCTGGTACCGTGCCAGTGTATACTGATGGCTCCAAGTCCCAAGAGGGGGTCGGCTTCCACGCCGTATCCCCTCTGTTTGAAATCAGCGGGGCTCTACCAGGCGCTGCGTCTGTCTTCGCGGCCGAGCTGGTGGCAATACACCACTCGGTACGGGAGATTACGCGACGTACCCGGTTCGGAGACCGGATTGTGATCTATAGCGACTCACAAAGCGCCCTGATTGCTCTCGGGGCATTGGAATCTCCGCATCCCCTGGTTCGCGAAATCCGTTACGCCACGGTTTTGGCGAGCCGGGCAGATGTCGGGATTATCTTCTGCTGGGCTCCTGGACATGTAGGAATTGCGGGGAATGAGCACGCCGTTGAGGGCGCTAAAGAGTCCGCGAGGACTCTGCGACCAGACCAGCATTTCGCTCTTCCTCACACTGACTACATGGCAGAAATACGGGCAGCTCTTTTGACTGCTCGGCAAAGAAGATTGGAGGCAGTCGAAGGGAACTTAAAGTTGCGTGCCAGTGCGCCGCGACTGTTCCCATGAACCTACCTCTGAATGCCGCGGCGGCTTCAGGTTGCTTTCTGTCGTCTCCGAATCGAGCACACTCGTTTGACGAATCGCTATTTGATGGAGCGCTCGCCTGCGCCCTATTGCAACGACTGAGTCGTCTCCCAGACTGTTCGGCACATTCTTGTTGAATGTCCCAGTCTGGGTGATCTTCGCGCACGACACCTGTCCCGGTACCGGGATATCGGGGTCGCTACCGCCTGTCCCTTGTACTCGGGACGAGTGCGTGTACTTTGCTTGGTGGACCTATTGACTTTTGAGGGGAGGCCGGCCTTCTCCCTTTCATTTAACCCGGTTTAATTGTTGTTGTTGTTTTTGTTATTGTTTTTATTATTGCTTTGTTATTGTTATTGTTATTTCTTTTTATTGTTTCCTGTTCAATTTTTTAAAGTAGCCTAGAACTAGGCTGTTTGTTTACGGTAACTTATGTCTAAGTCGGCAGTCGCCAGATAGCCTCTTAAAAGAAAAAAAAAATCATCGTATGGAGGTTTTCCATTATATTTTATCGTCTTGCGGAATAATAGAATCTCTCTTGATCAAAAATACTATGGCCTAGTGCTCTCTAGGAAAAAAGGCCTCGCATCAGTATTTAACAGTGGGACCCAGGCATCCGACGTGGAGTGGAAATTGTGTAAGCTCTACTTTGCAGGAGACAAGTCTGCCGTCTTAAGGCAAAAAGCATTAACTGCAAAATTGTCAATTTGGGGAAAACGCAAAAAACGGATTTCGGCCTCAAATAAGGATCTGATAACTTTTTGTAATTGTAAGCATTTATCTATATGAATCTTGCAATATAATTTGGTTTAATCAGTTAATAACTTCAATATATTCAAATTTGTCCAGTAAATTTTGACTTAATGCTTTTTACCTGAAAACAGTTATAATAATTGGGTCATCTTATAATAAAATGATTTTTGTGGAAAAATGGTATAGGTATACCTATATCTAAATAATTGATAGGTACCTATTATATCATTAGACTCTATTGGTAAATACATATTTTATCATTTTAACTTTTACCAGAAAAGTTTGGAAAGGAAAATAAAAAAGATACATTGTAAAGCAATATTATTACAGAAAACAGAAAGAAAACATTGTAGACAACATAACTAGGTAGGTAATTGAAAATATTTTTTCCTTAGTTAATGCAGGAAACCTAAAAATAAAAAAAATCTTTGGTAAAACTTTACTTTTCCTACATACCTAATTGCAGCAAACAAAAGACAACACGATAATGAAAAAGAAATATTTGCAAAAATAATCAAAATTATGGCAAATCTTATAACTGGATAATAGAGCAAAAATAGTTCAAAAGTATACCTAGGTATATGAATAGAGCTACCTACCTATACGTAAGAATATCATTTTTTTTTCCAACAAACAAAACTTGCAATTATTGAAACTTCATTGCTGCATACGTAATGTCAGCAATCAAAAGAAAAAAAATTGGGGTTTATACGCTTCCAAGAAGATCTGGACTGTTCTTGCTCTCTGGTAAATTGATCCAAAGTTTTTTCCTGTTTTCAGGCATTAAACTTACAAGCTTGTCTAAAATATTTTCTTTCTTTTTTGAAGATAAGCCTCTTGGGCAATCTGACATAGGTTTTTCCAATAATTTTTTTTGTAAAATTTAAACTAGCGTGAACAAAGTCTGCAAATTTAAAGTCTCCCTTGTAGTTGGTTTTATATTTTAAGATACGGCTACCCTTTTCAAATTTTGCTTCCAAAATCTCTGCTAACAATGGAAGGTTTGTTTCTTTTATCTCTTCACTAAGCCGAGTTTTTCTCTTGACCGAAATATCCGGAATATCGTTAAAACAGGCACTAAAATTAATATCTAATACTTTCAAATTTTTAACGGATGCATCAATAACTGATTTCAAATCTTGATAGTCATAGATATTATCCTTTTTCCTAATATTTTTTTTCTATGTGGCCGTGGATGCCATCGGCGGCCATGAAGGTGTGCCCAGGCACTAGATACTTAAAGGTGATGCTATTGACTTGTTCACTGGTGTTAACAAGGATTATCATTGCGCTGTAAAGTGCCCAATTCTTATTTTGGGTGGCGCAATTGTCAGCCCAAAAAATGAAATTAGCAGCATCTCTTTCTGTTCTTATTAAGTCTAAATAAGCATTGGCCACATGTTCCTTGTTTCGGCCAGCAATTGATTCTGTCCAGAGGACTGCATAATGATTATAAGTTGATTTTTCTTTTTGGCCGATACATGCAAATGTCTCATTAAAAATTATCAGGCGTGGAGTAAATACACAAGTTTTTAAACCTTTCATAATAGGTTAAAGAAGTATCTTTTGCATATCAACAGCAAAAACTTTGGTTGTAGAATCCCATTTTTGAGAGCAATCGTAATCATATGCTCTTCGTGCATCTTTTGCAAGTTCATTATGCATAGTCCATTTTGCTTTCAGTGATTCATCTAATATACCTGAATAATTTTTAAAATATAAACAGGTGTCGCAAAGATCAGTAGAGTAAGTTCCAAATCCAATATTTAGTTTGTTAAACACTCTTGAGTATGTAGCGTAGGAGCAAAAATCAGGGTTCTCTTCAATAAAGGTTTTATATAAATCCTTCACTGTTAATTCAGGGGATAAATATCTTCTATTTGGAGCGTGCTCCCTCCTATAATGCGAAATTTGGGGATTCATCTTTTCTATGTGATCAATAATGATTTCTTCATTTTTCTTGTTGCTAGATTCATGTTTTCCCCTCATATCAAAAAACTCAAAATCACTTAAAGAATTAGATCCACCTAAACTAGTAGAAGCTTTTTTAAACACATCCAAAATAATGCGATTACTTGAAAAGCCTATTGTGTGTAAAAACATTGTCTGACACACTTTGAATTCTGACCCTGACTCATTTAAGAAAGTGTATACGAAGGTGTATGACTGAGCGTCTGCGCTCAGTCGTGGGGTTTTTCTTTATTCTTCCTAAAAGCCACTGCTTTTGAACAGATTTGTCCATTTTCCAAAACTCACTATGTATGCTATTCCGCAATTCAGGAGAAGTGGATTTAGTACACTGTTGCTTACACGAATCTTTGCAGGGAGGAAGCAATGGATGTTTTTCTCTTTGAGCTTCTAATTGAGCTTTAGCTGTTCGTAATCTCTTTGATTTTTTTCTTTCATCAGCTGCTATAGTTTCTTGACTATTTTGTTCAGGGGCAAGAAGTTGAATATTCTGAGAGGGTTCTTCAGGGCTTTGTTCCAGGAGAAGAAGTTGATTATTCTGAGAGGGTTCTTGATGATTTTGTTTAAGGGGAATTTGAATGTTCTGAGAAACTTCTAGATGTTCATTTTCATCTATACTCCTATTTGATTCAGCATCATCATCATTTGAAATTACTCCACTGTAAAGGATAAAAAAAATTTATTAGCTTATTAATTATATAGAAAACGATATAGAAAATTGAGCTATATATATTATATATGTATATACTATGATATAAGTCTGATCTTGTCTGTGTGTGTGTGTGTTTCACACTCTGCAGAGCCTAAATGGGGGCGTATTGGGAAAAAATATATATATATCATCTTATGTAATTTGGGGCTGCGGGGTGCTTAAAACTATTTCCAAGTCTGTATGACCAATGGTTAAAAAGTTATGAACCAAAAACTTGATCTATATATAACTTTTACATGCACAGAAAGACATCCAAAACTCTATTTCACATAAATTTTAGTATATTAACCTCACTAATTTAAGAGAAATTGTACAAAGAATTATGTTGTGCTCAAACAAAGGAAATGATTTCTCGGAAAAGCACTGTCTTTTGTTAAACAGCTGTACAATTTTTATTTCTTTCATTCTTGAAAAATACAGGATGGGCCAAAAAAAAGGGGTATTATTAAAAAATTTACTTAAAATTTATTTTTATATTTTTAAAACTAAACCGTAGATAATGTTTAGTTTAAAAATAGGTATAGAAAAATGAAGTTTTAGTCAGTCTTTTAATAATGGCCCCTTTTTTTGGCCCACCTTGTATATTTAAAAACAAACAAAAAAGTTAGGTTGACATTCAACATTAACATTAGCTATAAAATTTAAACATAATCTCATCAGTTAAAAGAAGTTACTCACCTTTTCCTCAATTCCCTAAAAACGGCTTGTGCACTGGTAAACATTACGAAACAATTTATTCAGACCTTTCAATTAGAAGGACAGAAGTGAAATGAAATCCCTCTTTCAAATTATGATCGAGATATAGGTACCTGAAATTAATCATGTTTTGCTTTGTTCAAACAGATCAGAACCTGCAGAAACATGAGGGAATTGCAGCTCAGGCTGAGTTCTCAATGCGAATCATATTGTATAATCTACTTAATGCATTTTGTCTGCAACTTGCTATGGGAATTCACATTGACATTTGCAGGCAGAACGCATTATCTAGCTAAAATTTTGTACTTAATGCTTTCTGCCTGAAAAGAAAGGATTAATGCTTTCTGCCTGAAAAATCCTTTTATTTTAGGTTCAGATAATGCTTTTTGAGCTCTCTTAAAATTTTAATGAATCAAATAGCATAACTGGCAACCTTTTAGTTAGATGCGTCTCGTCAAGACGAATCCAACGGTACCAAAATCTCAAAAATCGCATTTTTGCAGTTAATGCTTTTTGCCTTAAGACGGCAGCTTAGTGGCTTCCTCTCTACAGGATGAAGGCTAATCTAACATTTACCAATTCCTCCATCAACTTGTATACATACATGGTTAGAGAAATTGGGCCTATACTAGGGGGGTTGTAGTGATCGCTCCTCAGTTTTAGAAAAGTGAGCACAGTAACCATTTGCTAGGTGTTTGGAAAGTGTCCGCTCTTAAATCAAGAGCAGAATGCAACTCAATAAAGGTAAACCGTCAATGACGGGTTTAGGAGGTAATGTCTAGTTGGTGACCTTCAGCGAAAAAGGACGGGCTTTGAATTCCGAGGAAGTAGCAACTCAGCTGGAGAATGTAGAGAAATCGGTCTCAAAATGTTTTGCAAATGGTTGTTTAAGTGTGTGCAGGTGGGTACATTATTAGTGTATTTGATTAGGTTTTGATTTGTTGGTCCAGAGGGGTAAATGTATATAATAAAGTTGTTAGTACCTTGTTAGGGGTAAGTTTCTGCGTATTTGTGGAGGTGGTGTGGTTTTATGGTGAATGTCTGGATTGGAATAGTTTTGTGCTCTGCTAGAATGTTGGGTTCTATCATGTTTAGAAGTATTAAAATTCCTAGATCTCGATTTTGTCCTGAAAGTGTTGTGTCAAGGTGGTATTTGTGCAACATTAAATAATTTTAAGTGGTTCTTTTGGTACTGTGTGTCGCTTTTGTTCATTGCTTTTTAGAATGTTGGGTACAAAGCAGTTGTAGGGTAATTGATTGACATGCGATGAATTTTTACTAACTATAGAGTAATTTATGTTTTATAGTGCTTTATGAGGGTTGAGTTCTTGGTAGCTTTTTTGTTATTTTAGATATATGTGGAATATTGATAATTTATGTATTGAGTATAAGTTCCAGAAGGGTATTAGTTTCATTTAAAGGTATTAGTTTTCCATTTAGTTTAATTTCTATGTTTTGTGAATAGGATAATTGTTGATTTGAGTGCAGAAGCTGCCCTTCACTTTTGTTTGAGCGATTGTTCCATTTTGTTTAGGAATTTTTTTACTTTTATAGTTGCAATTTTGCAATTAACAGTTTCTATCAACTTAGATATTTTGCTTGTATAATATGGGATTTTGGTTACGAAATATTGTAAGTTAATAAGTTGAAAAATATGGATAAAAGGATGACATCCTGAAACAAGCTGTTGTAAAGTGATACATGATTTTCGTGTAATTTATATGACTTATCTACCTGCCAAAGATGAAGTTCTTAGCTATTCTGTATTTCTTTGTTAGATTAGTGCTTATAGTTTTTATGTCGTAATCTTAATAGGTACTGTGTTTAATGTTTTGCTCGTCTAAAATGCTGCTACTATTGGGCGTGATTAGAAGGTTCCTTTTTTAAACTGTATTGAATGTGCTACCTAACGTAGGTAAGGAGGCTTGACTTTAAGTAATATTTTATAAATCCGTATTGTTCGTGTGAGAAAGGTATGTCTAAAACTATTCTTCTCTATATGACTTTTTTTCTAGGATTTAGTAAACTGCTTATTTTGGGAGCTTGCCTCATTTGAGTAGTAGTATGTTGTTTGCCTTTTTTCATATTGAGGGAATATTAATGGTGAGCCGAGCATGGTTAAAAATGTCTATGATGGCTAAGATAGAAATTTTTATATTATGTATATATTTGATATATTAGCTAATTGATCTTTTCATTTTCTTGGGCGAAATGACGAGCATAATATTTGGTTATGCGTTTGTTTTTATGAATTGGAATGTGTGAGTTTGTGAGTAGGAATGTATTAGCAGTTTTAATTAGCACTTTGCATCGTTGTTTTGATTAGGCTAGTTTGTGGTTGCGCGTAATAAGTAACCATTGTGTAGTAACCGTATTTGAGTGTGACACGTGTATTTCCTCTATAGTTTTTAGGTTTGATTAGTAATAACTATGGTGAACAAGAATCTGCTTCTTGTGGTCCACATTCTCCTAAAACCATGATTTCATGATTCTGAATATATGTAAGAGAATGCTCTGTGGCACATATCAAATTCGGTGAAGCTTATCTTAGATGCTGAAAATATCTACATAATGAACTGTCCTGTGAATAAATCTGATTTAATTATACCAGTATTTTCAAGAAAATGTAGATTTTAGTATTTAAATCTCGAGTTTTTGTTTCTAAAGTAAATAGTTACTTTTTGTCAGGTTCCAGGGCGGAACGCTGGATAAGTTTTTGTTTAGAAAGGGTAAAAGGAGAGCAGTTCTTTGATTGGCTATTACAACAATATTTGTCCTGTTAACAATTCCTGAATCTATTTAAAAAAGCGAATGCTTTAAGTACCAATTCTACCTTTGAGAGCGTTACATCCCAATAAACATCCGTATGAAACACTGAGAGTATTGATATATAAACAAAGATATAACGCTTGGTGCATACGATATTGAAATTCCCACGCTCACAAAATCTTCCCTTAGTTCGACTACAAATGAAGATATACTGAAACTCCCCACGCAAACTCTACCTTTATAACGTTTATAGTTCTTGCCCTCCAAAATTCCATAAGAATATATCAGGTTGGAATTGTTTCTCGAATTTTTAAAGGAGGACATCTTCCCACAAGAAAAATAAATATAATGATAAATAAGAAAATGTGCTTTGGGAATTATTAGTATCATGTAAATCTGCTAATTTTTCATATCACTAGCAACTAATCCATAATTGTCAAGTGTAGGCATAATAGACCACGGCCCATCAGGCAAAGAAATACTATACTTTTCTGTCTATAGCGAATATTTAATCGGTTAAGACACAATGCATTTGAAACGCACAACAATTAAGAAACTAGAATAAAAATTTTATAACTTTAGTTTTACCAATAAGAAAGAAAACTCAATTTTAACCGCCATTTTATCATAATATTATTAGAAGTTATTGGGTCAAATAGCAACCAAACTTCATAACTACTGGAAGAGAAATTCCGTCCGTAAATACGAAATAAACTTCTTCGCAAATGAATAATCTCTCACTTTTCTCCAAGAAAGATTATCAAACAATAAAAAGAGTTATATTTTTAGATACGAAGATTCCCTCCACTGTCGATTAATCAGGTCTAGAAATAAATAATGGGAAACAAACAGAAAATAGTGGAAATAAATGAATACGGTGGCACCACTAACGGGTTTTTTTTTTTTCACTTATCTAGAGCATGATAAATGAGACCTTCATGGAAGACTTTTAGATAGAGACAAGATATATAGCCGGAGATGTTAAGGAAAGAATTCTCCTATACATGAGGTTTTTCGGGGATATAAAAATAAATATTTATGGTACGTATGTTACCACTCATTCATGAAGTCGTCGAATCAATTATGTTCAAAATTACTAATAGTTTATGTTTGATGCATTTGTTCTATTTTAAAGAAAAGTGAATGAAGTATATTTAATTTAGCATTTACCATATACAAAACCAAGCCTCTATAGCAAGAACAATAAAATGAATCCTCACAAACATTCGTGGAAAAGTGGAATAAAGTGAATTTTACTGACCATGAGTCTAGATTTCCTGGACATAACTATGATAGAATGTCTGAGAAGAAGATATTTTGAAATCTTATTTCCATTAGAGTGGATATACGTTATGCAAAATACTTACATAGTGAGCTTATAAGTATAATGTTTTGTTTCTCATAAATTAAAGTATAATTCGATATAATATCTGGTATATATTAGATAGGAATTTTGGGGGAATTTACTTCCATGAAAATAAAGTTTAAAATATGAATATTTGTTGACTTAAAGTTTTTTTTATTTTTAATTAAGATTTAAGACCATAGTTTATTTTATCAAACAATATTATATAGATATATTAGCTGCTAGCTGAAGCTCGGTTATCTATATCTATATATTCAAACTGATTGCGCTAAAGAAGTGATATATATTTTCAGGTTAACGATGAAGTCAGAGACTAGAAGTCAAAGGATTTTCCTTATACTGAACAACGTTGTGTGTATATTACCCATCTTCTGTTTTTATAAATATATATTACAAACTTATATTTAAATTTAAAAGAACAAGGAACTATGGGAAGATTTATAATATTGATCCAATGACAAATAACTATGAGGGATTGTTATAGAAAAGGACTTGGTCACTCATGGCATAAATAAGTGTTGTTTTTCAATTTATTGGGAAATTAATGAAAAATAGGATGTGTATAAACTGCGTAGAAAAATAAGGTTTCCAAAAGAAAATTAAGGCAAAATTCCGATAGCAGTGTAATAAATGAAACTAAGTGGAAAACAAATAAAACTTAAAGGTTAATGCTGATATTTTACTTGAATCTAGTAAGAAATTATCGCCAATATACCGAGGCCAACGTAAAAAAGTGTTTCGGTGGTAGGATATAGTTGAATACGAAACAATATTTGGCTATTTCACTAATTTACACTCAACCACCGTCTCACCATTAAGCGAACATTGAACATTAAAAAATCTGCGTAACTCTAGACACATGTAATGGCGCAGCTTGTATTTTGACTTTCCCAATTTTATTTTAGCATGGTCTATCTGGCGAATGTAGGTTTTAATATGAGGCTGTCTTAATTTAACGGGAATACTCCACTAGTAAAGTGCGAAAGCGAGTCAAAATGATTCGGGATAAGTTCTCGCAAGACCCTCCACTCCTCCCGTTCTCCTCGAAAATGGGACCGGAATCTTGTACCCCGCGTCCATGGCGAGTCCTTCGCGACAGCTTTCTCCGCCTTTTCGAGCCCTAATGCTGCTCCTTGGAGGGTACAACCTTTGACTATTTCTCGCCATGCCTCTGCTCCCCTCAAAGTTTCTAAAGCGCCTGGAGCATTTCGTTGGGACTTTTTGGAGCACAATTCGTATCACTCTGGAACTGTGCCAGTTAATACGGACGGCTCCCAGTCTCAAGAGGGGGTCGTTTTCACGCTTTATCTCCTCTGTTTGAAGTCAGCGGGACTCTGCCAGGCGCAGTATCTGTCTTCACAGCCGAGCTGGTTACAATACATGGCTCGGAATGGGAGACAACACGACGCGGCCGGTTCGGAGACCGAATTGTGATTTATAGCGATTCACATATCGCCCTTACCTCTCTTGAGAAATCGGAAACTCCGCTTCCCCTGGTTCTCGAAATCTGTGACGTTACGGTATTTACGAGCCGGGCGGATGCTGAGATTATCTTCTGCTGGGTTCCTGAACATATAGAAATTGCGAGGACTAAATGCACCGATGAGGACGCTAAAGACTCCACGAGGACAGACAGACCAGACCAGCGTTTCGCTCTTTCTGACACCAATTACATAGCAGGAATACGGACTTCCCTCCGGGCTGCTGGGCAAAGAAAATAGGAAACGGTCGAAGGGAACTTAAAAGTGCGTGACATTGAGTCGCGACTCTTGCCATCAGCCTGCCCCCTAATACCGTAACAGCTTCAGGTTGCGTTCAGTCGTCTTCGAATTGGACAGACTTGCGGGAGGCACCACTATTTCATGGAACGCTCGCCTACTTCTTATATTGTGATGACTGCTTTGTACCCCAGACAGTTCAGCACATTCTTGTTGAATATCTAAGGCTGGATAATCTTCCAGCACGTTACCTCTTCCTGTACCGGGATTAGCAGGGTCACTACAGTTTGTCCATTGTACTCGGGACTGATTCGTACTCAGCGACTTGCAGACTAGACGACTTTTTGGACAAGGCTGGCCTCCTCCAATTTATTTGACTGTTTGTTGGGTGCCGCATGTTCTTGCGCCGTGGTGAGGCGGGCGTGCCGTCGATGCACTCCCTTCTTGATACCTTTTTTATTTGTTTTCTTTTTTGAGCCTTTGATCTTTTTTATTGTTGTTATTTGTTATATACATATTATTATTTGATTTTTTTTTATATAATATAGCCTAGCCGTAGGCTATAGATGCGACTGCCTAGTAGGCAGTCTCAAGATGGTCTCCTGAAATTTTAAAAAAACAAGTCTGCTGAGCAAAAATCCGCGTACTCTCACTTATTCTGATTTATGATATTATGAACTTCAAAATTTTAATAATTTCCTGAATAACCTTCCGAGGACTTTTGAAATTCTATTATTCGAAAGAGAATATAAAACAAAAAAAAGATTTCAAAATTCGTTGGAACAACCGAATAGTTACGATGTTATTTCCAAAACAAAATATTCTGCTTCTGTAAGTTCTTTTGTTTTAGTTAAATTACACTTTTAGATGTATATTTAACTACATATAATAGTTATAAATTTGAGCTAAACATAAGAAATACTTGTTAAATTCTAGTTATCAAAATTATATCATTTTATTAATAACATATTTACAAAATATTCAAACTTATTAACAAAATACACATTGCATAATACATATTTTTGCAGACTAGAATCAATTCTCTAACGTTCAATTAAATTTATTAAATATATAGATCTATGAAGGGTGTTTTATACTTCTGGCCAAGGATGTACATTGCATTATATATAGAACTGGTTCCAGTTCAGATCCCTGTGAGAATCCACTTCATCGTAACTTACCCTCAGAGGTAGACACATTTAATCGTCATAAATATAAAATATAAAATCGCCAAGATTATACAGGACAAAAAACATAAAAAATAATGATACAAAATATGAGTATTAAATTAATACTAATAGAGTTTCATTTAAGTTTCGTGTTTAAAATTATTTTTAAGTTCTTTATAATTTGGGCAATTTATACTTTGGAAGTCTTGCGATGGTTTTAGAGCAATAAAATATTTTCTGTATTGTTTAATAATATATATTTAAAGTTAGCACTTTACGTTAACTTCCGTTAACCTTTCATCGAATTTACAATTAACTGTGCTCATCTCTACTTGCATCCTTATTCAATCTCGTTAATTACTGTTATCAGTTTTCTTCTTGCGAGCCAAACTTCTTCTTCTTCTACCTAAAAGAGACATTTTCTACGGCTAGCGAAAATGGCCTTTGAATAAGCTGTGGAATTTTATTAAGAATTTTTTTAAATTAAATATAAATAACGTTTACTCCATGATGTGCTTGTTATTCTTGAACTATTGTTTTATTAGGCCAGCTGAAAGGTTCTGCCTTATTTGATTTTTTCTTTACAAAATTAAGTAAATTCACTGAATTACGAGTACATATGTAGTTGTACAAACTTTTCGTTTCATTTATTTGAAAATCCGAAACAATAATCTTTGCAAAAATGAGATTTGCTGTCAAAAATATTTAGACTAAAATAAGCCTTATAAGCAGCAAATGAGGTCTATGTTAGCATAGTTTTTATATTACGAAAAATCAATGAGTGACGTTTGAAAGGGAACAAACAGGTTTATACTTATTAAACAGAGCAATGAGAGCCTAAATATGTAAGCTAACCTAATCATACCTTGTGGCTCACTGAAGCAAAATGATTTAATTAAAATTCCTATTTTGCAAAGAATTTTTTTCCTTTTTGAAATCAATAACATGTGAAATGTGGTTGAACAAAATGGTAACTATATTACCAATTAAATTTACTTTCAAATATTTTGTTTAAATTCTCCCAAAGTGGCACAAACTTTCCCAATTACCTAATATAAAGGAACCCTTCAATTTAGTGAAACTCGAATTGTTTTTACGAAACTGAGGTGTCTGTCTCATATTAGTTGATTGTTTTCTGAGTAATCATAGTTAATTATTTGATAATTATTTTAATAATTAAGGATGTTGGCATAATTATTTTAATAATTAAGGATGTTGGCATGTAGCTTGTAAGGCAGTAACAATCACCTTTTTCTCAAAATTGGAGTAATATTATGTGATTTTAATATTTCTGGAGCGACCCCTTCATATAGCGATCTATTATTTTTGTCAGAGGCCAAACAATGACGTTTTTAATTTTTAATTTGGCCCAAATACTTTGGTAGAATTTAAATTTCCTGAGGCGAAACAAAACTTCTTTGACTAATCTACTCTTCAGTGTTAAACGCTGCCCAAATACCACTCTGACCGAGCTCGAGAAGTAGAAAATCTTCCACATTTTCTTGGGGAAAAAACTCGGGTAAAATGATCGGAATTATTTCAGGTCTGACTTTTTGATTGCTGGCGGGGTCTCCAGTAATGTGTTGTATAAAACTAAAAAGCGAAACCCAACGACTGCCTCTTCACCATAATATTGTTATTAGAAAACTGAAACTAGAATAGTGAAGATATGATAAAGAAAAAATGTGTTTGAAATATATAACCACATAATTACCATGCTATCATTGGATCGGGGAGCGCAAACATTTCCCAGATGTAAGCTGCAGCATGGTTGTTGATGATACACATGACATTTCCATCGATGTGAAAACTCTGTTATTTTGTATTTATAATAGTAATTTTTTGCATTATCTTTCGCGATGTTTAGCTACGGAAGATCAAGTTACTGATGTGCGTCAATTTTCCTGCTAATTCAATTCTGCTATTCCTTTCTCTCAATCAGCTTAGGTTATATGGCTATGGACTCAAGTAAAGACGTTTATTACGAATGTTTGGCATGTCCAAACTTTATTTTGGAATTGCTTTCCCTTACGCAAGATGTGCATCAAACATTTGAGAAGATGCATCAAGAGTAAAACAACCTCGTTGCCTTTTGGAATTCCCAAGATTTGGAGAGAAGTTACAGATCACTTTAGAGATTACAATATCTGAAGGACAAACTTCCAAAGTATGCTTATAAATTTATTTTCTTATATCTTAAAATTGACATAATTTTCACCATATCATTTTGAATAATTGTTTATGATGATATTATTGCCGTTCAATACATACATTGCTTAATAAAATTGTGGCGATTGTGTTAAGAATGTAATATGGCTACACGCTATAGCCATGTATCCTCTACAAATGGAATTGCCAAGCAAATGAGAAGCGCGATGGACAGCATGAATGCACATCTAGAAAGCATAATATCGTTTTAGTGCTACTTGCACCACAAACAACAGTTCTACTTACACCGCTTCATATTAAGCTTGGCCTTATTAAAAGGTTATTCCAATCAATGAGTAAGGGTTCTGCATTCCAATATTTGAAGATTAATATTTCTCATATATCTGAAGCTACACTAAATATCTGGCTTTCTGAGGGTCATCAAATTCGGTCTTTTTGGAAGGATACGTACTTCGAAAACGGAATGATTCCCACTGAGAAGAAGTCCCGGCAAGCAGTCAAATCAGTTATCACTCTTGGCACCAGTAAAAGTCCAGAATAAAAGTCCTTTATAGAAAAGTTGATGTTACGTTTCCAACCAAGTTTATGGGACGTAAATGTCCATAAAATGTCACTTTTCTGCTCCCACTTGTACTATTTACCTAAATTAGGGAGAGAATAGTGAGAAACAGGGTGAACAAATTCACCAAGATATAAAAATAATGAAAGATCTGTAACAGAAAAATTGAGATATATATTTATGCTGGAAAACTGTTGCTGGCGTTCGAAGGAGACGTGCCATAAGAAAAACACAAACGTAGAGCCAACATAATTTAATTCTTTCTTCAATGAATAGTTTTTATATTCATTTTTTGAA
Organism: Ceratothoa steindachneri; assembly: GCA_963969495.1. Lineage (NCBI taxonomy): Eukaryota > Metazoa > Arthropoda > Malacostraca > Isopoda > Cymothoidae > Ceratothoa > Ceratothoa steindachneri. Next base: position 117,861,848 of record OZ018326.1, read on the forward strand.
AAAAGTGATTTCGTCAATTTCTTTTAATTTTCATGAGTTTTCTAATCATACGAGGTTTGCTTGTATCTAAAGTGTTAGAGCTAAGAAAATAATTACATTTTGGTATTAAAGTGGACGTAAAATAAATGACTAAATAAAAAAACCCTTATATGATTGAGAAAAACCTTTCAGTTTCCAATTCAGAATGGTGGAATTATTTAATATGAGTTAAAAAAACTTACACACAAAGATTTCCATATGCATGCAAGTGTAAAATTTATTTTTTGCTCGTCTCTACTATTACATTCTCTTTCAATACGCTCAATGTATATTTTTATTTTGTTGATAATTGTTCATATCTCTTTGCTTGCTCATTACTTAGATTTTGAACTTGAGTTAAGTTTTTCTCGCCTTGTTACACTTACCTCATCTCCTATTTTGGGGAGTGTTCAGAAAATGTTTAGAGAATTATTTACATCTCCCTCCTCTAAGTTTTTCTTCAAAATCGTCAAGCAACTTGAAATTGGTAATTTCATAATATTTACACTGAATTTATAATCGAAAAATGTAGTCGTCACTGTCAAAAGACCAAGGTAATATGTATAATCATTGCTAAATGTTTTTTCTTATTCACGATTCAAATGGTATTATTCAATTACCTGCGCCCACAGAGTTTGATAGAGCTTATGTAATCACCCATGTCTGTTTGTCTGTTTATGTTTAATTAAAAGGTTTATGTCTATCAAAGGTATTGACGGGTTTCAATGAAATTCGTGGAGGGGGGAGACAAACTTATGCCAAGATAGAATTTATTCGATTATTGTGTGTATCCAGCGGCAGATCAGAATTTTGGGTCACTTATTCTTTTTCTTGTCCATTGCGAGATAGTGATTTTATGAAAGTTTTGTCAATAACACAAAAAATAATAGCATGGTAAAATTTAAAATGGTCCTATACAATTTATCTCAGATCAGGATCAGGATCTGGATCTGAGAGATGAAAAGATATATTTGAAGGGGTAATTTTATCCCGTCACAGTGCACTAAAGCAATAGTTGAAACATATGGGTCTCTAATGTGTGGTTGAGATGATATAAATATATTTATTGTAATATGCTTAAGCTAGTGTTTTTGTATCTCTTGAGCGTAAATAGTTATATATGTACGAAGAGGAAATCCAGATTTGATATGCTGGAAAATAGCTCTTTGTTTATAATTCACACACAAACGAAGATAGACACATGATTACCCATGCGACCGCTAGCTTCTGTGAGTGAGGGGATTAGAGAGTGTTATTTAATTTGAACTATGGTTAATCAGGAATAAAAATCAGAATTCAATCCACCATTATGGTAAATCATAAATTGTTGATAATCATAAACCACTAATAAAAATCATATAAATCAAAATGCTAGGGATTAGTTTACAGGGTCGATGGATTAGAATATATCACTTAATTTAAGTCTGAGGTAGCTCTGGATAATGTTTAGCAACTAATTATAGTAATGTAATATTGGAGACTCTTTCCATAGTCGGAGGTATCTGTATCTGGGCCCAGGATTTGTTTTACTTTTCGTTTAAAGTATAGTGAGATAGAAAATATTTTGAAATTTTAGTAATTTCATAAACAAACTAACGTAGATCTATTTGTTAAGGTAAAAGGAATATTATTTTTTTTTATAGATTTGAATATGTTTTATTGTAACTTCGAATCGAATCATTCATTAGATCTCTCTGAATCCACGAGACTCCTGGATTCAGATACATCCAATCATTCTGCCCGTTACGAGAGCTAAATTAAAGTTTTAATGAGTGTGGCACGTGGGTAAATTTCCTTACTTTCATTTTCGTGCCCCTGATTCAGGAAAATTTTATACCTCCTGTGTTTTTTTTCTGAGAAAACCATTGTTGCTTGATTTACCCCATATTTTGTCCCAGGCTTGAAGCTCTTGTCTCTAAAGTTTGACCTTTTTCTCCCTCGGTGCGGTCTGATTGCGCCCTTAAAAAATGGACTACTATTACACTTCCTATTTTTTTCTCTGGTTTCCTTTTATTTTCACCTCTTTACTGCGCTTTGTTATTTGACATAAGTTCTATTATAGACATATTCGACTTCATTTAGTAATGAATCGAATTCCAAGTTTATGCAATACTCCTGCTAATATAAGGTTAGCTATCTTAATAACATTTGCTATCACACTATTAATTTCGTTTAATCCAACTTTAGCACAATGTTCTTTCTGATTTATAATACAATAAAAAGGTAGAAGAGAAATACAAACAAATTATGCAAATTACTTTATAAAATTACCTTTACATACAATCATGTTGAGACCAACATCTGTCGTAATTCACAACTTTCGACAGTTTCAGGTACGGAAGATTTTTACAAGAATGTCACATTTATATAGTATTTATATAAATATCACATTGCTATCCTATTTGAAGACAAGATTAAATAACTAAGTAATTCTGTAGCATTTCCTGATAACTAAAATGCTTAATAAAGATTTGTAATCTAGCTGACGACGTTATATACTTGGTTTATCACGACAAATTGACCAAAAATTCTTTTTCATTTGATTCTTTATATTGGAGTTAATGTATTTCTTCTAATGGATAGTTCTTCAACGTTCTTGAAAATAGCATATTTTTCATATATTCACTAAAATTTAATCAAGGCTTACAAAACTACTCTTAATAAACTCAGTATCGATGAAAGGTTTTCCATACTGAACAAGTGAATGATTGAAACTTGCTGATGTTGTACCAGTTTTAGAATCGCAGCAAAATTATTTATAGAACACTGTTCATTCGTAATTAACCATTGCGCTATATAATCATTACGTTTTTCTTCATATTTTTATAAAAAAAATGCTTGTTACTGTCTCCTTTTAATTTTCACATTCAAAACTTTTCTCAAAACTTGTTCATCACAAAAGTCAGGAAGGGCTTTGTTATTTATTTCAATAACGCCCTATTGATTAGTCTAGTACTCTTAAAAATTCCTATTACCTCTGTTTTCTTACAATTCAATTCTGTGTTAACTCATTATTCTAAATAAAAAATTATTTTTCGTCTTAGTTTAACCTCAAATCGATATCCTTTGTCATCTATTACATATTTTTCAATCAATAGATTCAACTGTAGATTAGAGGTTATTTTAAATTTTTCCGTTAGTTTTACATGCTTTTAGTTCTGTGATAGCAAACCTATGAGTAGTAAGCCTAATTAATTACGTGTAAAAATAACTCATATAAATTTGTGGAATGATTAAAAAAAGCAAAGGAAAAATCATTTCTAACATAATTAGCATAAATGATAAACAAAACATATCAATTGAAACGACACAGCTCTAGAATAGGTGAAAGAAAACAATGAATGTCCCTCTATATAATTGCAAGGCATATGTATGCCTTTGCTAGCAAATTTATGCTCGCGTGTCACTTGCGACGTGCGTCATATTATTGTAATAACAGGTAAAGGGCAATAAGGATATTTTTGTAGTCTCGCTAGAAGAGGTAAGGATAAATTCTACTTTGCCGTACTATATACGCGAAAAAAACAATAAAGATGGAGGATTTATTTGAATTTCAAGGGAATGATTCTAGGAAGCAATAGAGTGTTATAAGTGGTGATTTTACTTTTATAATCGTAAATTTTAATTTAATTAAAATTAAAATTTAATTAAAAGAAATGAAAATTTTTTTTTTCTTAAATTTCTCCCTCGGCAAAATATAAGCAAAATCTCCTACATCTCTATTCAATCTATCCCCAAAATGGCTTTCCATATAAAACACCAGATAAGTTTTATTCCTGATTATAGAAATGCAAATGCCCATAATCACAAAATCCAGGGAATAATAATACCGAAAGCTTTACTAGAGCCGAAAGAAATTGCTATTACCACTTGCTAAGTGAACATAGTAAGAATGTATGCTGAAAAATTTACGTTCATTATGAGCGTCAAGGAAAAGTATAAGTAAAAAGCAAAGGGAGAGTAAGAAATTGATCTTAATATAAGGTGAGGAAAACCTCGAAGAGTTGTTTGTGTATGTAAAAAAATCAAATTAAAGTCTAGATTCTATAAGTCCTATTAATGAGACGAGGAAAACTTAAGTATTAGGAAAATATATCAGAAAATAATGAGTCTATTACCTTGGAATCTATAATACGCATTATTGTTTCGTGCTTTGTAATCGATATAAATAATAAAAATATACTTGGCAATTATAAGGTCTCGGTCATTATAATTTAAAGTTATATGGAAAAATTAAAATGTCCAAATCTTCGGATCCAGATAGAATTCATCCGACTCATATTAAGGAGCCCTCAGCACGACACCATGATGATGGTGGGGCCAAGTTATTCTTTCTAAAAGGTGTAGAGAAAAGCCTAAAGAGTACTAGGTGTATGTATATAATTGTAATCTAATTCAAGATTCTCTTATTTGCGCTACCAAGTATCTTTGGGCGGCGCTACCATTTTTCCCTGCCGATCAGCCTTGCAAGCAACAGAACTAATTCTCTTCATGCTGCATTGAAAGGCATTCTTGACTAAATAAAGAGCTCGGTTAGTTTCAATATAATTATGTAGTGGCGATACCAAGTTAGCCACGCTCATTAACTTTTTGCATTAAATTTTTTGGCAGGGCAGAACGTTTAGTGATCGCCGGAGCTATTGGTGGGCGGCACGGCCAGATTAGTTGTGGCTTAGCAAGGCAGTTTTATGATTGATCTCGTAAGTAGCGCCACCATATATTAATATGGAAACTAACGGAACTAATCCTATGGGACGCGATTTTCATTTCAGTTATGATGAAGGTAATATTTGTGAGTTGCAGCAGGAAAATATGGGGAAGACAAAATGTCGGCAGCTTGCGATGGGTCCGTAAGTCAGCATATATTGCGCCATTTTTTTTAGAAAAAGAATGTTTGATAAGACGTCCGGTCATTTGGAACGAAATCTTTGAATTTTAGGCGCAATATAACTCCAAAATATGAACATTATTTACCTTTATTCTATAAAGCTGTTGGATCAAGAACTGGCATACAAACACCTTAGATAGAGAATGTTGAAGATGGGGAATTGGATTAATTAGGTTAAAATCAATAGCGGTTTGACTTAGGGGGTAATGGGTGCAAGTAATGCACATTGGCTCTCAAGAAGGAAATCTCTCAGAAAATAACGTGAACTAATTTAATGAATTTCGAGTCATTTAAAATTTCGAGACTCGTCCAAATAGAAATTTAACAAAGAGAATAATGGTTATTTTTTTCGGATTTTTAGATATAAGAGAAGAGAAAAAGTATTTCCATTTGTTTAAATTAGTATTGCCTCCTCAGCTGTAATATGCAGTTAAGTTTTGGTTTCCTTATCTGCAAATAGATTACTTTACCTTGGAACAAATACATCCAAGGTTAACAAACATCATCCGAAATTGCGAAACCAAGATTTTAAAGACCAACATAAAAAAAAATAATTTTCTCTCGCTGGAAGATAGATTCTAGTTTGACAATTGATAAAAGAATCTAAATCCTGAATGGTTACTATAATATAAAATTTGATTAACTGCTCAAACGCGAGAAAAACATGACAAATAATTGTTTATAAATGTAAATTAACGTTTACATTGGGGGATTTCTCATTTTTAGTAAGACTATTTTATCTAGGTACACCGTGTCTAAATTAGGAAACGTAGATCTTAAAAGTGACCCGATTGACACTCCGTTGATTTTACGGCAAAGTTTACCATCTCGACTTTGGAATGGAGATTAAATTGTACATATTCTTAAGAGTCGCTTTAAGATTTGAGGTCCAATTCGGGGTGAAATCTGTTCTGGGAATTCATAGTCGCACTTCATAATTATTTCGATTGTTTCTTCTATTGACAGATTGGTAAATAGGCACTTGAATTTCAATGAAGCTGGGATTCCTTCTGTTAGAGAGTTACGAAGGATATCAACAAAGTCGTTGCTTGACTTAATGAAGAATGTTGAGAAGGTCAATGGCTTAATATTGTTAAAACATTTCGCGATTTGTATGTTAGAGTTGGAACCTGAGAAATAATTTGCAAAGAGGGTTATTTCTCCTTCCATTTCGACGGGCTCATACATTTAAACCGGGTTATATTTCCCTTTGATGGGAGATATTGAGATTTGTTTGGGGATACGATTGTCTCTAGAGTTTTTTTCTTTTTTTTTATTTCCTCCGTTTAGCCTTTCGTTATTCTTTGGAATTTTGAGCTGTCAGATAGTATGTTGTATAATTTTTGTAGGTATTCTTTCCTGTTGAGAAGCACGAAAATGTTCTTTGTGAGAAGGTCTATTTATTATCCGAAAATTTCTTGAATGACTGCTTTATTTCATGTGGCAAAAGGGATATTTTGTTCGGAGAGCGCTGTCTAGTTTGTTTTGTAATGATTTGTTCTGCGAGAAAAGTGTTTTTGTGGTAGTTGAGAGTAGGGGAGTGATTTCAAAAGAAATACAGTAGGATAGTACAGAGGATATCGGGCTTTGTCCATTTAATAGTAGCTCTTATCTCTCGATTCCTAATTTAATTTGTATTCCCATTCATCTCACAATGTTATTAAGTCTGCAGCATTTTGTTATTGAAAGTACTATTTTTTCATAGAAATAAATTGATTTAACTAATCAAACATTTCAGTTTGTCTCAATATGTCTATCATAATTTTAAGGGGAAATATAAACAGAATTTAGAGCCCAAACCAAGTTTATTAATAAATACGATCAATTTATGCGTTTAGGTGGTATGTAAAATGACATCCTTTGTTTTTATGAGTGCTTCAATTCGTTTTGGAATTCTGGAGAAATCATTCATTTAACATACATATATTCCCATTTTGATCGAATAGCAAAGTTCCAGCGAATGAACTCACCTCCTGTATAGGACCATAGTACGATTTTAGATTCAGCCAAGGTTTGCATTTTTTTTTTGATATTATCTTTGAAATGCTCTAACTTTTTAATAACCATGCAATAATTTAAATATTAGAATAATTACACTAGCCAACAAATTTTAACTTTGCCTCTGGTACTTGAGTAAATGTTGTTGTAACTAACTACTTTCGGTGCGCAGATTTCTCCTAATGTTCCTGAGCTATGCAACTAGGTTATATCACTCACTTTGTCATTTTGGATTAATTAATGATATAATTATTACGAGTTTGAGAAGAATGGGACATTTCTGGGCAGAAGTTTGGAATCAGGGCAGCCTATTTGGCATTATGTACGTCGTTTTAGAAACACAGACAAGATAGGTATTACATATAAAAGAGATAGTACTCACCTAACTGTAAAATTATTCAAAAAATTTTAAGACTCTTGCTCTCGCGCTTGTACGTGTATATCGGTTCCTCCCGTTGTAGGAGCCAGCAGTAGTCACCAATCATCTTTGCATTGAAGCAGCCTTGATACCTGCTTTCCATCCTTACGATATCTCGGTGGAACTTTTCCCCATGTTCGTCATTAATATCACCCATATTAGATGGAAAGAAATCTAGATGCGAATGCAAGAAATGCATCTTAAGAGACATCCGACAGCCCATACGTTGATAGGCCTTTAGCATGTTGTCAACTAGTTCTTCATAGTTTATAGCCCTATGATAATCAAGGAAGTTATGCACTACATGGACAAATGAATCCCATGCTGCCAAGTCAAGTGGAGGTAGTTTATTTCTCAACTCCTCGTTACGTATAAATTCTCTGATCTCCGGCCCTACAAAAATGCCAGCTTTAAGTTTGATATCGGGTTTATTTGCTTCAAATTTTTCTTTGAATTACTGGAATCCATCAGAATCATGGTTCATTGCTTTAACAAAATTCGTGATAAGGCCTAGGTTGATGTGAAGAGGTGAAAGGTAGATCTTCTGTGGATGTACCTCGCATGTGATTCACATTGTATAGGCCAACTATATGTTTTTCTCGCTCGGGCCACTTTTTGACAATACAATGATTCCTGTTGTTACGGCTGTTCCATAGGCATAAGAGGCACACATTCTTTGTATATCTTAGCGGTAGTACAAGACGGAAAGAAATTACCTTTAGATCACCACAGATATTCCACTTATGATGCGAGTAATGAACACCTTCCAAAATAAATTTCATTGAGTCATATGTCTCTATCATCCCAACAATAAGTGCGACAGGAATTGTAGGGGATTTTTTTACCACCATTGTGTAGCAACACAGCTTTAAGCTAACAGTGCTTGCATCGATGAATAGTCTCCAATAATCAGGTAAATGCCCGTTTCCTAGCCGATTCATGAGACCATTAACATCAGTAGAGAAACAAACATAATCTTCTTGTTTATAGAAGGCAGCTAAGGCCTCATTTCATTTACGGAAAGTAGATACTTTTGCACGAAATCATTCAATCTTTCTTGATTTAGCAACTGGATCTTCCTTTCCTTAGAATCATCCTCATACATTTCATCGTCATTGTTATCCTCCTCTTCAGGCGATGAATCGTCTTCTTTGACTGCACTTGCTGATGGAGGCACTGAGATTAGCATCTCCATATTATGGGAAACTGGTTTTATAGCTGACTTACAATCTGGATATACAATTTTTGACTTGTTCTTATTTGAGAATCCCGCAATATTTGTCCTACAAAAGTAGCAATCAAAAACATGATCTGTTTGGCTCACGCCACACCATTGGTACAGCAAAAGGCATACCCTTCCGTTTGCCATTAACTACTGTGAGATCCCCGTATAACACATAGTACAAGATTTTTGAGGTGCCCAGGGCTTGTTTTGGTCACCAACTTTACAACCAAATTAATAATTGTATGCAGTTTTCACTCTTTTAGCTAAAGTTTTCCACTGGTTGCTTGGAGTATATCTTCCACAGATATAACAAAAGTTGTCTGGGCTTTTTATACATCCTGGTCGATTCATGTTTTCAACTTAGTTTGTATATATCCTGTTATATACTTTTTTACAATCATATTTCATTGACAAATTAATTGAGAGATAAATCTGAAAGAAAATTGTAATTAACCACTGTATGTTAATATCGTTTCAACACCACTACTATAATGGCTAAATTTGACAACGTAATAAAGCAGGAGTGTAACGCAGGAACCAAACACACATAACACATCCTCTCACTAGGGTAGCTGAAGCAACACAGCCCGTTTGTGTAACAAAAGAGTATGTGTGTAACTCTGGAACCTTATGTGCTATAACAATTCTGATTACAGATTCAAAATCAGCATACTCGTTTTAGTATAAAACACAAGCTAATACCCAAGTAGCAAAATCATTGTTGACTAGTGTTATTGCTATTTCGTAATTTTTAAAACGGCTAAAAATTAAAACTATATATTAGTTTCAAACCATTTACCCATAACTATATATATATATATATATAGGTCGTTTAGGATATCTTTTGTTTTATTAATATAATAAGCACGGTTTAACAGAACCACGCCGTTTCCTTTATCTGGTTTGGTAATAATTAAGTTAGAAACACGAGCGAGTGTCTTTAAAATTTCTCTGTCGGACCTACGGAAAATAAAGGAGCTAATACGGGATGTTCTAACTTTGTGATAGTATTCATATACTAGATTAGAAAACTGTGTTCTGAAGTCAGTTAAATTATCATGAATTGGAACACTTGTAACTTCATGAAAGAACTTTTCGAAATAGAGAAAAAATCGTAGTTTCTTAATTTAAAATACAGGTAACTTAAATTTTAGTCCTAATGAAAGCAAAGAATTTTCTCGTTTACTTGACACATAGTCAGAAAGATTTAGAATAACTTCTTTAGGTTGAAAGAACTTGGGGAATCAATCCACAGGGATCGAAGTTTACGTTTGTGGGTTTCGGAATCAGAATTTATAAATTTTTGTAATTCTTTTTCAATGATAGAAATTATGGCTTGGTAATCTAAAATGGAAACTGTTTGACGGCAGTTGTTTAGTAAAATAAGTTTCAATTTGTGATTCACCTCATTATTTAATAAATATTCAAGGGAGGATTGGTAAAATTCAGAAGTGTACAATAAGTAACGATACAATTTGAAATAAAAAAACTTAGAATAAACCTGACTAGATTGACATTGTTTAAAAAAATTGCAATCCAACTTTGCTTTCGTAAGTTTGCGAGAAGATTTGGTGGTAGTACGAAACATCTTAACTCCATCCTGATGGTATTTTGAATAAATATAATCAAGGTAGTTTTTGTTGTGTAACCTTAATTTTATTTTTAATAAGAAACCAATGGCGACCAGCAGACTTAAATCCAACATCAAAAAATGTTTATTAAGATTGAGTAGTGCAACGTTTCGATCTTACGGTCATCTTCTGGCTCTAGAAAACAGATTACATAAGTATACAAATATATAAAATAGGTTTAAGTGTTCACCACGAATTATAATTATAATAACAGAGGAGTAAAATGCAATGATTTAAGCAAAGAAGTAAAGTAAAATTGTAAAGAAAAACAAATAAAAATCTGGCCTAATAAAAGCATAAAAAACAACAAAACAAACTTAATACAAAACCAAACGGAGCAAATGAGAAACATACCTTGATTCTTTGATATCCAGTGAGAATATGGTGTGGTAGAGAGGTGACGGTAAATATAACAGTTTCGCTAGTAGTGGTCATTCAAAGGATATTTAATGTAATAGAAGAGGAATCAGAATTGAGTGAGAGATAGTGTTTTTATATAAATTGATTCAGAGATACGTAGTGACAGTGGGTTTGAGTTGGAGTCCAAAATCTCGAAGGCATTCAGGGATTTTTATATATATTGGAAGGAGGCCATGTTGTTTAGGAGGCATTGTTAAGCTTCTTCAGAGATCGTAAAAGATCATTTTAATTTTTTATTAACTGCCGGAGGTACCTTTCGACCATATTTGTCATCTTCTGGGGCTATACTGACAAACATAATGAAAACAACCTAATAAATACAATATTTACGTAGATATTATACATTTTTATATGAGTAACATTAAATCTACAATATAATATTAAAATAGAAAATTGAAAAATTCGAAATTTCAAATTAAAATGAAAAATCAAAAGGTTTTTTACCATAAAGTAGGAAAATACTGAAATCAAGGGCAAAAGTAGATAATTTTGGTTCAAATTTGATGTCTACTTGTGAAAGCGACAGAAGGATCTCATCGTTGTGAAGGTCGAGAAATATGGAAGGAGTTGAATGTTGATCGCAGGTTTTTCTTGGTAAATTAATAAATGAATTTCAGTATTGTCATTTAACGTGGCTCTGGTCAGAAGCAGAGAAAAAATTCTGAAGAAGCTTAACAATGCCTCTTTGACAGTGGAATTTAAAATTATTATATATATATATATATATATATATATATATATATATATACATATATATATATATATATATATATATATATTTATAAGTAATGGAGATTTCGTCTCAAACCTCAAAACACAAGCATTGTGTACCGTCATGCACAATAAAAGACAAATTTATTAAACCATATATGTGTACTTATGTCCTGGAAGAATGAGCAAAAAGAATTATTACCTGTAGAAAATTTTCCAGTAATTAAACAAATATGAAATTTCTAACCTGAAGTAATTTAAGATTCAAAGGGGAATTGATTGAAATCATTTTTGTATCGCTGGAATTTCTAGAAGTTTTAGGTGTCGATTATCATCATCATCATCATCATCATCACCTACTCTTTAATTTAAAAAGGGGATTTTGTTGAGTATTTGAATAATAATTTCATCTTAGTTTGGTTATGACTTATGTTTTTTTTAATCCAAGTTATTTCTAATAATTATTTTTATAATATCAAAATACAAAATGGTGAAGTTCAGAAATTAATATAAGTATCGAAATTTTGTGATTTTTTTTTAAAACCCAAAGAATTACAAACGATGAAGTACAGAAAATTTATCTTTATATATCTTCTTCTATAACTATATTTTAGCAACGTCATATTTTGAAGGTGGGAAATTCAGTTTAGAGTTCCTTTTAAAAATTATTATAATTGGCGAAGTTCAGAAAATTTATAAAAAATTAACCATGGCTGCTTTTTTCTAGTTTTTAAATTTTAATCTTAGTAGCCAAGCGCATGCTCTCCCAGTAGGAAGGAGTGGCGAAGCCCTTACTTGGTTTTATAAATAATATAAAGACGGGAAATACAAAAGAAATACTTTCTTAATATATTCTTTTCATAATCATCAGTTTTGAAGTATTTATTTAACATTAGTGTTTTCCTATTGTGAAGTCACGTTAAAATAAAATTCTTCAACTCTTTGCTTTATGAAAAATAAAATCTATTAAAGTTTTAAACAGGAATGAATGAAATAAAATGACAAAGCTATGAATAAATTTACCATATATCAGTTCTTTCAAAAATACAAGAAAATGGAAAGTCACTCAGAAGTTTTCACTACTCTGGGGATAAAAGGAAACAAGAGCGAGAATTGTTTATATAAGAGAAATATATTATGTGTAAAATTATTTTTTATGTTTACTTAAAGAATAGAAACTTGCGTAACAATTATTAGGAAATTTTAAACCTGATATTGTTAAGTTGCTTACATCACCAACCTAAATAATTTTAAAACGCTGTTAATATATCCTGAGAAACGTAAGAAAAGCTTCTTCAGCACATCCTTCGGTTGCGTGATACTGGTGGGTCGAGTTTTTTCGAGCTTACTTTTCATAAAGTTCCAGGCATTTTCGCTGGGATATAGGCCAGGCTATTTGCCTGGCCACTACAAAACACTGGAGTTATTCTCTTCAAAGAACTTTTTTTACTGCTTTTGACTTATGGGCAGTGGCAACATCATGCATAAAAAGGTCGCACTCGTGAATGTCCCCATCCTGGAGCATGTGCTCCCTTAACACCTCGATATAATTACTTTATTTCATCATTATGTCCTTAGGAAGGAAATATAGTCTACCTTTGCCCTTATTTCCACTAGAAGCAGCCCATACCATAACACTGTCAGGGTGCTTCACTGTTCTCACTGTGTACCACGGGTCATAAAGGACGCATCACTCGGACGACGGACGAACTTAGATCAGCCCTTGACCAGCCTGAAGGTGCTCTCATCATTAAACATCCATTTCTGCCATTGATCTGAGGTTCAGCTTTTGTACCTGTTGCAGAACTGTAACAGTTTCTTCTTCATAGCTTCAGATAGCATGGGCTTCTTTGCGGCACGACGAGTAGTCATCTTTAGGTCCTTATTCAGGCGGTGCTGAATTGTTCGTACTGAAACGTCTTTCATTCAAGAGTTCAGGATGCTTTTCCTTGATGTCTACCACAGTTATGGCATGATCTGATATCACTTCTCTCTTGAGGATATTGTCTATGCGAAGAGAATTTTTTTTAGGGGCCCCAAAGCCCGTCTTCCTGGGTACAGTGCCAGTTGGTACTGATACAGCAGCTTTCTTAAGGCTGTAAATTGCCCTGCTCGTGACTTTAAGTTCTGCGGCTCCTTGTATCACAGACAATCCTTGTTCTATTAGGGCACGTGTCTTCAATTCCATTAATAGTTTAGTTCGACCCATTTTAACCACTTATATCAATTATATAGGGCGACAAATTTGTTTTGAGTGCTAAAGGTGCCACTAAGAAAATATGCAGTGAGTCAGAGTATAGTATGATGCATTATCACTAGCTCCGCCCACTTTTTCTATAGCATAAACCCAAGTAAAATCTTTGCGCCAAATGTTGTATATAGATTTTTGGGGCGGGCACAGTAGAATTGATAAGACCCATGAGTTTTGATTTGGAGGAGGGGCATTTACTACAATTATTTCGTTCCTCCTTGTTTACATTCAAATTGACATTTCGGGACATGCATAAAAGGTTAAATTTAGAAGCAAAATCTAATCCCATGAGTGACGATCGTTAGAGATTTTAATATGACCACTCCACTAAATAAAAAATAGTTTGGACTAGTGGGTGATAGTTTGATTCGAAAAATAACAAATAGGCATAGAAAGATTTTTAATTGTTTTAATTAGATTCTAAGTCTTTTAATATTAAAAGGATATAGAAACTGCTTTAAAAAATTATATACATCAAGGCACAGTAGTTGCATAATAGATTTGCTCTGCGAGACCTGTTATAATCCAGGCAAATTATTTCAAATTGGGAGGGCAGCCATCAAAATATTCGATTACACTGGCCAACACAAACGTTATATTCAAAGTTTTAGTTGATTTAGGAACATTTTTATGAGCTAAATACGAAAACTACATTGGTTCTGTTTAATCAGGTAAACTGTTTGATTTATTTTAACATAATTTTGTTTACGTCTTTTTACATGTACAGTACTGGCGGAATTATTTGGGATTTTTCAAAAAATTGAAATCTTTCTACAAAAATGCTAATCAAAATAATTTTATTGATTGCAAATAGATTTTTTTTGACATATTGGCAGAGTTTTAAGCCTTTTGCATTCATTAGTAAGCAGGTTGACCCTGATTAACATCTATGAGTGTTTTAAAACGACTTGGAATGGCATTAGTCAATGTTTAGCACATTTCCTAGATTCGCTTAAATTTAAACCAAACTTCAATTAGTGGGCATATGAGTTGCTGTTTGGTCGTAAAAGGTTCAGTGTTCATTTTATTTTTTAACAAACACTATAAACTCTCAATCAGATCCATGGTCAGGGAATTTCCAAGCCATGGGAGCAGCTGAACTCCATTGTGTTAATACCATGCCCCTACTGTTTAGGCTGTATGACATGGAACCGAGGCTTGTTGGAATATCCAAGGTCTGTCGCCATATCACTCCTTATTTGAGGAAGCGAACGACCTCTAAGAACTTCTATATACTTTGCTTGGTTCAAAGGTTTCTCAACAATTTGCAAACGGAATGTTCCATGCAACAAAATCGCTTCGCACATCATGATTTTCTCTAGAAATTATATTTTTCCTTCAAACATTTAGGCATAAATTCTTCTCCATGCCGCCTTCTTATACTCTGCACGCAGTAATCTAGCACTCCATGGTTTATTCGTTAGAGAAAACTACCTGCAAGAGTATAAAATACAACCAAATAGTTGAACAAAAAATAGGAGTAAGGGAAAAGCCATTTAAGTAATGAATCATCAGATAAACTTTATAGTTTGTAAAGATTGGAGCCATTACAAAAATGTGATTATTTGCCCAGAGATAGCGTGCTTTCATCATTGTTTACGTGAGTCGAGGCTTCTGCCAGCTTAATAGAAATATTTCCTTCAAGATGTTCTTCCCTTTATTAAAAGCTTGTTTTATTAATTTTATATATCTTCTTGAAGTTGTTTTTCATTTTTTAACACATTTTTCAACACTTTTTGAGTTTAAATCTTGTCCGTTACCATTTCTTTTCCTTATAACGCTGACTGTTTGAGTTGAAACCACCAATTTTGTGGGTCTTTAAATTTCTCTTTTAATTTAGTTTCTTTAAGTAAAACGTTTATTTGCTTAATTTTTATCCAGTTTGGTTAAATTCATTTTTAGCTAAAAAAAACTTAAAACACTCAAAATTAAACTATTAAAATAAATAAGGAACTATCAGAAACACACCAAAACACTATAAATAAGATAAAAGATCCTATTTTGCTCTCTAAAGCCAAGATAACAACTGACTCGCACAACTCGCTGTGACTTCATTAAAATGGTCCAATGCAGTGTGCCGTAGAATGGCCAGACTCTCTCTCTCTCTCTTTCTCTCTCTCTCTCTCTCTCTCTCTCTCTCTCTCTCTCTCTCTCTATATATATATATATATATATATATATATATATATATATATATATATATATATATATATATATATATATATATATATATATATATATATACACGTAGGTGCTTTGGGGGCTTTGGGCGGAAGTTGGTTGAAGACCGTTAGTGAATGGGGAAATTGTTATGAGTTTAGTGGGGATGGTTTATTATTAACTTTGAGGTGTCTTTTTTAAAACGAATATTTCAGAATGCAAGTTGGCCAAAGAGTAACAGGTAGTCGGTACACGTTGGGATTGCAAAAGAAAGACAATGACGAAAATATATCTTTACTCGGAACAAAATAATATTAAAATATACACAAATATTCGGTTTAAAGGAAATGGCCGCACAGACGGAGATGCAGGTGTTAGGTTAAGTAGGGGATCAAGCAGGTCGGATTCAGGTCGGTAATTTAAATTTGGGTTTTAAAGCGGGGCGCAAACATAAAGAATGGTTCGATTGGATAAGCCAATTCTAGATCAATCTGCAGGTGGCAACGGTTATAATTGCTTACCTGCTCGTTGCAAGAAATGGGCCAGTTGGGATACGTAGAAGGGCACGTGGTCGCCTTTGGGCCTTATTCTGCTACATCCCTCCCACCCAAAAAGATTCTTTCATGCAAGTGGTCAACGGTATAAGCGGAAAAAGGAAATTCCTGACCTGACGTCGAGCAGGTGTACAAGTTAATTCTACACCACTGTTTGTAAATATGAACGGAAAAAGAAAGTAATTATTGACGAACCTAAGAGAATTAAAAGGAACCTAAAAAATAAACATTATATTTATACACTAAGCTATACAAAGCAAAAGAAAGGAAAAAAGAAGGAAATGGATATTCAATGATACATTTTACATAAATTAGAGAAGGATTACGGTGGTACATATACACATATAGGGTCGCTGCACTAAGCTTCTAAATACTAAATTATATATACAAGGGTGATGTCCATTCTAGATGTGCACATCGAGAAAAATAAATATATAAAGAAAAATAATTTAATATAAGCTCATTTCTAGCTGGCGGTTATAATAATTACAAGATGGACAAATATATATAGAGCAATTAAATTAAAATTTTGCTAAAGGGCCTCACCCAATGGATTACGGCTAAAGGTATCGGCGATATAATTTTCCGACCCTTTTTTAACTCATTACTCAGCCATTATGATGTTTAATATTACGGGGGTTTGCCAGCCGAGGCAATCGGTTTCTATAACGAATTTTCGACTTAATATGTACATCTTAACTTCTGCACACTCCAAATAATAGCTAAAGCTTCCTTTTCTATCACTGCATAATTCCTCTCACATGGGAGCAATTTGCGACTCGCGTAAGCCACAGGGAGACTCTCCCCGTCGTCTCCGTACTGAAAAAGGAAAAAACCGATGCCCTCGTTACTAGCATCGGTTCGAATCCGGAAGGGCCTACTGGGGTCAGGCAACCTGAGGACTGGGGCAGATGCCAATTTAAACTTTAGTTGATGGAAATGAGCTGTAGCTCTCAAATTCTTTAGGATGTGGTCTGGGGGACTACTTTTTGAGTAGTTCACACAACGGGGCGGCCAAAGACGAGAAATTGGGACGAACGTCCTATAAAATGAGGCAGACCCATGAAAGAACGGAGACGTTTCTTTGTACCCGAGAGGGGCATCTCAACTAGCGCCCGGATCTTGTCCTCTTGTGGCTTAAGTTGTTTTTTTCCAATGTGGAAACCCAGATATTGGATCGAATCATAGGCAAGGTGGCACTTCCCGGAGCCTATTGTAAGGCCCTGCTCTCGCAAACGGCATAAAAGCGCCTAAAGGGAGGCCAAGTGTTGGTTCCAGTCACATGTGGCAACGTAAATATTGTCAAAATAAAAGGTGACATTAACCATTTCGTCTAAACTCTCTCCACTATCCGATTATAATTGCTGCAGGCCGTTATTAACCCGAAAGGAGTTTGGCGGAACTGCATAAGTCCTTTGTCGGTGGGGAAGACGGTGTATTTCTTTACGCTATTTTCCAGGGGAACCTGGTAATACGCTTTACTTTCGTCGAGCTCGCTAATAAATTTTGCCTTTTCGAACAAGGGAAAGTTTTGGTCAATTAATGGAACTTGTTCTGCATCGAAAACGGTCACGAAATTTAATTTGTGAAAATCTACACACATGCGGTGAGAGTTATCTAGTTTTCGTACTATAATTATTGGGGAACAATTATTTGACGTGGAGGGTTCAATGATATTGAGTATGAGCAGATTGTTAACTTCGGCGTTAAAGGCATTCCTCCGATGAATTGGAACGGGATAAGGTCTTGAACGAACAGGTTCTTGGATAGCGAGGATTATATCATGATCGAAGTTAATAGCACAACCAGGAGTCTCAGAAATGACGTCCTCAATCTTGCTTAAAATAAGCTGCAACTGGCTAATTTGGTCGTGAGTTAGCCGCTTATTAATATCCAAGCTAGCGGGGATGAATTGATGGAGCCGGACAAAGCGGGTAGTGAGTAATGTCTATCCTGTTCGACGCACACGGCCTGTACAAGGTTCAGGGCATCCGTAGTGTAGTCGGCCTCCAAAACTGTCTCTTTGTCGGTGGTAACAATGTTGATGACATGCGCGGCGATGATATCTTTTTAACTTGTTGACGTGAAACGGCTTCTTCCCTATGGGGGTCATAATTAAATCATTCACAGGTCCTCGCGCTTCGCGAATTGGGAAGGGGCTTTTCCATTGCCCTAGAAGTTATTTGCTTTCCGTAGGAAGTAGCAATAGAACCTCATGACCTAGCTTAAACTTCCTCTCCTTCGATTTGATATCGAAGTACGTCTGGTACTTTTCTAAGATGACGTCGGTATATTGGTATGCAATCTCGGCACACTTTTCTAAGCTTCGTCGAAGATCTAAAACATTCGCGTAGGAAGATTGAATTTTCTGGTCTAACTTGGCTTTAGAGAATAACTCCTTGATGATGCTAATGGGACTTCGCACGTTACGTCCGTAGATTAATTCGTAAGGGGCAAATCCAAACGTATGATGTGAAATATCGCTGAATGCAAATAGTGCTACGAGCAAGAAGCGATGCCACTTACGGGGCTGTTCAGTACACAGCTTCTTTAATTTTGACTTCAAGATCGCATCAAATTTCTCGCAAATTCCACATGCGCAGGGGGGATAAAATAAATCCTTTTGAATCAATGAAAATGATTTTTTAAGAAATGCCATCGAGGAACCACCGTGAGAGGAAACCCATTGGCGATACTTCTTTATTCTTTCAAGACCATATGAGCAAGCGTGAGAATTTTTATAGTAGAGGAAGAATCCGTCACTCGCTTAATTACCCGTCCCAGCTGTGTTTGTTTTCAGATGCGTATCGTCCCCTTCCCCCTTCCCTGCGATAACTCCGTGCGCGACCATATTTACCCTACCCCTATATCGTGAGGAGAGTTTGATCGTCTGAAACGACGCATTATCATGAATTGTGTTTGCTTAGTTTGGCGCCAAAAATGCCTTGGAGACCGAAAGGCCCTGAGGCGTCTAGCAGAGCAGCCACCCGGGTGGCTGAAAGCCCGCCATTCACTCCGTCCAGACTGCTGTCTGTTTCCTGCGATTCCCCGTAACTCGCCGTCGTACGGCGTCGAAGATCTCGCCAGCACTAAGCTTTGGCCCCTGTTCAGTGGAAAGCTAGCCAGCCCCCTTCTTCCCAGAGAGTTGTGTGGCTCTCTCATCTTCACCATCTCTTCGAGATTCCCGTTCTTTTGAGACTGAGACTCCCAGCTGATCAGCAGAATCTTCTTGAGTTTTGATTACGTCTCTCTGGAGCAGAGAAAATCTCATTATTCATCACGAAGTAATCGAACCCCATCTTCGAAGCCTCCTAGTCAGGACTTCTCGAAGTATCTTCTTGAAGACCTGCACCATTGTCTTTCATGGCCCATCCGAATCGCCTACGGTTGAAGGTGAAGCGATCGTGTATGGTCATCCTGAGATTACCTCGTTAATCTTCACTTAATTCCTTTAAATACCATAAATAATCTGTTCCCCCTTCTCTCTCTCTCTCTCTCTCTCTCTCTCTCTATCTATCTATCTATATATATATATATATATATATATATATATATATATATATATATATATATATATATATATATATAATTTGCTCTCTTTTTATATATATTAAAATTATATTTTGGGGTATTGTCCTTATATATCCTTCAAACTGCAACTTGGCAAGCAATTAATCTAAACTCGGTCAACTGTAATTCACACTTTTTTAATTGCCGGACATATTTCCAGCGGCCTGTGGTCAGCTGTCTGCCCGTGCTTTTGTAAGACTCTTAACACCAAGCTAGTCTACACAGGTACACCTCAACATATTTCACTGGCTTTTAGTTTGTAGAAAAAAGTGAAATTTTGAAAAAATCCAAAATAATTCCGTCAGTACTCTGCATGCATTTTCTATTCCAATGATGCAAAAGTCTTTCTTATTTCATTGAATAAACTAATTCTGGAGAGTTTACATGAGGTAATTTTGGACTAACTGGCATTTTTCTTTTGCAAGTGAATGAAATGTATTCGGCCAGAAGATATTGCAAAAATAACACCGATTTAACTGCTACATCTACAGCGAATACACCGTTGTTTCTAACAAGAATTCATTCACAAGTTTCATAAAGTGTGCTTATCATGCTTATTTTGGTAGGAAACTTGGTGACCAGAATAAAGTACAGAGTATTAGCGTCGTTGGATCAAGGGCAAGAAGAGTTGTCTGAAGCTTTGGATTTCTCATTATTTAGAGGAAACCGGCAAACTATTGCATTGACTGTTACTTCTGTGTAATTGATTTCAATGGGGTTCAACATAAAGAAGCGGAGCAGCCTCAAATATCCTCATCTCTAATCCGCACCTCATCCTGTAGCTCATTGTGATGAAATTCCAGTACCTGTCTTTGGAGAACTTCATGACATTAGTGACGAAGATTCCTCAAGTGCTGATGAAAATGCGGAAAAAAGAGTGTTTGACGATGATGATTCACATACTTTTTCCTAAAAGGAGTAAAATGTTCTAGTTCGCGATATCAGCCTATCAAAAATGATCAGCCGAACTTTTGATGCCATCCAAATTGAATAAAAAGAAACTCCACCCCGTCAGTGCTTGCATCACCTTCTACCGTAAGAAACATCAAGAGTAACTCCGTTTTATTCTGAAGTGAAGGTATTGGTGTACTTTACAAATATTGCGCAGCTTTTGCATAGGATTTGAGTGCTACATTACTAACTCACAGTTTGAAGACTGTAATTGACACCAACAAGTGGCGATGAAATGTTTTCTGCTACAAAACACCAACCATTTGCCACTGTATCCCTGACTTACTCGACTTTGAACGAAAACTATCAAGCAGCAAAGTACATACTAGAGAAAATTCGTTATGATCAGCATGAATGGCTGATTTGTGTAGACTTGAAGATTAGGAACTTTTCAAGGGGAACAAGTACCTGTGCTTTCTATGCATGTGAGATCTTAGGGACCAAGCTCACCATTACATAAAAAGGACACGGCTGTCCGGGAGGAATTGGTACTGGTACCTTGCAGAGCAAGAATGTTAAAAACAACCCTCTAGTTGACAGTGACAGGATACTCTTCTCACCGCTACACATCAAGCTTGGATTAATAAAACAGTTTACCAAAGCTCTGGATAAGGATGGTTGCTGCTTCACTCACTTGTGCCAAGCCTTTCTAGGATTGGTCATAGAGAAGTTGAAAGCTAGAATCTTCGACGTTCTTGAACTCTGTCTACTCATCAAAGATCCCGAATTTGAAAACTCAATGGATTAAGTGGAACTGAAAGCATGAAAGGTTTTCGTTCTAGGCGTGAAGAACTTTGATAGCACAAGAAGGCTAAAAACTAAACAGAACTTCTCACCAATATCCTGAGTGCTTTCCAAAACCTCCAGTGCAATATGAGAGTCAAAAAATATTACTTATTCTAACATATGGATCTATTTCACGAGAATCTAGGATCAATGATCGACGGGCAGGAGGAGAGATTCCAATAGAACATGAAAGGGTTAGATACCAGGTCTCACAGACGCTGGAATGCAGTCATAATGGCTGATTACTGTTGAATTATGAGAAGATACATCCCTACCGCTGAGCATTCTAGGAGTTCAAAGAAACTGAACTTCATTCCGTTATTTCTTAAAAATGGTGATCTAATATCTAATTTACGTGTACTTACCTCTATCAATCTCTACTTAATGTACATCAATCAATTTTCGTAACATATAATTAATAAATTGTGTTAGAAACCTGTTTTTAATCTTAAAAACCTATGTTGGATAAGAAATATTAACAAAATTTAACCGAGAATCTCACAAAAATCTGATCAATTAAGTTTTAAGATCGGATTTTCTTTAAAAGTAACCTAACACAAAAACCTTACCTTATCCGAGAATATGGATGTCTTTTTCAGATTTAGTGGTGCAAATTCTTCCTAAATCATTGGAATAAACTTAATCAACTTACCAAATTTTTTTTGTCACAGTGTTATTCGTATTTCTTATCTTTATATAATGATAAATTTCTATCAAGATTTACCTGTATTAGCTAAAGTTTAAAAGTTCATGATTTGGTATAAAAAAATAAAGGTGTTTATCTTGCGTATCATCTAAGCTTTCTTAAAAATTACTAAACCATATAAAAGTATCTAAATCTACCATCTAATTTTTCCCTTAATAGGATCTGAACTTCCTTCATTTCACATCAACCGTGTATCTACATATGCTCATTAATTAAAAAAATTCTCACACTTGTTACTGAAAAAAAAACATTAGTAAGAAGACTCGGTTTACATTTCTATTGTCCTTTGTCTTATCAATTATGATAACGGATTTTGCACCTATAAGAGCTCATATCAAAATTCACATAGAATCAATTCTTATTTTTTAATATCTTTTAAGTATATTGTTGACATTTTAAGCACCCTTGATTAGTTTATTTCTTAAAAACAATTGCCGCTTTCTAGCGCATTTTGTATTCAGCCTCAAGAGTAATAATGATAGTTATTGACCTTGTTATTTATCTATCTCACAGCCAGCGTCAGAGTTTTCTAGGCCATGTTTATCGGCCCCAGGTGTGAAGGGGAGAGTGGTGTTATTGCGTAAAAGGACACATTACGATTAAGTTCCATTGCGTTGTAATGAATTTTGATATTTGTTCCGGAAGCCAAACCATGATAATGATTGTGATATTAGCAAACTTTCACTAAGAAGTATAATAATACACGGCTTGTTGGATGTAAAGTTCTATGTATTGGAAGTATGTAAATAAGACGGAATTGGACATGGATTGGAGCTTTAAAATGTTATTACATCAGGAAATAATAAAATTATTTTGAAAATTTCTAAAATGTTCATACAAGTGTCAATTAACCTCATGATAAAATATAAATTGAAAATGAGTGGGATTTTAAGATCGAACAATTTAACTAAACAGAAATATATATGAAAAATTAATATAAAGAAATAAATCCCCCAAAATCGAAATGGTAATGCTCAAAAGTAGGCCTGTTATCACGTCAATACGAAAATTTATATTTTACAATATTTTTGGATTCGTTATTAATAAATATTAAAATAATTTCTAGATGTGAAGCGTTGTTCTTGAGTTATTGTTAAGTAATTTCGGATTACAATGTATGTCAGAGGTCATTTACCAAGCACATCCGCAATTATTTTAAACCACACCTAAACACAAGCTCAAGATCCAGAGTTTGCGCCTGATTTTAGGGCAATGAATAACAACACATGACAATCACCACAAACGATTTTCACCAATAGGGTTACTTTAAATCCAATCACTATCATATAGCAGGCCATCATAGTCCACTTATAGATTATAAATTTAATAAAAAGTTCCTTACTACAAGGATATATAAAAATTTGCCAAGTTATTATTTATACATTCGAACTAGCACATTTGATATATATAAAGCAAAATGATTCCTGTTTCTATGAATATAGAAATATACGTGGAGGGAAAGCCTACAATTAGTGTTTTAATTTTCAAATTGACACCTCGTCCTGGTTCCCTCTTCTAAATCAAATACTGGAAAGTTCGTCCAGCTTTAGATAGAAAACAAGTAAATTTAGTCTTTATATAGTTGCCATTTTGTGTAACAACCTTTGCCCATCGTTATACTAATTGATATAGTAGAAATAGTTTGTATTGTTAAAAAGTAATTAAATGATGTTACACGTCGTAAATATTAAATAGGCTTTGTCTGAAGAATGGAATTTTTAGGCTTCTAAAATGATACCATTCCGCAGGTGCAAATAGTGAATTTTGAAAGAAAATAAACATAGTTAGAATTGTTAAATAGAATAATGATACCCTATCTAGGCAAATATAGTAATAATTTCTGGATAATTAATAAGGTGTATTTTTAGATTAAATGTTTTTAAAAGAATTTGTTTAATTTTATACACAATAAAATGGCAAAAGTTTTTTGAACAAATTGATAACAAAATAAATAATTTAATTTACAAATATTTATATCCTATTTTTCTAAAGCGGCTCGAACTTTTCTGAACACCGAATAATTTCCCTATACTATTGTTCATTTTATATTGCGTAATTATTCCCTCTCTCAAACATCTTTCGCGAGAAAACTAGTTTATTCTTGCCCCCCCGCCCTTTATATTTTACAAGTATCACAAGGAAGGCACCATTTTAAATCTGCTATACACTACATTTTGAAAATTAATATCATGACAGGAATGAAGAAGCTAAGCCTGAAAGCAATATTTCCAAATCCGGCCTGACTTTGACCATATAAGGTCAACCACCTTATTACTATAGCTATCATTCCTATTTTTTAACATTCATACCATATTTCCATGTTTATTGGCCTATATATATTGTTTGTAAAATTCACCAAGCTATCAATTATTTCTTAGAAATTCTTTGTTTCTTTGATACTTCAAATTCAACCATTTTCACACAAATGTGACGCGTTTCATCTACCCTAAAAACCAGCCTCTCTCCTCCCTCATTTATCGTTTATTAAACCCAAGGCTATCCATTATTTTTCCGGGCCAAATTGACCATCATAGCAATAAGGAGCTATGTTTACTAGCTTCTTTACCAGTCAGGGTTTTGTTATTAGGAAGATGGTCGCTAGCACGCACCCACAAAATCTCGCTTCATGCAAACCTATCATAAAATATATCATCCATTTATGTCCTTAGGAAGATGGTCGCTAGCACGCACCCACACAATCTCCCTTCATGCAAACCTATCATAAAATATATCATCCATTTATGTCCTTACTCAGCTCTTTCTCTTTTAAACATTCATTCATATAATTAATCCACTTTTTACGCTGTCTTCCATCCAACTCTTCTCTCACACTCTTACACATACTCTCATCTAATCACTTTACAAGTCTATTTTCATCCATTCCCCTTTATGGCCACACCACCTAATACAACTTTCAATAACAAACTAATTCACATCTATCTTAACAACATAACTAGCTCTTACAAAGTTGTTCCTTACTCTAGCTACCTAACTTCCATGTGAATTTGTTCAAGTGCACTGCTCTCACTCAAGATCTTTCTTTCTCCTTCAATAATATAGTATCACTCTCATACACCAATATTAGCACCACCTTACTCTCATACAGATTCCTGGCACATCCCACACTCAACTCCTTATTCACTATATTCCCCATAAACTTTACTACCATTTAAATCCTTGTGGTTGCAACCTTCTTCATTTGTATCACTTTCAGTTTCAATGTTTCCAAGATACATAAAATTCTGTACTTGTTCAAGTTTAACATAACACACTCAGATATCACACCCTACGACAGTTTTACTGTCAAATACCATTATTTTTCTCTTTTATGCATTCACTTTTACAGAGACTTATATCACAAATCCTGTAGTAAATTGAATTGAACTTTTCAAATCCGCTCACTCTCAGCTACTAACAACAGATAATCAGCATATACAAACATACATAGACATAAACTATCATAATTCCTCATCAATTTCACATAGCCTTTCATCGAAAACATACTTCTCCCAATAATCCTTATTTTCATACTTACTTCCATTAATAGTCTATAAATCAAGATATTAAACTATCATAGTTAAAACACTCTTTTGTCTCTTGTTTTCCCAGCTAGCCGTCTCATCACAAATAGTTGATCTTTACACCCATACTTGCTCTAAACACCCATAAGTTATCCTTCTTGCAAACTGAATCTGAATTTTCTCCGATACTTTAATTGCAACACTTATGAAAACAAGCTTTTCGTTCCCTAGTTCTTACATTCGCATTTCTGTTCTTTAACTTTATATAACGACACTATTAGTGAATTCTTTCAACCCTAAGGCACTTTTGCAGTTTTTAACTGTCTTGTATCAGAGCCACAAGAACCATTATATAACACAATCACCAACACATTTTAGGATCAGAGCGACTCTATCATCTACTCAAGCTTCTTTTTACTTATTCAGACCTCTCACAGCACTAGCAGCCTCTTGTGTGATTAGCTCTTCATATTTACATTCGAAGCATCCTCCAGCTCCACATTATACAATTGATTAATATATTCACACCAACTCATTTAGCCTCTTCCTTGCTCACAATAACTCTGCTATTTTTGTCATTGATTTTCACACAGCTATTTTCCTCGCATGGTTCCTCATATTTTTCACTTCGTTTCACCTTTTATCCATTCGCTTTATTTGAGGATTTCTTAATCCATTCTTTACTTCTTTGACTTTCATTTTCATCGACTTATCTGCATTCAACTGCTTCACCCAGCCATTCTCGTTTACATTATTAACCATTGCCACGCGCGTCTCCTTTTTCTTCAAATCATATTGTCACATTTCAATTCAGGCACACCAATGCGTAGCCCCTGCACTACCTACTACCAGCTCTTCATTTCTTTCCATATTTCTTCATCTCAATGTCAAACTTATTTCCTCTGTTTACATGCAGGATTCTCACATACTCTCTACTTTCCTTTTGATTTAATAACAATTTTCATTCCATTCTCTCTTTTTTACCAGTTTCTGCACGTCATTTCATCTATACATTAAACAGTTTCATCTCACACAGGGTATTCATGAAATCATTACAATGTCATATACTACAAGTCCCGCACAGTTACACCCATGCAAATGTCAATTTCACCCACAACATTTTCAATCTTTCACATTCTTAACCGAACATGCATCATGCTACTCATCTTGCCATAACTCTATACACTCCTCCCCCTATAATCTTAACCTTATTTTACTCCATTCCCTCAAATAAACGCACTTTTCTTTCCCTTTCATGTTTGTTTTGTATAAGCAAGCATCTGCTCTTTCCGTGTTTTAAAGATATTGCCTATCATTCTCTTTTTTATCACTTCCATATATCCCTCAAATTGATCCGATTTACACATTAAGGATAGTTAATCGGCTTAACAATTACACTCTGTGCGTGTTTCATTCCTAAGATAAAGCCTTGAAGGGCGCGTCTTCCTAAGCCAGCACTGTTTGGGTTTAGTTGCCTTTTCCAACACGCAATGAGAGACCGTATCGGTATTGTTTCTGATCCACTTGTTCAATCTCCACACTACTCAACTCGATTTTATTCTTTTTTTGTTTTGGTCTTTTCGAGTTTTATCCAAAGCGACTAAAATAATAAAATCAATTTGTATCTCAAGGTTGTTAATATATATTACAACAAAAATTAACGGTAATATGTTAGTTTGGGACCATAATCGCTTACATAGAAAGATTAATTTTTTCTACGAAATTTAAGGCGCTATATAATTTCTGTCGCAAATCAAGCGTTACTGAGATAAAACTAATCTAACCCATCTAATCAAATTTTCCCAACCTAGCCAAATTTTACGAACCTAAGCATCACTTCCTAAATTAACAAAATTAATTTTGAAGTAAGAAAGAACGGCAAATGAAAGTATCTAAAGATATAAATCCAGTTTTATGGAAACGGAAATCTTTAGGGTGTGTCTACAAAGATGTTTTTCCTTTCGGTAACCTCACTCATTTTAGATTTTTGAAACAAACCATAGTTCGATAACACACAATCCTCTGAGAAAAATACTCTTTTCATTATGTTTAAATCAGTCAACTCAATTATTTTAACTAATATGTTGTAAATGAATAAAGTTGAGAGCTAAAAATATATTTATATTAGGGTAGCATCGAAGAAACGTCAAATACACATTTTTCTAAAAATGTATTTTTAACAAGGCGCCTTCGATTGTTGCCTATCTTCCTAAAACACACCCCCGTAAGGGGCGCGGCGATTTGCCATCCTGGCCGCCGTGCTGACGGGATCCAGCGCCCCGTCTGGCCCCAGCTTAGCCTCTCTTCCTTCCTTCAGATAGCCTGTATTCCTATCCTACCTCGTCGCTTTTCATACAACCTCTCCCACAACTTTCTCTGGTCAGCCTCTAATTTCACAGGGTAGAAGCTGACCTTCTTCTCAGCCAATCGTCCCGGATCGGGGCTGAGGGGGGAGGGGACAATGTCCCCTAACCCCTGAGCTCCGGTCTGGGGTGGTTGGCTTTTAACAACCTGCTTCATCCCCACCCATACCTTCCTCACATCCCTTTTCCTCTCGTCTTCAAAATCTATCCGTTTTACGCCGTGTTCAAGGTGGAGCCGCCATGCCGAAGGACTGCCAGGCCACCAGGCGGGAGGGGTGGTCCCAAATGGCGGCGCCTGGCTCTGCCGGGCCTGTAAGCACCTCTTGCAGTGCGGGCTACTGCAAGAGGTGGTGAGCGATTGCGTCCCGTAAAACAAATAGGGTCACCATGCCCAATGATGAAACAAAAAAACATTTCCCCTTAATTCCCCCTATAACAACAACGGAGCCGCCCTCGTGCAGCTCCACAGAAAAGATGGAGGTCCCCCCCCCTGTGCTTTCGCAGGGGACCCTCCATACCTCTTTAACCGGAGAGGAGGCTTACTCCTCTCCTACGCCTACGGGTGTAGGGGACTCCCCCTCACCCCCTTCTCTAAAGGTGCTTTCGGGCACCTCCCTATCTCCAGCGGCAGTCCCTCCTATGCTTTCTAAGGGGACTGCCAAGAGGGCCAGCAGGCAGCCCATTGCCGACCGCCCCTCGTACAAGCGGCTCGGTAGGGCAAACCCCCTTAGGGGGGAGAGGGAAGCCAGGCCCCTTCGGTCGCTTCCCTCAAAAGACCTGCTGGCAAAAATATTAAACCTTGCCGGGGTCAAGGCCTGTGCCTCCCCACTAAAGACTCATGACGCTGCCAAGGGGACCTGCGATGTCCTGGGAGGGGATGGCCAACTGGAGGCCCCTCCTGTGATAGACATGGTCCTTGAGGAAAACCAGCCTCAGACGGTAGGGCCTTCCATGGGGGGGAATCCGGGCTTGGCGCCAAGCACCGAACCCGAATCCGCCCCTATGCAAGGTCCTCATCAAACGGCTGTGGATTCTCAGGCAGGACAAGGAGGGGAGGGATCTCCTCCGGATGAAGGCCCTGCGCCCACCGGGACCTTCTCTATTTCAGAGAAGGACCTGGCTGAGGCCGGTCCATCTGGCCTGGGGGCTTCTACCGGCGGGGGTGAGAAGCGGGTTCATTCCCCGCCCTCCTCTCCGAAAAAGAAAAGAAGACTAATACCAAGACTGCACAGGGCGGAGCCTCGATGACATCGGGGCCCCTGATTCAGAGGTTACCTGGCGTTTTCGAGCCCGCTGGCTTCAAACGCTTCCTTGTTATTCGCTCCACTGATGGCACCATGTTGTCCAAGGGCAACATGATCCATCAGAGGAGAGGATTAGCTAGTGCAATTGGTAGAGAGCCGAAGGTAACCCGTTTCTCGGACGGGAGCCTTCTGGCGAATGCGGCGAATCCCGCCGAGGCGGCTAAGATTAGTGCTCTTCGGACACTTCATGGCACCCCGGTGAGTGTGACGCCGCACTCTACCATGAACTTTGTGAAAGGAGTAGTTTATGCGAGGGAACTCGTTGACTACTCCATTGAGGACATCACCTTAGAGCTGGCCGACCATGGGGCGGTCAAGGTCGAACGTGTGATGAGAAAACAGGGAGGGGCCTCGAGACCCACCCCTACACTCTTCGTCACGTTCGACTGTGACAAGCTCCCTGAGTCGGTGCGTGCCGGTTGGTACCGCTACCGCGTGAAGGCATTCGTGCCACTTCCGCGGCGGTGCTATTACTGTCACAGCTTCGGCCATACGAATCGCTCATGTAGACGTGCAAAGTCGGGGTCACCCGAAGTCTGTGTAAATTGCTCCAAGGTCGCACACGATAAGTCCAAATCGTGTGTGGCCAAGTGTGTCAATTGCGGAGAGCCGCACCCTGCTTCTTCGAAGCAATGTGGTGCATATCTCCTTGAGAAAGAAATCCTGGCCGTTCAGGCCAGGATTTCTTTCTCAAACGTATGATGTGAAATATCGCTGAATGCAAATAGTGCTACGAGCAAGAAGCGATGCCACTTACGGGGCTGTTCAGTACACAGCTTCTTTAATTTTGACTTCAAGATCGCATCAAATTTCTCGCAAATTCCACATGCGCAGGGGGGATAAAATAAATCCTTTTGAATCAATGAAAATGATTTTTTAAGAAATGCCATCGAGGAACCACCGTGAGAGGAAACCCATTGGCGATACTTCTTTATTCTTTCAAGACCATATGAGCAAGCGTGAGAATTTTTATAGTAGAGGAAGAATCCGTCACTCGCTTAATTACCCGTCCCAGCTGTGTTTGTTTTCAGATGCGTATCGTCCCCTTCCCCCTTCCCTGCGATAACTCCGTGCGCGACCATATTTACCCTACCCCTATATCGTGAGGAGAGTTTGATCGTCTGAAACGACGCATTATCATGAATTGTGTTTGCTTAGTTTGGCGCCAAAAATGCCTTGGAGACCGAAAGGCCCTGAGGCGTCTAGCAGAGCAGCCACCCGGGTGGCTGAAAGCCCGCCATTCACTCCGTCCAGACTGCTGTCTGTTTCCTGCGATTCCCCGTAACTCGCCGTCGTACGGCGTCGAAGATCTCGCCAGCACTAAGCTTTGGCCCCTGTTCAGTGGAAAGCTAGCCAGCCCCCTTCTTCCCAGAGAGTTGTGTGGCTCTCTCATCTTCACCATCTCTTCGAGATTCCCGTTCTTTTGAGACTGAGACTCCCAGCTGATCAGCAGAATCTTCTTGAGTTTTGATTACGTCTCTCTGGAGCAGAGAAAATCTCATTATTCATCACGAAGTAATCGAACCCCATCTTCGAAGCCTCCTAGTCAGGACTTCTCGAAGTATCTTCTTGAAGACCTGCACCATTGTCTTTCATGGCCCATCCGAATCGCCTACGGTTGAAGGTGAAGCGATCGTGTATGGTCATCCTGAGATTACCTCGTTAATCTTCACTTAATTCCTTTAAATACCATAAATTAATCTGTTCCCCCTTCTCTCTCTCTCTCTCTCTCTCTCTCTCTCTCTATCTATCTATCTATATATATATATATATATATATATATATATATATATATATATATATATATATATATATATATATATTTGCTCTCTTTTTATATATATTAAAATTATATTTTGGGGTATTGTCCTTATATATCCTTCAAACTGCAACTTGGCAAGCAATTAATCTAAACTCGGTCAACTGTAATTCACACTTTTTTAATTGCCGGACATATTTCCAGCGGCCTGTGGTCAGCTGTCTGCCCGTGCTTTTGTAAGACTCTTAACACCAAGCTAGTCTACACAGGTACACCTCAACATATTTCACTGGCTTTTAGTTTGTAGAAAAAAGTGAAATTTTGAAAAAATCCAAAATAATTCCGTCAGTACTCTGCATGCATTTTCTATTCCAATGATGCAAAAGTCTTTCTTATTTCATTGAATAAACTAATTCTGGAGAGTTTACATGAGGTAATTTTGGACTAACTGGCATTTTTCTTTTGCAAGTGAATGAAATGTATTCGGCCAGAAGATATTGCAAAAATAACACCGATTTAACTGCTACATCTACAGCGAATACACCGTTGTTTCTAACAAGAATTCATTCACAAGTTTCATAAAGTGTGCTTATCATGCTTATTTTGGTAGGAAACTTGGTGACCAGAATAAAGTACAGAGTATTAGCGTCGTTGGATCAAGGGCAAGAAGAGTTGTCTGAAGCTTTGGATTTCTCATTATTTAGAGGAAACCGGCAAACTATTGCATTGACTGTTACTTCTGTGTAATTGATTTCAATGGGGTTCAACATAAAGAAGCGGAGCAGCCTCAAATATCCTCATCTCTAATCCGCACCTCATCCTGTAGCTCATTGTGATGAAATTCCAGTACCTGTCTTTGGAGAACTTCATGACATTAGTGACGAAGATTCCTCAAGTGCTGATGAAAATGCGGAAAAAAGAGTGTTTGACGATGATGATTCACATACTTTTTCCTAAAAGGAGTAAAATGTTCTAGTTCGCGATATCAGCCTATCAAAAATGATCAGCCGAACTTTTGATGCCATCCAAATTGAATAAAAAGAAACTCCACCCCGTCAGTGCTTGCATCACCTTCTACCGTAAGAAACATCAAGAGTAACTCCGTTTTATTCTGAAGTGAAGGTATTGGTGTACTTTACAAATATTGCGCAGCTTTTGCATAGGATTTGAGTGCTACATTACTAACTCACAGTTTGAAGACTGTAATTGACACCAACAAGTGGCGATGAAATGTTTTCTGCTACAAAACACCAACCATTTGCCACTGTATCCCTGACTTACTCGACTTTGAACGAAAACTATCAAGCAGCAAAGTACATACTAGAGAAAATTCGTTATGATCAGCATGAATGGCTGATTTGTGTAGACTTGAAGATTAGGAACTTTTCAAGGGGAACAAGTACCTGTGCTTTCTATGCATGTGAGATCTTAGGGACCAAGCTCACCATTACATAAAAAGGACACGGCTGTCCGGGAGGAATTGGTACTGGTACCTTGCAGAGCAAGAATGTTAAAAACAACCCTCTAGTTGACAGTGACAGGATACTCTTCTCACCGCTACACATCAAGCTTGGATTAATAAAACAGTTTACCAAAGCTCTGGATAAGGATGGTTGCTGCTTCACTCACTTGTGCCAAGCCTTTCTAGGATTGGTCATAGAGAAGTTGAAAGCTAGAATCTTCGACGTTCTTGAACTCTGTCTACTCATCAAAGATCCCGAATTTGAAAACTCAATGGATTAAGTGGAACTGAAAGCATGAAAGGTTTTCGTTCTAGGCGTGAAGAACTTTGATAGCACAAGAAGGCTAAAAACTAAACAGAACTTCTCACCAATATCCTGAGTGCTTTCCAAAACCTCCAGTGCAATATGAGAGTCAAAAAATATTACTTATTCTAACATATGGATCTATTTCACGAGAATCTAGGATCAATGATCGACGGGCAGGAGGAGAGATTCCAATAGAACATGAAAGGGTTAGATACCAGGTCTCACAGACGCTGGAATGCAGTCATAATGGCTGATTACTGTTGAATTATGAGAAGATACATCCCTACCGCTGAGCATTCTAGGAGTTCAAAGAAACTGAACTTCATTCCGTTATTTCTTAAAAATGGTGATCTAATATCTAATTTACGTGTACTTACCTCTATCAATCTCTACTTAATGTACATCAATCAATTTTCGTAACATATAATTAATAAATTGTGTTAGAAACCTGTTTTTAATCTTAAAAACCTATGTTGGATAAGAAATATTAACAAAATTTAACCGAGAATCTCACAAAAATCTGATCAATTAAGTTTTAAGATCGGATTTTCTTTAAAAGTAACCTAACACAAAAACCTTACCTTATCCGAGAATATGGATGTCTTTTTCAGATTTAGTGGTGCAAATTCTTCCTAAATCATTGGAATAAACTTAATCAACTTACCAAATTTTTTTTGTCACAGTGTTATTCGTATTTCTTATCTTTATATAATGATAAATTTCTATCAAGATTTACCTGTATTAGCTAAAGTTTAAAAGTTCATGATTTGGTATAAAAAAATAAAGGTGTTTATCTTGCGTATCATCTAAGCTTTCTTAAAAATTACTAAACCATATAAAAGTATCTAAATCTACCATCTAATTTTTCCCTTAATAGGATCTGAACTTCCTTCATTTCACATCAACCGTGTATCTACATATGCTCATTAATTAAAAAAATTCTCACACTTGTTACTGAAAAAAAAACATTAGTAAGAAGACTCGGTTTACATTTCTATTGTCCTTTGTCTTATCAATTATGATAACGGATTTTGCACCTATAAGAGCTCATATCAAAATTCACATAGAATCAATTCTTATTTTTTAATATCTTTCAAGTATATTGTTGACATTTTAAGCACCCTTGATTAGTTTATTTCTTAAAAACAATTGCCGCTTTCTAGCGCATTTTGTATTCAGCCTCAAGAGTAATAATGATAGTTATTGACCTTGTTATTTATCTATCTCACAGCCAGCGTCAGAGTTTTCTAGGCCATGTTTATCGGCCCCAGGTGTGAAGGGGAGAGTGGTGTTATTGCGTAAAAGGACACATTACGATTAAGTTCCATTGCGTTGTAATGAATTTTGATATTTGTTCCGGAAGCCAAACCATGATAATGATTGTGATATTAGCAAACTTTCACTAAGAAGTATAATAATACACGGCTTGTTGGATGTAAAGTTCTATGTATTGGAAGTATGTAAATAAGACGGAATTGGACATGGATTGGAGCTTTAAAATGTTATTACATCAGGAAATAATAAAATTATTTTGAAAATTTCTAAAATGTTCATACAAGTGTCAATTAACCTCATGATAAAATATAAATTGAAAATGAGTGGGATTTTAAGATCGAACAATTTAACTAAACAGAAATATATATGAAAAATTAATATAAAGAAATAAATCCCCCAAAATCGAAATGGTAATGCTCAAAAGTAGGCCTGTTATCACGTCAATACGAAAATTTATATTTTACAATATTTTTGGATTCGTTATTAATAAATATTAAAATAATTTCTAGATGTGAAGCGTTGTTCTTGAGTTATTGTTAAGTAATTTCGGATTACAATGTATGTCAGAGGTCATTTACCAAGCACATCCGCAATTATTTTAAACCACACCTAAACACAAGCTCAAGATCCAGAGTTTGCGCCTGATTTTAGGGCAATGAATAACAACACATGACAATCACCACAAACGATTTTCACCAATAGGGTTACTTTAAATCCAATCACTATCATATAGCAGGCCATCATAGTCCACTTATAGATTATAAATTTAATAAAAAGTTCCTTACTACAAGGATATATAAAAATTTGCCAAGTTATTATTTATACATTCGAACTAGCACATTTGATATATATAAAGCAAAATGATTCCTGTTTCTATGAATATAGAAATATACGTGGAGGGAAAGCCTACAATTAGTGTTTTAATTTTCAAATTGACACCTCGTCCTGGTTCCCTCTTCTAAATCAAATACTGGAAAGTTCGTCCAGCTTTAGATAGAAAACAAGTAAATTTAGTCTTTATATAGTTGCCATTTTGTGTAACAACCTTTGCCCATCGTTATACTAATTGATATAGTAGAAATAGTTTGTATTGTTAAAAAGTAATTAAATGATGTTACACGTCGTAAATATTAAATAGGCTTTGTCTGAAGAATGGAATTTTTAGGCTTCTAAAATGATACCATTCCGCAGGTGCAAATAGTGAATTTTGAAAGAAAATAAACATAGTTAGAATTGTTAAATAGAATAATGATACCCTATCTAGGCAAATATAGTAATAATTTCTGGATAATTAATAAGGTGTATTTTTAGATTAAATGTTTTTAAAAGAATTTGTTTAATTTTATACACAATAAAATGGCAAAAGTTTTTTGAACAAATTGATAACAAAATAAATAATTTAATTTACAAATATTTATATCCTATTTTTCTAAAGCGGCTCGAACTTTTCTGAACACCGAATAATTTCCCTATACTATTGTTCATTTTATATTGCGTAATTATTCCCTCTCTCAAACATCTTTCGCGAGAAAACTAGTTTATTCTTGCCCCCCCGCCCTTTATATTTTACAAGTATCACAAGGAAGGCACCATTTTAAATCTGCTATACACTACATTTTGAAAATTAATATCATGACAGGAATGAAGAAGCTAAGCCTGAAAGCAATATTTCCAAATCCGGCCTGACTTTGACCATATAAGGTCAACCACCTTATTACTATAGCTATCATTCCTATTTTTTAACATTCATACCATATTTCCATGTTTATTGGCCTATATATATTGTTTGTAAAATTCACCAAGCTATCAATTATTTCTTAGAAATTCTTTGTTTCTTTGATACTTCAAATTCAACCATTTTCACACAAATGTGACGCGTTTCATCTACCCTAAAAACCAGCCTCTCTCCTCCCTCATTTATCGTTTATTAAACCCAAGGCTATCCATTATTTTTCCGGGCCAAATTGACCATCATAGCAATAAGGAGCTATGTTTACTAGCTTCTTTACCAGTCAGGGTTTTGTTATTAGGAAGATGGTCGCTAGCACGCACCCACAAAATCTCGCTTCATGCAAACCTATCATAAAATATATCATCCATTTATGTCCTTAGGAAGATGGTCGCTAGCACGCACCCACACAATCTCCCTTCATGCAAACCTATCATAAAATATATCATCCATTTATGTCCTTACTCAGCTCTTTCTCTTTTAAACATTCATTCATATAATTAATCCACTTTTTACGCTGTCTTCCATCCAACTCTTCTCTCACACTCTTACACATACTCTCATCTAATCACTTTACAAGTCTATTTTCATCCATTCCCCTTTATGGCCACACCACCTAATACAACTTTCAATAACAAACTAATTCACATCTATCTTAACAACATAACTAGCTCTTACAAAGTTGTTCCTTACTCTAGCTACCTAACTTCCATGTGAATTTGTTCAAGTGCACTGCTCTCACTCAAGATCTTTCTTTCTCCTTCAATAATATAGTATCACTCTCATACACCAATATTAGCACCACCTTACTCTCATACAGATTCCTGGCACATCCCACACTCAACTCCTTATTCACTATATTCCCCATAAACTTTACTACCATTTAAATCCTTGTGGTTGCAACCTTCTTCATTTGTATCACTTTCAGTTTCAATGTTTCCAAGATACATAAAATTCTGTACTTGTTCAAGTTTAACATAACACACTCAGATATCACACCCTACGACAGTTTTACTGTCAAATACCATTATTTTTCTCTTTTATGCATTCACTTTTACAGAGACTTATATCACAAATCCTGTAGTAAATTGAATTGAACTTTTCAAATCCGCTCACTCTCAGCTACTAACAACAGATAATCAGCATATACAAACATACATAGACATAAACTATCATAATTCCTCATCAATTTCACATAGCCTTTCATCGAAAACATACTTCTCCCAATAATCCTTATTTTCATACTTACTTCCATTAATAGTCTATAAATCAAGATATTAAACTATCATAGTTAAAACACTCTTTTGTCTCTTGTTTTCCCAGCTAGCCGTCTCATCACAAATAGTTGATCTTTACACCCATACTTGCTCTAAACACCCATAAGTTATCCTTCTTGCAAACTGAATCTGAATTTTCTCCGATACTTTAATTGCAACACTTATGAAAACAAGCTTTTCGTTCCCTAGTTCTTACATTCGCATTTCTGTTCTTTAACTTTATATAACGACACTATTAGTGAATTCTTTCAACCCTAAGGCACTTTTGCAGTTTTTAACTGTCTTGTATCAGAGCCACAAGAACCATTATATAACACAATCACCAACACATTTTAGGATCAGAGCGACTCTATCATCTACTCAAGCTTCTTTTTACTTATTCAGACCTCTCACAGCACTAGCAGCCTCTTGTGTGATTAGCTCTTCATATTTACATTCGAAGCATCCTCCAGCTCCACATTATACAATTGATTAATATATTCACACCAACTCATTTAGCCTCTTCCTTGCTCACAATAACTCTGCTATTTTTGTCATTGATTTTCACACAGCTATTTTCCTCGCATGGTTCCTCATATTTTTCACTTCGTTTCACCTTTTATCCATTCGCTTTATTTGAGGATTTCTTAATCCATTCTTTACTTCTTTGACTTTCATTTTCATCGACTTATCTGCATTCAACTGCTTCACCCAGCCATTCTCGTTTACATTATTAACCATTGCCACGCGCGTCTCCTTTTTCTTCAAATCATATTGTCACATTTCAATTCAGGCACACCAATGCGTAGCCCCTGCACTACCTACTACCAGCTCTTCATTTCTTTCCATATTTCTTCATCTCAATGTCAAACTTATTTCCTCTGTTTACATGCAGGATTCTCACATACTCTCTACTTTCCTTTTGATTTAATAACAATTTTCATTCCATTCTCTCTTTTTTACCAGTTTCTGCACGTCATTTCATCTATACATTAAACAGTTTCATCTCACACAGGGTATTCATGAAATCATTACAATGTCATATACTACAAGTCCCGCACAGTTACACCCATGCAAATGTCAATTTCACCCACAACATTTTCAATCTTTCACATTCTTAACCGAACATGCATCATGCTACTCATCTTGCCATAACTCTATACACTCCTCCCCCTATAATCTTAACCTTATTTTACTCCATTCCCT
The DNA here is from genome assembly GCA_963969495.1 of Ceratothoa steindachneri. Taxonomy (NCBI): domain Eukaryota; kingdom Metazoa; phylum Arthropoda; class Malacostraca; order Isopoda; family Cymothoidae; genus Ceratothoa; species Ceratothoa steindachneri. The sequence continues at coordinate 117,900,317 of OZ018326.1, forward strand.
CAAATAAACGCACTTTTCTTTCCCTTTCATGTTTGTTTTGTATAAGCAAGCATCTGCTCTTTCCGTGTTTTAAAGATATTGCCTATCATTCTCTTTTTTATCACTTCCATATATCCCTCAAATTGATCCGATTTACACATTAAGGATAGTTAATCGGCTTAACAATTACACTCTGTGCGTGTTTCATTCCTAAGATAAAGCCTTGAAGGGCGCGTCTTCCTAAGCCAGCACTGTTTGGGTTTAGTTGCCTTTTCCAACACGCAATGAGAGACCGTATCGGTATTGTTTCTGATCCACTTGTTCAATCTCCACACTACTCAACTCGATTTTATTCTTTTTTTGTTTTGGTCTTTTCGAGTTTTATCCAAAGCGACTAAAATAATAAAATCAATTTGTATCTCAAGGTTGTTAATATATATTACAACAAAAATTAACGGTAATATGTTAGTTTGGGACCATAATCGCTTACATAGAAAGATTAATTTTTTCTACGAAATTTAAGGCGCTATATAATTTCTGTCGCAAATCAAGCGTTACTGAGATAAAACTAATCTAACCCATCTAATCAAATTTTCCCAACCTAGCCAAATTTTACGAACCTAAGCATCACTTCCTAAATTAACAAAATTAATTTTGAAGTAAGAAAGAACGGCAAATGAAAGTATCTAAAGATATAAATCCAGTTTTATGGAAACGGAAATCTTTAGGGTGTGTCTACAAAGATGTTTTTCCTTTCGGTAACCTCACTCATTTTAGATTTTTGAAACAAACCATAGTTCGATAACACACAATCCTCTGAGAAAAATACTCTTTTCATTATGTTTAAATCAGTCAACTCAATTATTTTAACTAATATGTTGTAAATGAATAAAGTTGAGAGCTAAAAATATATTTATATTAGGGTAGCATCGAAGAAACGTCAAATACACATTTTTCTAAAAATGTATTTTTAACAAGGCGCCTTCGATTGTTGCCTATCTTCCTAAAACACACCCCCGTAAGGGGCGCGGCGATTTGCCATCCTGGCCGCCGTGCTGACGGGATCCAGCGCCCCGTCTGGCCCCAGCTTAGCCTCTCTTCCTTCCTTCAGATAGCCTGTATTCCTATCCTACCTCGTCGCTTTTCATACAACCTCTCCCACAACTTTCTCTGGTCAGCCTCTAATTTCACAGGGTAGAAGCTGACCTTCTTCTCAGCCAATCGTCCCGGATCGGGGCTGAGGGGGGAGGGGACAATGTCCCCTAACCCCTGAGCTCCGGTCTGGGGTGGTTGGCTTTTAACAACCTGCTTCATCCCCACCCATACCTTCCTCACATCCCTTTTCCTCTCGTCTTCAAAATCTATCCGTTTTACGCCGTGTTCAAGGTGGAGCCGCCATGCCGAAGGACTGCCAGGCCACCAGGCGGGAGGGGTGGTCCCAAATGGCGGCGCCTGGCTCTGCCGGGCCTGTAAGCACCTCTTGCAGTGCGGGCTACTGCAAGAGGTGGTGAGCGATTGCGTCCCGTAAAACAAATAGGGTCACCATGCCCAATGATGAAACAAAAAAACATTTCCCCTTAATTCCCCCTATAACAACAACGGAGCCGCCCTCGTGCAGCTCCACAGAAAAGATGGAGGTCCCCCCCCCTGTGCTTTCGCAGGGGACCCTCCATACCTCTTTAACCGGAGAGGAGGCTTACTCCTCTCCTACGCCTACGGGTGTAGGGGACTCCCCCTCACCCCCTTCTCTAAAGGTGCTTTCGGGCACCTCCCTATCTCCAGCGGCAGTCCCTCCTATGCTTTCTAAGGGGACTGCCAAGAGGGCCAGCAGGCAGCCCATTGCCGACCGCCCCTCGTACAAGCGGCTCGGTAGGGCAAACCCCCTTAGGGGGGAGAGGGAAGCCAGGCCCCTTCGGTCGCTTCCCTCAAAAGACCTGCTGGCAAAAATATTAAACCTTGCCGGGGTCAAGGCCTGTGCCTCCCCACTAAAGACTCATGACGCTGCCAAGGGGACCTGCGATGTCCTGGGAGGGGATGGCCAACTGGAGGCCCCTCCTGTGATAGACATGGTCCTTGAGGAAAACCAGCCTCAGACGGTAGGGCCTTCCATGGGGGGGAATCCGGGCTTGGCGCCAAGCACCGAACCCGAATCCGCCCCTATGCAAGGTCCTCATCAAACGGCTGTGGATTCTCAGGCAGGACAAGGAGGGGAGGGATCTCCTCCGGATGAAGGCCCTGCGCCCACCGGGACCTTCTCTATTTCAGAGAAGGACCTGGCTGAGGCCGGTCCATCTGGCCTGGGGGCTTCTACCGGCGGGGGTGAGAAGCGGGTTCATTCCCCGCCCTCCTCTCCGAAAAAGAAAAGAAGACTAATACCAAGACTGCACAGGGCGGAGCCTCGATGACATCGGGGCCCCTGATTCAGAGGTTACCTGGCGTTTTCGAGCCCGCTGGCTTCAAACGCTTCCTTGTTATTCGCTCCACTGATGGCACCATGTTGTCCAAGGGCAACATGATCCATCAGAGGAGAGGATTAGCTAGTGCAATTGGTAGAGAGCCGAAGGTAACCCGTTTCTCGGACGGGAGCCTTCTGGCGAATGCGGCGAATCCCGCCGAGGCGGCTAAGATTAGTGCTCTTCGGACACTTCATGGCACCCCGGTGAGTGTGACGCCGCACTCTACCATGAACTTTGTGAAAGGAGTAGTTTATGCGAGGGAACTCGTTGACTACTCCATTGAGGACATCACCTTAGAGCTGGCCGACCATGGGGCGGTCAAGGTCGAACGTGTGATGAGAAAACAGGGAGGGGCCTCGAGACCCACCCCTACACTCTTCGTCACGTTCGACTGTGACAAGCTCCCTGAGTCGGTGCGTGCCGGTTGGTACCGCTACCGCGTGAAGGCATTCGTGCCACTTCCGCGGCGGTGCTATTACTGTCACAGCTTCGGCCATACGAATCGCTCATGTAGACGTGCAAAGTCGGGGTCACCCGAAGTCTGTGTAAATTGCTCCAAGGTCGCACACGATAAGTCCAAATCGTGTGTGGCCAAGTGTGTCAATTGCGGAGAGCCGCACCCTGCTTCTTCGAAGCAATGTGGTGCATATCTCCTTGAGAAAGAAATCCTGGCCGTTCAGGCCCAGGATCGACTCTCATTCCGCGAGGCTAAGGACTTGGTCCTGGCGCGCCCGGCTCTGCCTGGGACGTCATATGCCTCAATAGTTAGAAAAGCACCCCCTGCTCCTGGCCCATCCAGGCCAACGAGCACGGTTGTTTCCGCGCCCATTCGGAGCCCTTCTGCGGGCTCTACTACACCCGGGCGCTCCCCTGGTAGAGCTGGCGGCAAAAAGGGTTCACACCCAGCCCCGGCTAATACCAGGGCTCCCCCCTCTTCCCCCAGCGTGACCGTTTCCCGTAAGGCGAAACGGCCACGCGCCTCCACAGAGTCGTTAGACTCACAGGAGGCAACACCCCTGAAGATGGTCGCTAGGCCATCCTCCGGGGTTCCTAAAGCTGTTCCCCGAAAGGAGGACAGCAACAAAGGAGCTTCGGCCCCTTCGCCCACGCCCCGAGGTGGAGCGAGTGGCTCGGAGACGGTGGTTCCTCGAAAAGAGGGCCCCCCGCCTCCCAAGCCGCAACGCCCGCCTAAGGTTTCGAGGCGAAGGGAGGAAAAGACTCGCATGGCGAGCCCAACCTCCCCCAATAAGTCCTCGAAGGCAACAGCGCCTTCAGCGCTTTGTCCGGCCAACAGCGCCTGGGGTTCTGCCCCCGGGAAGCGTACGGCCATTCCCGTGAGGGTCTTCAATTCGAGGAGGGCCCCCGCGTCTCCTCCGAGCTAGGCCTGGAGGGCATATTCTTTCAATGGAATTGCCGTGGACTCCGGGCCAACTGGGAGGAGCTGCGGAGGCTCGTCTCGTCCCGTTCCCCGTTAGCTATTTTTTTGCAGGAGACCATGCTAGGCGCGTGCCCGCTGCCTGCCCTCCCGGGGTATAAGGGTCTTGCGACCCCACCACCGCGGGATGGCCGGGCTGGGGGATGCGTGGTTTACACCCGGCATGATGTCTCCGTTCTTCCTTTCTCTTTAGATACCTCCTTTCAGGCAGTGGCTGTGCAGCTGCACCTGGATAGGAGGTATACTATCATTTCTGCGTACATTCCACCGTCAGCTGACTTCGACGCGGGGGACTTCCGCCGCGTCGTGGCATGGTTGCCGAGGCCCTATCTCTTGCTTGGAGATCTGAACGGCAGGCATCCTCTCTGGGGAGATTACTCCATAAATCCCAGGGGACAAGTCCTTGCCGATCTGATCGAAGAGCTTGAGATGGGTGTCCTAAACGTGGATGAGTTTACGCATCACTGTCCGAGAACCGCTTCATTTTCTTGCCTTGACCTATCTTTGTGCTCTTCGGATGCACAGCCTGATTTTGATTGGGGGGTGGTCGATGACCTCCATGGTAGTGATCACTTTCCCATTCAAATATCATTTTCAGGGCAACTGCCGCCTGAGAGACCACCTCGGTGGTGCTTGGCGCGGGCGCGGTGGCCTGCATTTCAGGAAATGACTGAATTCTCTATCTCAGTCGAGGAGTTTAGGTCGGTAGATGAGGCCGTTGAGTTCTTCTCCGGCAACCTCATCGCCGTAGGCCTGACTACTATTCCTAGGACGTCTGGCCGTTTTGCACGCCGACCACTCCCATGGTGGTCGGCCGAGTGTGAAACGGCCCTCAAACAGAAGCGTTATGCCTACATGCGCTATAAGCGCCGCCCGAACGATTTCACTGTCGCTGAATTTCGTCGGGCTAGGGCTAGGTTCCGGTATATTTCGAAGCACGCCCGCCGCTCTTCTTGGCGGGCATACGTGTCTTCACCTAACGGGAAGACCCCTTTAGCTGAGGTGTGGAAGCGAGTCAAAAGGATTCGGGGCAAGTTCTCGCAGGACCCCCCTCCCGTTCTCCAGGAGAATGGGACCGCAATCTCGGACCCCGCGTCCGTGGCGGAATCCTTAGCGACCGCTTTTTCCGCATTCTCTAGCCGTGATGCTGCTCCGCCAGCATTCAATGCACGTCGTGATGTCGCGGAAGGCCGCCGGCTGGACTTTACCTCCAGAGGCGGAGAACCCTTCAAATACAAGTTTACTGTGAGTGAGTTGCGTTCCGCTTTCGCTTCGTGCGCGGACACCGCCCATGGTCCGGACGATGTCCCGTACGCCATGCTTCGACACCTGGGTGAGCGAGGCATGGCCTTTCTGTTAGATTTGTTCAACAGGATCTGGGTGGAAGGTCTTCTCCCAGACTCCTGGCGAATCGCTACTGTGCTCGCCTTTCGCAAGCCGGGGAGAGATCACTCTACTCCGACCGGTTTCCGCCCAATCTCTCTAACCTCTTGCGTGTGCAAGTTGATGGAGAAATTAGTAAATGTTAGATTAGCTTATTTCCTGGACAGCGGAGCCCATCTGTCTTCTGCACAGTGCGGCTTCCGTAAGTTCCACTCCACGTCGGATGCTCTGCTCCGACTGGAAAGTGCCGTCTGCGAGGCTTTCCTTCGTAGACAGCACTACGCCACGGTGTTTTTTGATCTGGAGAAGGCCTATGATACCGCATGGCGATACGGCATCATGGAGACTCTCCACACGATGGGGGCGAGGGGACGCCTCCCAATTTTTATATCTGAATTTTTGCGAGATCGTCGTTTCCGCGTACGGGTGGGGGGAGCCCTCTCCGGCCCAAAGGAGCAGGAAGAGGGTGTCCCGCAAAGAAGTGTCCTCAGTGTCACACTCTTTGCCCTGAGCATCAACGGCATCACCTCGGTGCTGCCGGAAGATGTTCTCGCTACGCTCTACGTGGACGACCTTTCGATCTCTTTTGGCGCGGCCCAGATGCCAACTCTGGAGCGTCGACTCCAACAGGCATTGAACCGCGTCTCTCGCTATGCCGAAGCGCACAGGTTTCGGTTTTCTTTGGCAAAGACTAAGGTGGTGCACTTCTGCCGCCATCCACGGCTTTACCCCGACCCAGATTTGTTTCTTAATGGGGTGCGCCTGGATGTGGTTGAGTCGCACCGTTTCCTTGGTCTTGTATTCGACCGACGCCTCACCTGGGAGGCTCATATTCGCAGCCTTAGGGTCTCTTGTACCCGCGCCATGGACATTCTCCGTTCCGTGACGTTCAGCGCTTGGGGCGCTGATAGGGCTCCCGCCTTACTTTTTTATCGATCCTTTGTTCGCTCGAAGCTCGACTACGGATGCGAGTTTTATGCATCCGCAGCCGAGCGTTTATTGCGGAAGGTGGATTCGATCCACCACACCGGCCTTCGGCTTGCGACCGGTGCCTTCCGCACTTCCCCCATTGAGAGCCTGTTGGTCGATGCTGGGGAGATGCCACTCGCTCTGCGCCGCGTGCAGTGCATCACTCGCCTGTGCGCGCGAGCCCGGCGCCTCCCTCAGTCGCCAACAGCTCTCACTGCATCCGCAGCTGATCTCGATGGTGCCTATGCCGCCGAGAGACGCCAGTCATACCCTAAGCCCTTTGGGTTTAGGGCCAGGAAACTCCTTCGAGAGGTAGATATAGCTCTCGGGCCGGTGGCGCCCCTGGTTCTGCCCAGGACGCCACCCTGGAGGGTACCACATTTGGCTATTTGTCGCCACGCCTCTGCTCCCAAAGCTTGTACTGCGCCGGGAGTATTGCGTTCGACCTTTTTGGAGCACACATCGTGTCACGCTGGTACCGTGCCAGTGTATACGGATGGCTCCAAGTCCCAAGAGGGGGTCGGCTTCCACGCCGTATCCCCTCTGTTTGAAGTCAGCGGGGCTCTACCAGGCGCTGCGTCTGTCTTCATGGCCGAGCTGGTGGCAATACACCACTCGGTACGGGAGATTACGCGACGTGCCCGGTTCGGAGACCGGATTGTGATCTATAGCGACTCACAAAGCGCCCTGAGTGCTCTCGGGGCATTGGAATCTCCGCATCCCCTGGTTCGCGATATCCGTGACGCCACGGTTTTGGCAAGCCGGGCAGATGTCGAGATTATCTTCTGCTGGGTTCCTGGACATGTAGGAATTGCGGGGAATGAGCGCGCCGATGAGGGCGCCAAAGAGTCCGCGAGGACTCTGCGACCGGACCAGCGTTTCGCTCTTCCTCACACCGACTACATGGCAGGAATACGGGCAGCTCTTCGGACTGCTTGGCAAAGAAGATGGGAGACGGTCGAAGGGAACTTAAAGTTGCGTGCCATTGCGCCGCGACTGTTCCCATGGACCTATCCCCCAATGCCGCGGCGGCTTCAGGTTGCTTTCTGTCGTCTCCGAATCGGACACACTCGTGTGACGCATCGCTATCTGATGGAGCGCTCGCCTGCGCCCTATTGCAACGACTGCGTCGTCCCCCAGACTGTTCGGCACATTCTTGTCGAATGTCCCAGTCTGGGTGATCTTCGCGCACGATACCTGTCCCAGTACCGGGATGGGCGGGGTCGCTACCGCCTGTCCCTTGTGCTTGGGACAGATTCGTGCACACTGACTTGTGGACTTGTTGACTTCTTGGGGGAGGCCGGCCTTCTCCCTATTATTTAAGCAAGGTTTGTTTGTTTTTTTTGTTGTTTTTTTTGTTGTTTTTTTGCATTTGTTTTTTTTTGTTTTTTCTTTAGTTGCACGCTCCTGCGCCGGGGGGACCCTCCCCGACGCACCAGCTTGGTTCCTTTCCCCCTTTTGGGGTGTTGTTTTTTTTTTTTCTTTAATTTCATTTTAAAGTAGCCTAGAACTAGGCCAGTTTTAATACCGCGACTAATGCCCAAGTAGGCAGTCGCCAGATGAGCTTAAAAAAAAAAAAAAAAAAAAAAAAAAAAAAAAAAAAAATCCTAAAACCCACTAATACCGAATTAACATTTAGCTTTAAATCTCTTTACCAATATAATTGATATAAATCAAGACTAACGGTGTCCCAAATTTGTTCTATAAATTCAAATATTGATAACATACTGTATTTCCATCCTAATTTGATCTCGATCAATAATAATTTGCTTCTGTTTCTTTAGCAACTTAATTATCATCCAATGTAAAACTAAAACATATATTCCATTCATCTTCATTGTATGAATAAGCCTTCTATGGAAAACTTTATCGAAATATCTACTAAAGTTTAAGAAATTACTTGCTTTTATCTTTATCCAATTGCTATTTGAAATAGACTAGAGAGTCAGGTTAGTAAAGCATGATCTACTTGATCTAAACCTATGCTGTAAACCACTATTAATTCTTTGCTCCTAAGAATTCTGAAATAAATATTTTACAATTTCTAAAGAATTTAGCTAAAATGAGGTTAAACTCTGTTTAATAATTACATGGAGCTTCTTTATAATTTTTTAAAATAATTGGAATTACATTTGTTATTTCCACTCATACATGTATGCCTCCAAATCCAAACAACTTTATAAAATATTTTCATGCCCTCCTGAAAACTACTTTCTTGATAAACAAACTAACGTAAATTTTATCTTCGAAGATTTCACTTTTAGTAGAAATATTCAACTCATTAATGCATATTTTGAATGTTCACTTATCTATAGGAATACGATCGATACCTTTCAAACCTAACCTCTTGACCTAGGGTGCTGCGATGTGGCAAAAATATTTTTGACAAATATAAAAAGAAAACAGTTATTTATAGCTACGCAATTTGATATGAATATAGATTAAAATTTGCCCAATTTGTTTTGACTGAGCAATTTTTTTTGCTGTCAAACTTTGCTGTCCAATAAATGATTTAATTCTCGAAATTTTATCGATCATCAAGCAACTCCTTTTTTCGCTTACAAAAATCATCAACAGTGATATTTAATTTCCAAAACTAATGTAATCCATGCCTTCTGGATCCAACGCACTTTTCAATAAACAAGGAGATCGTTATATTAAAATTCTATAAGTTTACAGTATTTTTTAAATTCTTCTGCATTAAGTGATCTTGCATTTTACTGATCGATGCACTTTACGACAGTTGACATCACATCTATTTGATTTAAAATTCTCACACAAAGATCCTTAACGATAATGGTGGTATTCAAATAAGGAAAACTTTTAAATATTTTGCTAGCAAAGCCTTGGTGCAAACATTCTTGCCAAACATTGAAGGATTGCCTTTAAAACAAATAGTAACGAGTGGTTTTAAATCTACTTCTAAATTTTCTGGATATTATTTTACTTTTTCAAAGATATCAGATCCTTTGATTGACGCATTCAGGGCTTCATACAGAAATAGTTCTTCAAAAACATTAAAATCATTGTCAATACCTATTATAAAATTGCATGATTGATCAGTCTCACAAACGTTAGTTAATTTGTTCAAAGCTAGGGAAAAAATGTACAAGTTTTGACGAGATGTTATAAATTGGTCAAATACATAATGAAAGCATTTTTATTTTCGTCTAGTTACTTCTTGTTCTGACAAAGGAGGTTCAGCCATATCATTAAAAAAATGATTTGTCTCAAGAGTTTCCCGTGGATATTTCTAGACATGGTTTATAATTACTTGAAGCATTACTAAATGCCTTTTTTTCTTTAGACAACAATAAATCAATTCAATAGGAGGTTTAAGTTACTGATAGGCTTTCATTTCTATTTCTTACAAATTCATTCTGCACTCGTTTCAATTCTTATATTTTTCATAAGTATATAAGTTTCTTTTGTGTTGCGGCATGTAATGCTGATTAATATCATCTCTTCTTTTATAAGACCATGTGTTTTCACACGCAATATACAGATGTTTAACTGGAGGAATAGGAATGAAAGGAAAATGGTTTTCTCATCCTTCATGAAATTGATGAGTGTCATCCCTATACTCATCTTTTCTGATAAGCATATTTTTGCATACGTTAAAATTTTTAAAAAAATATTAAACATGCAAAATGTATGACAAAAATCATCATAACACGTAAACAGGCCTGCAACTGCACAGAACGGCCAGAACCTTTTAGCTAAAGTAACAAGTAAAAAAAGTAACAAACAATAACATTGTTTTTAATTAAAAATAAAATTACTCATCTAGTTCTACTTTGAAGAAAAAACATGTTAAAATACTTTGGGGGAAAATTCTAAAATTCTAAATCAATAGCATATGATTTTTAAAAATTACAATATACCAGTATATGCAAAAATCGCGCAATTTGGCAAGTCTGCAGCAGCATAGTTGATTGTTAGGTGGCAGTACTGCTGCACGATCCTAGGGAATAGCATTGAAGAATTACTTATATTTATTCTACGAAAATGTATTTCGCAACCATTTAGATCGCTTTTTCTCTCACTCGAGCTGAAAAATATAAGTAAATCTATGTGACAATGAAAACAACCGGTAGGGTCTTACAGTGAAATGTGAAGTAGGAGGCTAGGATTTATCTCATAAGCTGCTATCTTAGAATCTTTTCCTTACAAATCCTTTTGACAACCAAAGGTGATTGCGCCACATGAAATGATTTAGTGCGCCCCGTGGCTAACTTTGATATAGACAATTAAAATAAAAATGATCCATAGTCTCTTGTGCAAAGAGTGAACTGAAGTTTTCATTTAGTACTCTAATAAATTCTTTATCATTCCTAAGTAAGCCCTACAATATAATGGGTCTCTATATTCTATATTAAATTTATTATCGATTTTCTAATAAATGAATACTTTTTTGAATCTTTTTTTCATCATCCCGAGCCAAGTTTTTTCTGGCAGTTTTTTTTCTTTTGATAGTTTATTAGATTTATTTTTAATCAATTTATACCTGAATTGCCTACTCGCATTTTTCTGTGTGTATAGTGTCTGATGTGTTCATATATTTAAGTAATATTTATTCTTACATCTTCAATCAATCATTATAACTTCATTTAATACTTCACACTAGAATTAATTTTAGATAGTGTGCTGATGCTGGACTTAATATGTCTTAAAAAGTGACCGGTATTCTCCTAGGCAGTTCCTCTGCTAAACTCAGGTCTGCCTTTGATAAATTCTAATGAGCCACACAATTTTCAATATTACAGTCTTTTTAAAGACTGTTATTTTAAACATTAAAGAATAAAGAGCTAATAACTATAAGAAACGAAATAACAGTTAATTCGAGTATACAAAAATAAAACTTCCTTAAATTAATATCATATGTATGTTGATGTTTATCAATATTTTAAATGTCTACAATTTCCTTTAGAATTAGCATACACCAGACGTATTAAATACAGAGGGAAAATAATCAAATTATTCAATTCCTACCAAAATTTCAATTTTGACATTAAAATTAAAAATACCAAGTCTTCATCCAAGCATGGCGGCATTACCCAAAATTAATTAAATATATAACTAGATTCCTAAATACTATACAGGGTGTCCACAAAGTCTAGGTACATAGGAATTTTAATATTTTCATATTCTAATATTTAATATTCAATATTTTAATATTCTAAAGGTATGTATTTATCTACTATGTACCCAGACTTTGTGGACACTGTATAGTACGCAGGAAAATACATCTAATAACAAATTAATTAAATAAAAATTTTGCAATTTATAATTAATCAATAATGCTTGTTTTATGTTAAAAAAATTTTATTAGGTCTAATTATTTGCTTGCTATATGATCTTAAATAAATAAATCAAATTATAAGAGTTTCCACGAAATAAGTCTATAATAAGATTCCAAGATTATGTTTTATTGTGGCTCGGAATTCAAAAACCAAAATGTTTCCGAGACTAGAGTACCGATTTCTAACTAATTTTAGGTGGCTGATAATGAACATCATGGTTAAAATTGTTTGTTACCACAGTCATAGTCTCAAAGCCATTCAGAAATGTTCCAGCAGTCATAGAAAGGGGTTGTGCTGTGCAAGTTTACACTTTGAGGTGAAAGGTAGGTGATTTTTGTATTCAAACACTTTTTAAACTTATAATAAATATCCATTGAGTAAGCGATTGATATGCATGTGAGGCATTTTATATTAATTTAATTTTCCTACTGAATAATATGAATACTTCTGCTAAGCTGTCATGTTCTGTATAATAATGATCCATTTATGAATAAATTTTATGTTCATCTTCTAATTGTTGGTTGTTTTCTTCTTTTAGGTTAGGTTAAGTTGAGCAATATTAAACAAAATATAATCATACACAAAACAATCATCCAAAGCTAACAAACCAAAAGATTCTAACTAAGTATCATAAGAGAAAAGCTAACTCATAATTATCCATAACTACATCAAACGCAAACAACCTAACTTAATTAAGCACAGTAGACAACATATAACTATAAAATATAACCCACAAATTAAAATAAATTGATCTAACCATAGTAATATAGATAACAACTCATGACACTGTGTAACACGATTTTTGTCTTTTGGTAGCAACTGTTATTTTCTATTTGTTTGTGTCTAGAAAACATAAAAAATACTTTTATTTATTTCAAACTTTGCTTTTGTGTCCAGGATAGTGATATTTATATAAAATTTACTATTCTCTCTGGAAGGAAGTGGCGAATTTGAACTTTCATTTGCAAAACATCATGATACAAAAATAGCATTTATTTATTCTTGATTACATAAATGAGACAATTAAATTATTAGAAGTCAGTAGTTTTCCGTGATTTACACTTATTCCTTTAAATACCTTTCGTGAATCAACCCCTAAATATATTCTCCCATCAGATTATTATTATACGATCCTTGATAGCGGACTTCAAAGTCCAGTAGAGCCTGATGAAAGCGTTTGCCATGCTCCTCAGAGTAGGCTTCCATGTTCTCCTTAAATTTATCAAGATGAGCGTCAAAAATATGGACTTTGAAGAACATCCTCCAGCCCATCTTGCCGTAGTTTCTCACCAAGTTCTCAACAATTTGTACATAGTTTTCTGCTTTGTGATTACCTATAAAACCCAGAACCACCGCGATAAAGCTATCCAACGCTGCTTTTTCCGTCTTAGTGAGCTTCTTGGGAAACTCCTTGCACTCCACGATCTTTGTTGGGGGGACCAACGAAGACCCAGGCTTCCAAATTTGACGCAGATAGCTTAGTAAAGAAATCTTGGATATACCTGAAAGCTGCAGACTCCTCATCTAGTGCAGTGGAGGAAGCCGTACTTTTCTGGATCCAACAAAGGTTCTCATTTGACCTTGTTTCTTCCCACACTATACTCGGTCCATTGTGGCCAATCCCGTTGATGATAGTGTGCCACGGTGTCCCTGCTGTCCTAAAGGCAAAAATAACAAGGAAACTTGGTAAAGCCACCTTGGAGACTTATTAAGAAGGGCACCATTTTGAAGTCTCCGATAACCTACCAACCGTACTCTTCATATTTCAATGCTTCTACATAGCAAAATCTTCACACTGCTGTATTCCTCTTTGAGCTGGACTGAGTGAACAAGGGTAGGGGATTGATTCATTCTCCCGTTATTAAGCAGCACTGCTTTAAGCCTGATGGACAGGCTGGCAATGAAGAGACGCCACTCGTTGGGGTTACAGGCGATTTCGATTGCCTCAAATAGACCGGTCACATTGAGACAAAAGAAAATCTCATCTTCACGTGTAAAATGCTTTAAAAACGCAAGTGACGCTTCCTCTGACCTAATATTTGCAAACTGTCATCTAACAAATCCCACTGCTTGAGTCTCGAAGTTTAAAGCCAGACCAAGATTTTTTACTGTCGTTGAGATCTTTTTATTGGGGAAGTATGGGTTTGTCTCTTTAGTTGCACCTCTGTATTCTGGATCAATTACTTCATCCTCTTCTGAACTGCTTTTCTTTTCTAAAATCTGCTGTCTATTTTAGGAGGAGTGGGTACGTGGAGCTCAGGACTGTGTGGCACTAGCGCAATAGATGACTGAAGGTCTGAATACATGATAACAGGCGCATTTTGCCTGCTCGACGTTTAAAAGGGGTTCACTATGCAGAAGAAACAATGGCTTTAGTTGTTTCCCTCCAAATTCATGGGATTGCGAAATTCATAGCTCTCTTTTCTATTCTGTACCATCCTGTAAAAAAAACAAAATGAAAACATAGGTATAAATATAAAAATAGTTTCCATTTAGCGTATTATAAATGTAAAAAAAAATAAAATACCCGTATCAAAATAAACAAAACACATTATATATATATATATATATATATATATATATATATATATATATATATATATATATATATATATATATATATATATATTACCTTCCAGTGTTCTTTTGTAGTGCTCGCAGATGATATGAGGTGCCCTAGATTTGTCTTGATCTCCGATTGGCATGTTGAAATATGCCTTGTAGGGCTTATACATTTTAGCAGATCTCTTTGCAGAGTACTTTTTTGCTCTTTCCTTAATAAATTCGCCAGAGATGGCAAAATGCGTTTGTCGGATGCTTCCAACATCTTGATGCCTTGGTGACGAATGCTTCTTTCAATCACAACTGACGATGCATGCACTGTGAATGCTAGAGTTATACTGATCTGTTGACTAGACATTCTTTTTTATACAGTCATCTAAATTACCAGAATGTTCTAAAATTCTTCAAACATATAAAAAAAATTCTCGAAAGTTCTAGAAAGCTCTACAGTTTTTTTTTTTTTTTCACCAAATTATTGCTGAATCTATGTGGAAGGTAAAATAACTACCATTGCTGTCCAGGTCGCAAAACAAAAATATATATATATTTATATATATATATATACATAAGGGAAATAATAGCTATTACTACTGTGTATAGGGATCCGCTAAAATAGTAGTATTTCCCACCAACTAAGATATTACTTCGAGAGAGAAAGCGAGCCGTTACCCCCCCGCCCCCCTCCGACTTCACCCATTTTGAACTTGCTGCTAGGTCACTGAGAAATTCTCACCGAGGCATGATGCTGAAATTAAAGGCTACCTCCCTACCGTCTTAATCTCCCCCCCACCGGGTAAGGAGATTACTCATCTATTTTGTGGGTTCGCCTCGGACACCTTTATGGTCCAAAGCTACTGGTCTTTCCGTCTGATTCGTTAATCCCTGCATCTTACACTTTCCCTCAAGGAGACGCTTGGTTGTCACGGCCGATAATGAGGGTTCGTCCGGTTCGTCCGGTGACCTCTTGAGGACAAGAGGCCCGCATCTCGCAAGACCCAGGTTTGGAGAAAACAGCACTTCTCGGCTACCCCATGAGTAATAAAGGTCACCAAGACCTCCCCCTAAGTTCGCCCCGCTTTACTCTCGAGGTTCAAAGGAACTAAATCGCTCACTACCCTAAATCTCCCATTATAAGCATTTAATAACACTGGTTAGTTAACTAGTATTCGCAACATAATTCCGTCTTATTTATGTACCTGTATATATATATATATATATATATATATATATATATATATATATATATATATATATATATCCATATTTATTTTGTGCCGTTTATTTAGTGTGTATTAAAATCTATTTTTGTCGTTGTGTTTGGAATATTCCTTGGTCATGCAGCTGCAGCTATCTATTCAAGTTGCACTCTTAGAACAATAACAGTTGTTCCCTTGCTTAGCCTACCTTAGAGCCTGTGTGCGAATATAGAGTATATCATGTTTATACCAAAACTGAAAAAATCATAACCCTTTAAATTTTTTATATATTTTTACTATTTGCAACATAATAATGTTATTTACCATAAATGGGCTAATTTAAAAATTCAATGCCTTAGCTACAAAAGCAATGTTTGGGGATTAAAATAATCTTTTTTTATTTAATAGAACCAGGAATAATTAGGAGATAACACTTTTAACCCAGAGACAAGAAAAAATCAAATTTAGTTACACAGTGATAATCAATTAAATACAATGAACTACACTAAACTACCGACCTAAGCTTCATTATATGACAAAGAGATCAAAATAGTAAAAATAAACTAAGCAATCCCCAAATTTTAATATATCAGACAATTCATAACCATGAAATAAAGAAAAACCAACAAGCTAAACTAGGAACCATAATTCTTTTTCTGACAACGATTAGTGTTACCATGAAAGTGTAACAATCAAATCCGATCAACGTTGGTTATCCTGCTTGTTAAGTAAAATTATTGGTAAATATGTAGATTATCGGCGCAAACGATGGGACGTACTATTTCGTCCGTGTTCCAAAATGTTTCACGTTTTTGGAGTACATTTAAGTTGACGGCTCGTGTGGGGGTAAACACAATGGGGGACTACACTACGATGATCCTGAGTTTCATTAAATTGAACGTGGGGGGGCTGGGGGGGCACAGCCCCACAGCATATAATCCTAATTGTTTATAGAATAATAATTCAAAAAGGACTAAAACGCGCATGAATATTCTGACACGAGTGAACGATAATATTTACACATAAGCTTTTTTTTCGGCCGGGCCGCTAATCTACATATTTACCAAATTATTATTTATGTGTATAATATTATATAAGTGTAAAGTTGACATTGTTTTTAAATATTCTTAATGTACTTCATAATAATATCAATTCACTTAGCAAATTATGATTTGCAGTATTTTTTATCCTTTCTCGGAAAACAAATTTACATTTAGAGCTAAAATATTAAATTGTCCTTTATTAAATTAGCTTTTTCTATGTAAAACATTTACTCTAATATTTTCTTAATTAACGACCGACTTTATGCGTTCTTTACTCCCTCCGAATTTTTTCTCCTCTTTGAGTAATATATCCGCTATGATGGTGGTCTACAATTTTCTTTTCCACTGAATAGGTCAGTAGCGTGGCTCATTTCCTCACAAATATTGCCTATATGTTTAATAAATGACAATCGCATCCTTCAAAATGTTGCCTTTCACAGGCAGGCTTTAGATTACTTCTAATTCTGGGAATAGGTTTAGAGGAATAATTTGTCTTTATTCTTCATAAAACCCTAGCCATCCATATGACATAAAATATTTTAGAATGGTTGCTTTGCTATATTTTGCGCCAGTTGCTTTTTATTGATTACCAAGATGCCTTTTGCAACCTGAAATCATGATATTAGGATTGAATTGAGAAATAAGTTCTTGCGGTTTTATCACATTTACTTTTTACCATTAACAATTTTAGAAAAACCTTATTTTTAATTGATAACAATATGAAATTTAATCAATAATGTATTCTCCGTTTGTTATTTACGACTTCTTCCCAACGTTCAGCTAGTTTTTCGATGCCTCTGCAATAAAAATCTCTTGATTTTGACTCGAAGAATTCGTCTAACCCGGTTCTCAATTCCACATTAGTATTGAACGAAACGCCGCGCAAATTGTTGGAGAGCGATTGGAACAGATGGAAATCCGATGGAGCGAATATGGAGGATGCGGCAGAATTTACCAATTAAGCGTTTGGATAGCGTCTTTTGTCATATTGGCAATGTGAGGACGAGCATTGTCGTGTTGCAGAACGACTCCATAACATCGATGATTTCGCTTTTCACGAATAGCTTCGGCGAGTCGATACATTTGTTGAACGTGGAGTTCTGCATTAACAATCTCGTTGTTCGCAAGGAGCTCATAAAGAATGATGCCATTGTTTTCGATGGTTCATGTTGACATAAACACACCACTTATCCTCGCCAGTGAAGATACGGTAAAAAGATCTGTCCTTATATCCACGAGTAGCCTTGTGACGAGCAAGCAAACCTGCGGCAATGGGGGAGCGTTGAAGTTTGTTGCTTTCGCTCAAAGCGTGCGGAAACCATGCACCGAGTTTTTTAACTTTCCCCATCGAATGAAGGTGATTCACTAGAGTTTTCTAATCACACAACAATTGTACAGCCTATTCTCTAGTCGATTGACGAGGATTTTAATGAAGAAGGTCGTTCAATCGATCTTCATCCAACTTAATGGGGCGACCAGAACGTTCTTCGTCATTAAGATTGAAATGACCGTTTTTGAAACGTGAAAACCACAATTTATCTGTCCTTTTTGATAAAGCATTTCTTCTGTACACCGCACAAATATTGCGACGAGCTTTGGCTGCATTTGCATTATTCCCGTCTCGATAGAAAATGAATAACAAAAAGTGTCGAAAATGCGCCTTTCTTTCAACTTGATTTTTCATTTTGAGGGTCCAGAAAAAAAATTAAATTAACACAACTTGTAAATGAACCGCAATGACATATTACTCAACTTCAAGACGTAGCCTAAGCAAAAGCCTAATAGTCTATGCTATTAAGAGACGTAGCCTATCCTTTGCAAATTTTGCTCTCATTATTTATTATTGTTTCTTAATATCTGCACAAATCACGTCAACAAAACTTAAATCAACACAACATTAAAAAAAACGCAAGAACTTATTCCTCAACCTAATATACGAGGGGTGGTCAATAAGTTTGGCAATTCTTATATAAGGAAACGAGATATGAGGAAAAGTGTTTTATTATTTTTTAATATAACTACCCTTGACTTCAATCCACTCCTAGACGGCGAGCTGGACATCTTCATCGTCCCCAAACCAGCGTCCACGCAGTGCAACCTTGAGCTGGCGGAATAAAACGTAGTTGCTAGGGGCAAGATCTGGACTGTAGGGGGGGATGGTTGATGTCCTCGATTCCGCACTCGCGCAGGGCAGCTTGTGCAACTCTGGCCTTGTGGACAGGGGAATGTCGTGGAGGAGCAGGACACTGCGTGTCAACTTGCCGCGACGCTTCTGACAGATGCACTTCTTCAACCCTGCCAATTCCTCGGCGTAATATTGGCCTGTGATGGTTCTTCCAAGAGGCGCATAGTCCACCATTAACACTCTCTCAGAATCCCAGAAGATGGTGGCCATGATCTTCCCGGCTGAGGGTTGGGTCCGGAACTTGATGGGGTTCAGAGAGCCCCTGTTCTTCCTAGGCTATGCTTTCGAGCTTGGTCTCGGGATCCCAGTAAAGGACCCACGTTTCATCACCTGTCACTATGCGTGACTCGAATCTCGCTGGGTCTTGGTTGTACATGATTTGCAGCTCCTCCAAACTTTGATGACGTTGAAGTCGATCATGGGGCGTAAGGTTTCGTTAGGTTTCTAGGGAGCCAACGGGCAGAAACCTTGGTCATGGCTAAATTGTCGTGGATGATGTTGATAACACTTCCATGTGATATTCTAAGTTCTCGCTAGATTTCTTTGACCTTTACCCGTCGATTTACCAGGATCATCCTCTCCACGCGGGCCACATTGTCCTCGTTGGTCACGTCTGACGGTGTCCTGGAGGGGGGTCATCTCTAAAGGACTCACGACCATGGCGGAACTCCCTATTACAGCGAGCAATGGTTGCATAAGAAGTAGCGGTGTCGGTGTATACTGCCTTCATGGATCTCTTTTGCATTCTTGCCTTCCTTGGTCAAAAATTTGATCACTGCGCGGTGCTCAACCTTGTGCATTGTTGAAAATTTTGTGACTGACGATCTGAGATCAGCTACTGCTTCTTAAATAGACGAGGCAGGAGCGTGTGGTTGCAGGTGCTGACTTGTCATAACTTGTCCTAACAACCCCCTACAAACAGCCATCCCCCTTCCTCTGTTTTGCCCTACTGATTCGCAAAACTTATTGACCGCCCCTCGTATTTCGTTTTAAACTTAAAGTAATGTAATTTTAAATTATCAAACCCTTTTTTCGGTTAAGCTGTAGGAAAGCCACAAAGATGTTTCCTTTTAAAATATCTTTTTGAAAGATTTACGAGACAGCTAATAGCTACAAATTAATATCTTCAGCCGTTCTTCTTGAAAAATCTCTTTATACTACAAAAGAGAAAAACAAATCAATGGTGATTTACGATAACATTTGTATTTCTTAAGACTTACAGAGACATGGAAATAATTCTTTAAATACGATTCTATTCTTTCTTCACCCATTTATTATATAATTCATGAAACAATCAAAGAATCTTTTTTTTAGCCAAATATTTATATTCTAACCTATAAATAAAGTAAGTAAAGCTATAATGTATTAATAATATACCGTTTAAAGCATCTTTTTTTTCAAAAGAATTACTTTAATTCTCACAAAGATATGTAGACCATTCTCTCGATCGATGAATTAATTGCTGGTTTTGTCCTTATTACATTAAACCAATTAAAATATATTCTTTCCACAAGTTTTGTCATTTTTTTCCTCTTCCTAATACGATTATGAATTTCAATTAGGAGAATGAGCCGATTATATATAAGTTCAGTCGGAAGAAAAGAAGAGGAATTCTATTCAGATAAAGTTTTGCATTTCATTAAGTTGTAGTTTCATCTCTTTGAAAAATAAATAGAGAAAAGTCGAATTGAAAAGGAAAGGATTTCTCCTAATTCAAACAACTCATCAAACTTAGTTTCCACATTGACGGGTAATAAATTTCATTCATTTAGTACATAGAAGGAATAGTAATTTAAAATGAAAAAAGAGATATCAATTTAAAAAGTGAGGTATCCAGATATTCAACTGATGTTTATACTTTAGATATTAGCATTTCATACTTACTACATTCGAAAATTTGATCGAAGTTTAGTAGGTCGTGTTAAAGATTTGAACTGTAAAACCTTGAGGAATTATTGATGAAAGATTGGTTCTCAAGATATTTTTGGTTGCAATTTTTTTGGTAATTTTGGTTTATTATTTCGTAAATTCATTTGTTCCATTTATTCCTAGAACCTATTTAAAATGGCGTTGTACACGTTTTCATCCTCAACTTTAAAAAAATGAACTTCAAATTAATAAAGTTGACTTTCATATTAAAAAAATGAACTTCAAGTTAGAAAAGTAAACTTCCGTATTAAAAAAAATTGAACTTCAATTTTAAAACAACTAACTTTCATATTAAAAAAATTAACTTCGAATTAAAATGTTGACTTTCATATAAAAAAGCTGGATTTCAAATTAAAAAATTCCCTCAAATTTTAAAAGTTGATTTCCAAATTAAAAAAGGCAAATTTTCCCCTCTGCTCGACTTCCTACCCAATGCGGTAACCCGCATTGGGTAGGAAGTCGAGCAGAGGCTTTTGCGAGGCATTAGGCCATTGGTCCCACTTTGGTTGGCCATGTGCATTAAGGTCGTTCCTTGTGACTTGTAGGGGTTATTGAGCCCATCTTTTATTTGAGTTACTATATTTTTACAGGGCATTATTTAAGTTTTTCAGAGATTTCTTAAGTTTAGGCAAGCATAAAATACCAGTCTTGCAAATTTGAATTATTATATATTTTTCCAGAGCAGTATTTGAAAAAATACTCATGTAGTTTCTGTTTCTGAGAGGGCTGATTTAGGTATGGCAACGGTTGCTAGGGACAAGAAAGAGCTTCCAATGACGATATGATGAGAAGAAATCCCACAAACTATGAAAATGGGCTCTTTAACGTCACGGTAGAGAGTTGGCCGAAATGTTGGAACGTTCGGAAGATGCCTGATGGGGAATTTTTTTTTTTATTTTGAGCAGTTTATCCTTACAAACGCATCTGGTAAATAATACTGTAGATACGACTCTTACGAATGGGTTTATGTATAAAAGATGGTATTTCATGGAGAAATACCTGCCTGAGAAGCGAAAACAATTAGATACTTTTGCGAAGGTTGGTGGCGAAATTAGTGCTGTCGACGTTATACAAATTCAGATGATATTAATTTTTTTAATTGTATTTATTTTGGTTCTTAATTGAAATAAACTTTTTTTATGCTAAAAGTCAGCTTTTTTTAAGTTGACGGTTAACATGTTTAACACTAGAAGAACCAAAGGCGTGAATTGACTGACGCACTTTCATCTTTGAAATGGTCATAATTTAAAAACATCTATTGTTTTTTTATTTCATGTTTCTATGGTGTCTATGCACAATATTTATTATATGTTGATGTAGCAACTGAAAGAAAATTAGACCTCTTACTACCTAAAGGAACCGGCCGCGTCAAATGACGCATGGCCAGTTTTCGCCATTTGTCCGCCCTTTCACCCCAAAACACGTCTGGAAACATTTGTTTTTAGCTTTCGTCTCGCTCATTGTCTCTCATAATTTCGTCAGTTGCCACTAGTGAGACGAATGCGTTGTGTTTTTATACACTGTTGTACATTTTTTATTTGTGTGTAAAGCTATAAATTCTTATTTGTTATATATGTAAATGAATAACTACTTACCATTTTTATAATTTTTCCGGTTTTATAATCAATTTGTAATAAAATTTACTTTTCAAAACCTTCCCTAGTAATTTACATAGCTAAAAAATGAACTAATGAACAAATATTAAAAAAGATTAGAAATATACCATATGGTTCATGAGATGCAGAGCCTTCTGATAATGATGACGTGCTTTCAGAAAATGAATATAATATTATTGATGAATCCTCATCTTCTTCATCTGATTCTAGTGATGAAAAATCAAATAACATAGATACTATACTTTTAAACAATGAGCAACGTAGCAGCAATGATAGCATAGCAAATGTTTCTCAATTTTTGAAAAGTAAGGATGGTTCTTCTTGGCAGTTTGATGTTCCATCTCAGCATGCATGTGGCCGTTTACTGCAACATAATGTGCTAAAGTTTCAGTCGGGCCCTACCACATACACTACAACACGAGTAATCAGAGTTAGTACTCTTTCTTCCTTTAGAACTTTATTCAATGAGTCAATACTGAGAAATATTCAGAACTGTACAATTTATGAAGGTCAAAGAGTTTCTGGCAACATAGATTGGACTGATAGTTTAGATGAATTAGAAAAATTCATGGTCTTATAATGGTTCGTGGTGTTATTTGGGGAAGAAGATTACCTACAAAAAGTCTGTGGAATTGCTCTTAGGGATGCCCTTAGCTCAGTAAATCTATGCCCCGCAATAGATTTCTAGGAAATAATGAGATATATCCGCTTTAATAAAAAATTGGAGAAGAAAAGGAATCTGGTTCAAGATAAGTTTTGCTTAGCATCACCAATATGGGATCCATTCATATAAAACTGTCAGAAAGCATTTATTCCTGCAGCATATATGACAGTTGATGAATTTGCAAAGTAAGTTGCAAATGCATACAGTATATGCCAAATAAACCAGAAAAATTTGGCTTGAAATTCTAGATGGCCGTCGATGTTGAAAACAAGTATTTGTTAAACGAAATTCCATATGTGGGAAGAGATGATGGAAGAAGTATCGATGTTTCTGTGACTAATAGTGTAGTCCTAAAACTGATGACTTCTCTATTTAAAAAAAGGCTACAATGTCACTTGTGATAATTATTTTACTTCTTTAGGCCTATCTTTGCAGCTGGGCAAGCAAAATTACAGCTTTGTTGGAACAATTCGCCAGAACAGAGGAGAATTACAAAAGTGGTAAGAAAGGGAAAACCAATCGATGAAACTCTGGTTTTGAAATCTACAGAGAAGCCTACGGTCACATAAACATCATACCAGTGCAAAAGATCAAAGTATGTGGTTATTTTGACCATATTACATCAAAATGTAGAAATTCTTTCTGAAAACAACCCTCAAAAGAAGCCTGAAGCCATACTTTTTATAACAAAAATAAGGTAGAATGGATGTGATTGACCAAATGGCAAGGCATTATTCGGTCAGAGCCGGCAGCGGGCGATGGCCCATGCATGCTTTTTATAATATTTTGGATCTGGATCTCCTCAAAAGTTGGGTAATATACAAAAGTGTTTGTAAATCAGACATTAGCCGGAAGGAATATGTTCAAAATGTTGCTGAGGAGCTTTGTGGTGATTCTCCGCATAGTCGCTCAGATACTAGGAAATTGCCAGTTGATGACACTGGTGCTCCTACAAATAAACTTAGACGTACATGTACGATTGCTAAGTATCAAAACAGATCCAAAGATATGTGTGGGGTCTACAATAAAACATTACGTGGCAAGTGTGCGATAAGATTTCGTGAGGAATGTTGTTCAAAGATTGGAGATATATAAAGACTACTTTTCTTTTTTTTAATGCAAACAATTAATGGCTGTATTTAAATTTTAAGAAAATGTATATATTTTGTTCCTTAAATAAATGTTTTACCACTGCTTTCTTTTTTTCTTCTTTAAAAAGTCTGGTCCTTCTAGTGTTAATATGAAATCCAAGTACTTTAATTTAAAAGTCAGCTTTTTAAATTTGAAAGTCAACCCTTTGAATTTGAATGTCCACTTTCTGAATTTTTTAATATGGAAGTCAACCTTTTAATTTGAAGTTCAATTTTTTTTAAAGTCATTTTTTAAAATTTGAAGTTCATTTTTTTAAATAGGAAATTCAATTTTTAAATTTGATTTTCATTTTTTAATTTGAGGGTGAAAAGGTGTAGTATTGTAATCATGTTTACTTCAAAAGTTTTTTCTTCTACACATTCTTGCACCAGGTTCATACATCAAGTCATCTTTAAAACTTAGAACACATCAGTTCCCAAATTGTGCGCTCTCTCAGCTAATCTCTGCATATAGATGGATGATGATTCTAAATAATGCAGTCCTCTATCAAGATCGATAATTTTCACTATTCAGGTACTTTCTCTTCCTTTCATTTTTCCTCCGCTTTAAATTGTCTTAATAATTCTTTTGATTAAGCCAACATTCTCATCCTTCGTCCAATCTTATCCTCTTACTTTTCCATTTCGTTTACACAACATTTTTGAAATATTTCTTTTGATGCCACTTTGTCATTTCGCCATCTGTTAAAGAGTTTTAAACATTTGTTCGTTAATTTTGAGAATCTCTATCTTTCCCATCTAAAAAAAAGGAAGAAAAAGGTAGGAATGATAAGTGAGAGGAGGAAAAGTTAAAGGATTTTGAGGCAAAATATAAACCAATTTACTCTGTTTTGCCGAGAGGAAGTCCGATGCACAATAGACCGCTAAGCGATAAAGCAGCTTAAAAGAACTAGATTCAAACAGAGCTTAGAATCCCACTGCTTTCGCCCTCAACACGCAAAAGTATTTAGTTCACCCGCTTATGTGCAGCTGAGTAAATTATATCCAGATATCCAATGAAGAATCCTAAAATTACAAGAAATAAATTATAGTCTTTAAAGAGGCAGTCAACGAAAAGGGTGAGTTAAGTTATGTTCTGGAGAACTGGATGCCATCCTCGAGATTACCACCTAAATTTGGCTAATTTAGCTACTCAGAATATATAACTCTTTGTTACATTTGCAATTTACTGCATTCTTTAAAATCTCAACTTATTTCTTGCAGAAATGCTACCGATTCTTTCATATTTTAGTTTGCGAATGAATAAAAGTATTAATATTATATTGAAAAGATTTGGAAATCACTCCAGCCATTTCTTTTGACTTTCTGCTCCTGATCCTTTTCAATTTTACTCGCTTGATTTTGTCAATAAAAGATTGGATTTTGGGCCTCACCAATCAGACTTGTTTGTATTTTCCCTTGTCTGATGATAAGGGACTCTTTTCTTATTTTATATCTTACCGCTAAAACAGCCTTGAACACTATGTTATCGTTATATATAAATATATCCTGTCATAGATTTTAATAATATTGTCTCTTCGGGAAATGGAATAAATTTTATGTACCATTTTACATGGAAGGATTTGGCTGTATAATTCATGAAAGCAGTAAATAAAATTTGTATTCAGAGGAGAAAATCTTATGACGCCCCGACACATGTCAAAGAGTTATCGATTTGCGCCTGGCTAGGTTTTATGCATCATCCTCAGCGTCGTAACTTTCTCAAAGGATTTATTGATTATCAGCCTTAACTCATAAATAAACAGATCCTACATAAATATATATATATATAAATATATATATATATATATATATATATATATATATATATATATATATATATATATATATATATATATATATATATATATATATATATATAGTGAGTTAGGTAGTAAATTCTCTATGTAACATATTTTATTAAAGGCGACTTCGAATTTAGTGTTAAATATTTTTTTCTTGATTTTGACGATTTGTCATATATCCCGCTTTGGGTCATGAGTTAACCCGTAGATGCGTTTACCAAATTTTATTTTAGAAAAGTAGTAACGAACAAGATCAGGAATCTAGTTCACTGAGCAAAACAAAATATTTATTTGCCTGTGTTTCGATACACACCTGTATCATTATCAAAGGCGGATAGTTGTAACTTAAGTCATTGAGGACCTAGCTTTATATACATGATCATTTAGATGTTAACAAATATATGAACATACTTATAGGGAACGTAATTTATTAAAAACAAGAAGGTACAGTGAAATGAGTGTTGAAACTACTTAAAATAGTTAATCCATAATGGACACAGAATTTAGATGGGCAGAGATTATTATTAAGGACGCAGGAAGGCGAGGAAGGCAGAGTGAATTGTATGTTTGTTTGCATATTCAATTTCTACAGTTTTTCTTTTTTGATATATAACCCTTTTAATATAAGTAGCTGTCGGCAGTTTGGAACGTGTGCTAGGATTTCGGTATTATCTTCGAGTGACTTCCGCTCTAGTTACTATCCAAGTTTTTCCAACGTGTACGTTTTGGGGGCACTAGTGATTAAATGATAACTCCTTTTTCGTGTTAACTTTGTTTCTATCATTCTAATATATGAATGAGTTTGGATCTCACAGTCTCTCATTTTTGCAAGTATATTCATATATTAAATGACTTATCTGCTTAGGTGTTAAGTGAGGTGCTGGGTAATTTTTCATGCTAAAGTTGGATGTACGTTAACTATTGTGGTAGATTAAGAATTCGACGCAGAAATCCCCTGCGTCGAAGTTAGCTGACGGTGGACTATATCCAAAATAGTATTATACCTCCTATCCATTTGCAGTTGCACTGTTAGTCCTTAAAAGAAGTATCAAAACAAAGAAGAGATCGGATACATCATGCACGGTGTAAATGGCGCATACTCACGCCTAGTCCTCATTCCGTGGTAGTGGGTTGGTAAAATACTTATACACCGGGAGAGTGGGCAAGATGTAAGCGTCCAGTTTGGTCTCCTGCAAAAAGATAGCTAACGGGGAATGGAAGGAGACGAGCCTCCGTAGCTCTTCCTAGTTTGTCCAAGGTACGGAGAAATAACATTGAAGGAATAAGCCCTCCAGGCCGAGCTCAGAAGAGATGCGAAGGTCCTATTCGAAAAAAAAACCATCACGGGAATTGCCCTTACTCTTCCCAAAGGCAGAACTTCGGGTGTTGTTTGCCTAACAAAGCGTTAAAGGCAGTGTTGCCTCGAGGACTTATCGGGGAAGTTAAAATCGCTATGCTATTTTTTTTACCCTTTGCCTTGAAACCTTCGGTAGGCGAAGCGGCTTCTGGAGCTGAAACTCCTTTGGTGGGGTCCTACTAACGGGTGTCAGCTTTAGGAACCACATAAGTCAGGCTCAAGACCACCTTCTAGGTTGTTACCTCCAGGAAATCTAATGACTCGGTCGAGGTACGTGGCCGTTTCGCCTTACAGGAGACGATCACGCTTCAAGAGAGTGAGAGCCGAACTCTATTAAGGGAACGCCCGTGATGAGTAATCAGGCAGAAGAGTTGTGAATGGGCGAAAAGACGCGAGGCCCACAGCTCATCTCGCGAGGTTAGAGTTGGACCAGGCCTACGAGTATAGGGTGCCATTTTTAAAATTGAAGCATAAGCCGTCCCAGGCAGCCCCGGGCGCGCCAGGACCAAGTACTTAGCATCGCGAAGTGAGAGTGGATCTGAGGCCTGAGGGAGCAGCCGTAATGATAATAATAGATAATAATAACAAATAATATTATTAAATAATAATAAATAATATATCATATTAAATACTAATATTAAAAAATATAAAATTCATACTTAATAATAATAATAATAATAACAAGAATTATAATAACAATAATAATGCTAATAATAATAACTAATAGTAATACTAATAAAAAGGTAAAGTATTGCTGACTGCACCCGAGGGAAAAGCGCACTAAAAAATTTCCCAGCCCTCATCAGAGAGGTCAAATCAATCCAGTGACAGGGCTTTCCTAATTTGCAATTAAGTCGGGAAGATGTGCAGCTCCTCCAGGTACCGAGTGCAACAAGCAACAAAGAATACCCCGCTGTATGGTGCGGAAACACATAAGAGTTAGGATCTTTGATTTAAAACATGCTACCAATGGTTCTTATACTGACGAAACTTACCCGAAAGTTAGTTTGACAATAATGATTTTCGAGAAACTGGATGAATTCTAATCGAAAAGATTTATTCAGACTACAAATTTTAGGTAAAAAATAATTCAGCATAAATATCTTGGTATATATAAATCAGGAAGTTTAGTGACTAAGTACTGACAAATCTTGTGACGGAAGAATTTGCCAACTTTGTGCCTCAATTCCACATATTAGTGCTAAATCCTTTTGGCTAGTTTCTGTGCTCCTCTTTAAATCTATAACACTGATTTTGCAAACCATTCCGGATGTGCATTCTCTCGTGTGTACTGTTTTCCCAGCTGTTTCGTGTTAGTTTTTGTGCGTTTAATCAAAATTTTTGCTTGCGTTGTTTTAATCATATTGAATTTGCACGGCTATTTTGTTCAACCAAATATGTAGCTTCTCTTTAATCTGTAAAATTATCTATTGAGCTTATCCACCACTTTCCCGCGGGTTTTCATGAATTACAAGTGCCTCTTTTTTGTAGGTTTTCCGTTTTAATATCCACGTGTCTCTTCTTTTGTCTCCTGGATTTTGCTACATTCCAAACTGCGTACGAGTTGATTTTATTTTTCATTTTCTTTTATTCATGCATTTTTCGTTTTAAGCGCATGATCCCTTTTTTATATTTTTTTTATTTCTCTGTGGATTTAATTTTAAATTAAACTATTTCTTTAAAACTCATAAGCACACTCCAGATAAAAGGTCGCTTTTACCTACCCCAGTATTTTTCATATGCTGGCTGCCCTCCCCCGACCGCATATCGAGTACGCGATGACTGAATTCACAGCTCTCCGTTCCCTTAAACCATAAACCTGAACCTGCTGCTTCCTTGCAATTACAGAGAGTTAAAAGTCTACAATTTGTTAAATTGTTCTGCGATAACTCACAATGGTTCCTCCTTGAGCCACTCGCTGCGTACAACTTTCAACTTTGACTTCATTACCCGAACTATCCGACCTTTCCTAATACATCCACAGTGACCACTGCCCGACTGCTATTTATGGTGTCCTTGAACTACCGTGCACTAAGTTGAAAAAAGGCTTCTTTTATATCCGACAAAATTATATCAGAAAAGAGTGAGGTATTCTGCATCAGTGAGCGTGAGGAGTGCCTTTTACAAACTAGTATTTCGCGGCCGCTACACCTGACGGATATAC
This sequence comes from Ceratothoa steindachneri, assembly GCA_963969495.1. Classification (NCBI taxonomy): domain Eukaryota; kingdom Metazoa; phylum Arthropoda; class Malacostraca; order Isopoda; family Cymothoidae; genus Ceratothoa; species Ceratothoa steindachneri. Next base: position 117,929,493 of record OZ018326.1, read on the forward strand.
TTTCCTACACCATTATAGAACTACAAGGAGAGGCGGTGGGATCAGTATCTTTGCTCCTGGCTTTCTCTGAACCTCACTCAAACCAATCCACGACTCCCCAGATACTTTCGAAATAGTTCTTGCTACTCTTCCCTTAAATCTATCGATCAAATTCATAAATCTCTACAAAACACTTGGCCATCTATCAGACCTCTTTCATAAGGAGCTGGGGTATCTCTTTAATGACAACTTCATAAATTTTTCCGCCATCCTAATCTCAGTGTACTTTAAAGTATTTCTAGCAATGCTAGGAATAGACTAGAGATGCGAATCGAAATCTAGGATACTTTGCACGAAATCACTTTAATAAATCTCCAGACATGTGCCCATACATAAATCATTTATACAAACATCTCCTAACTTTGGCAAAGATGTGTCAAAGTTAGAAAGAGTGCAACGTATGGTGACCAAACTGATACCCCTAAACTTAGGAATGAACCCTGAGAAAAAAAAACGTTGAGTAAAACTATTTTCACTTGCGTGTAGATGGTTAGCAGGCCAGGTGATAGAGCTTTTTAAAATCTTCAAAGTTTACCAACCTATATTATTCGAAATTCTTCAAGATGGATTTTAGTAAGAATTGTAATTTGAATGGTTAAAAATTAGTCAACATGCGATTCAGAAATGGCAAAACACAGAAGTTCTTAGCTATGAAATCAATCAAACGTAGAACAACGTACTCGACCTGCGCTAAAAAATTATCTTCAATTCTACATAAATATTTATCTTCTTCAAAACCATTGATTAATATTTTCTTCTTTGAAGGGTAAACCAACATATTCATGCTATAGTTGAGCATCCATTTTACATCACAGGTTACAATTCTCTTCAAAAAGAACTCAATATTTTCTCATTAAATGCGATTAACAGACTTCAAGACCTCGCAATTTTTAATTTTCATTCAACTCATCTGCAACGAAATTTTCCAATTAATTATTTTTTCATATTGCTTTGGGGGCAAATTTTCACTGAAGAAAATAAACCTTCGTCATTAGAAGAGGTTTAGGACTCTCTCATGGTTGAATATTAGGTACTGATAGTTTTGGACCTGACTTAATAAATTAACGCTTTGTTGGAACTTCGGTAATTTCTTGAATATACAATTTAAAATTCCTTAAAATTTATGAACATCATAGTACTATGAGACTTGCCATTTAAAAGGACATACAAATATGAGAGAGAAAATTATAACAACTTGTAGAACTATCCTAGCGCATAAGCTTCCCTGGCAGACCTTCGGCCTATTAATATCAACTTTCTTAAAAAGCTTCCATTACATATCTTGTAATAATTTATTCTTTGTCTATTTATTTTTAAACTGGTTGATTATTTTCTTGAACTAAATTTGCGCAAATAATTACATTTTGCTTTTTTCGTTTTTAGAGGCTAGTAACTCTTTCTTCCAGATAAAGATTAAAATCTAAGATCTTTTATAAATAACTTCAGGAAAACGTCGAATATACGAAAAAATAGCAGTTATGCCTAAATATTAATAAATTTTCTGAACTTCATCTTCGGACTTTATTTTGTTTTAAGCAATCCAAAACATTCGTTACCATGTTTATTTGTGAACTTCACTATTTGGTTTTATCAGAGATTAAAGGAACTCTTATTTAATGATTCAATGACTTATTAAGGAGTGAATATACATATGAGATTTTACATATATGTAAAATAAGTAAATAATAGTGTGGAATTAACATGAAATTAACCGGAGAAGGAAAAGTTATGAGTTGAAGTATGAGGTAAAGCTTCCGGGCGAATGCGGAAATCAGATATTTACGTAATTTACAGATATTTACGTATATAAATATAATACAGAGATAGTCATCATTTAAGTACTTCTATTATTTATATTAATTAATTATAAATATATTACGTATATATAAATATATTATTATTATCTTATCACTTTACTTATATCTAAATTCATTTTATAGTTTTTTGTAACTTAGTTGTTTGTATTTAGGAAGCTTATTATTCTATTTTTTATAATCGAATGATAATTAAATATTTAACGCTGATTCAATTTTGTTACTTTAATCACTTATATTTCTATTATTTACTTCATACTTATTCACCTTTGTTACTTTATTTTGTAAATGGAACACGTTTTATATAGTCACTTTAATCAAATATTTCTATTTAGATTTATCTGATTATTTATTTAGTTATTTACTTCTTTTGAGTGTAGTCACTTTTACTACTTTATTATTACACTTTTTGCCTTCAGTTTGGAATCTCCGAGGTTATTTGACCACTTTTAATTTACGTATACGCTTTCTGGCGGGATGTAGACGACTCCTTTCTCTATTTGTCCATCGATTTTATTGCGGACTTCGATCCCTCGAAAGTCCACTTAACTTCAATAAATTTGATGTTCAAAATTTCTTCAGAGGATGGGTTGGAGAAAACCAAAGAGAAAAAAATATATTATTATTCGAACCCTCCAAAAAATCACGTTTTTAAAATATAGTATTATAGATTCAACAATTAAACTTTTGAAAATAAGAGCTATTATTCAAAGTTCTTGAATTTTTTTAAAAGAAAAACTAGCCTCTGAGCTCTTTCTCTCCTCCTAGAAATTTGATTTTATATACAAAGACACGCCATAAGAAAAAAACTACAATGCTTTAATTTTAATATATTTTCTGAAATTCACGATTTGAAATTATTTTTGTTTTAAACAATTTCAAATATTCTATAGTCATATTTATTTTTTCTGAACTCTTAGAAAGAACTTTGATAAAATCTTTAAATATCCGAAAAAGCAGCCTAACCAATAAAAATTAAGGCTGCTTTCTCTTATATTTAATCTTTTTATCAAAGTTCTTTCTAAGACTTCAGAAAAAAATATGATTATTGAATGTTTTGCTATTATTTAAAACAAATATAACAACAAAACGTAAAGTTCAGAAAAGGTACTTAAATTAAAGCATGACTGGCTTGGGGGTAAGTTGTATATAAAAGCAAATTTAGAATGGAAAAAAGAGAGTTATAGGGATTTTTTCCCCTATATCAAAAGATTCCGATAAAAGATTTTTCTTGCCTTTAGGCCTAGAAAAGAACCATGGATTTCAAAAGCCTAGGCCGAGACTAAATTATTCTGAGACCAGGCAATGGCTTCGCCACTCCAACCTATGGGGGTAGCTTTCGCTTCGCTCCTAAGATTAAAATTCAAAATCTAAAAAAAAGAAGCCATGGTTAAATTTGTCTAAATTGTCTGAACTTTGCCAATTATCACGTTTCTAAAATATAAAGTAATAGAATAGAAGAAGATATATAAAAATATATTTTCTGAATTCCACCATTTGTAATTCTCTGGGTTTCAAAAAATTCAGAAAATTTCGATACTTATATTTATTCTGAGCTTCAACATTTGTTTTTTTTTGATATTATAAAAGAATTATTAGAAATAACTTTGATAAAAATACATGTCATAACCAAACTAAGATGAAACTATTATTCAAATTTATTCAAATACTCATAAAAATCCCCTTCTTAAATTTTAGAGTAAGTAATGAAGTGATGATGATGATATATGTATACTGTAAATATTTTAATTAACTTTAGATTGAAACATCATTGCTAGAGACAAATAGGTCAGACGCCTCACAGAAAGGTCTGAGTGCGAAGCGCAATGTAGCAGCTTCACATATAAGGTACATTTCTATAAAACTTAATATGTTAACATGTAATTACTCTTCAAAGATATACGCAGCTAATAATAATAAATGTCTCATGCCTAAATCACTTAAGCCTAAAGTACTGACAAAAATTCAAAACGTGGTTGCCCCGCTATGGGCCTCTTCGAAGGGTTTCGGCCAAGAGACGCCCGGAATGATCCAGGGTGTGATTTAACTTCATAGAAAAATGTTCATAGCTAAATTTTGTCAAAATTACAACTGTTACCGAAATATTTTATTTGTAAGTGAATCATTTTCTTTTTTTCTTATACTTGCAGTTACCTATTTTATCCTTATTCCTTAATCTGTTATTATATATATATTCTAATCTTATTACATTTACCTAATTTAAATCCATTATAATTATTACTATATAGATATATTCTTTTTTCCACTATTGTACCCATTCCTTATCCATAACTGTATAATTTAAGATGGGGATTTCAGGAAATTTTCTGAATTTTTTGGGGGGGAAATTCAAAAGATTGAAATAGTTAAAAAGATCATGAAAAAGAAGAAGAAGAAGAAAAGAAGAAGATGAAGATGAAGATAATGATGATGATGATGATGATGATGAAAAGGATGAAGAAGAAGATGAAGATGAAGATGAGGAAGAAGAAGAAGAAAATGATGATGATGATGTTTAAGATGATGAAGATGAGATGATGAAGAAAATGAAGATGAAGAAGATGAAGATGAAGAAGAAGATGAATATAAAGGCAAAAAATAAGAACAAGAAAAACAAGAACAAGAAAAGGGTGTCCAGGGTGTTAAAATAAAGAGTCTATAAAGGAGATTAAAAAAAGCGGTTAAGATTAGCAAATAATGCTGTAGGCCACACCCCGTCAGGGGTGCCTGTGTAACCAAGCTCTTCCTGTCAAGGAAGAGAACAGCGGCTTGTATCTACATATTACTAAATATGTTGTCGAATAATTGTATTTTGGTTTCATCTGACCAAAGAATTTTTTTTTAAATAATGGTCTTGTTTGAGTAATATTTCTGTGGCAAACGTTTTGCGAGCTTCAATGTGCTTCTTCCTCAGTAGAAGAACCCTTCGTTCCCTCTACTTGTGGAGTCATTCTCTTCGCAACGTGATGCACATTGTCTGCCTCGTGACGTTGACGCCGACTGACAATAGTTTTACAACTAATTTTTTTTTTGTTGTTATGGGTTCTTTTCACCATTCCCACTAGTTTGGAACACACACAAATCGTTATTTTCTTCAGAAGATCTGTTTTTAGTTTCTTACTGATGGTTCCTTTCATCCCACACTTATGACTGATGTTCGCAAAGAACTTATAGCAATATAAAATCGTTCAGAAAGCTTCCTGTAACCTAGGCCAGCCTTGTACAGGGTGCGTTAGAACCGATTGAACAGTTTTAAGGAGTTATAAAAAAGTCAGAGGGGTGTATAGATAAGGAATGTTATTACACTCGAGGTTAGCAGTAGATACCATTTATAATCCTAGATTCATGAAAATAATGTAATGAAGATGGCGGCCGTTAACAGCAACACACTGTTGGCGTCGATCTCTGAAGTTTCGTACAGCACGTTCGCACATACTGTGGGTATGGCGTTAACTTCTTCAATAATCCGCTCCCTTAGATGTGGTAGGGTGTGAGGGCGACGTTTAAACACCTTTTTTCAGATATCCCCAAAGAAAGAAGTCACAAATGCTCAAATGCAGGGACCGCGCAGGCAACTCTAAATCACCCCTCAGAGACACTAGACGTCCGGGAAACATTCATCTCAAAACAGTGAGTAAATTTCGGGTTGTGTGAGCTGTAACCCCATCCTGCTGGAACGACACGTCCGTCAATCCCTTAACTTCAACAATCTACTCTATTCTGGGCTGCAGAAAATTGTGCAACATTGAGACATAACGTTCGGAATTCACGGTCACGGTCATTCCTTCCTCCTCAAAGAAGTACGGGCATATCACGCCAAATTGCAATACGGCACACCACACCTTTAGTTTAGGAAAATGTAGCGGTACACTACTGAAATGGGGATGTCTACGGAGCAGAACAAAATCACGCGCACCTCCCTTCCCTCTCTTATTTTTTTCAAACTTAAAAGTGAATGTGCTTAAATGACCTAACATCCAAATCATCTATGTTGTAGTTAAATTTGTATCATTATTTTATAATATCTAATTTAAGAGTTGGCGCAATGAAATATTGTTCTACGATGCTTATGACGTCAGCGCAGCGGAAAATAATAGGGTCAATGTTCAGTTTCAATTTAAAAATGTAACACTTATTATCTCCGAAAAAAAAATATTGTGGATATTATTCTTCTGTATTTATAGTTTGCTTTTTGTTTCCTGTAAAACTGCCCTTATCAGCTTTTAGAAAACCTCTCTATATTACTCATGTTTACCTTTAGGTTAATAGCAGCAGTCTCAGCGATTTCTTCCAGGTTCTATCACAATTCAAATACATAGTGTTAAGTATACTTAGTTTACTAAAATAACGATTAGGAAACGAATTCTCTCTCCATAAAGCTTTTTTAAAATTCATTTTTTAAGCAAAATCATACGCTTGCAGACTCTTTTGATTTGGGGATGATAAGAGATTGTAAACGCAGGATCCAAAATTACTAGTTTGTGAAACTTTCTCATGTTTTGATTATAATTTTTTTTTACTGTCAATGACAAATCTTCGAGGAATAGCTAGGAGAATAAATAACATAACACATTATTCACTGCTTCATGTAAACTGGTCTAATCTAATTAATATAAATCTATGGCCATGCCGAGGTTTAGTCACAATGGTTATTCGAACAGCACGAAGATATTGTTTCAAAAAGAGGGTAAGAGATACTTGTGAAAATCTTAATGGGGAAGGTTTTACTCTACATTTTACTAAGAATTTTTGGCAGGTTTGGAAGAGTATCAACACTTATAATTAACTTCACTCGCTTCAGGTTAAAAGAAATTTTCAAAAAGATTTATAGCACTTTTTCTTTTGCGATAAATGTCCCCCTATGTGAGCTTCATGTGCTAGCTTTAAAATAAAACCTGCATTTAGGGACCACTACGGCAGATTTCATGAGGTTTGTTTCTACTGTGAACTCTTTGCATATATAAAAGGTTTGCATGTTTTTCATATTTGAAAGTTAACTACTTTTAGTTTCATTCTAAATAACCTGATTGGTCTTTTTCGCTATATTTAAAAGGGTAGGGCGTGTCTCCTTAAGTATTAGGAATTACTTGTTGCATATTTGAAATAGATTTAACTCTTCTTTGAACCTCTGTTTGGGTTTTTGCATTCCATGGGAACGTGTCTAAACTATAATTAATATGGGTTCTGGCCGCCAACAACCATTATGTCAAAAATTATGATTCGTGATAAGATTTTATGATAAGAGAGGTCTATTTATTTCCCAAAAATTGAATACCTGGCACCTGTAGGTGCTATTTGGCGTTTAGCAGCTTACAATAAATGTTTTTTCAACTATAACACGTGAACAACCCCTGTTGCTGAGAATGGATATAGTTCTACTACCATCGATCGAAGCGCTAACCATTAATTCTTTTGAAGTGTACGAAGATATCACGGTTGACGTATTATAGTGGATGCAGTTTGAAGACGGTTTCGCCTACATTATAAAATTCAAATACTTGAATTCAGTTGTTTCGAAATTAAGATAAGTTTACTTTCTCTCTATTCTCATTGAGCGAACTCTTTTCCAATAATATTGGGGGCTTCTTTTAAAAGCAGACGAGAAACAAACTAAATCGGATACAGATTCCTTTGGCAACTAAAAGAATAAATATCATGGCTTTACCTCAAACTATAATGGTCCTTCAATCACTTTCAGAGATAAGCTATATTATCAAGAAGATAAGAGGTTATTTGTCCTCCCTCCCTAAAACTGGTAGTACCAATTTCTGTATCGTGTGTGTGTAGAGTGGGGGGTGTAACCTCGTTAATTAGAAAAAGGTGAGATCTTCTTTCGATAATTCTTTAATACTATTTCTTATTCCTTATATTTAATTGCAATTCTAATGCCTAATTTCTTTCTGTTTCTTTCTTTTCAGTTTCCATAGATTTTTAATGCATATCTCGCGCTTCAATTTTCTTTTGCATCCCTCATGCCTCCTGATCCTTCCTCAGTCATGCCGCAGCGATATATCACATGTAGTATGCTTCACTTAGTACCTGGAGGAATGGCAAGTACACCAGCCTTGAATTTCGGTAAAGAAGTCCAAGCTTACTGGTTCGGCTTAACCCTTTTGGCCCCTGACGTAGCTTGGTGCGTTTGGCAGGTTCCTCCATGCAGCTTATTTTCTAAGTTATTTATTTCCCTAACTATTCTTGATATACTGACCAGGTACCGTTATACCACGTTTTAGGAGAGGATTCATAAACTAGATAAAAATACCCTTTTGCGGCTCGAGGTGACAATAGATCATGGTTGAGACGTCTTTCGCCATGTGCTGCAAATAATCTGAGGTGCAGTTTACGCACTAATATTAACTTTCTTGCTTTTAATGAGGATAAACACACCTCTGCGGCCTTTTTCTAGTGCATAACCAAATTTATATATGTGAGAGAGTCCACCTAAAAGTTTAACATCCCTTCTCTAAGTTTGTTATATAACAGGACTTCTCTTCGTGGCCGTCTTATCGACGACTAATGCAAGTTAATATGTGATTTTGCTCTTTCTCACCTGTCTCTATTGCTTTGCAGTTGGGAGCTACGGCTTTTTTGGATTGACCGGCCAATGGGTTAATTTCAGGAGGAGTGAGTAGCGGCACAGTTTGCTACGACCTTTTAAACGCCCGCCTTGATTCATAAAAAGGTAGTAAAAACCCGAAAGCTGAAGGACTTGAGCGGCTGAACGCGAGGTATATCCAACCAAACATTAATGTTGCTTTTATAGTCACATGATCTAGAATTTTCGCGTGAGGTAAAATGGTCAGGGAAAGTATAGAGCGAAACCTTACCCTTCCTTGGTTTTGAGATTGACAAGGACCCTCACAACCCAACACTTTCTATAGAGTGCTTCTCATCCCATCAATCTCAGTATGTAAAGATGTTTCACTTTTTCAACCCTCTAAGCAGCTCAACTTAAGAAGAACTAGGCGCACCATATGCTTTCCCATGGACCCAGCTAACTTTATCATCATGGAGATTGGTGCTTTCCTCCTTTCTATGTTTACGGACAAAGGACTTTCCAGCCTTGAGCCATTTCTGGAGGAGGAGAAATACAGATCACACCACTTCCTTCTCCATGCAGGATAAAACTTACAAGATAAAGAGCAAGAGTATTCGGGCTTACGCTCCATCCAGGAGTGGTTATGGGCACAGACAGGGTACCTGCTATATCGGTGGGTTACCAAGCCGAGGATGGCACTTCCTCAAAGAGGGACATGATCAGTCGGATAAGATGAAGTCCATACTACCAGACCAAGCGTTAATAAGGTAAGTATTGCCTTGTTGAAGTTCAGGCCAATCATAGTCTACTCACTCTTAAAGTCTGTCAGCTCTAAACGATGTTTAGTATTATAGACTACCTGGCTACCTTTGGGAGCATGTGTTCAGGGATACATTTTCCAGCAGCTTCAGCAGTTAGCTAGGATATCTGATGAATTCAGCAAAACTTGCTTAGGAGGATAAATTTAGCACTGCTCAGACGCTTGTTAGCTCACATGTGAAGGAACATGTCATTCTACCATGAATTTCATTAAACGAGAAACCTATGCTAGTTAACTAATTGAATACTCTAAGACAGAATCCCCAAGTCGCTCGCTTGTTAATCCATTCATGCAGTTACCGCGGTTTTACTACTGTCAACCAAAACTCAGTGCAAATTACTCTTAGGTAATATATGAGAGAGCTGTTTGGGTTAAAGTCAAAAAATTTAAATGTGGTTAGCCGCATCCATCTTCTTCGAAACATTGCGACTAGTAAATGTTCAAAGTGTATTTATTTTAGGGCTGTACCAGGCTGCACACCGGATGTAGTTTGTAAAAAACAAAGTACTTAATTCTGTCACAATCTGCATGAACAAAGAGACTTCCAACGCCTCTAAGCGTATGACAGCACCCTCTGCTCGTGGCTCTTATAGACATAGTAGAACGACAAATTTCGACCATTTCAAGAATCATTCTGCGATTCTACCTCCCTCCGTCTCCACCTTAGTAGAGCTAGAGTAAATAATTACTCGAGGCTAGCCTCGCCTAAAACGTTTTTTCCTATCTAGAAGTGATTTCATCGTAGAAAGCGAAGCGGGAATAAGTCTCCACACATTCGTTCGACTCACAAAGGTGAGGTCACGGAAGTTGATTGAGAGGCCACGACCTGGTCTTCTAAAGTCTGCAGCCAGAAAGGAGGGTGGCAACTAAAGAACTTTTGATCCTTGTCAGTATCAATGGTGGGAAGGTCACTTTGGATATTCGTGCCCCTCCAACAAGCAAGAAATAAAAGTTTGCAATCAATTCAACTTTACCCCAGTAAGCCCTCAGAGGCAGGATCAAATTCTGATTTTACCCAGTCCAGTAGCGTAGGAAGCTAAGCCTCGAAGCCTACTATGTCCATTACTATCAGGTCTTTTACGTTAGGTATGCAACTGAGGGATGAATATAACCTGCTTGTTTCTTCCTGCTCCTCTTTAGTGTTTTCTCTGGCTACCAGTGGAAAGCATAGAGGTTTAGCAACCTCAAAACTTAACGAAGAGGTGAGGAGATTGATAGCAATTTAAAACAGACATGATGTCTCCGTATAACCTTTGGGCCTAAATATCTCCATACAAAGACGACAGTGAAGCAAATCTTGGTAATTAGGTGCGCTGGCATTTGTATATGTATTCCACTCTCAGAAACCTCGATGTGGCAGATTTACGTCAAATATTCGGTCGATCGCTGAGAAGGTTGAAAGTATGCGACCATTTTGTGGGGAATGCACGTCTAATCCTAGAAGTCGAGTCCTAAAGGAACTGATGCACTTCTTTTTCTAAACACATCTGGCGACTCCCTACTAGGGTATACAGTGGAGGAAAATAAGTTTTCGTACACCTTTATAATTCAATTTTAATAGACTTCGAACGCATTAAATTCAATGAATTTTAATTAATAGATGTATATTAATGTAAAGTTAAAAGTTCTGTGCACAAAATGGCATGAAGCCGAATTTGAAAATAATGAAAACAAGGGTGAAATAAGTATTCGTAGAGTGCTTCGGAGCAACGAAACTTCTATAGAGTTTCAATAATATGCACAACAGTCAAAAAGATCCCTTTGAAAGATTGGAATGCCAATCAGCTGTCGATGTTACCGTAGTAAACACTTAATCATGGAGAAGAATAAAGAACTCTTCAATGACCAGAAAAAAAGTGATACTGAAGCTTCCAATTGATGGGCTGAGGTAGCAAAAGTCTCTGTCATTATTAAGTAGAAAATGGTGGGAAACATCAAACACCTTCAACATTCAGGTGCTCCTCGGAAGCTTTCATCCGAAGCTTGCTGTTTAATGCTCAGGAAAGTTAGAGATGTCCTTATGACGACCTGTAAGTAAATTCAAGATGAACTACTGACGGTATTAACTTTGGTCACAAAGCGAGCAATCAGTAATGAACTAAATCGGCTTTATTTTAAGTCTCGCAGGCCAAGGAAGACACCCCTGCTGCAGAAGAGACACAGTTTCAAGGTTTAAGTTCATAAGTGAGCATTCGCATAAACCTTCGAGTTTTGGCATGATGTTTTGTGTTCAGACAAGACAAAAATATAATTGTTTAGATCTCACAATGGCCGTCATGTCTGCAGAAACGACGGCAGTGCCTAAGAACCTATGAACATTAACTCTTCCGAGTACAATGGACAAGGACTAGCGACTTCCCTCTTCCCGGTACTGGGACAGGTAACATGAGAGAAAATCTTGTGGATAAGACATTCTTTGCATTTTGGTGCACTGGAGTGCTTATTTAATGCTGTGCTTCCCGAAAGTGTTCCCGATTCAAACAGGGCAGAAAATTACCTGAAGCTGTCGTCAAACTGGGGGTAGCTTTATTGGGACAGTTGCGGTGAAAAAGCACACTACTTTAAATTCCCTTCGGCCGTCTCCCATCTTCTTTGTCAGGTATCCCTGATAAAGGCACTGATTCATGCCTTGTTGGTCTTGTTGGATTCTTTGACGTCCTCGTCTTCGTACTCATTCCGCACAACAGGCACATGTCCAGGAACACAGCAGAATATAATCTAAATATCTGCCCGGCTTGCCGCAACCGTGGCGTCATAGATGCCTTTAACTAGATGATGTAGAGATTCCAATGGCAAAAGGGTATTTAGTTCAATTTGTGAACGACGAAAGATGCGTTTTCTTTCGTAGAAAGAAGTTCATTGAAACCAGATTGGCCGTGAAGATAAAAGCAATGTCTGGTAGATCTCCGCTGACTTTAAAAAGAGAAGATATGATTATAGAAATCGACCCACTTAGGAACCCAGAACCTTTCCTGTAAAACACAGTGTACTACAATAAGGTCGAACGCAATAATTCCGACGCTGTGAAAGCTTTGGAAGCAGATGCGTAGCGAGAATTAGTGAAAGGTTGTGCCATCCAGGTTGGAATACTCGATAGACCAGATACACCAACGGCCCAACAGCTACACCGAGCTCTCGAATGAATTACCTATACTAAAATCTAAAGGGTTTATACTCTTTGAATGAAGCTTCTCAGCTGCATAGGTAACGTTGAGAAGGGTCGAAGATGCAGTGAGGGTGATTTCGACTGAGACAGGTGCCAGGCTGCGCGTGCAACCACATCATGCACTGTGCAGGGCACAGAACAAGTGACATTACCCCATCATTGACCAGTAGAATTTTAATGGGGAAAGTGCGTGTCACTGCTCGCCAGGTGGAGATAGGTGTGGGGGATGAATACAACTTCCGCAATGCACGCTTGGCTGTGGATGCGTATAATTCTCATATGTCGTCAAGCTTTAAACAAAAAAAGGATTAGTAGGTACTGGACGTCAGGGAACAAGGAATGTCTATGGCGCGGGTACATGAGTTCTTAACGGATATGAGCTTCCTAGGGGAGACCTCGGTGGAAAACAAGACCAGGTAAGGGGTACGAATCAAATACTTCCAGTATTCACGTTTAAAAAACTGTCGTGGTCTTGGTGTAAGTGTGGATGACGATATTAGTGAAACACCTTAGTTTTGGCCAAGGAAAATCGAAATTTCTGCGCTTCGGCATAGCAAAAGGTGTGGTTCAATGCCTGATGGAATCAACGCTCCAGACTTGGGATATAGGAAGCAGAAAAAGGAGTCGAAGAGTCGTCCATGTAAAATGTAGTAAGAACATCTTCCGGCAGCACCGAAGTGAAACCGTAGAAGTGCAGGGTATGGCAATAAGGACAGTTTCTTTTGGGACTCTCTTGTCTTGCTCTATTAAGTCGGAAAGTGTGCCTTCTTCCCGTAGGTGGGATCGATGACATCGCAGAAATTTAAAAATAAAGATTGGAAGGCGTCCAATTACCCCCAAAATAGAGAGTCTCTATGATGTTATTTGAGCATGCGGTATCATATGTAGGTCTTCTTCACAACGTATAAATACTAGCGTAGTGCTGGCTCAGAAGGAAAGCCTCGAAGAAGGAATTTTCCTGTCGGATCAGAGCATCCAATGTTAAGTGTAACTTGCGAAAGACGCACTTTGCAGAATACAGGTAGCCTCCGCTGTCCAGTAAAAAGTATAATGTACTATTTTTGATATTCTTATCAAATTGCACACGCATAAAGTTAGAGAAATTGGGCGCAAACCAACCTGGGTAGAGAGATGTATTCTCTGTTTGCGAAAAGCGAGCTTATCAACTATTCGCCAGGAATCCAGGATGGTGACATCTCTTTAAATCATTTTGAACAAATCAAACAGAAATTCTATGCCTTGCGCACCTAGGTGTCGAAGCAGGACAAACGGGACGTCTTCCAGCCCAGTAGGCATGTTCGTGCATGAAGCAAGATTAAATCACATCTCACTCAACTTAAACGTGTTGTTGAAGGATTCTCCGCCTCTTCAGCGACACGGTGACGTGCATTTAATGATTGCAGAATAGTTCCCGACTAGGTAAAGTTGAGAAAGCGATCGCAAATGACTCCTCTACGGACGTGTAGTCCGAGATTGCGTTCCCGTTATCCTAGATAGCGAGAGGAGGGTCGTGCTAGAACTTGCCCTGAATCATTTTAACACGCTTCCACATCTCAGCAAAAAGGCTTATCCCGTTTAACGAGGACACGTATACCCTCCAACAAGTTCGGCGAGCGTGCTTTAAAATATACTAGTACCTAGCCTTTTCTCGACGAAATTCACCGACAGAGAATTCTTTCGAGCGCGGTTATAAAGCAGGTATACATATAAAATGTCTGAAGGCTGCCTCACTCTTGGTAGACCAGTTGTTTTATGAATAGTAGTTAGGCCTACATCCATGACCATGCTGGAGAATAACTCAACGACATGATCATCCCAACTAAACTGCTCAAGTTGGATAGAAAAATCAGTAATTTTCTAAAATGCGGACCACCGCGCACATTCCAAGCACAAGGCGGTTTTTCAGGCTGCAACGGGCGAGGAAATTATATTTAAATGGAAAATTGACCACTTACATGAAGGTCATCAACCACTTCAATTGCATAATCAAGCTGTGCATCTAGAGGGACAGAGGTATAGAACAAGGCCGGAAATGGAAGCTCTTCTCTGCCAGTGATGCGTCAATACATCTACATTTAGGACTCCTATCTACAGTTTGTCAATCAGGTTGCCACGAACCTGACCTCTAGGATTGATCGTGTATTCTTTTAACAAGGGATGTCTACCATTAAAAACCCAAGCTTGTAGTCACCTCGGTGACAGAACAAAATTCAAGAAAATAACAAGAAACCCTACAAACGACCTCAAATAAAAACTAAATGAGCTTATCCGGCAGCATAATGCCCTCTCCCTCTCTTACTTAAAGATACCACTCTTCGATGGTGACTACAAGCTTGGATAGGCTTATGGAAACGTTAAACCCATTAAGACAGAAAACCTCCTCCACTCAATTCTAAGTCAGACACCTACTGTGACTTACAAGCAGGTAAAATTCCTTACTCTCTCTCTTAAAGAAAGTAGAGGGAAAGGTGACGCCCCCCTTGTCGTGGGAAGAGAGCTTGAGTGTACCTTTGACTTTTCAAGCTATGTCGGCGGGAGTACCTCATCTGGGTACCCCTGGTAGGGCTTCCCTTGCCGATTTGGTCTGAAACGAGGTTCCAGACTATCGCGTCATTCTTTCCTTTTTCTACCCTATCCTTTTCTTGTTTTACTTTTATCCTATCTCCCACTTATACAAAAAAAAGGCCTACTCCTATCATGTCACTCTTTCCCTTTTTTCCCTCTATCTACATATAAAGACCTGGCAGCTACTCACACGTCAGAAGAGAGGCTTTGGAACCTCTATAAACAACGCCAATCGACTCTCACTGGTTGCGAGAGACTAGGACTAGAGGTGTCTTAGGCCTTGGGGTACGATGAATTGGATAAGGGGAGTGCCCAGTTAACCCCTTTCCTGGCGCGTAATTATTGACTGTTCCCAGTGCCCGTTGACGGGTGCTTCTGGTGGAATTGGTCAAGGGTGACGGCCCTTTGTTCCTATGTTGGTTGCCAGGCCAATAAAAAGCCTTGGGTCGAGTTCCTTGGTGTGGCGGGATATCCATTGAACGCTACTTCGAGATCCTGGCCGTTGTGAAGGGAACTAGTAGGAGTTTAGTAAGGGGCATGCTTCGTTGTTGTTCACCTGGTGACAAATCGATGGCCCCTTCGGGGACCGTCTGTGCTGCTTGGTTGGGAGCCACGGCACGCCAAGGCTTGACGACTCGGTCGGACGAACAGCAGCACATGGAGCGTGCCTTCTGGAAGACTCCGAAACGACTCCGATCAATAGGTGGGAGCAACTCACGCTGGGAGAACTCAACAAACCCCCCTTTTTACATATTGATTGGTCACAAGCATAAGAAATATAGTGTGTTCAAAATGGCAGGCAATAAAGGTCCAGCAGCGCTAAAATTTACGTGTGCCACATGTAAGAAGGACAAGTGGCGCGTTGACTTCCCGGAGGGCTGCTATGCGAAATGCCACCCAGTCAGTGTATGCACCACCTGTAACTTAAAGAAGGAAGTGGAAGAAGTAGTGGCCTACTACAGGGAAAGGACGATAGACCTCGAAAATAAAATTGAGAGGCTTAAGGAGGAGCACTCCCAGCAGATCCGCAGGCTCGAAGAGAAGTTAAACGAGCTCTTGAGTCCTGTGGCAAACATCCCCTCTACAGAAAGGCCGGGCCCGAATGTGGCAAAAACGCCGAAAGGAAAAAATAAAAAGAAAAGAAAGACGAAAAAGGGAAAGAAGAAAGAGGAAGAGAGAAATACAAGAACAAA
Organism: Ceratothoa steindachneri; assembly: GCA_963969495.1. Lineage (NCBI taxonomy): Eukaryota > Metazoa > Arthropoda > Malacostraca > Isopoda > Cymothoidae > Ceratothoa > Ceratothoa steindachneri. The sequence continues at coordinate 117,945,628 of OZ018326.1, forward strand.
AGGTAGAAGTTATTGAAAAGGATGACAAGGGGTAAAAGATGATGGAGAAGAAGAAGAAGAAGAAGGAAAAAAAAAGACTGAAAAGACCATGACGGAGAAGAGAGAGGAATCGGAGAGCTTGCCTCCGAAAATAAAGTCTCCAAGCTCAGCAGGAAAATGTGCCAGGGTCAGCCTTGTGGGTGATTTCCAGGCACGGGGCCTGCAGCCCCTACTAGCGGCCCACTTTCGCACAAGCGTTAAGGTGAGCTGCCTCCCAGGCTGTGGGAATAAGCAGATAAGAGCTGAGGCCGAGAAGTCTCAGATTTCTGAGACTTCATTCGATGCCTTTATAGTAAGTAGGACCGACCTCTACCTCAGAGGAGGTAGGGTAGGCCCTACAGGCGAGATTATGAAGACGGTTATGGGCACTGTCAACGACTGTGGATTAAAAACTTACAGACGCGTCGTGGTGGGGATGCTCCCAAGGTGGGGTCCAAGCCGGACTGCCCACTTGAGAAACATGTCGCTACACCGGCGCCTTGCAGACCTCTGTACGGCGGAGGGTGTCTTTTTTGTCGACCCATACGCCGTATTCTATGGTGAAAAAGACCTCTACCAAAGGGATGGGGTGCACCTCTCCTTTAAGGGCAAGGCTTTCCTAGCCAACCTCATCCATGATGTCGTGGAGCGCACCCAAAGGAGTGTCCGGCCCATTGGGAAGGCGGACGTACGCCAGTACGCCCAAGGCACTCCCCAAACAACCTTCTCGGAGGTTGTCAAAAATGGTGCCACCGCGACAACCAAGAAGCCTGAAAAAGGAAGAGTATAGAGGGTCCTACATTAGGGGACTCCCTGACCTGAAAGTCCTTCTGTTCGATGCGAGGTCCATCAGGAACAACTTCCCTGAGCTCCGTGGCCTCGTAGCGACGAAAGAACCCCAAATGGTAGCCATGAGAGAATCGTGGTTAAAAACATCAAACCGAGACATTGAAGGTGAATTCACGGTTCCTGTCTACCAACTCTTCCACAAAGATAGGCCAGACAGAGAGAAAAGCGGGGTAATGGTAATGTTGTATGTCAAGATACAATAAAATCTACGAATTTCAACATTATATCCCATTACGAGCTTCTAGGCGTTGACCTAGAGATAGGTCCTGTCAGATACAGGACCCTGCTGCTTTACAGACCCCCTTCTCAACCCGTTGAGAAGAACAGGGAACTGTACCAGCTGCTTGGTGAGATTGATCAAGCAGAATGTGCATCGTTATGGGCGACTTCAACAGCCAAGTCGACTGGGAAACGAGAGCAGCCTGTGGCGAGAGCGCGCTACTCTTGGAGTTCGCCAACAACTAGTTCCTCACTCAATGGGTCAGAGAACCGACGAAAGGAGACAATATCCTCGACTTGGTCTTCACCTCTGAGAATGATATCGTTTAGGATCTGTCTGTAGGCGAAGAGCTCGGTGGCAGTGATCACCAGCTAATTAGATTAACCGTCAAGATCCCGAAGGTAAGGTCTGTTGCCAGTCAATCAAGGAAACTTGACTTGAGAAGAGCAGACTTTGCGAGCCTTCGTGCTGGGCTGACTGATGTAAGGCTAGCGGTATGCGAAGTTGTTGAGGATTCGTGGAACAATTTCAAAAATAAGTTCATGAGTCTTCAATCAAGTTGCATTCCTCTCAAATGCCTCCGTCGGTCTTCTGTCTAACCAAAGTGGTTTAATCGAGAAATCGGCCAACTGCTTAGGGAGAAGAGAAATGCGTACCGGTGATCGAAGATCTCGGGTGCCTTTGACGAGTACCGGAGGCTAGACAAAAAAGTGAAGTCCAGCATAAGGATGGCTAAGCGGTCTGAGAAACTCCGAGTGGCGAAAGTCTGCAAGGAGAATCCCAAGGAGTTCTTTGGCTATGTAAATAGCCGTAAACCAATCCATAGTAGGATTGGGCCCTTACTGGACGAGGAGGGTGCATTAACTCAGTCAGATGCAGAAAATGCTAACTTGCTCAATGAATACTTCTCTTCAGTGTTTACTAAAGAGTGTGGTCCCACCCCCCACCCCACGGATTCCTACTCGGGGGAAAAGCTAGAGGTAATGGACTTCACCAAAGGAGAAATAAAGAAAAAGATCGCTGACCTAAAGACGAATTAGTCCCCTGGACCGGACGGGTTTCTATTCAAGGTGTTGAAGGAAGTGTGCGATGAAGTAGCACGACATCTGTGCGCTATCTTTAACACGCCAATCCTGACCATATGCGTTCCTAGAGACTGGTGTGAGTCGGAGGTGACTCAGATCCTTAAGAAAGGAGACCCCAGCCATTCGTCAAACTACCGACCCATCAGTTTGACTTCGATAGTCGGTAAATTCATGGAAAGCATGATAGTGGACAAGATAACGTCTATTTAGAGTCAAACCTGCTACTGAAGAGTTACCAGCACGGCTTCCGAAGGCAACGGTCATGCCTGACGAACATTGTAGAATTCTTCCACTTCGTGTTCAGTGAGCCTGATCGAGAAAAGACGGTGGATGTTGTGTACCTTGACTTCCTAAAGGCCTTTGACAAGGTACCACACCGCCGCCTTCTCCGGAAAGTGCGTGCGCAGGGCATAGACGGCAAGGTAGCAAGTTGGATAGAGAGCTGGCTAAGTGACAGACGGCAACGAGTAGTGGTCAATGGACAGGCATCTGAATGGGCGCCCGTATCTAGCGGTGTCTCTCAAGGTTCCGTCCTGGGACCACTACTGTTTATTATCTATGTCAACGACATGACCGGAGACATGGTTCCTAAAATCTCCAAATTTTACGACGACACCAAGCTTGGTATCAATGTGGCAAAGGAGGGAAACACTGCCAGCCTCCAAGAGGACCTTCAAAGGATTGGGGAGTGGTCGGACACGTGGCAAATGCCTTTCAACGTGAACAAATGCAAAGTAATGCATATCGGCCACCAACACCCCAAATTTTAGTACTTTCTCAAGGGAACTGCCCTTGAATCAAGTGACACTGAGAAGGACTTGGGTGTTACTATCACTAGCGAGCTCAAGTTCTCGAAACAGTGCATCGAGGCAGAGAAGAAAGCCCAAAGGATTTTAGGCTACATAAAGCGCCAGTTTGGATACCGTAAAAAGGAGATAGTACTTTGTCTGTACAACTTCCTGTTCCGGCCGCACCTGGAGTATGCCGTACAATTTTGGAGTTCTTCGTTTCGAAAGGACATCGCAAGGTTGGAACGCGTACAAGCTAGGGCAACCAAACTGATTTCCCCTATCCGACATAAAAGTTATGAGGATAGACTAAGGGAATTAGATCTGTTCTCGCTGGAAACCCGTAGACTGCGTGGTCAGCTCATCGAAGTTTTCAAAATACTTCGAGGGTTCGACAATGTTGACTAGTGGGATATTTTCAGACTGAGTGAGAACAGAACGCGCAATCACGACTTCAAACTTGAACTGAAGCGTTACAACCGCAATCTGTGTCGAAATTTTTTCCCCTACAGTATTTGCGGTAAGTGGAACGCACTTCCAGGGGAAGTTGTCAACAGTGAATCTGTTGACCAGTTCAAGTCAAGACTAGACAAAGTCTTGAAAAGTGGCCGTTTAGGGACTCAAAACAATTGAGCACCTATGTGCCTACTCGATTGCTAGTCCAAAGGTACCCTCTTTGAATGGACCGTAAGGTCTCTGAAGGATACTTCCTTTTCTTGTAACTCTTTGTTACTCCTTGTACCATCTCCCCATAGCTTTTGCTCAACTGAGAATTTTCTCAACATCCTGGAGGTTTTCAACCTAGCTGCCCACATGGCATCAATGGATGTCGAATCACTGTTTACTAACGTGCCAGTAGACGAAACTACAAACCTTATCTGCAGAAAAATTTACCACACCGAAGACATAACACCTCTTCCATCCAAGAACTAATCGTACGGCAACTACTAAGGGCGTGCACCAAGAAGGTTCCATTTTTTTGGACCCGACGGGTCTATGTGCGTCCTGATTGATGGGTTTCCTACTTGCCGTTTTATTTGCTGATTTCTACATGGAATCGGTAGAAAATGCCATTTTCGAAAATAACCTCACCCTCAAACCTCCTATCTATGTCCGATATATTGACGATATTTTCCTGGACATGCAGAACCCCGAAAATCTACTTACACTTATCCAGACCTTCAAAAATAACTTATCACTCAACTTCACACATAAGAACGAAGAACAGCCTGCAATCCCATTCCTTGATGTTCTCGTTCGTTCTTCTCAAGAGCGCTTCATGACAGAAGTATACATCAAGAGTACAGTTTTAGGTTTTTGCATGAGTGGTTCTTCAGAGTGCCCCATAAATATAAGAGATAAGTGATTAGCGCCTTCGTGAACAGAGCATTCTCGCACTCTTCCAATTGGGTAACGATTGGTGCTGAGCTTAAGCGAGTGAACCAGCTCATTGTGAACAATTGACATTCACAAACCGTATTCGCCTCAATCGTTAAGCGGAAGATAAACTCTACTCTAGTCCAAACGGCCAAACTAGAAAAAAACACATCAATAGATATATACTACCATGCAACAATGAACACAGACTACAAGGAAGACGAGAAGATCCTTAAAGCCATTATACACCGCAACGTTTCCCAATCCAACCCCGAGCATAAAATAAACTTGGTTAGCATATTGTATGAATACTCGGGCAATATCGGTGACTGCGTTCACCACAACTCTAAATACATAGGGATGACTTCTCAAACATTGTCGTGCAGGTTGATGATGCACCTCGAGGACGGGGCTACCAAGTGACGCCGCAACGCATCATATGTCAATTACAAGAGAAATGCTCACCCACCCAAAACACCTCCATCATTTTCAGTGATCCTGACCGCCCAAGAAACCAAATGGCCGAGGCAGTTATAAACTGCCAAAGAAGACCTTCAATCAATACCTCCAACCAGAGACTATCCTCTCAACGACTCGCCGCCCGAATCTGTAACGCTTCCTCATGGAACCAGAATTCTTAAACCTTTTCCTACTTTTGTTTATACTCAACATCAATTTTTTGTTCTCGAATATATTTTCTAAACATATCCATGTATTTTCATGTTAGTTGATTCAAGTTCAAGTTCAAATTTATTAAAGTGATGAAATGTGTGGTAGGTTTTCGTAGGTGTGAAATTGTTTACTAGTTTGACTTAGGGTTGTTTGTTTAATTTTTCTTTATCCTCCCTCAATAATAATGCTGACCAAGACGTTTAGGTCCTCCCACTGTTTTATAACTTTTGTTTTTAGTCGGTTCTTCCATCGTGGCTTGCAAGCCTTTCAAGTTGTTTTATTGCTAACTATTCTTTCCTCGTTATATATGGATATTTTTGCCTCTTATATTTTTACTTTTTAACTTTGTTATCTATTTATTTATTTTATTCTTTATTTTCTTTGTATTTAAATTTTATCTTGGGCACTTTGCCTCTTTTATATCTATGCCTGTAGTTATTTAATTTATCTTTCTCTTTTTATTTTCGTTGATTTTTTTATTTAATTATTCATTTCTTAATTTTATTTCAAATCTTAGTTTGGGCACTTCGCCTCTTTTTGTTTACGTTTTTTTTATATTGATGTTAAACTATCTTATCATGTTATTTTAGTTAACTTTGTTGATTATTTACTCTTCTCTTCTATTTATTTTAATTTGATTTTAGCTTGGGCACTTTGCCTCTTTTTTTATACTTTTTTTTGTTCTTTCTCCTCTTTTTTAGTTAAAGTTTGATTTGGGCACTTCGCCTTTTTTATTAAAGTTTATTGCCTTTTGTTTATTGTTTTTATTTGTCTTGTTTCGATTTTTGTATCATTGTTAGGTGTAGATAGGTTTATATGTATTTTCTCTTGCACAGTTTCTTCCGCTGGGGAATAGAGCTGTTCTTTCTACTGTGCCTTGTCGAATTGGGGTATGTCTTGGTTATTGTTGATTGCTGGGAATGTTTCTTTTTCTAGTTTGCCCTAGCCTCTGGATCTCCATATTGATCGGTTTGAGTCCGGTTCTATCGTGTAGACCGATTGTCGAATACGGTCGATCCTTTTCGTGCCAGTTATAAACAGTGTGGCTTGATTCTGTACCCTCAGCATCGTCCTGTGAGAGGTACAGCTTGCCACCTGCGTAACCACAGCTGGATACACCAAGACAGAGCGTACCAAGGCCGTGTAGAATTTCCTATTATTTCCACGATCAAGCTTCTAAAACGGTATAGTTTCTTCAGCTTTCTTTTGGCTAGAGAGACTCTGTTGTTTATGTGGGCTTTGTATCCTGATTTGTAAAGAGGTAAGCTCAGGACGTTTCTCACGTTAGAGTACGGAAAAATTTCATCCTCAACGAGGAGGTTGTCTATTTTCCGGCGGTTCGTCTTGCTTTTCCACTTTTTTTTATAACGGTTGATGTTAGCAATCTCTGCAGCTGTCGCCCTTGCTTGAACTCCAGCGGTCCTGATGGGACTCGAAACGATTTCTGTGATATTTCTGCGAATTATAGATACATCAAATCGTTTTTCACTGGGTCAGGGAGATTTATTGTGTACACAAGGTACAGCAACGGACTCAGATAGCTGCTTTGTGTAATTCCCGCCTCGAGTTCGAATTCAGGCCCTTTGTAGCCATGGATCGCGATTTGGGCTCTCCTTTCCATGACATAGTCAAAGAAGACCCTTTCCAGGATTGGGTTTAGCTGGAGGTTGAGGATCCTGAATTGTAGCCCTCTAATTCGAACCTTATCAAAGTCCTTCTTTACATCCCGCAGCACCACGTCTACGTACTTTCTATCAGCTTTGCTGCATACAAGTTTTTCCGGGAGGAAGGCGAGTGCGATCTCCATTCCTCGTATCCTCTTTCGGCTAGTTATTCTTGAAGACGGTCAGCCAGGAGCTTCTTGTTGATTTTCGCAACGAATACTAGCAGGGAGATTGGCCTGTAATTGAGCAGTTCATCAAGGAGCTTTCCTCCCTTAGGTATGAAGATTATTTTGCTAATCTTAAAACCATCAGGGAAGTAACCCGTGTTCAGGGAAGCGTTATAAATATTTGATGATTCTGTCAATGATCTGCTCTCGAGCATTAATCAAGTTGATTTTGGTGATGCCCGTCCAGCCTGATGCCTTTTCTTCAGAGGATCTTAAAATGATCATGACATCCTTAGGTGTTATGAAACGACCATGGCCCGCCATTTCCCTGGCTTAGTCTACTTGATGTTGTGGGTGCGTGCTGTGTATAATCGGATTCAGGTCTTCGATCAGTTGACCTTTGAATTCCTGGTGGAACTACTCATTTTCCTCTGGGGTAATACTGAAGACTTTTTTTCCAATCATTCCTAAATCTGTCTTCTAGAAACACAGGGTCCTCTATTTTATTTCCGTTCTCTTTTATTCGAGCCTTCGTTTTTCCGGTTAGTTCTTTTGATTTCTTAATTTAACGCCAGAATTCAGCTATGTTTAGCTCGCTCTCAGATATGGCTATCAACTTGTTCCAGATTTCCTCTTGTTGGAAATTTATAGTCTTTTTTAGTTCGATGCTTAGGCGCCGAAGAAGTGAGTTTCTTTTCCGATTAGGACCTTCCCGTTTTATCTCTTTATACACTTCCCTGTAAATACGAGCGATCTCCCTCATCTTCTCTGTCCATCTGGGCTGAGGAGGGATTTTGTATAGTCCGTTTCATTATAATAATGTTCAAACTATTTTTAAACATAAAGCTACCATATATTTTTCTAGTTTGTTGATTGGTCCATTTTCTTACGGTAATGTTCAAACATATTCAATATATTTTCCTCTAATATCTCGTTTACCATTCTGATATATAGACTGATGGAATTTCTTGGGCATAAGTCAGCAACCGGCGAAGGCGGAAAGGTTTTGGTTAAGGCGGCAAGGTCTGGCCAAAATAGGCTAGTAAACGCCTCCAAAACCGCTTCCTCTCAACGAAGAGGAAGCTACTACAAATAGATGAAGAAAGATAGGCCACACCAAGAGAAGCTGCACCATTTTACCCCTTTTTATCATCTTTTTTTAGGCTAGGCTTTTAAGAAGATGACCTGGTAAAACCATCTCCCCCCCCTTCTGCTTCACAGCGGCCCCACGGAGGGAAATCGCCGTACACAGCCTCACCCAACTATGTCAAGAAGCTTGACTGGACAAAGGACGGAATGCAACCTCCGTTGCTTATATCTGTGGAGGTCCATCCCAGGACCAAATAGGGACACGTAACCGCCTCTGTGTATGGTGGAAGAAGTCGCAATTCAAACACCCCCAGGGAGCAGCGTTGTCAATGAGTCCGTCAGTAGTCATTCCCTGGGAGGATCCCACCCAGTCTCACACATACTCAATAATCCATCATCTCATGATAATGCGCCATTACCACATTCATCCCAACATTCACTAAGGCGAATACCTCCAGGGTTCAAGGTTCCTTAAAAAGCGGGGGGGGATGTCACCCTAGGAAAAAATACTTTCAATACACACATACTGATCACAGAATTACACACCGCATAATAGAACTCTCTTACCCTACGTGCTTGCCTCACAAAGAACCACAAGTGGGCTCACCCTCAGCAACATGGCAATGGATCCGGCCACACGAATACCCCTCATGGTAATGAATTGCCAGGCCAAACCGGAAAGAGGCAGAGTTTTCGAAACTATCTTCGGAAAACTCAGCGTCGCTGTCATTCGCCTAATAGACACCCCAACTGGTTACTTGGCGATCCGCGAGAGGGAGAAGGACATCGAGACGATCAGCATGGAAGATGGCCTTCTCGCACTCCAGGAGATAAACGTCCAGCCCGAAGTTCCACCCCAAATCCAGGCCCACCGCAGCATGATTTGCTTCGACTCGATCCGTGGATAGGTGATCGCACAAAGGAGAAATTATCAGAAGAGATAGAGGCCAATCAGAGCTGGGCTAAAGTTTCTCAAATAGTGAAGTTCAGAAATCGAAGAGAGAACCAAGAATACACTCATGTATTCAAGGTGATCTTCAAGGAGACTGAGATGGCTCAGAAGGCCAAAGAAAAGGGTCTGTTACTCTTCCACGCAAAGATCAGTGGAGACCAGATCGATCGTTAAGAATTCACGCCAGTGCAGATGTGTTTCTGCTGCTATAAAATGGAGCAAAACTCCACAAAAGATTGTTAAGCAGCAGAGGAGACATGCTCCAAGTGAAGTGAAAGGGGTCACGGGTAGAAAAAATGCATGAAGACAGGAAGTGTGTCAACTGCGGGCAGGACCAGAGAGCACTAGCCGTGGCTTGCCCCATGAAAAGAAACATAATATAAAGAAAACGAGCCTCAAAGAAAGAGGAAACACAGAGGAGGAGGACAACGTCGTATGCCTAAGCAGCAAAAATGTCCCACTCTACACAATCCCTGACAAAACGTACATCAAACTTGAGAACGAGGAGTCAACGAAAATTCTTACCTGCATACTTTATGCGCACGTAAGAAATCCCACGAATCCAGGCACATTCTCCAGTGAGCTCAACTTGATGCTCAAAAAGAACAATCTGAGTGAGATGTGGTTCCCAGAGAACCCTCCCTCAGGGAATGTTCTGCAATTACAATTTTCCCCAAAGGTAAATGAAGAGGTAGTTGCAGCCACGTCTCCCAGTCCAGCTGAAATAACGAACTCACACCACAAGGATCAAGGGCAAGAAAGAGGAACCCACCAGGAGACTTCACCCCAGAATTGTAGCCAGAAAAGCGAAGGAAGAAAAAGCGAGAAAAGCTGCCACAAACGAACTCCATAGAAGGGAATGTCAAACTAAAAGTGACGCAGACTCGGACAGCGACAGTACAATGACCGAACCCTAAAAAGGAAATATCACTAAAAGAACAAAAAGTAAAAAAAAACAAGCGTAGGTATGACGGTAGGGAACTAGGTCTGAAGGCTTACGCTTCTGACAAGACCCCCTTCCCTGTACAAATATCCATCTCGGGCATCACCAAAGGCATTAAGAACCAAAAACTCAGATGGACAATAACAGAATCGGAAGACGAAACTGAAGTTGCGGCAGCACTTTACCCAGGTAAAGTGAAACTCGACAACGGCCATGGAAGACTTGAATACGAAGAGAGGAAAGTTTGGAAAGCACAAGGAATAAGCAACACACTCTGGAAGTAGACACAAAACATGAAGAACATTAACAACACTGTATTTTTTTTTACATGCGTCAATATACCACTAATTAAAAGGCAAGAACAGCAGCCAAATTTTGATTTTGCTGTGGTAAAATTACTAGAAGTCTTAGTCCTGAGTCAGGTTCTCTCGTTAGTTATTTTCTTTTTCTGGGGTGCATAATTAATTGAAACCTTTATTAAGTTTTCTTTTTGGTTCACTGTTAATTACTTGTTCTGGTAAGCTTTGTCGTGTGCCGAAAGAGGAACGCAGCATATTCAGGATGTCTTCGTTTGATCGTTTTCATAAGCAGGGACAGATCCTAGGACTATCAGGAAGGGATTTAATCGCTGACGTTCAAGAGGAAGAACAAAACAAACGGTCAGAAAGGAAAGCACAGAGATAAGCAAAGGAAGGAACAAGCACAGAGAGAACAAAGGAAAGCACAATCACAGAGAGAATCAGAAGAAAGAGAGAGCTAATACGACAGCACGAGATAGAATTAAGCCGTGATCATGTCGAAATGACTTCTGTGAGATCATGTAACCATCAGCCACAAACACCCCCGTTAAAACTCCCCGCGTATAAAGACGTAGAAGAGTTTTGTTCTTATCTGACCCATATTGAAAACCTTTTCGAAGTAAAAAAAAATCTTCATTTCTCTGCCCTCAGAAGCAACTCTGGATTATTCAACCCTAAATATAGAGCACCTTTTTGCTATTAATATGAATCCGGAGTTATATCTAGTTAGATTCCGCTCGGCTAGGATACAGCCAGGACAAACATTTAAGCAATTTGGGTACACCCTTCGCTGCAATGTACAGTTCTGGCTGGACTCGTCACAAGTGACTAACGACTTTATTTTAAGGGATTAACTCATGGCTACCCCCAAAAAATTGAATGCCTTCGTATCAGATAAAAGAGCTTCATCGTTTAATGAGTGTGTAGAGGAAGCCGATATTAACGCCTACAGCTACGACCTATAACACTAGGAGATCAAAAAGAGTCCCTCACCGCCCCCCAAACAAGTTTGGGCCTAGTAACTTCCATGCTAAGAATAATGGTAGCTTCGTGAAGATTTAGGCACCCCATAAGCCCAAGCCTCATGCTCAGCGTGAACAAAAAGACGCAAAGCCTCCAACATTCCCTTCTACGCCGTCTCACCACCCGCGTAAACCCATCGTATGCTTTATGTGTGGCACTCCTGGCCACCTTAATTATAACTGCGCCCAGAACTAGCAGCTAAGAACCACCCTTAATCAATAGGTCCACCAGATAACCGCTTCTCTTCCCCCTAACTTTTTTGCCTCGTCATCGCAGTCACCACCTGCCCCCACTAATTCTGATTAACAGATAAATTTCCTGTTCAAAAAGAGCTCCCTCGGTGGGCTCAAGTTTGAGAACGGAACGATAAATGGGTGCCGAGTGTTAACCCTTGTAAGAGACACGGGTTGCACATGTATAGTAGTCTCGGACACGCTTTTGACCCAAGTAACTCCTCTGCATAAGAGACTTGCGATCGTTCACGACTTATTAGGTCGTGCCACTAAGTCCCTTATGGTAAAGTGCTACATAGAGTGTCAGTATTTCACTAGATGAGCCGATGTTGTCGCCGCCACGATAAGGTGTTGCTCTGTTCTTATCGGACAGAGTGCGTAGCTCTCCCCATAACCAATCGCGCAACCAGTGATCACCGGGGCCAAGCTGCGAAAAATACCGTTACCAGGGTAGCTTCGAGTTATCCATCCATTTTCAGTTTGCTGAAGCTTAAAAGAAATGCGCTTCTTTGCACCCGTGTGGGAGAAGTCCAGAAGAAAGGAGCCCGAAACCGTTTGAGGAAATAGAAGAATTGACTAAATAGAAAAAGATTCGTTGCTACATCGATCTCTTGTCGGACCAGATAACGCCCCGATCCCTACCCTGTGTGTAGTCAGGATGTATGTACGTCACGTTCTGCAGATGGCTCACGACGGATTAATGGCTGGGCATTTCAGTCATAATAAGACGGCCCTGCGCGTCTTCAAATATTTCTTCTGGCCAAGCGCTGTCAAAGAAATATCAGACTTTTGCAATTCCTGTGACATCTGTTAAAAGGTCACTGCCAGATGCCGTGTTGCCCCCGCTTCCCTGCAGAAGACCCCAATCATGTCTGAACCCTTTTTCAGGGTCGCGATCGATTTGTTAGGCCATTTCCATCCCCTGTCTACTGAAGGACTTTCCTATAATTTGACCCTAGTAGATTGTGCCACTCGTTTCCCGGATGCGATTTCCTTGAAGAACATTGATAGTATTTCGTGGGCAAATGCCTTAATTTCTATTTTTTCCCGAGTAGCAATCCCGAAAGAGATTCTATCGGACAGAAGCCGTCAATTCACTTTAAAATTGATGGAGTATGTAGGAAAGCTCCTGTTGGACAAAGCACTTTTCTCAACCCCTTATCACCCCACGAGAAATTAAACGGGACTCTTAAATCAGTTCTAAATAAATTGTGCCATGCCCAACCGCAAGAATGGCACCGCTACCTCCCTGTGGCTTTATTTGCGTGTCGATAAATCCAACACTGAATGCTGGGATTTTCCCCGTTCGAGCCTTTGTACGGACGAAACGTCCGCGGGCCGATGAGCATCCTAAAAGAATATGCTCAAACCCGCAAGCTTAAGGAGAAGATTAAATCTTCCTACGCTTATATATTGGATTTGCGACCTCGCCTAGAAAATTATGCAGACCTCACCTTTAAGAATTCTGGGGTGAATATGGAAAAATACAGAACCTATTTTGACATCAAATCCAAAGCACGGAAAATCGAAGCAGGCGACGAAGTACTACTTCTGTTGCCCTCCTATCTCATTGGAAACGACCCTTTCCCGAGGCCCGGTCCACTACTTAATTCGGACCTCTTCAAGTAATAAGGTGTACCACGTCAACCTGTTAAAAAGGTACCACCGACGCGCGTGCGTTAATAATGTTGTCGCTTTAGACCAAGAACTCGTCTTAGAAGCAACTTACCCGGTCGAACCGCTTTGCCTCGTTCAAACGGTCTGCGGAGAAGCAGACAACGAATACCCTTTGCCGTATCTTCCTTCCCCCAATCTATCTCAGTTCCAGAGCTTGATTTTAACCCCCGTTTCCAATCCATCGAGAAGACTCAATTCGCAAGCCTCCTAAGTGAATTCTCGGACGTAGTCTCCGAATCTCCAGGTTGTTAAACCCAATTTACTCATGAGATTGTTTTAAAAACGCAAAAACCAGTAAGAACTAAGCGTTATTCTATACCAGTTCATTTACACCCCTCGTTTAACGCCGAAGTAGAAAATTTTCTCAGGTTGGAGATCATCGAGCTTTCTTCATCTGACTTTGTGCACCGATTGTGATGGTCAGAAAGGTTGATCAATCATTTAGGATATGATTTGACTTTCGCAAATTAAATTCAGTCACCCAGTTCAAAGCCGAGCCCATACCTTTGATTGATTAAAACCTACATCCTTTTGAAGATTCATAAATCGTCTCCAAAATTGATCTTTATAAGGCCTACAATCAGATTTTGCTGTCCGAATCTTCTAAGCACTTTACAGCTTTTGCTACAGAGAAAGGCTTAATGCCATTTCCCCCTTTTCCCTTTAGTTTAGTATCTGCGTGGGGAAACAACAATCGAATGATGCGTCGAATTGTAGACCACCCAGTCAGTGTAACCTTTTATTTTGACAACGTGTAAGTTGCCATCCGTACATGATAGCAGCACATACAGTTCCTTCGCACTTTGTTACTCCGTTTGCGCACACACATAACCACGATAAGCCCGTCGAAGTGTCATTTGGCATATAATACGATTAAATATCTTGGTTTTAAGATAAAAAATAACCAGATTGTTCCCCAAGAAGACAAAATTAAAGTCATAGATGAAGTGCCGCTTCCCCCCGGAGGAAAAAGCATCTGCGGTCATTGATAATTATACTTCATTAAACAGGCGCTTCGTTCCCAATTTCCACACTATAGCGACACCCAATAACGATATGTTAAAGAAAATGGGCCTGATCCTGACAGTTAGACTTGCCCCGCGGTGTCTAGCTTTAACCAGGTGAAGGAGAAACAGATCTCTGCTCCTATTTTGAGACTTCCAAATCCAAACAAAATTTTTGGATTCGTACTGATTCCTTTCGTGATGATATAGGTGGTGCCCTCATGCAGTATGAAAAGATGGAAGTGGATATCCCGTTGCGTATGCGAGCAGGAAGCTGTCTGTCCTCGAGAAGACTTACGCTACCACTGAACTCGAGGTATTTGTTATAGCACGGTCAATTCGACCTTTTAAAAGGTGCCTTATAGGAGCCAAATTCGTAATTGAGAGTGAACATAAGCCATTGTCGTACCTTCGTAATTCCAAGAGTCAAAATGGAAAACTAATGCGTTGGAGTCTGTTGCTCATGTAATATCAATTTCGTATTGTGTATATCAAAGGTACTCAAAATTGTTTAGCGGATAGTTTAGGTAGAAATCCTCTAGAAGACCCTATTGCCATAAATTAAAGATACCATTAGCGTATCTGATTGTAAATATGTTTGCTGATTTGTTTTTTATATAGGTTCATTGTTTGAAGTGTTGTATAATTATTATCTGTTGTAGTGTGTCTTTAGTAATGGTTCATTTATTTTTTTAGATACTCAATGTGTTGCATAACTTAATTTTAATTTTGGTTTATTTTTTATTGTACCTCTAGGTATAGTCTGAAGTAATTATTATTATTTGCTAACCCCGCTCATGTCCGAATTTTTTTTGTATCTCGTTGCACTAAATCAATTTTCATAGCATCTCCGCATTGAAGAAAAATTAGTTTGAGACATTTCCTTTCACACCTGACTTGTAGGGCAAAAAATGTCCTACTAAAAAGTAAAGAGTGTGGAAGAATGAGAGAGAGAAGGAATCTCCCCTCTCTCCTGACTTCCCCAGTTCGCTATTGACCGCTGTAAATTCCTTTTCCCTGTATACTGAGAAAATTAGAACAATGGAAAGACCATTAAAGGGGCATCGCAACTTCTCGCTATGGGCCCTTTTCGCGACCAAAGGCAATTGAGTAAGTCTGTTGGCGATGAATCTTTCTCCCCATCTAGATAATTTCGGAGTATATATTAGACAATTAAGAGTTCACATGCAAATTGTGTCTGGAGCCGCCTTCCAGTACGTTAGCCGTAACGTCTTCGTTAGTCGAGAGTAAATCGACTACATTCTCGTCCAGAGATGATATGAGTGATTCTCGAAGAAGCGTGAACGTTAATATTTAATTGCATTGCCATTTAACTCGCCCTATATGTGTATGTAAACATTAGTCCTATTAAAGTATATTTTTGTAGTCCTGTTTTAATATTCCTTGGCCTAGCAACTGTGTATTTAAAGCACTCTTAGAACCATCCCCAGGTAAAGCCTTAATTCCGGTCCGCCAGTATGCCAGTGTGCGTATAACTGCGTATACTTGGTCATACCACGACACGCTCCGCTTCTAGGAGAAGGCCTGTGTAGCGTGCGAGAAGTTCAGGAGAGCGGCTTAAATGCTTTGCTTAAATAAGTCTTTTTGGGTACTCTGGATGGCCGAGTGCTTTAAGGCTCTGGCTAACGTTAGGCTGTCTAGCGACGCAGGGAGCGCTTTCTAAACTCGTTTCACTATGTAAAGGAATCCCCTTGAATAATATTATTTCCTACTAAGACAGTATTTTGGGATAGAAAAAGAGCCGTTACTCCCCTCCCCCTACCTTCGACCTCTCCTTCATTTGACCCCCGCCAGGTTCCCATTAAATTTACACCAAAGTTTTCTCTTGGTCGTCTCACCCTTCCCCGCTCCCTCGAAAAGAGAGACTGCTTTGTAGCCTCGCCGTGAAACTGCGTTTATGGCCCCGCCGCTGTCGCCCGTCTGACTGCTGATCCCAGCAGTTGACACTTTTTTGTAAGGAAGCGCTGGGTTCATCTCGCCCAAAAACGAAGGTTAAGAAGGTCACACTCTCTCTCTCTCTGTTTTGAATAGCTTCAGGTATATATACCCCCAATCCAGGCTGACGGATAGATTTAGTTAGACGTGACTTCCCCGAAAGGAGTGCAATTCAACGAGCTTTCTCCCAAGAAGTGTGAGTGGCGGTCGTAAGCCACGGAAGAGCTGGACATCACCCCCATGTCTTCGGGTCAAGGAGAAGAGTCTCGTGGGCCAACGTCAGTCTTTCTTACCCGTCTTCGGACCAAGGATTGGAAAAGCCGTCCTCCCAAGTACGTTTGGTGACCTCTCACCACATGAGGCCTATTAGCTCGCTCATTTTGAGTGTGGAGAAGTCATCCCCCCCCCCCCTTCGAAGTTAGTTTGGTGACCCCTGAGAACAGAAGGCCCGCATCTGGTGACCTTTTACGACAAGAGTTCCATTAGCTCGCTTAAGCCGTGTGTGGAGAACTTGCCTCCCTCCCCTTTCGAAGTTCGTTCGATGACCCCGTGAGGACAGGAGGGACGCGTCTCGCAAACGCGAGCTCGAGTAGAGTAGCCCCCATCTGCCGTGGCTACTGTGGCTACCCTCCGTGAGTAATCAAGGACGCTAAGACCTCCCCCTCTTTGCTCCACCTCACCAATAATAACCATTCCTTAACTACGGTTATCTAATTAGTATTCAGAACTTAAGTCCGTCTCATTTTATGTACCATTTATATATATATATTTATATATATATATATATATATATATATATATATATATATATATATATATATATATATATATATATATATATATATATTTATATATATTTATATATATATATTTATTGTTGTCCCCTTTTAGTCGTGTGTTTTAAAAGTCTATTTTTGTGTTTGTTTTATTGCTTGGTTCCGCAGCTGCCGCTATCTATTAAATCGCACTCTTAGAAACAATAATAGTTGTCTCCTTGCTTGGCCTACTTTATTGCCTGTTTGCGCATATTCACGTACACTTGCCATACCTCGACACACTACTTTTCTTTCTTTATTTTCTTTGCCCCCTTTCATACTCTAAGCGATTTACAGTCATTCTTCGTACGGTTTGTTTCGAATCCCATAAAATAGTACATATATTAGCCGTACATTGCACTCTTTCTAACTGCGCTATATCCTTGTTTAGGTAGGTAGCACAAATTTAAACCGCATATTCTATGTGTAGGCGCACGTAAGATTATATCTTTCGATTTGAAAGTAACATTCCGAGCGATATATTGGAGCATTTGGTTTGCTTTCTTACAAGCTCTACGCCTTGATTCGATACTTTAAGGTCCTCTGAGATTATAATCTACGGGTCTTTTTCTAAGTTAACGGAGTTGAGGATTTGACCTTCAAAATGGTTTTCGACTTTTAAGTTATGACATCCTAAATACATGACCTTGTATTTATTTACCTATGCTGAAGCCCATCTGCCATTTGTTAGCCCCTTCGACAATTTTATCAATGTCTCTTTGTATTTGCTCTACATCGGATCTAGAAAGTGCTCGACCTTCTAGCTTCATTTTATTATCAAATTTAGAAATCCTCCTAATCACTCCATTATCAAAATCGTTAATGTAAACAATAAATATTAATGGTTCCATAACTGACCCCTGAGGAACGCCGCTAGTGATAGCCCCACTTTAAACGTGCTTCATTTACGAAAACATGCTGTGTACGGTTTAGAGCGTTTTTAATCCATTTGAGTATGTTTACCCTCAATCCAAAGTGTCTAATTTTCGAGTTGATCACCAAGAGAAATAATTATATTGAGTAGGTTGGTTTTCTAAAAACTGAACTCGAAATGGTTTAGTCTGATCATGCAATCTTTATGTCCAGAAATAAAAAAGAATCATTCGTTTCATGTAAAATTGTAAATTTAATTTTAGGAATAAATAAAAGCATCTTTAATGGGTCAGTAACGAGTTAGGTACTTCTCTACTCCGTAGCAAATTCTACAGTTAATGATAAAAATATAATTATTCTCCTATATCTGCGCTGAAAAGATTCTGAGTTTGAATGCAAACAGTCCAGGTTCTTTGGCCTTTTTCCATTCTAGCTTCAGTGAAGTTTAGCGCGATTAGGTTAGTCTGTTTGATTTAATTTACGATTTAAATAATTTTGCCCATTTTTATTTTTTCCTCGATTTCTTCCTTTAATGCTTGTTCAGCGTTTTAGACTATCCTCGGGTGCAGTTTTTGTTAGATAATTTACAATAGAGCTTTTAACGCTGGGGCACTACTTTTTCATATGTACATATGCCCATGTGATATATCCAATTAAGTTTAAGAAATAATGTACCCTTTTGATTTATTTTTCTCTCTACTGATTGTGTTAACATTATTGCTTGTGGATTCAAGGCAGGTGAGCTTCCTTCTTAAAGGTATTCATTGATGATTGTGGTTATTGTAAATTGTTTTTTTTTGGAATATTAATCTTTATACATATATACTCTCCAGTCTCTATATTTGGGAATTTTACCCACGAATTTATTGCCATGTATTTTTTTCTTTGTTTCTAAAGTACGATTTCCTGTATACTCCTTGTTTGGCCGAGGTGCCACCATAAGATTGAATTATTATTGGATATCACTCCTACATGGAAGTTGCATAGTGAAGGGGAGGAGATGTCAGAGAGAGAGAGAGAGAGAAAGAGAGAGAGGCGTAGGATAGAAAGAACCCGCGATCGGCTTCTTTTGAGTTCACTTCCGTTCGATAAAAAGGCATACAGCGATCGTAATCGTAACAAAGAGAGATTACGAGACATGGCGTGAAGCTATAAATTCACTTCCGTGCCCTTCTATATAAATAAAGCAAAATCCCCCTTCCTACGCCTCTGTAACTTTTACTTCTGGGGCTCCGTATAAATAGTAAAGTATTGGCCTCGGTAAATTAGTATTCTGCTAAGATGAGACGTCACATAAGCTTCTTTCTCTCAGCCTCCTATACTCCAATAGCTCGAAGACAAGAAAAGAGAAAAAAAGAAACAAATGAGTAACAGATATCTTGAGCTCAGCTTCTTCCCCGGCAAATACTCCCTCGATCCCTCCTTTCGAGGCTGACTGTGGTTACTGGAATACAGGTTGTAATTTCCCTCATAACATCAAATAGACCGAGTACGAATCGGCCTTAAGTGCAAACCCAACCTGAGCTGTTGGGCATTACTCGAGCTCAGTGACCCCCCACCCCCCCCCCACCTCCCCACCCCTTTGTGCTCCTCTTGAGCAGCTGAATCTTTGGGTTGTAGATCCACCCGGAATTGTTTTCGGTCGTGTGCGGCCGAGTAAGTATACCTTGATTCATCTTAGATGTCCAATATTTTATTTTATTTATATTTCATGTCCTGTATTTTATTTGTGTTTGTACTGTAGTAAAGTTTATTTTGTTTCACCCAGTTTGATATACAGAACCTTCTAGATAGATGAATTAATTCTGCCAAGTATAATTAGTCACTCTTAGAGATTTATTGAAACCCAAAGTTCAATTGCATTATTCGAGGCAAGGCTCAACTGCAGATTTACCCCCCTGGGCGCTATCAGCCAACCGTTTGAGACACGTAAAGCAAATGGAAGTCAGAAGATCTAACTTGACCTATAACTTTTGGTTTCATTATGATTTTTTTTAATTTACCCTAAATTTCCTAGACACCCACATATTTCCGGTTCCATTATATGTTCTACACCCAAACTGTAACGAACAATGGAAATAATACTACTTTGAAATCTAATATCAACCAAACTAAAGTATATAATTATATTTAATGAAACTAATATTAATATTATAATAACTAATATTACAATAATTAGAGACTCTGGAATCCGTGAATCTTAAGTAAATGAAACAATATTTGTGATTGATATTTCAAAGCTATTTTCCTGCTTGGTTTATTACTACTACCAAATCACTCATTACGTTATTATCATGTAACATTTATATGCATAAAATATTATTTTTTTGTAAACTTATTTTTCTCCCCTTTCAAAATTGTCAAACAACATAAAAGAGCTAGTAGTACCTAAAAGAACCTACATTATCCCTCACATTTAAAGAGTTCAATTTTTCTTATAATGTGACGAGGCCAAGTAGACAAAATCCAACAAATTAAAGGGCAATATTTTCTTATACAGTGCACACTGCACTGTACAACATCTTCTTAACAGAAAGAATAGAAGCAATTAAAAATCATTACCGAATCCTCGAAGACACCGTAATACTAACGCTTCAGGAAAACTACGTTTTAAGATATATTGATAATGTCAATTTAAAGACCAGTGTTGCCCTGTCCAAAAATCAACTTTTATATTGTCATAAGTTTCTGCAAATTTACTCAAGCTTTATGAGCTGTTAAGCCTATAATAAACAGTACTTTGAACCAGAATGTTGAAAAGCATTGCCGCAAGGAGCTTTAATTTTTCTGCCTTGAGATCAGCCAAAAGCACCAGTTCCAGGCTCCTTTGAATCATGATTTTCACTATATATTTTGATCTAATCAAAACAGCATGGGTTAATAAATAATACTATATAAATAATAAAATAGTAGTACAAATTTATCAAGAACGATCAGAAGCTAGCCTCGATATTCATCTGAATTTAAATAAGACTTTAAATTCAAAAATGATTTTTGCAAAAGGAAAAGTGTATCAGAGAGTGAAAAATTTGGAGTGCCGAATTTTTTCAATTGGGATCACTTGTACGAGATAAGCTTTTAAGTACTTCTCAGAGTCTCAAGTGACTATGAAATACAACGTTCGTTTTCTTCAGAAAACCAGTCCTTCCGATAGGCATAAGGGTCCTGTGAGCCAACTACAGTGAAATGCATTGACTGAGACTCATTAATCTAGGAGGAAGAATGATCGTCGACGTATTCACTCAAATTGACCATGCGTCATTCTTCAGGCCAGATAGATGTCAGAAACCTGTACTCCATGAAAATGTTGATGTTTTTAGATCAACATGAGTGCAGGAAAGACATTTTACCAAAGTTGGAAATTCTCAACACCTTCCTTGTGTTGTTCTACACTTCTCTATATATGATGTCAATGTCTGCTGCAGATACTCAAATGAATGATCTACGTTTAGTCCAGGACATTTTGAAATACAAAAAACTGAACCAGAGCTTGCATGTGCAGTACTTAATAAGATGGTGCGTGCACTCGCGCCATTTGCTCTCTTTAGCAGGAGATTGAGCGACACATTGATGCGAACCATTGCTTCCTAGTAACATACCACTGAGAAGTCAGACAGCTTTTTAACAGGAAATCTTCTTTTCCAGAGAGTCACAGCTAAGACCACATTGGTTAATTTTCGTGGGTCAGAATCACATTTCCTGCTGGAAATACTAAATATTAGAATCAAGTATTGTTTTTCCAACGGGTCTCGTCTTGTCCACAAAATCAGAAATACTGAAAATCTTTAGACTATGTTAACAATCGAAAAGTAGGGAATGACATTTCTGAATGTGCTTTCAATATGATTAACTACTTTGCAAATGCCACGAGAAAAGATGCTTATCAAAGAGGGTATCTTTTTCAAGCAGCTTTGTATACAACCGACGCCAATTTGATAGTCGATTATTTTCATTAAAGATAAAAGGAACATGTAAAAGTCATCGTTTTTTTACATCCAGTGCAAAATCAAATAAAGGGAATAAATTTGGTTGCTGAAATATATTTGGAGATTTGGTAGGTTTATGCCTATATATGCAATTGATGGAAATCGTAGAGATAGGTGAGAGTAAAACCAGAAACCCACGTCCTTGATTCATCAGAAGAGAAAAACAAAATTGAGGCGATCGCCTGGGTCGCAATAAAGAAGAAATGTTGATCGAGGGCCCTTTACATACATATATACAAGGGGACAAAAGTTTTCTGACAGCTAGATAAATGTATAGTTGTAAGTTTTTAGTTCCATATCAATATAAATATAATACTGAAATAGAACAACTCCTCCTCACAGGAGGATCTTGTGCTTCCCAGGCAGACCTTCAGGTTGTGGCCTAGCCTTATCTGGCTCTAGAAACCGATTTTTCGTTTAAAATTTTTTAAAGGTTTCCATTACATATCTATATCACTTTACTTTAACAAATTGAGTTTTTAAGGTTTGGAATAATGATAATAATAATAATAATAATGATCATTTTTTTCCTTTAGTTAGTTATGATCTAGGTTTATTTTAAATTTTATCAAAGTTTATTCGAGGAGTTGCATTAGAGTTTAAAAAAACAAAGTGTTGAACTTCAGAAAAAATAAATAAGAGTATCGAATGTTTTAGAATTAAAAAAATAAGAATTACAAATGGTGAAGTTAAGAAAATTGATTAGAACATAAGAAAGTTTTATCGAAGTTAATTCTAAGATAGATTTTCAATTTTAATTTTTATCCGGTGAAAATTGCTACTGGCTCCTAAAACGACTACAGAAAAATGAAATTACTGGTTTTCGTATATTAAATGCTTTCATTAATTATATATTTAAGAATTTATTTACAGATCAAAAAAATTGAGCGCAGGACTAGTTTTTCGTTTATTCAAATCTTTTATCAAAGTTATTTCTAAGAGGTGCTCAAGAGTTTGAAAAGACAGACCTTAGTGCTGTTTCAATTATGCTTTTCTCATAGAGAGTTAATTAACAGAATATTCACTAAAATCCTAACTCTGAAATATTTACTTATATAGGTTCCTTTTTAAAGCATTTTTATTGGTTATATATTGATTTAATCTTTTTTCCTATTACGCAAACGAAGTAAGATGTTGTGGTATGAAAAGACTTCATACATTGTGCTGCATATTTCATATGCTTAAATTCATTTATATCGAATAAGTTATTAGCCCTCTAATATCAATAGACTCCCATTAAGCTTTTTAACTTCTGCTTACTCTATATCATAATGTCGGATAAACAAGAGATTTGAAATATTTTGAAACTAATCTTCTTATAATAAATATTTAAAAGTAGTGAATTTATTGAGTCACTAATAATTATGAAACATTAGAATCGGTTTGCCTTTTTCTCTTTTACTTGTAGCGATTAAACATAGAAATTGATTTGAGTTAGTTTTATTTAACAATCCCAACGATTATAATTTAGGGGTGAAATGGAAGTTCCCTAACGACGAAATGAAACTTATTTAATATGAAAATAAAAGAGATTTTTGCACATTTTCAAAAATCTTTTAAAAACTGACCTAATTTTTCCATTTTTGCAGCTCATCTAACATACAAATATTTAGATTTGAGGGGTGGATTACTAAATTACCTTTTCTTACCCAACGTCGTAGAAAACCAAGTGTATAGACATTAAAGAAAAGTGTCATGTTTTTGTATAAACCTGGGCAGTTTATGAAAAAAAATGCGATGAATTACAAGCGCTACTCAAAGCTCAAAACTTTGATATTATTGCTCTTATTTAAAATGGTTTGTAAATTCTAAAAGGAATATTATGAAGGATCTTAAGTATTTAGTGAAATTAGAATGAAAAGGTGACGGAGAGTTCTAGTAAACCCGAATAACAAACTAAACGCTATTTAAAAAAATATAAATGTAATATAGAGAGGGGGAAATTTAAGCTGTTGCTTTCGTGTCAAAATATATTGAATTTAATATTTCCCTTGTTTTTATTCCCATATATAAACGAATGATGAAAATAATATTTCTAATATTTTTTCATCTTTTTCGAAGAAAGCGATGTAGTCCAGCAGAATAGTTGGTATTATTTGAACCCTGGGTGGTAATATCATATGCCACTTTAAATTGAATGAGAATTGTACAGTGTGAATAGAATTGGAGGAGGCAACTCCTGACTGGAATAAAACATTAATCAGTTAGCCCCCAAACAATGGAGGTATAACATTCTATCCTTCTGTCACTGTCGAAGAAGAACGAAGACAACTTGATCTACTTCGTTTCTCTTAATAGTGTTTCTTGATTAACCATCTTTCATCTCCACCTATTACACTAAACTACATAACTTTCTTCGAAGAAGCTGGAGATTTTCTGGCCTTGACCACCTATCCAGCAACCCAATCACAAAAAATTACTCCTTTAAATCTCTCCTATTTTTAAAAAATTTAAAACATAATCTTTTTTTTCAACAGCGACTCTCCACACACCTTAGGCTACCCCCTTTTTTTATTCATTACTCGGATAGCAATCTCTCTGTCATAATGTTTGTTATATTAGCGAAATTTATTCTGTTACCTGACATATTAGTAGTATTATTAATATTATTATTTTATCGCCATGCCGGTTTTGGAAATCTTTAACATTATTGAGATAATACTAAGAGTAATATCTGTTACCTTCCTTGTGCCCTAAATATTATGCCTATTTTTACTTGTAATCTCTTGCATCATATTACGCCGAGAATTCCGGAGCTTTGCCAGATCATCGTTTTGCTGCCAAATGGATTAGAAAACATAACTGTTTAAACAATCTCAACAAAAATATCATCAAATTCCGAACTAAAGTATTATTTTCAATTAACTTATTTGTATTATAATTATTATTTTATTATTATTATTAATAAAATATTATTATTACTTTAGAAATTATTATTATTATTATTTTATTAATGTTATTATTGTATTAATACTTATTTTTAGTTATTGCTATTCGTCTTATTCTCATTATTATTATTATAATAATTATTATTTATTTATTATTATTATGATTATTATTATATTCTCATTGAAACATTATAACCTTAGTTAGATATATATTAACTGTTAAATATGAGGAATTCTTTTCTCCGAAAGCAATTATATATAATTTAAAAGAAAATTCAAATATGGGAGTTACAGTTGGATTATTGCTAAAATCGTTAATTTAATCATAACCTTAAATCTTGTAAATTATTCATTCCCTCAATTCCTTAAAACGCGTTAGGTGTGATGTAATTTTGAAACACTGGGAATCCCAGGAATTTCAAATTGCACTTCGGATTTCAGTTTTACTATTTATAATTTGCTCGTGCGTTATAAACTTATAATTTTTACTAGACTTAGGAAACTAACGTCGTTAAATACTTGTGGAACAATGCCTTTGCGAACATAACCGATAATATAAAGACTTAAAGGTTAATGATATATATATATTCGACAACCGTGAGGAGTATAATTTTATACATAATGTAATATGGTTAAACACATTAAGGAATGCATGGCCTAGTAGAGTAATTTAAGTGTGTGCTTAGTGACGAGCTGGCACAAGTAAGAAGGGATTAAATAAAAATTGGATAAAGCTCTTTCTCGTTGAATAAATGATAAATTTATCTACAGTTTTCGATTTAATTTTGCACTCACAGTAATTTTTCGATTATGAATAATATTGAGAAACAAATGATTGTAAATTATAAATTGAAAATAACTAAAGTATTAATTCACTAAATGTTAATTTAATATAAAATTACTATCATAAAGCAATATTATATATAAATGATCCTTGTTTTATATACTTTTCTCTTCCATCCCTAAACACAAACATAAACGGCCAAATCAGTGACCCTCCCTCATAAAAATTCCATACTGAATAATACTCCTATAAACAACATTTATCCTCAAACAGACTAACTAAACTTGATAAGAACCCAATCCCAAATAACAAATTAAATATTAACTAACGGCACAAATCCCTCCAAATCGGAGCCTTCCTAAGCTAAACCAAGTCAACTCGCAAAACCTTCAAAAAACACACAAAGATATAATGCAAAGTGCCCCAATCTGAATCGCTGAACCAAAGTTGCTATGGCGCGCGCATCTATGTCTAAAATGCAACCCCTCCCCTCAAAATACAAAAATAGATAAATGCTGAGTAATACTATCTATCCCATGCTAAATTGCTCTTTGCGGGACCATCACAGAGCATCTTTCAATTTAGCTCTTTTACGAGCCCTTTTGTAAAGACCCAATTTCTATTTCTCTCTTCCTTATTTTACTTATTTTGGCAGATTTCGAGTTTTTATAACATATTTGCCATCCCCACTTATGTATTGCTGGAATATCTTTAGCAATAAAGAGTAAATAACTCCTGATAAATGAGTTAAGAAAACAGAAACCAGGCCACGAAAGTAATGATTTATCCAGGGTACGGGCATGGCCAAACGTTTTGAGATAACTAGATTTTTTATATAAGAAAATTAATTGAACAAATTAAACGTTGCTCTTTGTTTAAGTATGTTTGATCATAATTTTAATGTGAAATATATAAAAATTTCAAGCTAAATCTCATTTTATTATGAAAAACATTCAAATGAGATGCGCAGTCAATATTTACAATGAAGTCTCTTGTTCTTCAAGACTGATTCAATTTGTTTTGGCATGATAAAAATCCCGTTTGACATAATATCTTTACTGATATTGCTCCATTTTTTGTTCATTAAGCACCGATATCTGCTCACTATTGGATGCTTTCCATTTATCAACCACCAGTTTAATTATCGCCCAAGGCCCCAAAACCTAGATATTATTTCCAGTTCGAATCTTTGATTGTGTTTCTGGTTGTGTCAAGGAAGACTATCATGCTAATGAAGCACCTTGTGGTTCCATTTTGATTTCCTGACGTTGATCTTGGCCAAAGTTCTTTGTGTTCTAGTTCCCTTAGATAATAGTAATGGACTCGTGAAAGCGCTTCCCTTTTCTCTACCTAAGGATAAATTGTCCAGAACCTCCTCTTTTTTCCGCCTAACTAGTGATTTTTCAGAATATCCAAACAATCTGATAATAGTTTCATTAGAGAATATCACTTTTCTCCAGTCTTCAACAGTCCATTCTGTATATTTTTTCAAAGATTGAGCCTTTTTTTTTAGGTAATTTTTGCTGAGATGAGGTTTTGTCGCAACCTTTCTCGACATGAGACTTCGATGAAAAACTTATGCCTCACTCTGTGTGCTGAAGGGTTCACAACTACATTTTTCATTCGAAAGCAGGTTTGGTACTGGAGGCAACCCAAATTTTGAGCAAATTCTTATCCAGAGACAATTTTGGTGTTCAGTTGAAGCACTTGGGCTTCTATAAGAGTTCTTTAACGGAGTGTAATCAGTCTTTTTAAAATCAGTAATGATAAAAAAGATGGTGTTTTTTAAGGTCATACCCGTAGCAACTATCTCATTGCATTTCTGGACAATCTGGTGCAGAGTAACAATGGTTGCACGTTTTTCTATGAAAAGAACCTTCTTTGGATATGAAAAAGATTGCAACACTTATTTTTACAAAAACATATAACGACATACACTATAATTACACTTTATTAATTTAACCGATATTGGTCATCACATTACCTTTTGTGTCGAAAAGCAAAGATCTCGAACTGAAACTCACTACCTATAAGAACAGAACTCGAGCACGATGTTGAATTTAGCGAAGGCCTCAACTTTTTTTTTATTGTTTTGGAAATGCTGACATTTTAATACACTTGCAATGATTTAAATTTAGCCATGCTTATTCCTACAAATTAAATTATAGAAATATATATACATGTCTCAAAACTTTTGACCATGACTAGAATACTCTTAGCCTACTCTATTATGAATATTATGAACTTCTCTATATAAAATCATTTAGATATTTATGACTTTTCCTATGTAAAGTATATATAGATTTTATTTGGAATACGGCACCAAGTTCTCTTTAGAGTCTACAGAAAATCAGTATATAGAACTCGTAGTCTTCTTTCGGTTTCTTTGAGATGGCGAGCTGTATCCCGTCATTAATATATATTTATGTGCATAAAATAAAAGTATTATAAAAATGCCTCTATTGACGAAAGTATTTTCATAAACTTCCTTAAATTTGGAAGTTTATATGTACTTTTATACATCGCAAATGGAGTATATTTATGTAGGCAGATTAGGATGCACAGCGTATCTAAAAAATTAAGATGGAGGAAAATATCATAAAAAAACATAATGGATTCAAAGTTTGCGTTTCACAATTGCAACTAAGCTGTAAGAGAGTATTATTTACCTACGTCTGCATCTTTTTCCATTCGTAATTTAATGGAATGAAGAAAAAAATGCGTGTTAGGGCGAGTTGTGGAAAACATAGAGGATAATGTTAAACAAACGGTCGTGTGTTACAAACTTTGTAAATGATTGAATATTAAAAAAATAAATGTAAAAGGAAGATATAAGATGGAAGTAGAAGGCAAATGAGAAAAAGAATTCGGTACGTACTATTACCTATATGAACTTTGGTCAAATTTAAATAATCTATAAAAGTCACTGTCGAGGAAGAGGTCAACTCCCTAGACAATACCTCTCTCTCTCTCTCTCTCTCTCTCTCTCTCTCTCTCTATATATATATATATATATATATATATATATATATATATATATATATATATATATATATATATATATATATATATATATATATATATCAATTGTTTGGGAGAAAAGAGATAAAAGTCACGAAAATATGTATATATATATATATATATATAGTTATATATACATATATCCTCTAATGTACGTACGCGTCCTTCGCTACGTACAAGTACGTTCACTTCGTAAGAGTAATCCTTTGATTACGAGGTATAAAAGTACGATTTACTACAGGGGGCGATAGCGTTTAATGAGTTTACAAAGTTTAAGTTCAAGAGTATATTTAAAGATTGAAAACCAAAATATAATTTCAATAAGTCACTAGTTAACATATATATATATATATATATATATATATATATATATATATATATTTATATATATATATATATATATACTGGAAATATAGGGAATGTAATAAGGACAATTCCAACAAAATCTAGATTAATTGGCAATCGGGTAACGTTGATTACTCGTTAATCAGCTTTTAAATGGGATACTATTAATCAGTTATACAGAGGGAATATTTATATATCGGAAAGTTGGTCGATTAACGAGAGATACAAGCAAGGGTCGTTTTACCTTAAAGGGGTCATCTCAAGGAAGGGGAATTCTTTAGCGAGTCGTCGCGTAGAAATTGAGACGGACAATGGACGTGAGGCTCGGCCAAATATCCTAATAGTGACGAGGATGAAGGTTGGAGGGACGGGGGAGGGGGGCTAGAAGACGGATTCACGATCCTCCTTGAAGACGGACGATGGCACCTCTGCTCGAGAGAAGTGCAACCTCCAAAATTCTAGATTTTGACGCGGTTTGGCACGAAATCTCACACGGGAAACTGGAGATCCTTGAATGGGGGTTGCAGATGAGACGAAGGAAATCGCGGCCAATCCTTCGTGGACGAAAAGATTTGAGGCTTGCTCTGAACAGAGTGAGTCTTTACCAAAGAGGAATATTGCCAATATTCGAAACCCAGGGTATTTATAGGTCAGCCATCTTTGGGGTTTCTCTTCGTTGGTAGACTCAGACGACTGGCTGACCACTTACGGTGGCCAGATGGATTAGCGTTTGTCGCCTAACCCAAGTTTTAATGGCCTTTACGATGTAGGCGGGAAAGTTCGGCTAGCAGTTCCCTGACTACGGTGATTAGCGCTTCCTTAGCGATGTAAAAGCTTTTAACTCGCCCAACTTAATTAACTGCACCTGTAAGGCGGCTGACGGATATTTAAATTCTTTCCTCTTTTTAATCTCTTTGCATTCAGAGATTACTCCACGTAGAGTTATACTTAGGAGACAGAGAGAGGGACGGAATTCCTGAAACAAATGAAGAGGGTATTCTTCTTGGCGTCCTTTTCCCTTACAGTCAGATTGTAAAGAAGTTTTTATGCAATCCTCGTCAATGTATGTAATCTTCTCTCTGAATATAATTTAATTGCAAAACAAAGAAAATTTGCGTGATAACATGCGTGTATGATTCATACAAAATAAAGCTTCAGATTCCGTTCAATTTTGTTTTCCTTGAAACTCCCTAAACCGAAATAGACTACATACAGAATGAAATGAATATTGTGTATATTTCTTAAGTATATATCCCTGAAGTATTCCAGTGAAATAATGAGTAAAGGAACTTCCATGTTAAACTATTAATTATATTTCTTTGATGTGTTTGTTAACGTCTAATCCAATTCTATTCAGAGAAGATATGCTCCGTAAGGCAAATTATGCTGCAATATAATGCATTCAATTGAACTCATACTCTAAATAAATGTTTTGAATCAACTATCTTTTAATGTGAGAGTATGGAACGTACATACTCGCATGGCGCCAGGCGTTCGTAGGAACGAAAGATATTTGTCTTTTGAGTTGACCTTCGTCTCCTCCTCCCCTCCCTCCCCTGACACTCTACCACCTTCCTGCGCCTTCCCCTTTACCTAAGTCGTTATCCGTGCCAAACCTCTTCAACAGGCGACAGGAAGTCTGACGAAAGAAGGCCTATCTCACAGAGAAGCCTAAATTCTACTTGCCTTCTTTATGATAACATGGAGATTGTCCAGAAGGCGCCGCGATAAGCGAATTGTCGTATAGGGAATCTCTCTCTCGATTTCACACAGTCCGCGGTATAAATAACAACGCCGTTCATCCCTCGCTAGAAGTGTTCCAGACCTACTCGCGTAACCCTCACGTTGAACGAGAGTCACTGCCTTAACGTATCGACTGCCACTCAACCCGCTGAGTTAACTTGGTCGCTGTCTCAAATAGTTCCTGAGGCAAATGCCAACCTGCAAAGTCTGTGACTAGAATAATACGCTCTGTTGCTCAACGTAACTTGAGAAAGAAAAAGTAACAACCAAATAGTTACTGGAAGTAACTATTTGTTAGTGTCACATCCAGTTAGGAGTAAACTAACCGGAACTGCAGTCAGCATCCCCGAACCCGTCGTCTTATCCCCCCTCTCCCTGAGAACTCGTGTTAACGCCACCCGAACCACTCTGCCTGGACCAGAGTAGTCGTCTCTCGAATCCATCACAATTAATGGTAATCTGTAAACCTAGTGTCCCTCTATTCTTAAATTACCTATTTAATTAACAGTGATTGATACTCCCATTGAATCATAATAAATCTAGACGCTTAACTTCATTGTTATCCTCCCCTTCTTTTTTAAAGAGATTCAAGTGAGTCATTCCCTGATATTATTATTTATAATTGCTGTCAACCCGGACTAATCCGTGTTTAATATTTAATCCTTATTAACCTAAATGTCCGTTTAACTATTGCTACTCATTATTATTTTGGTGTAAAGTAAAGTTTATTTTTGTATGTGTGTTTATTTGTGGCTCCTCCTTTTTGACGTACCCTTGGCAAAACTTTAATTAAGAATCCCTTCGGCTAATTTATTCAACCTGTATTATGCACTCTTAGAATTTAACAATCACAAACCTCTCCCCAGTAAAAAGTGGGACTTTTATATTGAGAATCCTGGCCGTGGCACAACCCGCCTCTAACACGCCTTCGCACGTTCAGTAGGAATTAAAGCCTATATGTATATATATATATATATATATATATATATAATGATCGTAGATTGAATCATAGGGTCTCAATACCATCGACTTAAACAAAAGTAGTGTGTCCAGATCAAGGACTAGAATAATTATTGGAACGGACTATGAGCAATTTTTCGACATTTAATTTGATTAAAACTACAAATCAAACCGGTTTTGCTGCCGACCTCAATCAACTTTTCTATTCCGTTTTCTGGCACGTCTGTAAGATTTTATTCTGTTTATCCATATAGAAAAAGTGGTATAAATTATTTTTATGACTCAAACTATATTACTACATTGAATGAAATTTTTTGCATGCCTCAGACAATATGTTAATTTTGTGACATCGGAAAACTTTTAAAAATTTCTTAATTATGATCTTACCTTATTTCGGGCTAGTTTTCCAGGACATGGGATTTTAAGGAAATCCAAACAAATATTAAAAAAGAATATAAATTTATTTTATTTTTACCTTCTTTTTTTCTCTGCCCAAAAAGGAACCTACCCTTATTATGGATTACAGGCAGGTTTCAGGGACCTGCCCCTTGAATATGTTTCGTTTGCCTTAATTTCTAGACTTCCCATGAGATAACTTTTTCGAAAACCTTCTTGTGTAGATGTCCTGATTAGCTTTCACTTTTCATTTGTGTAAATGAACACAATATACTTGTATGTAGTTAAACAGATTAAGCCAATCTGTTATAATAATAGAACTTCCTTATTCAATTAGAGAAGTGGGCAGAAAATGGCTTACTTTCCATCAAAAGTTGAAGATCTAAGTTTAGATTGCAATAAATACTTCTATATGTTTCTTTATTGAGATTCAATTCATAACTTGTGAGAAAGGATAATCAAATTTACCGAGCCTCGTAGTTTTGCAGAAAATTAGATTCTTTCTGCTCAAGTCCTTTGAAAATTCTTCAAAGCTAGAAAAAAACAATTCCTCGAGTAAATCGCCCTCGCAAAAATTTCCATTTAGTGATTGATTAAGCAAATTTTAAAGATTTCATTCATTTTCTTCTTCACCAACGAGATGCTTCGAAATTTTTCTTAAACTCAAGAATAAAAATTAAGTGAAAATGTAAAACTTTACTCCTTATTTTGTATATAGGACAAGATTCAGAAGGATCAAAAAGGAACAGAAATGATCGTTTTTTTATTAAATATGAGTTATCTTAACAGAGAAAATATCTGGGAGAATTTAATAGGGTAGACGTTCCGCTTGAAGGGTTCATAGATGTGTATCCGGTTGATCACGATAATTTACGAAATGAGATCAATATCTGACTAGATCACGAATATAAATTTTATTAATCTCTATTTATATAAATAAAACACTTACATTATAAATGCTTTTCTCTTATACATTCGATGATACAGGATCAATATAAGTTTTCTAAATATCTGCTTTAGATTAATGGAAGTTTCCTCTATTCTTTAGAATATTAAATATTTATCTATTTGTTGATTAGGCCGCAAAGAAGTTTACAGTTTCACTACCATCCATGAATTTAAGCTTTTGCAATATATGCTGTTTGTTTTTAAATAATAAGCCGGTGAAATTTATGGCTTAATTATATTTATAGGTGGTTGCTAAAATGAGTGAAAGGGATTGAGAGTTGTTCTGGTTACTGTGGGTCAAGCTGTGCAGATCAAAATATAAAAAGGCGAAGATTTTATCTTATTTCAAAAGGTATATATATCTGTTTTCCTCCCCCTAGGTGAGTTACGCCCACAGTTTAGGAAATTATAACATTTCTATTGTAATTTTTTGAAGATAGATTCCTATAGACTGCAAGATTTCAATATCCAAAATACATATTATATCTCAACTTGGAACTAAAACATCACTTGAGTTGGTCAAAACAAGGTAATTCTGGCCTAATGTGGATAGGGTACGCTCCTGGACGAGATTTGATTCAGTACACATTCATATTATTTGCCGGCTGCCTCCGTGTAGACTGCCTGGATAATCCTACCCTTCTCATAATCATTGCCTATCATCTTAAAAAGAATGAGCTACAAAGTAGTTTGAAGCCTTATTGAATCTAAACATGCTTCAACAGTTTCTTTAGCTTTGTTAGACGGTTGGAACTCTAGATTTGGTGTTTCACTATATGAGCTTACTGACAGAGGAGCTAAGTTTGAAGTTGACCTGCTAAAGGAATTATCTTCCCTCGTTAGTTTTCATCGCCGGCGAAACAGAGCGACAACAAATAGAATAGTTAAACCTTTCTACAGGACTCTGAAGAGCTATAAAACGGCTTGCGGCAAGAATGGCTATTTTCCTTACCAATTGTTCTTCTTGGCATTCGATCTCTGCCTAATGATTTAGGTTTCTCGCCATTTACTGCCATTACGAGGACAACTCTTCTTCGTTAAAAAGCCCTTAGTTGCATTTTCTTCTTCGAAAGCTGATTCCGCATTCATCAATAAATTAGCTAAAACTATGTTACAAATTGATTTTACATACATTTCTGAAGGGCATCTACAGTCATTACCGAAATTATTCTCACCCAAAAACCTAAGAGACTTGTCGATCTCTTTAGAAAACCAATGAAAATGCGTTATGCAGGCCCATTTCTTGTTCTTGGTCGCAACGACAGAGTATACAAATTAGATATCCTATTATTCGTAACAGACGGGATTAAAGGAGAGGCTAAAACTTTCAAAATTACCAAAGTGATTTAATAACAGGAATAAAAGTAATTCGCAACCTACCAATAGTCAAACAATTGTAAATAGACGTACAAATTTAGATATTCCTGAACAGAATAGAGAGGAATTACTAGAGAGTAATAGCAAAAACTAAAGTGACATGGAATCCGTCCCAAACATACAATGTGATCATAGAAAGACGGGCGTTTACACTCGTTTAGGCTGATGGGTTACCTATGGGAAAGATCCTTCAAACATCATTTCAAATTACTTTACCTTGCAGAAGAGTGTTGTGGTGTTTAGACATCAGTAATTAGCGATTTAAAGGTTGAATTCCTGTTCTTATATCACGAGAGTGCTTCGTCTTTGCGGGCAGTCTAATATCAAATAAAAAACAAAAAATAAGCACTTTGCTGTGATTTATGGTGTATTATAATGGTTCATGTCAACCCATAAACATTTGTTTAAAAGTGTCCGAAATTTATTGTCAATTCGCATGTTGTATATTATTTGCTCCATAGCTATTTGTCTAGTTTACTTAATTATAATATATATATATATATAAAGAAAGAACAAATACAAGTTCTGCGGGTGATAACAACCACCACAGGGCTTTCGCCATATTTATTTTCTGCCCTTCAAACCAATTTTGAAGACAGAAATAAAGATGCAGAAAGCTTGTCTTGCAGCCTATATAACAATATAGTACAAGAGAAAGAGAAATTGGACGCGAATGAGTAATTAGACAAGAAGCAGGAGTTTTTTAGAGGTAAGAGAAAAGGACATTAGAAAAAGACTAGAATAAAAGAAGGCAGATGGCGCCACAATGAAGGAATCCTTTACCGAGAAGAGAGAAATAACGCCAGCGAAAAAAGGTTTGAAATTCCTGGCCGGTAATTGCATATTCCACTGCTTACCCTGAAACAGGTTAGCAGTGCTCATTGTTTAATTAACAACGGCTATTGTTTGCATGACGAAGAACTACCAAAATTGAGCATACCCGGGTTTGAGTCCTGGCCAAGAATTTCAAACATTTTACCCCTGGCGTTATTTCTGTCTTATCGATAAAGGAATTGCATTCATTGTGGCGCCATTTGCCCTCTTTGATTCTAATGTTTTTCTAATGTCCATTTCTCTTACCTCTAAAAACTTCTGTTTCTTGTTTCATTGCTCTTTCGCGTTTAATTTCTCTTTCTCTCATATATATATATATATATATATATATATATATATATTATCTTTCAATAAGGTCTCTCGATTTTTAAAGGTAAATAAAGCAAGTTGTGTGTGATATATGCACTCAATTTATTTTAAATTTGAAAGTACATTTTATGGTATTAAGTGTAGAATATGACGTTGTTCAAATGTCCGCCGCAGCTTCGTGGAACGTATTCGGGAGGCCCATTTTCGATGACTTTGTTGGAACCACATGTCATCACTATCCATATCAGGCATATAATACAGTTAAGGCCACAAGAAGTTGCTTATCATCGATCTGTAGGTCTCGCCGTTGACGGTTATGGCAATCCCATCTTCGTTCTCAGAAAAATACGGACCGATGATTTCGTTAGACGGAGATCCGCCCCAAACAGTGACTTTGTTGGGATGCAATTGGTGCTAGTGTATCTCATATGGATTGTTTTCGTCGCAAATCCGACAATTTTGCTTGTTTGCAAATCTATTTATTCAAAAATGGGCCTCTTCGCTGAAGATGATTTTCTGTGGGAAATTTGGGGCAACTTCCGACTGCTCTAGAGCCCAATCAGCGAACACATGTCATTTACTTTAAGTTCCTGGGTAAGTTAAATTTTGTACGGGTGCAGACCCAAGTCCATACGCATAATTCGCCAAACTGAAGTCGTAGAAAGGCCAAGTTCTTGTGAACGACGAGAAATTGACTGCCTCGGATTTTCCCGTAGACTCTTATTTACAGCAGCGATGTTTTCAGCAGTCCTTGCGTTTCAGCGACTTACGGGTGTTGGCTAATTGTTGATCGACCCTTTTGCCTCGAATTTGGCCACCAAGAGTCGAACAGTGGACTCGGCAGGACGATTCCACGTAATGCGCGGAATGTTTGTCGAACGAAACACTGAATTTGATAATAACATTTGATGATTTTAAGACGCTGTTCAACGCTATAAACTTCCATCGTGACTTGCCAAGTACTACTTAATAGTTCACAATGAGATTGCCAGATGTCGCTTTAACAACAGGGCCACTATCGCCTGACAAAGCTCGAGCTTCCTTGTTGAAAGACCCTATATATATACATATATATATAAATATATATATATATATATATATATATATATATATATATACGTATATTTATATCAATTTTAAAACAAACAGCTTGAATATTTAGCTCAAATCAATAGAAAGAGACCCTCTGATAAAAGAACAAGTAGAACCTAAGTCGCTTCGTAAGAAAATAGCGCTCATGCAGAGATTGTTCCGAAATACCTCATTTTCATTATTCCTATATATTCCCAAATACATAATTTGTAATATTTACATATCAATGTTTCTAGTATTAAAAAGTGACACTTGTAAAACAGCATTGTTTTTATTATTATTGAAAAACTTGTAAATATAATAGATGTAAGCTGAATGTACCAACACAGTTTTGTTTGAAACACATGTTCACTAAGATGTTTGCGACTCATGAGTATAAATGAGGAATTATAAATTGTCTAGGGATGGAGAATGAAACATCCAAAGACTTTACAAGATCCTGCCAAAAAGAATCATGAATGCGCTATTGAATCTTACTTTAGCCCTAAAAGAAGCCCTGATCACATTAACTAAGCCTTCAATCAAGAAGAACTAGATCCTCTCAATTTTGACCGAAAAAGAGACAACGATGCCTGTCTACAGCACGAGGAGTCACGTCTCGCAAATATAAAGAACAGACAATACTTATAACAGCTGACGTCTCCATAGGGTTACAAGGGATGATATTATGTAAGCTTGTGTTTTTACTTTTTCATAGTGTCACTAAATAAAGAATGAATGCTCATCTACATACAAATAATCAAGTGTAGGAAAATCAATGAATTTTTTTCTTTTTTCTGTGCATATTAGCCTGCGTGTCAGCCAGCTTGCCTATTTCCTGACCTTAAAGCCTGCCTGCTGGTCTATCACTGACTCATACAACTAACGTCACACGACCATGGGGGAGTCAGATGAAAAGTGTAGTTGAACTAATCCTACAAAGCATTTGCAATTCCAGAAAACTTTAATTCCTGAACCA
Source organism: Ceratothoa steindachneri (assembly GCA_963969495.1). Taxonomy (NCBI): domain Eukaryota; kingdom Metazoa; phylum Arthropoda; class Malacostraca; order Isopoda; family Cymothoidae; genus Ceratothoa; species Ceratothoa steindachneri. The sequence goes on from OZ018326.1 coordinate 117,982,973, forward strand.
CTTTCTTGAACTGAATGTAGAAAAAATAAAAACACTCTGCTCTAGTCCATTGTAAATGTCAAGAGCTTTTCACAATCACAGGGGAAAACGAATAGTAGATGGGCTTCAAGATGTACAACAGTTCCTTCTAGATTATTAAAAGCAAGATGTATATTCTGCCAGAATGTAACCAATTATTTAAAAATAACGAAATTGGGAACCACTAACACAATGTGCCGAACTTTATGCAGATGCGATAATCAGGGATGCAGTTGTTAAAAATCTGTTTGAGAGGATTCTGACTCCTATAAGTAGAGATCTAGTGGAGGCTGAGGGTCATTATCACATGTCTTGTTATCATTCGTATATGTATGTATCACAATAAGATGCCACTACCACTGTGAGAAATGGTGAGGATACTAAAGACGTTTAAGATTTAATAGTGAGACAAGCATTCCATGAACTATTCCAATTCCTGAAGAAAGAACTCTCTATCCATCAAGAAGTGGTAACACTTACAGACGTATTGTCTTGACCAAAGAAATATCTGCAGAATTCATGGGTAACAACAGGTGAGAGATAAAACCAAGAAACATACACGATAAAATCTGGAAAATGAGATTCGAGCATCACTGCATATCATTGTAAGCAGCAAAGGACAACTCAATGTGTTTCCTAATAACTTGTCTATTGATAATTTACATAGTTGGAACAAATATCAAAACAGAGCTGAACATTCAGTAATATTCCAAAGAAGCAGATGACATAACCAAGGCCTCCTTCCAGTTGAGAACAGACATTTGATTCATCAGTTCATATACATAGAATGTGCTTTCAGTAGAGATATAGCGCTAGACTTCTGGAACCGGAAATTGTAAGATTTAATAGTCCCAGCAAGAAACTCTACTAATGGACGCTCGGAGAATCTATCAAATCCTATAAGGCTATTTAGTAAATTAAAGAAATGATATGCCACAAAGGTAATTAAGAAATGAAACAATATATATATATATATATATATATATATATATATATATATATATATATATATATATATAAATGTACGTCAATTAATGTCGAGCATGCAATTAGTCGCACTAACAAAGGGTTGACAGCTGAGCAAACATATAGACACAAACAAACAAGAGTTGTTCCAATGCCGCGATACAAGGTAAGCTGTTTAAATAAAGCTTGAGAGAGAGGTACAAACTGAAACAGGGTAGCAGTAGTCATTGTTTAATTAACAACGGCCACTGTTTGCATGAAGAAGAACTGCCAAAATTCAGTCGTGCTTTAGTATTTTGACCATAAACGAATCTCTCTCTCTATAACAGGGAGTGAAATAGGCTCTATGGAGAGGCTCTTGAAGGTCGTCCCTAATTATGAGGGAACCTTTAAGGTAATCGTAAGGACAACCCAAGAGCCTTGGATGCGGGACGCTGGTTGCCAGTAATGGTGATAGATTACCGAATTATCGCGTAATCTTTTGGCAAAGAGTCCGGTTGATACAGATGCCCCGGCTGGTTTGCGTTGCCCTTCCTTATTTACCACGAGAGTGATTTGTTGATTGCGGTCTTATTCTAGCGACGGGGTCAAATAGCCCGGAGGATGGGGATAGACCACACCAGGGTAGAACACCGGTATTTCGGGAGTTATGTAATCGCGAAGAATTGCAAATAACGAAGACAATGCGCAACGGCTGTTTTCTCGATTAATAAGGCCTTGAAGGAGGAAGATTGAGGAACGTCAGGATATTTAAGTCACCAAAGCAAAAATAGAATTATTATTTAACTCGATCTTATTACACTTTACAAAAGTCCTTTAATTAAGTTTTAAATTCTAAGCTATGACATAAATTATATTCGAGGTTAAGTGCGGGCAAAATCTAAAGGAGGACGTACGAATAGAGCCTTTATGAGTTACACCTTAATGTCTGCGTTATGTACACGACTATATACAAAGATGAATAACGCGAATCCGAGAGATCGGACTGAATAATATATAACGCGATGTATTGCTATATAAAACAGTAATCTTAATCCTCTTTGTTCTGGCTTCACACTGTTATATCTTGAATTTAAGCCATGCCCTACAAGTTTCTCGTACAACTAAGCCACACCTCACTTTTATGTAATGGCCTGTCGATTTGTCGGTATTAACATAACTCGACTTTTGATTGGTTACTGCAAAACATATTGATTAGGAAGGCACTCCGACTATTGGATAAAATTATCTGTGGGCGGTGGCATGCTACCATGGAGACAGCTTTTTGATCTGGCTTCTCTTTGTTCAATTGCGATAGCTATCCGATTTATTCTGGATTCTGTACTGATTATAATGTTTGCCTAAGATTGCTTCAACCCACTCTAACAGAGATAACTGTGCTCCGTTTACTACCGTGTGACATTCTCGTAAACGGCGCTAACTTTACTTTTCTCTCTCTCTGTACTTTATGTGTAGCGACTCTCGCGTGTGTCCTATTTTGGACGTACACACCGGTTGCTACAGGTCCTCCCAAAACATAGGATAAACTCCTACACCAAAAAACAAGAGTGAAGAACAATAAGTCACGCCCATTATTTCGAAGTCACACATATACTACGAAATTCACACTAAGGACAGTCAGTTGGAAGAGTCACAGAAGTTAGTAGACAGTCAACAGTCAAGAGTCAAAATGTAGAGAATCTATCACTCCCTCTCCCCCTTCTTTGTCCGTCTGTGGTGATGTAAACGTGGCGAACACCTCGTGACGTTTTTGCTTGCCCTTTTGAGTAGTCCAATTTTAAGAATAAAGTTATATTTTTGCTGTGCCCTTTTGAGTAGTCCAATTTAAAGAATAAAGTTATATTTTTGCTGCGCCCTTTTGAAGTCCTTTCTCTTGCCCCTCCCCCCCTCCACAGGGAAGGATAACTCTTCCTTTATTTGAAAATATATATAATTAATACAAGAGTAAAATTAATTAGTGAGAGTTTATATAATGCAAAAGATAATTAAGTACTATAGAACATGATGAAAATCATTAGTTAGTGATTAAAGTAGAGGAGTACAAAATAAATGTTAGAAATAATAATAAATCATTTTTCCGGACCTTTAAAGGATCATTAGGGTAAGTTATATAATACAAAAGGGAAAGATGGCACTTCTTTATGCGGGTGGGTAAGGGTGGGCGTCCGATCCTCGAAGTCGCGATGTTAAACAAACGTGCCTCGCCCGGGTGGCAGCTCCTTATATACCCATTTGGGTATAGGAGCCGCCACCCTGGTATGATGTTTCTTGGGCTCAAAAGGCCCTCGAGGCACGGTCTGCATGATTCTTGTGTGAGCGCACATAAGAGATGTTGAGACTTGATACCTTAAAGTTTCTGGAAAAGCCGATTGGGGCAGGAGTAGAAAGGTATTGTAAATTACCCATAGAGTCACAGAAGTTAGTAGACAGTCAACAGTCAAGAGTCAAAATGTAGAGAATCTATCACGTCCTCCCCCCCTCTTTGTCCGTCCGTGGTGATGTAGGCGTGGCGAACACCTCGTGACGTTTTTGCTTGCCCTTTTGAGTAGTCCAATTTAAAGAATAAAGTTATATTTTTGCTGCACCCTTATAAAGTCTTTTCTCTTGCTCCCCCCCCCCTCCGCAAGGGAGGACAACCCTTCCTTTATTTGAAAATATATATGATTAATACAAGAGTAAAATTAATTAGTGAGAGTTTATATAATGCAAAAGATAATTAAGTACTATAGAAAATGATGAAAATCATTAGTTAGTGATTAAAGTAGAGGAGTACAAAATAAATGTTAGAAATAATAATAAATCATTTTTCCGGACCTTCAAAGGATCATTAGGGTAAGTTATATAATACAAAAGGGAAAGATGGCACTTCTTCATGCGGGTGGGTAAGGGTGGGCGTCCGATCCTCGAAGTCGCGATGTTAAACAGCCCTGCCTCGCCCGGGTGGGAGCTCCTTATATACCCATTTGGGTATAGGAGCCGCCACCCTGGCATGATGTTTCTTGGGCTCGAAAGGCCCTCGAGGCACGGTCTGCATTATGTTGAGACTTGATACTTTAAAGTTTCTGGAAAAGCCGATTGGGGCAGGAGTAGAAAGGTATTGTAAAATATCCATAGGTATTTTTCCTCTTCGCAGATTATGGATTGCAGGCATATTGTTTCCCCTTATGCGCGCCCAATGGAACCATGTCAAGGCGATCATTCCTACTAGGGACTCCTTGAGAATGATGTTAGGTCCTGGTGGTACTGGATGACAAAAACTGTCCCCTAGGCAATGCCAGCCAAGTCCTGAGGGGCTGGCGTCAAAGTAGACGATTGTACCGGATGCTCGAGGCCTCTTCCAGTGTGTGCATTTTGTGTGTATCAATAAGGCCAAGGCTCTACACCAACTACTGCCTGGAACTTCGGGGTCTTGAAGATAGCACTTCTGCACCCAGAAGAATGGTAGGGCAGTAAAAAATTGAGAAAGCCGGTGAAGCGCGACCATCCGGGAGAGGATACTAGGTTCTCGGCAGCAAAACAAAGGGCGGCCTTGATTTTGAGTGCCATGGAGTCGGAGATAGCTACTCGGTGTTTGTTGAGGTCAACTTTAACCCCCAAATATGTTAACTGCAGACATGGATCGAGCACACTCTTTTCCACGTTAATGTTGATTGAGCTATTCAGGACTTCATTTCTGAGGTTGATGAGGTCCTGAGGTTTTCCGAGTAGAAGGACATCATCTAAGTAGGTATAGGCCTCGCAACTATGTTTTCTAGCCCAAGCGCGGAGTCCGGCGCCCAGAGAGGCTTGTAATATGTAAGGGCTTCCTCCAAATACCATTATGATTTTTGTGAACCTAAAGGTCCGGAGTCCACATCTTACTCCAAAAAAATGCCTGGCCTTTTTATGTAAAGGTACATGATAGAAGGCATCCTTTAGGTCCAATCTAATGGCATGTGTGCCCATCGGACTTTGTTTAAGGACTTTCCCAAGACTGGGTAGTCGGAAGGTTGGCGCCGTGTAGAATTCGCGTGCTGGCGCCATATCATAGATGAGTCTGCCAGTCTCATTAGGTTTTGGGACTATAAACACCTGGTGGCAATGGGTTACTTCATGACTTTCTTCAATAATTCCGCTTTCTGTTAAGTGTAATATGGCCGGTAGGAAGCTGTCGTTAGTCGATCTCCAGCAGTGGTAGTTTGGTTTGAAGAAAAATTTAATGCCATTTCCTTGGCAGGATTTTATGATGTTATTGATAACTGGCAGGCTGGACAATGTGCCAGGAACCTCCACGTCCAGAGTCGTGGAGGAATCGCACTGGCGGTGCTCAGGTGCCAGAGGATCTCCGAAGGGGCTCCCGTCCTCTTCAGTATCGGTGTGCTCGACGTCGTTGCGTTGTTCATTGTTGTTGTTGTCGTTTTCCCGTTGCTCGTCCTGTTGGTTGTCTCTGTTGTTGCGGTTTCCCATGATGTCCAGAGGCGCGCTGATGATATCATTTACAATGAAATCATGGTCCGTTGATTTCGATGCTATAGAAGGTGGAACTGGAGAAGGCGCTCTGACTGTGAGGGCCGTTGGAACCGCAAGGACTTGTTCCGGAATTGCGGTAATAGATTGTGGTATCTCGTAGTCGTCCGCGATCCTTAGAGCGACCAAGGCCGTGGCTGCAGTTTCGAAGAAGTCTCTTATGTTCCGAACTCTGTCATCATGGTCCGAGGACGAGGTAGAGCCTGTTAATGGAGAGATAGGGGATGCAATGGGAGACAGGCTTAAAGGGCCAATTGGAGAGATGAGTGGCCTAATAGGAGAAAACCTGATTGTAGCGATTAGAGAAATTGTTGGCCTGATTGGAGATCATTTTCTCGTTGCGATGGGGCTAATAGGTGGTCGGTACCAAATTTGCAGGAGTGCCTCCGAGACAGGATCATCTGGATCTTAGATGGATTCGGCCGAAGCAGATGAGGAGGAACATAAGTCGATGATATCCGGGCTGTGTGTGACGTTCCTGTGCGGGCGATGGAGAGGGCCTGTGAAAGAGAATTCCGGGGCTGCCGGAAACGACGAGTTGCCTGAAGAGATATCGCTCGGTGCGGCGGCTTCCGCCCTTTGCTGAAGGAGAGGAAGATCTTGACTGGTGAAGCTCTCTCTCCAGTTAACGAGCATGTCATCGAGCACGAGACGTGCCCGCTGAAGCGCGGCCGCGTTGTGAGCCTCTAGTGCGAGTGCCCATTCTGGAAGAGGAGAAGTAGGTCTGTGGGCGATTAGACGATTGGCCACGTGGGCCATAGATAGCCGCTTCTGATAAATGAATACCTGTTAAGCCAGTTGATTGTTCCCGCGTGTGCCTGAGCGCGGGCCCCCACCCGAACGTGTGGACGATCCAGTATAAGCGTACCCTGGAATGAAGATGAAGAAAGGCATCCCGGGTGAAGCTGCTGTGGAAAAGGAAGAGCTGCAGCAAGCTGGCTATCTCCTCCTTGTCGCGGGTCTTGAGCCACCTGTAACGTTGGACGGAGCGTGTAAGCTCCTAAAACAGGCAGCAGTGTTCCTAATATGACTGCCGCTGCTCTTTAAAACCACAATGGATTCCTGGATTCTTGTCCGCTCATGATCCGGAAACACAAACCGTAGTGACTTCTACAGGCTACAATAGTATCATCCATGGTGATACCTAGGTGATTCAATACAATATAGGGTACCTTCCAACAATAAATCGCCTTCAAACTTAAATATCTACAGTTTATAAGGTGTTAATTATATCCATTAATATCCTGGAGTCGTTGTAGTTGAACCAAAGTATTTATATTTTAGACGCGTATATTAAATTATGGCGAACGTAACTATTCTAATATCAAATGTAAAGCATTTAGCATGATTGTTAGAAGTGATAAATCTAGAAACTTTTTTCTTGGTACTAAATTAATAATTAGAAATGAGCAACTGCCCTTACGTAAACTATTAGCATCTGATTCTGGCGTGACATTGACAGTTCCACGAGGCTATAACACGGCTCTCAAATTTTCAGTTTTGATATCAACTGCAATACTGCAAAGATTGTAATAGAGATTGTCTAAGCAAAAATTTTTTTCACATTCTATAAAGAAATGAGAGCATTACGAACTAATATTTGGATAATCAATTACATGAAATGAGATAAAACATGAAAATGAGAGGCTAAGGACTTTCGCAAACTAAAGAATAGTTTAAAGTACGGTTTGAGTACCAATAATAATTACAATTTATTATATTACAATCATGTTATGAATAAATTAACAATTAGAAAAAGGTGCCTTTTATAAAATAATAGAATGTTAATACGAAGAATCATTGCGTGAGATAGCTTGAAATCTATTTCAGAAGGACTAACCTGGTATTTTAGTGTGTAAGCTATTTCACAATCGTATATTTGGTAGCAGGGCATTAATAAAAATATTGAAATGTTAGTTTGCGGTTGTTGTCAGTGTAGGTCATTGTAGCTAAAACCCGCTTAGAATAAGCATCCTTGAAGACCTTTCCCTCCCATTCCATGGTCTGGTATTCATATCGACCATTTCTTCTTTGATGAGAAAACCTGTATATTAGCAGTAGACACGTTGAATAATTAGTAATAAATGTTTGCTACGTACATATTCTTGAATTAAATGCCATAAGGAATAGCAATGTAACCAGCTGCTATTAAAACCAGAGCATGAGATGAGCAAGCCTCGATTACGAATGTTCATAAAAAAGTGCCACACTACCAAGGTAATGGGGTTTACAATGCTACATCTAGTTATCATATAGTTTAGTCAGATATACTTGTTATTCATCCAATGTGTCCATTCCATTAATTTTCCTTCTAAAGCTAGTATTGAAAATGTTTCTAATCATCGTGATCATGGCCCTTGCTTGAGATGGCAAACATGAGTAAAGAAAACCTGTTGTTTGTTATGGCACTAATTAAAGCAATGTTTTTCATAGGGCGAGAAAAATTGTCATTTATTACATTTACTGTATTATGAATCCAGCAAACCGCAAGAAACAGAAAAACACGATGATTTTTCTTTGGAAATGTTATTTCCTTATTCGCAAAAATTCCATACATGGGTAGAATTTGATCCGTGGACACTAGGGCAGCGAGCAGCCGCTTTGATCTCAATTAAACCGTCCTAGGACCAGTCGGATACGCGGGAAACAAAAATTCTTCGGAATAAACAAGCTTTTAAGATACGCTTCACAAGGTTGATCGGAACTATGAAAGAGAGAGAAATTAATAGGGAATTCAAAGGACAAAGAATAGTTAAGGTAAACACACGGCGAATATACAATGTATAAATCTTTCAAGAACGCGAAAGAATGATGAAATGAATCCAACAAACCGCAAGAAACAGAAAAACAGGATAATCTTTCTTCGGAAATGTTATTTCAGAATTCGCAAAAATTCCTTACAAGGGTGTGATTAGAACCATGCACACTGAGGCAGCGAGCAACCGCTTTGATCTCAATTAAACCGTCTCTTATGCTACTCGGCGACGCGGAACACAAAAAAATCTTCCTAATAAACAAGCTTTTAAGGTACACTTTGCAAGGTTGATAAGGGACTATGAAAGAGAGAAAAGGGTACCTTGCGAAGCGTACCTTAAAAAATTGCTTATTCGGAAGATTTTTTGTGTTCCGCGTCGTCGAGTGGTCTAATGGACGGATTAATTAAGATCAAAGTGGTTGCTCGCTCCCTCAGTATGCACAGTTCGAATCCCACCCCTGTAATGAATTTTTGCGAATTAGGAAATAATATTTCTGAAGAAAAATCATCCTATATTTCTGTTTCTTGCGGTTTGCGGGATTCATTTCTTCATGCTTTCGCGTTCATGAAAGATTTATACCTACTGTATTATTTATTTATATATTGGGTTGAGGAATAAGTTCTTGTGGTTTTATCACATTTACTTTTTACCATTAACAATTTTAGAAAAACTTCATTTTTTAATTGATAACAATATGCAATTTAATCAATAATGTATTCTCCGTTTGTTATTTACGACTTTTTCCAAACTTCTAACTAGTTTTTTGATGCCCCTGCAATAAAAATCTCTGGATTTTGACTCGAAGAATTCGTCTAACCAAGTTCTTAATTCCACATCAGTATTGAACGGAACGCCGGGCAAATTGTTGGAGAGCGATCGGAACAGATGGAAATCCGAAAGCCAATTCTGCCGAATATGGAGGATGTGGCAAGATTTCCCAATTAAGCGTTTGGATGGCGTCTTTTGTCATATTGGTAATGTGAGGACGAGCATTGTCGTGTTGCAGAAGGACTCCATAACGTCAAAAAGTTGGTTTTTCACGAGTAGCTTCGGGGAGTCGATACATTTGTTGAACGTAGAGTTCTGCATTGACAATTTCGTTGTTCACAAGGAGCTCATAAAGAATAATGCCTTCACAATCGCACCAAACAAACAGCACCGTCTTTCGTGGATGAAGTCCTTGCTTTAATTGCGGAAGTGGTTTATAATTGGGGCTAAGCCATTGTTTTCGATGGTTCATGTTGACATAAACACACCACTTTTCGTCGCCAGTGATGATGCGATAAAGAAGTCTGTCCTTATATCCACGAATAGCCTTGTGATGAGCAAGCAAACTTGCGGCAATTGTGGAGCGTTGAAGTTTGTTGCTTACGCTCAAAGCGTGCAGAACCCATGCACCTAGTTTTTTAATTTTCTCCAAGGAATGAAGGTGATTCACAAGAGTTTTCTCTAGTCGATTAACGAGGATTTTCATGGAAAAGGTCGTTTAATCGATTTTCATCCAACTTAATAGGCCAACCAGAACGTTCTTCGTCATTAAGATTGAAATGACCGTTTTTAAAACGTGAAAAGCACCATTGAGTTGTCCTTTCTGATTAAGCATTTTCTCCGTATACAGCACAAATATCGCGACGAGCTTTGGCTGAGTTCGCATTGTTCCCGTCTTGGATGAAAATGAATAACAACAAGTGTCGAAAATGCGCCTTTCTTTCAACTAGACATTCCATTTTGAGGGTACAGAACAAAAATTAAATTAACACAATTTTAAATAAACCGCAATGACTTATTATTCAACTTCAAGACATAGCCCAAGCAAAAGCCTAATAGTCTACGCTGTTAAGAGACGTAGCCTAACGTTTGCAAATTTTGCTCTCATTATTTATTATTTTTTTTAATTTGTGCACAAATCACGCCAACAAAACTTAAATCGACACAACATTAAAAAAACGCAATAATTTATTCCTCAACTTAATAAGTTCTCCAATCTCGTTTACTATAATTTCATATAAGGTTCCAGTCAAGTTTTTTACACGGTTGCTGTGAAGTGTAGGAGAATAGAGGGAGTTCCACTGTACCAACAATCGAATAAACAAATGTGTCAAAGTTTCGAGGTATAGCTGTGTAGACTAGCCTAACGCTCGGAGTCTTACAGAAGTACGAGCAGACAGCTGACCACAGGCCGCTTGAGTTATGTCTGGCGATTAATAAAGAGTGCGAATTACGGTTGACCGGATTTAGATTAATGGCTTGCCAAGTTGCGATTCAAAGGATATATAAAGACAATACCCCCAAAATATAATATTAATATATATAAACAAAAGGGGGGAATTTATATATATATATATATATATATATATATATATATATATATATATATATATATATACAAAAGGGGGAACAAATTACTTACTGTAGTTAAATGAATTAAGGGAAGATTAATGAGGTAACCTGGGGATGATCATACACGATCGCATTACCTTTAAGCGCGGGCGAATTGGATGGGGGGTGGAAGGCAACGGCGCCGGTCGTCAAGAAGATACTTCGGGGGAGTCCTGACTCAAAGGACTTCAGAAAGGGGTATTAGATTACTTCATGATAAGGAATGAGATTTTCTCTGCTCCAAAGAGATGTAATCTCAACTCGAAACTATTCTTCTGATCGGCAGGGACTCTCAGTCTCGAAAGAACGGAAATCTTCAAGGGATGGTGAAAATGAAAGGGCCTCACAACTCTCCGCGATGAAGGGGGTTCGATAGCTTTTCTCTGAACAGGGGCCAAAGCTTAACGAAGGTAGATTTCCTGACCAGATCTTCGACGACGTACGACGGCAAGTTACGGGGGGTCACCGGAAACAGACAGCAGTCTAGACGGAGTGAATAGTGGTCTTTCAATCTCCTCGAGAGATGGTAAGCTTTGGGTTAAATACCCGGGTAGCTGCTTAGCTAGACACCTCAGGGCTTTGCGGTCCCCAATGGATGCTTGGCGCCAGTCTAAGCAAACACAATTCATGATAACGAGTCGTTCCAATGATCAAACTCGCCTCTCGATTTGAGGGTATTGTTAGTATGACCGCGCACGGCGTTATTGCTGGTGAGGGAGGGGATCGATCGGTGTCTGAAAACAAACACAGCTGGGACGGATGATTGAGCGAGTTACGGATTCTTCCTTGACTTTATAAAATTCTCACGCTGGCTCACGTGTTCTTGAAAGAATAGAGGGATATCGCCAATAGGCTTCCTCTCACGGTGGTTCTTTGAGGGCATTCCATTACACAAGGCTACGGAGTTTTATTATCTAGTGGCATGTAACTACCTCGTAATACCTCCACTACAAAGATAATGTGCGTAATGTACATTAATATGTACAAGGAAAAGAACAAGTTTATAGTTTAACCGACGTCTGCTGATCCATACATATATACAACTTTCAGCTCTTGTTATTATATGCAATAGTTCAACAGAAGGCAGTGAGAGAGCATCCATGCCTCTCTGTAATAGCACTATCCCACCATAACAAAGAGAAACATCCACTTACGATATGGCTATAGCAAATGGTTTATTTCTGGTGTTTATAAGATTTGAGGGTTGGTGTGTGGTGAAAAATATCTTAGATCAAACAATCTTGTATCACAGGCAAGAGTATCACATCATATTTAGCAATAATTTTCATTGCCCTACACCGCAAATATTCAGGGTAAGAGTGACGTCTTTCGGTGACATAGACATCGTCTAGATTGGTTGCGAGCGGAAGGAAAGCCATTAAAACTAGCGTAAATCTTGAACTCACTGGTGCAAGTTCATTCTGGACAATTTAAAGCTCTGAAATGTCCCCTGCCTTGACAAAAAGGCTCTCTGAAGGAGACGAGTGGAAGGCACTATTCGTGATTTGAAGACAGGCGTGGTAGAGAGAATCAGCTGTCCGATATATAAGTTCAGGGGCAGAGAATGTAAAAAAAGTAGAGAATCTCACGCGATCAATATCGCAGAGCGTAGAATTTCCATAGCGCAGTTGCAAGAGAACCCAAAACACGAAAAGTGCTTCTTCCGTGTGAATCGTTACTCAAATTCAAGACCAAGGAATCGGTACAGGCCCATCACTCGGTGATCTTTATTTACGAAGAGTTTCTATTGAGAAGATATCCATGAAGTTTGCAGAAGTGTATTAGCTTGCTCTTGGGCAAAATAAGCCGAAACACGTGCGTTTCGAGATAGCTACAGACGCAGTTGTAACAGTCTGTTAGAGTCGGCAATCAACGAGAGACGTCCGAACATAATTCCGTAGAGCTTGGCGAGTATAACGCCAGGATACTTACTTGTGGACTACGCTCAACCTTACGCGTAGTCGATTATCTCGCAAAACAGCCAAAATGTTGGCATGCGATTATCCCTGAAAAGGAAGATCGGAGTGCACCTCGCTAAGAAATACAAGGGCATTGAATGACTGAATACCCGTCACTGGTGTTGAAGTCTCTTCTACGGCCTTCAGTCACAGTGTTACGTGAAAAATGGTAATTATCCTCTTGGTTGGATATATTTGAGGAAGAGGTCGCAAATAATTCCGCCAAAAATACAGGGTCCGAGATGGTGTTCCTGCTTGCCTGAAGAACGAGAAGGCGTTCCTTCGAAAACTACTCCATAATTTTTACACTTTCACACGTCTGAAAAAAGAATTTTCACATTAAGTAAAGACAGGTATGCCTGCCAGGGTATATGGCAAGCGTGCTTGGAAAAGAATTGAAATTTGGCTCTGGTCTGATAAAATTTACATAGAATGGAGTTGCACAGACAGTGCCTACAAGGTCATAGAAATATATTGTTTCTCTCTAAAGCTGTCACACACTAGGCTAAACACCACTAAGGATCACCTTTTTTGGCTCGATGGCTAAACGTTCCCCGGCCTGGAGCGCAACCGCTGCTTTAAATTAAAAGATAGAAAAACAAACTTGGGCGCAAAAAAAAAGAATAAATGGATGGGGAAATGTAAGCTATTAATAAACCATAATTACAACAGGTGGCAAAGAAGAGAGGGATCACCTCTCTCTATTCCTGCTCTTGATCTCAGATGAAAACAGGAAAGATGCTCAGTCACTAGTGTGCAGAATTAGCGGCCGGTCAAGAGAGAGAGAGGTGAGATGAGGCTTGATAGAACGTTGTGAAAAATCAATTAAACTTAAAATGTCCAGAATTAATAAAGACCAGTTAGCCATATCTTCTCTGAGACTGACAGGTGACTAACTCGCACGACTATTTTCATATTCAATTTAAGGGCTTTGCTAGTCTTTATATCTAGAATTAATCTTCAGCTTAATAAAATTATTATTTCTATTTTTAAACCTGACCAATCTAATCAGTGAGGACATTTGCACCTTATTATTTTTTTAGGAAGGAATTGTAAAGCACTGTTGATTAATGAGAAGATGTTGTAAGGAAAAATCTGTCGAAGTTACATACAAACCCAGGGTAGTCTAAATAAAAGCTTAATTATAAAATTCCGACGGAGAATCGTATAAGTATTCAAAACTACCTAATTTCCTTTTCATATTATGGCAGATACCTTTGTGGTAATAAAGTTCCAGAGGATTCGCAATCTTCCAAATTTCAGCAGAAGTATGGTTGCCCGTGATTAACCTGAGCCCTACTCTTTTTGCTTATTTACCCTTAATTGCTATCCATTTTCAGCCCTACCTGATGAATTCTAATCGATCATTGGTTTACGTTCATTTACTTGGTACTTTGCCACCGAGCGCGTTTAATCCTTTATATTCTTAACTTAAGTGGCTATTAACTTATCTCTTATCGCATATTTTTCCTGAACATTTTCATTTTGTTAAATTAGCATCAATATCCGGAAATAGTTATATCACCTTAGAAAGCGTAATCGAACAATCCGTCGTTTGACTTTCTAACATTGGCATATTTAGGTCCATTTGCATAACTATTGTCAATGGGAGCAATCAATTCTAGAAAACTCCAATGATTGGTAAAGTGTAAAAAGTTTCTAAGGTAATTTCTATTTACCCAATTTGGTAAAGGGAAGAATGCTATACATTATCAACCAATTAGTTTGGAATTTCTAATTTGGAACCTTTGGGAAAGAAGATTATATGACAAAATTTGGCATTTTCAGATACCTTAATATCAAAGGTAACTCAAAACGTGGATTAAAAGGGGTAGATAATGCCTAAAGTAATTTGTCCTTTATATTTTGGATAGAAATATAGTATTCTATATATGTATATGCCTACGTAGGAAGACTCCTTTTTTCATATAGCGGCTTTTTATTATTTTATTAAAATCCGATTAGAGGATAATGAAAATTACTTTTTCCAAGTATTCAGCTTTCTTTCCAAATATTTAGCTTATCATAATTAGGCTCAAAATACTAACCTAAAATATCCTCTTTAATAGAGGAAAGAGTGAAAAAAAGGTTTCCCTCGCTTTTAATATCCTCGAAAATAAAGGTATATTTAGAGAGAAAACATTTCGTATTTTAAATCATTTTTGCAGGAAATTATATTCGAAGAAAATTAAGGGAATTTGAAGGAAAATAGAGGCCGAAAATAGAAAAGCAATTTTGTTTTGCTCGTCTTCCGAGTTTGAAAATTATTTTCACTAAGCAGATTATCTATTCACATTAATAGGTCTCTTTATTTCACTGGGTAGGAAATTTAGCACATTGAATTGATATTTATAAGAATATATGTATCACACAATACTATACATTCTTCTAACACAGTAAGAAATCTTTTTTTGTGTTGAAGATGATGTCTGTATCGGCCGCACGCCTCTCTTCTCTCCCTGGTAAGGAAGAACGGAGAAGCCTCCCTTGCTCCCTGGCACCCTCTTCCCTTCGGTCCCACAATAGGTTATGTGAAGCCAGAGAGAGAAGGCACGGTGGAGGTCGTGTAAGGTGAATAGGAGAAGATTGAAAAGGGTGCAAAGGAAAGTTTAGCAGGGGAGCACAATTTAATCTCAGGTGTCCGATTACTGATAG
Source organism: Ceratothoa steindachneri (assembly GCA_963969495.1). Taxonomy (NCBI): domain Eukaryota; kingdom Metazoa; phylum Arthropoda; class Malacostraca; order Isopoda; family Cymothoidae; genus Ceratothoa; species Ceratothoa steindachneri. The sequence goes on from OZ018326.1 coordinate 117,998,211, forward strand.
CTGGGGATAGAAGGATATAATGGAATAGATACATATTGTTTGGACCTACTGATTAACGTTGAATTTGAACCACAACCAGCTATACATTTTCTTTTCTATCCTTTACAATTTGTTCTACTGGTAAGCAATTGAATATTCTGTAAAATTGTCGGATAAACCGACAAATCTGCTTTTTTTATTAATTCTTTCATTCTAATTTGTAATGTAGTATTCATGCCGTTCAGTGTACATGTTGTTTTGCACTTAAGCGCTTCTATTTTCTTTCTTCTCTTTTTCTTCTTGTTCACTTAGTTATTTCATTATACTATAGTTGAACACTTTTGTCTCAATTCACAATAATTAAGTAAATTAGTTGTCACTTCACTGATTTTCACTATAACTTTAAACTTGGGTTATCTATTCACTTTCTCTGCCATTTGGGTTAGGTATCTTTTGGGATCACTAAACCTGGGAGTCTTGAAAGGGAAAGGCGATTTTATTAACTTATTCTAATTTTCTTTGGGGGGGGGGGGCTAGTTAGTGTGAGCTCCAGAGGAGCTCTTCTCTTGATCCGGTGATTTTCATAGTTATCGGTACATTAGTGCTTCCAATATTGCCTGCTGGCTTTTTCACTAGAAATCTGTAGTTGAAAGGATTATTCACTCTGGTGATGGTGTTTTCTGCAAAAATTGGAAGAAGGTCGTCATTTTTCCTCGCGATATTCACGCTGTTTTTTTTACAACGATCTCAAGCGGTTCAATTTAGCCTCTCTATGTATGTAGTTCTCTCTGAGTCTTCATTATTATTATTATTATTACACAAGATGAGACAGGTAGAACGGAAAGAGTTCAAGCAATATAGATTGCAATAAGAAATCCACGCACACCTGCAATATCGAAGAGGGAACGATGGTAAGAAGAAAAGGAAGTAGGATAGAACAAACTGGGAAAATATAGGTAAAGAAAAATCTCAAGGCTTCCATTCATCTATGGATTCAGTTAAATTAAATTGAGTAATAAAATTAAATAAAATTTTTGAAAAACAGTATATAGCAACATTCAAACAAAACAAGATATATTGTATATAGAATATTCAAACAAGAAAAAAACAACAAATAACAGGATAATAGCTCATGATGAACACAAGATCTTATTAGCTTTCTTTTTGAAGGCATCTACACTATTCGATGCACAAGTCTCTTCGTCCAAGGAATTCCAAAGATGGACAAAACTTGGCAGAAAGCAACGCTGAAACTGGCTAGTACCGCATCTGATAGATTGAAAACAAAGAGGATGCAGGGCCAAAGTCTGACGAGTTTTTCTCCTTGCTACAAAGCGATTTGGCAATGAAATATACTGCGAGAGATGCGAATTGGATTGTATCTTATAGAGCATGCACACATTGTTGATCTTCCGGCGATGTGCAAGGTTCCATTGGACATTACCGCTACAAAAAAAGCTGGTAGTATAGAGACTCTGTCAATAAGATGCAAGTGTGAGGTAGAAGCAGACGACCAGACATGGGCACAATATTCCAAAGCTGGAAGAATAAATCTTCGGAAGCAAGTGGCGGACACGGAAGCATCATTGAAGGTGGCATAAGCCTTTTTGATGATTCCCAATTTCTGTGAAGCATTAGTCACAAGAGATCTGATGCGACACTCAAAAGTTAATTTAGGATCAAATTTAACGCCCAAAATATCTAGTTCTTCTACATCGGTCAATGCTAAACCATCAACATGGAGAGGTTCACATACATTTAGATTTATCGATGTTAAGCTTCATGTTCCATATATGACACCATATAGAAATGCATCGAAGATCTTTATTGAGGGAATTAGATGCAATGCTGCGAGAGTTAGGGGAGTCAATAGTCGCGAGCAGAGTTACATCGTCTGCATAACCATACATAATATTTTCTGTGATGCTAAAGAGGTCAGCAGTGTAAATATTGAAGAGCAGGGGTCCGAGAACAGTGCCCTGCGAAGGCCCGAGTGGACAGGATGCGAGTCACTAAAGCTGGTATCAACACAAACTCTGTGGGTGTGACCCTACAGAAATATCTCTAAAATAGATAAAATCTCTCCACCAACACCAATATCTCTTAACTTCTTCAGCAAGCCATTATGAGTTAATCTATCAAAGGCAGCTGAGAGATCCAGTTGAACTATGCGGGCCTCATGCCCCTGGTCTAGTGCTAACTGGATCTTGTGAGAGATCGTAAGAAGTGAATTCGTTGTACCAAGCTTTTTTCGATAAGCAAATTGATTACAAGAGAGAACACCTGATCTCTCAAGAAAGCGGGAAAGGCAAGCTGCAACGAGGTGCTCAAAAACTTTAGAAAGTATTGGTGTAATAGAGATTGGACGATAGTTGGAGAGATCAGGGAAAGAAGTTCCATTAGGAATAGGCGTAATGTGAGCCACCCTCCAGCACTCGGGGAACGATCCAGATCGCATGAGGCATCTTAATACACACTCAGTTTTTGCGATTACAGAAGTTTTCCTGGAAAACAAAGGAAACATATTAAGGGGATCTGTGCCCCCACATGGATTAAAAAAATTGAGTAGCTTCTTCACTTCTTTGGACCGAAATGCAATTTTATTATGAGTAGGCATAATGGCCATTTCTTGATTAAAAATTAATTGCTCTCTACTAAGTTTAGAGTCAAAGTGCTTCATCAAAAGATCAGCTTTTTCCTTTGGACTCGTGATAAGTTGACCGTTCTCAGAGAGCAGTGGAAGAAGTGATGAGCTGTAGCCAAAGACCACTGATTTAAAGGTGGACCACCATTTATGTGAATCAGTGGCAGAACTCAGATATTCCCTTTTCGCATCATGATAAATCCTCTCTGATTGAGATCTTGCTCGAACATACTCATTCTAAGGTTCGCTTGTGCGTAGCTAAAACCAGTGGCGGTATGCTGCCTTTTTGGCATCCTAAGCAGTTTTGCATTCCACTGTAGACCAGGCTCTATCATTGAACCGGTATGAGATCTGTTTAACAGGGACTCGGCAAGAAATAATACTAAGTATCTCTTCATTGAAAGCGGAAATGGGCTTAGTACTGCAAAGACTGGCCTCTAATTGGATCCTGGAGAGATCATCACGGACATTATTCTAGTTAACCCCGTTTTTCAGATAAATCTCCTTCGAAAAAGTATAGGAAGGGACAGGTTACCTAAAATTAAGTTTTATACTGATTGCAGAGTGATTGGATTTCCCTTTGGGTGCATTAATTTCTGCTTTAACAATGTCAGGTACATCCGTAAGTACTAAGTCGAGACAGTTACCAGCATGTTGAGGAGGGCCGGACACCAACTGTGAACAGCCCGAAACACTAGCAGAATCATATGCTGCACGACCATGAATATCTGTTCGGGATGCAGACTCAAGCCATTCACAATGGTGAGCATTTAACTTACCAACAAACCAAAAAATGCTTTGCGATCATCAGACTGGATGTTGGCCATGGCTGTTACTAGGCAATCATATATGGTATCATCACAATCGGGGTTGCAATAAGCGTGCAAAATATAAAAGTTGTGGATTCGGTTACAAATGCGCAAGGCCATTACTTCATGGCAGCCACATTCATCGTTAGTTTTTTTATGAGCGGAAAAACCATCCCGAATATAGACGGACATTCCCCGCCGACGATTTCCTGGGTTACGGCGAATAAGCAGGGGCTGACAGAACCCAGGGATCTTTAGCTCAGATTTGTGGCGATCTTCGGAAACCAAAGTTCTGCGCATATAATTATGTCATAAGATTAACTGACCACAGTAAGGTCTCTGAGATTCTTGTGTAGCTCTCTTATAGTGGAGTAAAGAACTTGACCAGTGTGGCAGAGAGTAGGGCCAGGATTCACATGAATATCACCACAACAGATTAGAAACAGCCAATCGAAAGCAAGAGTCTGAGAGAGGGTTAGAAAAAAGATGGTTGGAATTACATTATGTGCAGTAAGCTATCAATTTAACGTCAACCTTTTAGGCTTTTAGCCGAGAAAAGCTAGCTCATTGTCTACATATGTGACTGGCAGGAAAGAAATCTACTGGCATGGGGCTGCCATGCTTAGACGAGGGTTACCTCACAATAGGTCAAAAGACCTTCCCACCTTCCCTGCTAGCGCATGGTGACTAGGATAACTACCATTACCCAGCCTTATAACCTGATCAACAGCAGAAGCTGTGTTACTGTGACAACGGTCATGATGGGCAGTTTCGCCATGGGAGGATTAAAGGAAGCAGAGGGAAAGAAGTGAAAAAGAGAAGAACTGGAGAAATAAAGATAGAAAAGAGATACTCAGATTCACATCAACCTGAGTAAAGAGAAATGAAGCAATGGTGGAAGATCAGATGTGTGACTATGGCACCATTGCAAAAATTCACTTCTAAGAAAAAAGACTCAGGAGGTAGAGTACGCCAAGACCCTCACTCTCCAAGAGCAGCCCGGCAAGAACAGCCCAGGTTATACCGCCCGGCACTTGGTCGTTGGACGTACCTTCAGTTAAAGGCAGGGGGACCACGAGCAGGTAGTACGTGAACAGTTGGGAGGCAGAGGCTAAGTAACCTTATCTTCTAAGACTTAGGTTATATATTGCCTATGCACTCCCAAACCCCCTCATGTCGATTATTATAATCATGTCGATAATTATGGTGTCCTTGATCAGATAGAGGGCTTTGTTCCAACCTATCTGGAGCTTTCTTTTCCATGCTTTAAAAGGATGTTAATATGAATGGGAGTGAATATTAGCGCCTCCCTTCCTAGAACGGGATATATTATTTGTATTATTCCTTGAGATTAATCTTCTTAATGAATAAAGAAGTTTCAGCACAGGGGCCATTCTTACTATTTTTTCCGGCTACCTGTTTTGTGTAACCTCTCGAGGTTATTTTTAGCCCTAGTACTTATTTTATCCGCTCAATTTCTTCATCAATTTCTTCCACCCGAGTTTGTTTTATTAAGATCAGCTGGGACGAATCCTGTCAGATCCTCGTTCGCTTTATTGTAGCTTTGCCTTTCTTGTGCCTTCTTTTAACCCTTTTATTATATTACCTAGTTTATATCCTCGTGCCAGGGAAAGGTCGCTGCTGATACAGACTTTAAGATTGAGTTTGGCTGCCGCCATCTAATTGGTTACAGTTGTCCTATTTTCCTCTACTATTTTCTTTTGTTCTTTTTTCTTTTCTGCCATTTTATTTAATTGCTTTGGTGTTTGTTCGTTCTTCACTATTACTGTTTACGGTTGTTGTTTTTGCTTGAATGTTCTGCTCCAGAGTTTGGGCCATAATCAGGTATAGTATTTCTGAAAATTGAAGGTTTTCCATAGAAGATCTTCCTACCGTTATTCTCAAGAATTTCTTTTAATGTTAATTTGAATATTCCTGACGTTAGCTTATAATATGTATGTTAGTACCACCATCGATGCGCCATTTGGTACCGTCAGGTGCGTTTGTGCGTCCCCTACTTCGTTGATGGTGGCTTTTGCAACTTCCGAATAGGTGGCGTTTCATTTCTTCTCTTACTGTTCCTTTGCCTCGTTTCTTTTCGATAACTTATTTGATTTAGAAACACGCCATTGCCATAGTTCTGTGTAACCCTCTGCAGTTAATACATTTCTTTTTAGTTTACTTAGAGTTTTTCCAGAGGTAAATAGGAAATCAAAATTACATATTCCGTTTTCGTTCTGTTCTTCCTGCTGGCACATTTTCAATGCAATACATGAATGTACTTATAATTTGTAACTAACCTTTGCGGTCCTAATATAAAGCTATATTTATCTTAAAAAGTAATGCACCCGAAAAAGTACTCCATTTTTATCGCAGGGGGCAGAGAGATAGCACTTGGTTTCTGCCTCAGCCAAATTGCTCCACTTGATTAAGGAAGGATTAATAGCTGCCATTTCCCTGACCAACTTCCCTCATTACTCTCATTTTCTTTTACCAAAGTCCATCGAAAGGTGAAAAACTGACTCAATTATTTTAAATTTGATCGAGGGGGTCAGCAATTGAGCGCAACTTAGTGCAATAAACAACAATAATATTACAACAATAATAATATTACCTTATCTAAGAGGATTTAAAATCTTTTCTCCACGTTTTCATACATTAAAATATTCTCTATATATGCAATTTTACCATTAAGTAGTAGTGAGAGTAATAAATTATATATAGAAAAAGTGAGAGAGGGCCATTCCATTCCTCGAATACAGTGTATAGAAGTGATTTTGGAGTAGAAATTAAATGAAATAAGAATAAACAAAATATATTAAAGTCCCTTTCGCTATGATGATTACAGTAATATTTTTTTCAAATATTTATTTCAAGATGATAATAAAATTACTTTAATCCAGTCTCACAGTTGAATTTAAAATGGACTACTCACTGAGGGAAATAATGGTTAATATTTTTTTACAATATATAATAATTAAAATCGACGGTAAATATTTCTAGAAGGTATGAAGAATACATACACATATGACCCCTAATGGTATCATCAAAAATGAAATCATTAGAGGAGAAAACTACACTGGAGAGAGGTAAAAAGTTCATCTTCATCGGATTTGCCTGCTAATGTAAAATTCCATAAATTTAATCACTCAATCCATCGCCCAGCTTTAATTGTCCTTGTGAAACTCTTCCTTAAGGGAAGGGGACGTGTAGACGATTACTCATAATACATGGAAGAGAGACACATGCTTCTGGCCCCATTACGCTTGGTAGTCTCAGAGTATTTTGAAACTATCTGGGCTTGAACGAGTAAGGGCAAATCTTTGTGCTAGCGCCAAAGCTGTTTAATAAGATAAGTTCGATTGGGAATGAAGACAAGAGTGAGGTAATTAATGAGGAATGTTTAGAAATTGTATTTTTGTTCTATGTGTTATAGGATGATGACTGTTTATAGTAGTTGAAAGTAAAAATGATTTGGAATTGTTGATCGAAAGTTTTTCCGGGATGTGTCAGAAGAATGCAGTTGAAGGTAGATACAGAATTAGTCAGGGAATTTTAATAGTTTGTGATATTAGAGTCCTTTGCCTTAGATTTTAAAACTTGGAGTGATGACTATATAAGGTGTATGGTGAATAATAATGTTACATATGAAGAATATTGTGAAAAGGTTTTAAATTGTAATGAACTTTTAAGAGCGATCAGAGTGACAGTGAATGCTAATATGTTGACTGTTAAATGAAATAGGAAGCTGCAGAAGGTCATGGAAGTGAGACAAATGTAAAGGAGAAGAATAGAATATCTTGCTTGAAAGGAAATATTAATAATTTCGAAATAATATTGCTGTACGAAGGGTAGATATAAAGAGATAAATTAATGGATAAGAGGTCGTTATGTTGTGAAGAAGTGTGTGAACGAAGTTGTAAATGAGAAAGGCCTGAGGTGTTATGGTCGAATATTCTTAAAATTATTTCAGCTTAAAATTTAAAGAAGGTTTCTGAAAGAAGTGAGTTTAAGAAATCATAGAAATCCAGCGCCCCTCTTTGTTTCTAATAAAATGGAGAACATTACTAATTATCCAAGCATATTTGCCTTTGTTTTTCTTTCATTTCTTAACCTATTTCTTTTGTCCTATTCGTTCAGCCTTTTGGCTCTGGGAACTTCAAATCAAAATTTACTTATTTATCATGTCGGTGTTTTAAGCCCTCGAGTTAAAATCTTATTACGTTTATTAATCTCAAAAGTTAATCGGGCAAAGTCCATTGGACGATTGTAAGAGATTTTTAAAGCACCTCCTTACCAAAATATGCTTGGTTCTTCATTTCAAATCTGGTCACTTTGCCCCTTAAAAAACAAATAAATGAATGACTTTGATTCAATATAAATGATCTTTTCAGAATGATTTTGATAATAGAAAGTTAGGACCTTTGAAATTCTGTCTAGATATGAAATTTGAGATAAAGATTTGATAAGAACTTTATAAATGTTATATAAAGAGCTTTTAATACTAGGATTATAAATGTGTGATATTAACTTTATAATATGAAACTGCTTGACCCTCTGAAAAGAATAAATGAAGGGCTTTAATTAATTATAAAATGACTTTGTCAGAATAATTTTGAAGATTGAAAATATGAACTTTGAAACGATGTCTCGATATGAATTTTGAGATGATGATTGGAAAAGAACTTCATTTTATTTTATAGGAAGAACCTTGAATACTATGATTATGAATGTAAGAAAATTAACTTCGTAATATGAAAATGCCTGACCCTTTGAAAAGAATGTTTTGTCTCTTCCTGCTAAGACCAAAGATAAATATAAATATTTCACCTTACGTTAGCTATTAAAATGGTCGAATTAAAAATATTATCTATTTACAATACTGATCTTAAAAGTTTTACTCTAAGAAACCCAAGTTTAAATTTGAAGAAATTTGAGTCGATATACCAATATGACCTAAAAAATAAATTAAAATAATTGAGAATAAATTAGAGGTAACTCTTTCCTTGATGATATCAAAACGAAACCTTTTTTAAACCCTGTATTTGTTCCACAACGCCAAGCAAGACGCACTACTTAACCATGCGGAAGTAGATTAATGTGGTCCATTTAATTCGATCGCTTCCACATGACGTAATTAGTTATTAGGATTTTATAACAATATTTAATAGCCATGGGTCAATAACACATACGCTCTTAACTTAGATAGTAGCTCATTTAAACTGCGTGAGGCTAATTTAGTTGATCTATATTTTAAACCAACATTTGACCTCTCTATTTATGTATGTTTTTCTGCTGTGTTTACTTGGGTTCGATTGTTATAGTTTTCTTTTCACTAGAAAAATGTTCGACTTTTTGACAGCAAATATCAGAGCACGTAGGAATTTCAGAATAAAAAGAAAGCCAATATCACTAATCCCCACGAATACATGAGAGAAAAATAAAAAGTGAGTGCAAAGTACAAGTACAAAGGTTCCGAATTATTTTGTTTCTGACACAGTCTGCTACAAAAACCGTAGAATTTCTGACCTCAAAAAAGTCAATTTCACGTAAACTAGAAATAACAACAGGACATTAATAAAACAATAATAACAATCATAAAAAATACTTAAAATAAAATTACTGTAAATTAAGTCACAAGTTTTTTCATAGGAAACCTGCTTTGGTAAACAGAATCATTCAAACTGTAAGGAGTTGCGGATGCTTATTGAACAAAGTCAAGCAATATCAGTCAAAATGTCATCAGAGATTTGGTCTCCAGCATGCCAAAACGAATTGAAGCAGTCTTGGAGAACAAAGAACATCATTGTAAATATTAATTGCACGCATCAATTGAATGTATGCATCAATAAAATGGGTTTGAGCTCTCAATTCTTTTATATTTCACGTTCAAATTGTGATATAAAGATATTAAAAGAAAATACAACGTTCGAGTAGCTCTATTTATCTTCTTATATTAAAAGTATAGTAGTCTCAAAACTTTTGCCCATGATAGTAGATGTGTTTTTATGTTTTTAATACATCTGTAAAATGAATTAAAAGTATACCTTCCTAATAACATTTTTTTTAACTATCTAAAATCGCGAGGCTATAGAAATGTATGAAATCCTGGTATCTGTAAACGGTATGTAACAGTCAAAATGTGTTCATATAGCACATATTTTCTATTAATATAATATTCTATGTCTAGAAAATCTGAAAAGGATATGATAATGGCAAAACACGTAAGTATAACCTCGATGAACGGGGTCAGATACGCGCGCTGCACCAGAAGGTTTCAGCTGTGGAAAAATCTCCCGATGGGTCAGCGGATCACAATCCGGTTTTGCAGAAGTGTTCAATAAGTTCCGGAAAATAAGAATATCCAATACAGACCATATTTTTCAACGACCCAGGTTCAGTATGCAACCATAAGCCATCGAGATCGTAAGAAAACTGTAATTGAGCTTAAACATGAATGGACAGATGGCGGCCAGGTTAATGCATCTGTCAAAATATTCGATCACAAACTGCTTGTTAAAGGCATGAATTCATGTAAAGCCCTGCGGAAAGCGATGATCAACCTTCGACCGGAGTTGCGTCGACTTGCTTACAAACGTGCTCGCCGCAACTGTTCCATGCGTCAGTAAGATCGTTTCTAATCATCAGATACGTCTATTTTACAGTTATTTTTGTATTCCCAGGCTACGTTAAGGTCCGCAGGAGCCCAGTTTAGCAATGGAATCGAGAGTGCATGGTACTAAGAGTAACGCATGCTGATCGTTGTGTAAGGTATATTGCTGCATGTCAAGTACAGAAGTGGATCGATTCACCATTTGTGGTTGCACCATAAATTCAATAACGTACAAAACTCCTCTGAGAAATTACATACTGCCTACAGCCCGAAACCTCAACAGGAATGTCCAGAGTGTGATGCCAAGTAGAAAAGTGCCCGATTTAAAAAGTCTACGTACACCATACATTGGTTTTGGAAAAATAATATCAAAGTGATGGACTGGCCCCTTCAAGCTCAGGATATGAATCCACTTAAAATGCTCTGACTGCCTCCAATGAGCAACTGAGGGCAGTTGGTCATCAAGGATGAGTGAGTCAGCATCACACCCCCTCAGCTGTCGCACCCTCGTGGAGGTCATGCATTTAGGAATAAATGCTCTGATCAATGCCAAAGACCTCTCAAACCGCTACTGATCTTCCTGCATCAGTTTGGTGCTGCTGTCAGTTTCACAGAGCTTCATCTGTTATTTTTATTTTATGCTGCTCTTGTTACATGTTTTAGCAAATTTTATATTTGTTAATTCTCGTAGATTGTTTGAGACATATGACTTGTTGCTATTTATTCATTCTTATTTCACTGTTATATTTATAGTGATATGAAAATAAAGACTTTACGACCTGCATTTATCTAATTTCCTAAAATTTCCTACGTATCTGAAAACATTTACCCAGGTCTCTAGGAATCTAGGGTAAAATCTATTTAGTTACTATTTTCATGGGAGATTTTTTTTTAAAAATACGAAATGTTACTGCAGAAAAATTAAATTAAAAAACTTATTAATAACTATAAAAGTTATATAAATGTATCAAAAATATGGAGTATATGTTTGCAGAAAAGGAAAAGTAATTCCATTATTTTTTACATTGAGATCTCGAAAGTTCTGACTCCAAAACAATACATTTTTGAAAAAGGAACGGTGCGCATTTTAGCTCGAACATTAAATTCGTTGCAAACTTATTGTACCAAAATTACATTAGGGATATTGCTTTAAAACTTGTTTAAATAGTTAACTTTTATTTAATTAAGTGGTAGTTAAATGAGGATATTTTCTCGGATATTATTTGATTTCAGTGAAAAGGGAGAAGCCAATAGGGATATAATGATAGGAAAGTTATGGGGAATGATTTCAGTAACAATTCTTGCCCATTTTTTATTATGAATAATTTAGCGCTGAGTTAACGCGGGTGACTATATTCCTTTACCTTAGAGTATGAGGTCCATGATCCAACTCATGAACATCATTAACTCTGCAGATGCCAACATTGCGCAAGTTTGGAACAATTTATGGCTTTTTATATTTACCATTTAGCGTTATATTTCGTTATATGAATTTGCGCACTATCCGATATCCCATTCCACTTAATTATCCTTTTTTGATCTTTTTCTTCTTCGCCCTACAAAATTATTTGTAGTCAAACTTTAGCAATTTATCCTTACTTAACGATGTTGACCTCAAGTGAGTGATCAAAGGAAATGGAATCCCTGACAAGAATGTCTAAAATGGAAACGAGATAATAAGTGCGACAGAAAAGTTAGAGAAATACGTATCTAAGAAACTACAGAAGATATTGCAATGATATGGAGATGCTACGAGAAGAGATAATGACTAACTAAGTTGATTGAAAATGATAAAAATGAAGAGGAAGGGAGAAGTTGTTGAATAATGGTATAACAAATTATTAGCGTGAGAAAGGATTAGCTGAGGCGGAGGTGCTTGATCGGTTTGGGTGGAAGCAGGTAACAAGAGAATGATCCAATATGAAAATAAAAAATTTGTAGTAGCAAAAGATTCGCAGTTCATATTATTTTTACCTTTTATTGTTATTGTGTAAATTGTGGCAAGATGTAATTACCTATTTTGTTGAGTTCATTGGTAATCAAATCAATATTATGTTGATGAATTTAGTTATTTTAGTCTTCTCTTGCCGCGCTTTAAGAAAAGGGTTACGTTATGACACTAATTTCATTCACGACTCTAATTTCACCACTTTTCTTGGTTCTCGCGACCACCCGTTCCTCGAACCTTAAAAATGTGATTTTAATTACTTTGTCAAATACTTACTTTCTAACTTTTTGATTAATTTAAAAGTGAATGTTTTTTTGTTTGTTTTCTCGCGTTTTAAGGGTAATAGCAGAATTTTTTAACGAAAGATCTGTACAGAAGGTTTTAAAGCCAGAAATAGTGAAAATGTGCGAAAGATAATTAGCTGCAGATCCTCCTTCAAACAATAAGGCCGTTAGGGCTCCTAATCCACCAGATGTCACCTGTCACCCCCTTGTCGGGGATTACGTGGGTTTTTACTCGATGAGACAACTAAAAACCAATCTTTGAATTTTATTTTCCCATTGGATCTAAAGTACCAGGGATTTTGCGACATTCCTATTTCAAAGCATTCTTATACTAGTTATGGTTGGGACTTTTGGGAAAAGTTTAACTACCTTGGACATATGTAATTACACATAATTGGGTCGAGTTCTCGGAATTTAGTCCACTTTGAAATGCTTAAACTTTATGAAGTAACTTGGAACGGAACTTTTATATATATAGTTTGGCCAATTCGTAACACCGTCCATTATATTATGCAAAGTTAAGCACATTGTGTAAAGCTAGTGATTAGTATAGAGAGCCAACTTTTCGGTAAGTCTCATAAGTTGTAATGACATTGGGTTCACCACACACCTGTAACTATGATAATAGTGCGGTATGATGTATCTAGCCTCTACGCACAAAGGATTAAACTCGTTTGTTCTGATATGGCGTATTACCTCTGAACGTTTCCCGTCATTCATTTTTTTTCTAACCATTAATCACTTCCTCAGACCCTTTGCTTCATTTTAGAAAAAATTAAATTTTCATTTATCCCTTTAGAGAAGTATTGCGAAAGGTATATTCCACATTTTATTAATACTGGTGTTTAAAGATTTTTTGTAGTTATTAGGAAACACTTAGGATTGAAAGAAACATTTTCGAAACTTACGAACCATTCTACAGATCATTTTATTATTACAAATAAGTATTAGTAGTATGATTAGTTACAAGATACATTTGACTCATAGATTGCAAACCTGCTTGATTTGCTGCCATCATTGTAGAAAAAGGGCTGGAGTTGGACAAATCTGCAGCGTGTTAGTCACAACTTAAGTTTTTTTTTACTGTTAGAGTGTAATTACGACTGATCGACGTTAGTGAGTGCGCCCCACTTACCCAGATGGGGTAGAATTTGTGAAGGTCAAGAGGATGGAAAAGGGTAAATTGGAGCTCACGACCGGTTTAGAAGGGCTAAAGGAGTGTTTATAGATGGCTCAATCAGTGTTTGCCGGAGATTCAATGTGGGTTAATTTAGGATTCACACTACATGATTTGCCAAACGCCGCGCTTCCTCCTTTCTCCTGAGAATCAGCGCCTTGGTTAAGAGATGAGTCCAAAGGTGTAATTTAAATACTTAATGGGTTTCCAGGGTGGGTTCAATGGACATACAGGAAGGTTCAATGGTTTCTAAGGGAGAGATCACACTACATGGGGTGCATAGCGCTGCATGTTCCATACTACAAAAGTGTCTTGGTCAAATAGGGATGAATGAGTGGTAAATGGGAGTTTAGGTAGGGCCTACACTCTACCTCAGGTCTTAATGGGTAATTTGGAATAGTTCATTAGTTATTAAATAGGGGATCTGAATGGATAAGTGGGTAGGGTTCATTCGGCATTATGAGAAGGCTCAACGGGATTTATGGAAGGGCTTACTTGGTATTTCAAAAATAAGCGAGGACTCAGAGGATGGTATGCAATTGTGAAGTCACGGGAGCACTCAAGGGATGTTACAGGAAGGTTCAATTGGCATCATGGAAAAATTCAACAAAAGTTAGAGGAAGGCAATCGCCTAAAGGGTGGTACGAGATTGCTTCTTTTCTATTACAGGATTACAATGGTCTTGATTGGTGATACGGGGGGCTATATGGGTGTTCGGTAAGGGGGCATAGATTATTAGGGGTTTAAACTAGGCTCAAATTGGGGTAAGAGAGGGTTCATAGCGTCTTCACATCCAGATTTAACATTTACGAGCTGTGTTACATCACTGTCAGGTCATAAATAGTGTTACAGAAGGATTGAACGGGTGTTACAGAAATTCTCAATGGTTTGTAAGTGAAAGATCAATAGATATTACAACACCAATTATACCTGTCGGAGCATCGATATTTTCCCATCATGATGGCTCATGGATGTCACAGAAGAGCATAAAAGGTGTTCGTGGTTGCTAAATAACAGTAATACTAAGACCTATAAACAAACCAGAACTGTGTTGTCGTTAAAGAGAAGGTTCAGAAGTTGTTACGCAATGGCTCAATGAGAACTCAGTATTAGTGCAAGGTGTGTTCATAGAGGGCTATATAACGTTCAAAAGGACTATATTGGTCCTAATGGCAGGCTTAATTGGTGTTCAGGGAACCGTCAACGGGTGGACAAGGAGAGCCAAATAGGCGTATATAGAGGAAAAAATTCGTCTTCAGGGAGTGTAATTCCACCAGAAAGTTTGTGATGAAAGATTTGTTAGAGAAGTGAGAAAAAATGTGGAGCTGGACATGTGAGGAAGATATATAGCTAAAGACCCACTACGTACATAACAGCACGGAAGACATACAACCTCCGGATGTCATCTGCGGTATGCGGTATCGCCACTCATGCAACAACAGAAAGGTCATTCATTACGGGAGAAATGGGATAATAAAATTCCATTTCGTTACAGGCAAGCTTGAAATCCCCTTTGCCTCCCTCAATTTGAGAAAGAAGGGCCCTGTTCGCAAAGAACACCTAAAATGACTCCGGATGCGGATGGTCAGTACCGGAAATGTTCTTCCCTTTAAGCTACTCAACTTATATATCTTCCTGATATCTTATTACCATAATTAAACAACTCTATTTAGGGCTGTTCTAAAAATAAATTAGAAAGCGGTAACTTACAAAATGCTATTATATAAAATGTAAATTTACAAAATGCTACTGTTAAGGTGTCTAGTTTTATCATTTTAACTCTCTTCGGATTTAAAACTTAAGGAAAATAAAACAAATTATGGTAATGAAAGCAATAACAAAAATTCTATTTTTAAACTATGCCGTATTTAAACAATTTTTTATTTTATTATTTTAGTTGAGAGAAACAACACTTCATTGTTGTTGCTGAAGGATTTATGATGTAGGCGAGAACAACAACGTTTTGTTTGGATGGGTTAGAACTCACTGCTAACGGTCTTGTTTAATCTCAGGTTTAATATATTACACAGATGAAATCTATTTGTTAATGTCTGATTCGGTAGTTTATCATTCTTATATTTTTAAAACAGTAATATTTCTTTGCGGTCATTAATCGATTGATTTATTATCAGAATACCTTAAAAAAGACTATATTTTAATGGTTTGTCATTTTGAAAGAAAAGATATTTATGAGTACAAAGAAATTGAATTTACTATTTTGAAGCCAAGTTTGAATGAAATGCTTATACTTATCTTTTTCATGCAGTCTAGGAAAGAAACTAATAAAAGGGGTTTGTAAATCGTTAAAAATAATTACAGAATTAAGGCCCTACTAAGACCCAAAGATTCATTTTTGGCCAATCCAAGAAAGGAAGGAAGAGATAGTGCAAAGAACTAAGTTCTACTCGATGCCAGTCCTAGATAAGAGAAGAAGGAAGGAGAGAATATCAGAGTGAAGGGAAAGGAAAAGGGAAAATGAGGCAATTTATCGATTATAATTAGATGCATCCTGAGGTTTTATTCCTAAGTTGGATCAACAAATAGTGCGACCTTCAAAGAGCCGAAATAAGCATATTTTTCACGTGAGTATCATAGATTTCTGCATTCTTTAGTTGCGTTTAGTTTACAGTTGAATTTCAGTTTAGTTTTGAACTACTATAACAAATGAAATGGGAAAACTTCAAAACATGGGGGACGTTTCTCTAATGATGGTATTCAGCCAATGAAAAAAGAAAAGAATACGTTAATTTGATTATAATTAACTCTTTCCTGAAAAAGTAATTATTTTTAAGTGAAATAAAGTATATTTTCATGAAAATTCTAGCTTGTTAAAGCACTTTATATGTGCGAAATTGGAAGTTCCAGGAATCCTAAAGATCAACAGGATAAACCCGGTATATGTAATTCCAAGTAAAGATTGTGCAAATGTTTTTGTAGGTGAAAGGGGAAGAAATTTAGATAAGAGATTGTATGAACATAAGAGGAACATCGGAGTTGGCAATGATAGTGGAGTATTTTGTCATGTCAGAGATTTTAATCATTCCATCGATTTTCATGGAAGTAAATTGGTCTTTAAATAAAAAAATTATGTCAAAAGAAGAATTGTAGAATCAAGTTTGATCACATCCATTCCTAATTTCATTTTATATTTTAAGGTCAATTTTCTTTTAATAGTCTGATATGTAAGTCGATAAACAAAATTGTAAAACTGCCCAGCCCTAATCAGGTAGTAAATTATGTCCGCCCTCGGATTAGCCCAAGCAGGGGAGTGGGTCTGGTAACATGATCTTTATCTATCAGGTCAAATGTGTATATGGAGATTTCTGTATTTTTTTAATCAGTTGACAGTTGACAAGGGTGTGTAATACACTGAAATTGTTCTGAAATAAATATGTCTTCATGAAGTGTGGTTTAATTCCTATCAACCATGCGATATTGCATCAAATTTCATTAAGGTTAGATTAGTATAATTTTATTCTAATATTAAAAGTAGATTTAAATTATACGAAGGAAATTAATGTGCTCATTCTTTATTTGGGTAAATGAGAATTCCGCATTTTTCACTTGATCCAGTAAGTTTAAATAGTAAAGTAATAGTCATATATTGTTGCCTATATTGGCCGAGGTTTTTTTAACGAATGATTACGTGAATTACATATTTCATTCATGTGTTATCTCGATAATAAATCTTTTGGCTCATTTACTCAGAAAATGAAATCCCCCTGATTCACAATTAATAGGTGTCTAGACTCTGCAGGAGTCTTTTTCTCCCTCGTATTTTAGTGTTAGTCGACTATTTACTATTCACTCGTCTTCCAGTCATTTTGACTCCTTTGTTATCTTCCAACAAATCATTTTTTATATTATATTGGTCGTAGCCTAGCTAAATCTAAAATATTTCGAGTACATGTATCACCAATGAAAAAAATATTATCATATTTCGCTACACTTTGAGGATTAAGCTCCAGATAGTTTCGTTCACCATCCTGCCCTCGAAAATTAAGGGTAAGGAGAATTCTTTAACCAATACCTGACTTTATTGTACTTCTCGATAATTCTTAACTTTTCCCCGGCCTCTTCATCAGGGCAGTTATTTTAATAAATTAGCAACTCTTTTGTTGTTTTAAGAACATCTAGTCCCTTTCTTTCTTTTCAGGCAACCATTTTTTACTACGCTTGTTCTTTTTATTTATTTACTTTTCTTTGCTTTTATCCGGACCTAGTCTGATACTTTTTCCAATATTTTTTTTAATTACTCCCCCAACTACGATTTAAACTGAGCTAATCCAGTGCGGGAGAGCCAGTATTTCTGTTTAATAAGTCACTCTTATCGTTGGTTTTAAGCATAGTCAAGAAAAGGTTGTTACAACAAGCCAACTGAATCGCATCTAAGTGACAACACGTTTTATTGTGTTATTCACAATCGTTGTTTATTTTTCGGGATAAGAAATTAATTTGGTGTAACTGAAGATTGAATTATCAATCAGTGGAGAGAAATGAGAGGAATTAATCGAATGATCTGGTAGAGAGAAATAGCTTAGAGTTAGATTTAAATATCAGTAAACATGCCAATACAAAAGACACCATACACTGTCTTTCCTGGAGATTAGATCACAAATACTCAGGATTCGACAGAGTGCCTCATAACTCGCTAGATTGAAGTCACGTCCTCTTGTGCATTCTGAGATCAGTCAAACCATAACTTATTTCGTAATTTATTCTAACAAATAACGTTTGCTTTAGTTACGTGTTTTTTCAATGATATAATAGAGTTTATAGTCTTAATTGAAATATTAATCCGTATAGCATTAGGTATACGGCGAAATGTTAACTCAAATTAGAACACAATCAGACGACTTAACTATATCTGATATTGTTTGACTTGGCTCAACCTTCAACCAGCAAAGCCATATCCCGTAAGGTCGAAATAACTTAACTACTGGTGAATATCCACTATTGGTTACAGAAATAAGTGAATAAATCATATATTCCATTAATTAAATATATTAGTGTTGTTTTTTAATCATAAGAACCCAATAAATTTCGAAATAAATTAATTTGTTTTTTCTATCTATAGCCTCGATCCAGATAAATCGCTGTTATTAACTGAAGTTGCGCTTGAAAGAAGCTTTTGTCATCTAAACATAGATAACTTCACTACATTACTAGTTATTAAGTTCTATTTTAATTATACCTATGTGAAAATATAGTGAATTCAATAAACAATTTAAGTAAGAATTGTGTGATTTAGAATAAGTAAGTTCCAATTATAGCACGTAAAGAAGAATCATACCCTATATCTGCTTTCCTATTATGTGATCATGATAACATTATCATCTGCTGTTAGAATTAGGAGCAATAAGAGAGTAAATCCCACATAAATGCCAATTTTGAGAGGCAAATTGCATAAACATAACAAGAGGAAAGTTTGGTAGAAAAGTATTAAAATATTATTTTTCCCAGCATAATATTTTTGCCCTTGTGATGCTGGTAGAAAGAAGTGGTGGAATTCAAATTTAGGAGAATCAGGGTACGAAACTTAATGTTGACGCTTGAGTATCCCTTTTTCAGTCGGCTTCAAGTATACGTACTAAGAAGCCCACCCAGGTTAGGTTTTAAGTATAAAAATAGAACCAATCCAAACCATTAGTGTCTCTGTGGGTTCATGATAGATAAAAAAAATACTCGGTCTAACTAACAATAACATTCCTAATCGCTGGTAAAATAAGAGAAGGAACAGTCAGTTCAATGGTAAAAGATAAAATGAATGTGAAGAATAGAAAGAGATCAATAGTTATGCTGCAGGCTGATAGATGTATTCTAAACCTTCAGTTAACACGTTGGTACAAAGATCAGAAATACTTAAAAATACAAACTCATTCATTTGCCCAAAGACCAATGAAACATGAATAATAATTATCAGAATGCGGTACATACATTTTGATTCCATCAAAAGAAAACATTATCTGCTAAGTTCACCTCTCTTAAATTTATTTCCTCGTGGACGCTCATCTTTAAGATTAAGCAGTCAATTATCTTATAAGAGCCTTCCTTTAAAGTATTCCAATGTTGAAAATAATTAAAGCCATCAAAGTTTCTACAAGGACCGAAGCCCAATAGTTGTAAAATCACATAACTCCTTCCAAAGTTTAAATCTTTTTACAGTTTCAAAATTAAGTCCTATTATACGAATAAAAGTTCTCCCGTGTGACAATGGAATAGGCGAGCAAGGAAGAAAAATGGGAAACACACAATTTAAATTGGTGGATTTTACTTTCTATATAACTACTAAGAAAAAAGCCAAATTCTGCACTAAGACGAGGCATATTTCTTCAAAAGTGAATAAGATTTGAGACAACTCTCGAGAACCGAGAATTTGGATTTAATGATAGGAATACTTAGCTTTGCTATTAACCCAACAACTTTCAGCACTACTGTGTTTTAGGTTGTTAACTTATTATACATCTTACCGTCTCTTCTCGCCGAATTCTTTTCTGTCTGGATAGACTCAAATAAGAGCGAACGAAAACATTAGAAATCTTGAAAATATCATGAATAAAATGCTTAAGAAAAAAAGGGGAAAGAATAATATAAAGATCGAGTTTGACAAAGGATACATACAAAAAACTCATCCACTCTACATAATAAAATTTAGTAGAATTTTAATAAACACATAAACTTGTTCTTAGACGGATGACATGCATTTGTATCAATCATATCCTATTTCTTATCACATAACTGCAAAATTACTTTTAGAACTTCCTAAACTCCATTGCTAAATGCCTAGGTAGATTTAGGCTTATGAATATAATATCCTGAATATATTTTATAATTGACTACTTAGTGACAGGGAACAGATAGTTGATTTAAAAATCGAAAGCCTCGGAGATAAATGTACTACATACCTACAGAGAGGTATGCAGTACCTCATTTAATTTCAGCATTGTAAGTCACAATGGGACGTTCCTTAAGAAGCAAAAGTTAAAGTAAGTTTAAGTCACCTAATTCTCTGCCTGATCCCTTCGACCTAGTCTCTGATTTTTATGATTAAAGCTATATACTCTTGACCTATTTAGTAATGTTGTATGTTGTACGTTCAGTAGCCAAGTATCATTTGCGTGGATAACAAAAGCGCATGCTTTACTCCCACCTAATGCAGCATATGGGTAGAATTGAGCGCACTGGCCTTCAATTTTGTGGTAAACCTTATCAATCCCCCTTAGAAATCAACTATCGCAATGTGGCTCTATGATTACACTCGAGAAATTTGAGGAACTTGAGGCAGTAGGGAAACATTTCTGACCTTTACCTGCTAGAGTCACTTTACATTAAAAAATAGTCTAAATAATAACTCCTTGTCTGTTCCATTAAGTATAGTCACTCATTAACAAACATTTCAATTTATTAGGAAATTTTGGCCTACTATGTAAAAAATTTCATTGTAAAATTTAATCCTATTTCATATGACTTTCCGGGTGGGATTTCCTCTTCTTATTCTCATTTTATTTAATTCTTTCCAAATTTGAGCTTCATGTTTAAGGATTATTGTTGTTCTTTAGAGGGAGGGGGTCTCAGGGGATAGTAAAACTTTTCTGGACATGTTTTAATCTGTCTTTTTTATTAAAATTTTATCAATAAATATTACGGAGCGTCTTCGATTCTGTCCTGGTTATCTTGTTTATATATATACATATATATATATATATATTTATATATATATATATCTATATATATATATATATATATATATATATATATATATATATATATATATATATATATTTATATACATATATATATATATATATAAATATATATATATATATATATATATATATATATATATATATATATATATATATAAATATATATATATATATATATATATTATATATATATATATATATATAGTTAGTGAAAAGCAATGAATAGCACCCTGGGGGATGCCCTAGTCACCACCAGGAAAGATCAAGTTTCAGTCACTGGTTTCTATCAAACTTAAAAAGAACCTTATACTCTGATCTCTTGCGCCTATTGACAGAAAACAAGTAATTATCAATAATTTCTTTGGTTATCTTTGCCAAAGCCCGAATTGGATTAATTTCAAAAATTTTAACAGATGAAACGGTTAGTGTAGAGCAATGCATAATACCACCCGCTTCTTATAGCACAATAGTAGACGACCTTAGTTACCACCAGCATGATAATGGAGACGAGGGTAATCAATTGCACTTTTCCAAATTTCAGCTAGATTTTTTTTTTAAATCGAAGTGAGATTGAATAAAGTTATCTTCTGAAAGTTCTATCAACTTCATCTGCAAAATTGATCGGTGTTGTAAAAATATCTACTAAATGAGGTCGAAAATCCAGCTTTAAAGATGCCTTATGTGTTTCAAAATCCTTGAATCTTTGATTATAATTTTGAATTAATGTATAAAAAACTGATTCGTATTCCTGAAATTGAAATGCTGAACATCGTTCTTCCTGTTCACTTATTACTTTTGTCAATTGAAGGAAATGTTCTTCAGCATGTGGCAACTAAAACCTGGTAAAAATATTTTTAAAAAATGCTAACTTTTCCAGGAATGAATGAACTTTTACCCATAAGTCATAGATGGATTTGGTTTTACTTTGAAGATTAATATTTACTTCATTGTGTTTTGTCATTAAATCACATAAAAATCCGACGTTCTTGATAAAATCACCATCCATCAATTCACAATGTATATTATGATCACTATAAAAACTGCCTATTTGGTCTTTTAAATTTAAAATTCTGTCCAACATTCTCTCCTGAGACAACTAACAAACTTAAGAATGATATGACTAGTCTACAATTTCGGCTTCATTGTCGTTCTTGTGCATGTCATGAAAGAGAAAATGACGAGCGGAATTGCTTCTAATAATGTCAACAAGCCTATGATTTTATCGAAAGTGTTTTAGAGTGTTATATTTTGCAGCTGATGTAGGATTCAATGAAAAACAATACAGGAATCTGAATTGGGTAGTTCTTTTTAACAGACCAAAACTTCCTGTGCATACGCTTAGTAGGTTATCAAAAAACAATATTTCCTTTTCCTCTCGGAATTTTTCCTTAAAAACTTGGAAAGTATAACTTCAGGAGTTCTATCTTTAAGAGTACATAACAAAGTATTTGTTTACTACAATGAAAAGCCTACATGATTACAAGAATAAAATTAACACCCGTACTGAATGATTAATGTCAGTTTATTCATCCAACGATATAGGAAAAAAATACTTCCTTTTTAAATATCGCATTAATTTGCTCCTCTAAGATACAAGCTAATTCATGTTGAGTCTTTGTAATTGTTTATCTCAAGAGAGGAATTTCTTTATACCTGTGTATCTTTTGAGGATCTAAACAACTCAAATCTTTTACGATTAACTCTTATATAATCTCAACATCACTAAAAAGTTTCCCTTTTTTTCCTAATAAAAGAGCTACATTATAGGTGGTTTCAATAGCATCATTCTTATTTTAAAATAGTTTTTTTTAAATGTTTGTTACTTACACTTTTTTCCTTTAATTTACAAAACGCACCCTTTTGCTCTTCCTTTCTAATTTAAAATATACATGATTTTCGTGTGTTCAATAATGAAGTTATACTATTACATTGTATACAAAGCATTATATGGTGCGGTTAAGGTAATGGCATAATTAGACAACTGCTCTGCTTCAGGTCCAGCAGGTGATCCTATCCTCCTTGAACTGGAAGACAACACTTAGGGATGACCCATCCATCAGCCCATCCATCAGCTGATGGATGGGTCATCCCTAAGTGTTGTCTTCCAGTTCAAGGAGGATAGGATCACCTGCTGGACCTGAAGCAGAGCAGTTGTCTAATTATGCCATTACCTTAACCGCACCAATTTGTCTTGGATATTTTTCCAAAGCAATATATCTTCATTATACACAATAAAGTATTGCAAGCCTGACTCTTTATTAAACACTCTTCCTTTTTCGGTTAATTTTCGTTTTGTCTTTGGAGCCATTGTTAGGGTAATACCAATTCAAATTAAATTAAAGAAAGAAGCATAAAATAGTGATTCAAAGTTTCAAACTATCTTTAGCACATTTTGAGAGTGTGAAAATGAACTTTATCATTATAAAATGAATTATAAAAAATTCACACAAAAGAGTACTATGCAAAGGAGACAAATTACTCTGCGCCTAAACAAAATTAGAGATCTCTAAGCATACAGGCAATCAGAACTGCCAGAGAACAAGAGAAAATGCTCATTAAATTGCGCCTAATTGAGATAAAGTTGTAATTTTTAGAATATAATTTTCTTTTTGTTTGAATATTTGTGTCCATAAAATATAAACTAATACTTTCCAAAAAAAATACTAATTAATAAAAAGCTAAGGAATAGTGAAATAGTGTACCAAAAAAAGTAGGAAAAAGGGTGATTATCGTAATTTGCCGCCGTGTAGCAAGCAAACAAGAGGAAGAACAAAGCATACGAGATAGGCATTGATAGAGCTATCATTCTTCTGTATTTCTTGAAAGTTTCCGAAAGATTCATAAAAAGAATAAAGCAGGAGATTTTACTATAATTATCTTCGTTCAGAGAATCAAATCGCCATTCGTACGAAAATATCAATATTATTTTCGCCAAGCGAGGGCGGTAAAAATTTTATTTTATTACTTTTTTTAGCAAGTAAAGTTGCATTAAATATCTCTAGATTAGTTATTTTTTCTAGAGAATTTAAATGTTATCTTCATAAAATTGAAAAAGAAAACAAACCTATAAAAATGCATGTTCTATTAAAAAGCCTCAAATGGCTGCAAGTTGCCCTTTCCTGGTCTAGATAATATTGACCTTTAGCAGATGAAGAGCATCAATTTTACACATGTTTAGATTCACTGTCGTTGATAACTTTATGAAAAAATGTAGGAAGATTGTAACTGTTTATATTATAATAAAAACCATCTCATCCTCTAAAATAGGAGTTCTCACTCTTTAAAGGGTTTAAGAGCACTAGTATATTGCTCAATATGATCCCATATCAACCATAAACCCTATTACTTCCCAGGATGCTTTTTAAATATACCAGTAGCTTAAATTTATTTATGGATGGAGATATGAGAATAAAAGATTAGAGAAAATAATAGGTTTTCTATTTATATATAAAAAATAAAGAATAAAAGTGAAAAGTGACAAATATATGTATATTAAACTATAATTCTTTTCTAACATAATTTTGTTTCTGCTCTTTTATCTTCTAAAATAGGAAGTTATCTTTTACAATTGAAATTTAATACAGGAAAGCAAAAGCATTTAAATGTGCACATTTTTTAATTTTTTGAATACATAATACACTGCGTTATGAAGGTATAAATGTTTTTTAAACACATACTCTCACTGATGTAGTGAGATATTTGGTTCTGTTTTTGTGAAGTAAAACCGTGGAAGTGGGGCAGAGTTACTAACAAAGATACTCCTATAACATGCGAATTCGATTCGATTTCAAGTCGATTTCTCACATGGAGTTCAGATTTCATAATACAAAGAATCCATTTTTAAAGTGATATGCAGATGTAAAGGAAACTAACATATTCACTGTCCTCATTGACATATATGGGTAAGCTTAGATTTGCTCAGACCAGAACTGCCTGATATTCATCCCGGCCCTTTCAAAATCAGCTTTCTTTCTTGTGTCTTCTTGGGAGCTAATTAAATCATCCTTCATTGAAGTGTTTTCAATCAATCTGGATAAATCAAACTAAAAATGGTTTTGGATCCAACGAGTTCCATTTTAAAACGATCAACATCTGATAGATAACCCTTTAAATTTATAATTATGACTTCCCAATGGTTCTTGATTTATTGAAATATTTCTACATGCAATGTTTGACCTTCGCCAATTAGGATATTATCAAGGATTGAAATGTTTGCCAGGTTTTCGCATTCAACACGGCGAATCCAGATAATTAAATTCCTTATAATTGCGAAAATTTTTCCCCTGACCTGAATACTGTCCACATTCCTACCTTGCATTAATTTGTTCAAATCATTGAAGAGACTGAAAATGTCTGCCAGGTATCCTATACTAAGAACAAAATTTTAATCTTTAAAATAATTTACTAGGGGAGAATTCATACTTGACGAATATACACTCTCGAAAACACTGTGTTCCTTTGCAAGCTGATCACAGAATTTTCTAAACAGCCGATGAATCAATGCACTTCTCCTCTTAGCACAATACTAATTTACCCAGGACAATGCTTTACTATTTATAAAGAGCCGCTAGAATTGAATGTTACCGAGGCGTCGGAAGTGGATTTTACTTTATCTATATAGAGGCGCTGAGAGTGAATTTAGACCCTCGCGGAACCTCTCGTTGTTACAACTATTGCCTTCACTTCAGCCAGTGTGCACATACGGAGTTTTTTACTTGACCATAACAACGAATCTATATTTTTTTGACAATCATGTTAGGGGCTCCATTCCTACAATTAGACCCAATTAAATCCCATGATTACTCAAGGCAACCAAAGAGCGCTTCGATCAGCATGAATATATCAACTGATTTTGTCGTTTATCCAAGTCGTTCATAAAATGAAAATTGTTGCTTTGTGTCTTTTATATACACATAACGTATATATATATATATATATATATATATATATATATATATATATATATATATATATATATATATATATATATATATATATATATATATATATATATATATATATAAGCAATTGACTGTTGTTTGATATGTCACTTGATTCATCTATTTATGCTGACTTTTGCAAGACTGTTTAATCTTACTGACAACTTTGGTTATTATCTTCAGACTCATGTCTTTAATTACCGAGCGTACAGTGTCATTAGATTAGGAGATCTCACTCAGCTGCTTCTCGGCATCCTTTCCCATTAAGATTTTTGCCATTTCCACCACACAGGGCTTTACCAGGATCTCTTCGATAAAGGCTCCTCTCCTTTGGCAATCATTTACTAAAAATTATAGGAGACTTCCAGAAACTGTTCCCAGCATCAGAGAACGTAAAATCGGAAATAGTTGTTTTCTGATCATAATTCATAGGGAACTTTTTTCAACTGGAAAGCTTCAATCGATGTTTCAACATGATTCTTGTATCTGCTTTCGAAATGTTCCATGAGTCCCGATGGCTCAAAATTTCCATTTATTCTTTCCAGATTGCAAATCATACACCTATGTCCCTCAGTTCCCTCTCTTTCTGCCATACATAACAAGCCAAAAGCAACCTATGAATCATTTCACCTATGTTTTTTGACAGACAACATTTTGTAGCAAATCTGTGAAAGAGAAAAAAACTGTATTATATATTTGCTACATTCCTAATACGTGTAGTCCACTGTTGCCGTGGCCATGTTACGGAGGAACATCTGTTTCTTGTTTCATGAATTTTACTGGGCTTCAATGTGAATAATGCAAAGGGAAAAGCTCCTTTAGTTGCCGCCCCTATATAAGCCCACCAGCCTTTAGTCATATTAAAAATATGAACTATACTTACCTCATGATCATAATCATATTTAGACTAGGCAAAACGCCAACCTAAAATATAATAATATTCCACCAAGTATGCACTATTAATTGCAAAAATTCGGTATTTGAAAATAATAAAGATGTCGTAGGTAGGGTTAGATATTCTAACCTCCTATTGCTTCCCATGTCTCAGAAAGTTTGGCAGATAGCATGCAGGGCAACTCAGCAGTTGAGCCTGGCCTCGAATAATGCAATTGAACTATGGGTTTCAATAAATCTCTAATAATGAGTAATTATACTTAGCAGAATTAATTGAACTATCTAGAGGGTTAGGTATATCAAACTTCGCGAAACAAAATAAACTTTACTACTGTACAAACACAAACAAAATATGGACATGAAAGACAAATCAAAAATAAAATAATGGAAATGAAAGACAAATAAAAAATAAGATAATGGACATGAAAGATATATTAAAGTATACACACTCAGACGCACACTACCGTAAAAAAGGGTATTCCAATTCCTGGTGGATCTGCTACCCAAAGATTCGGCTGCTCGAGAGTAGCACGAGCTGTAGGAGCACTGAGCTCGAGTACTTTCCAACAGCGCGGGTTTAGTTTGCACTTGAGGCCGATTAGTACTCGAATTGTTCGAAGTTATGACTGAAAAAAGAACCTGTATTTCAGTAACCAGAGTCAGCCTCGAAAGTAGGGATTGAGGGAGTATTTTCTGGAGAGGAAGCTGGGCTCGATAATTTTTTTCTTGTTTATTTCTTTTTTTCTTGTCTTCGGAATGTGGGAGTAAGGGATGCCAAGGGAAACAAGCTTATGCGACGTCTCCTCTTAGCACAATACTAATTTACCCAGGGCAATGCTTTACTATTTATAAAGAGCGCCAGAATTGAATGTTACCGAAGCGCTGGAAGTTGATTTTACTTTATCTATATAGAGGCGCCGGGAGTGAATTTAAACCCTGGCGGAACCTCTCGTTGTTAAAATTAGGCTTACTATAGGCCGTGTTATGAAACGGAAGTTACCTCAAAAGAAGCCGATCGTGGGTTCTTTCCATCCTACTCATCTCCTTCTCTCTCTCTCTCTCTCTGACATCTTTTCCCCTCCAAGATGGAACTTCCGGGTAGAAGTGACATCCAATAATAACTCAATTTTAAGGTGGCACCTCGGCCAAAAATGGAGTATACAAGACATTGTACTTTAGAAACAAAGAAAAAAATGCATGGCAATAAATTCGTGGGTAAAGTTCCCAAATATAGAGACTGGAGAGTACATATGTATAAAGATTAATATTATAAAGGAAAAGAATTTACAATAACCACAATTATCAATGAATACCTTTAAGAAGGAAGCTCACCTGCCTTGAATCCACAAGCAATAATGTTAACAAAATCAGTACAGAGACAAATAAATCAAAAGGGTACATTATTACTTGAACTTAATTGGATATATTACATGGGCATATGTACATAAAAAAATCAATCTTAAAATTGAAAAATTCACTCTTAATCAAGATCGGTTCAAAGGGCAATTTAATGGATTCCAACTTAAGCTATCGGCTATACAGTTTTCGGAACCTTTAATATGCAGGATCTTGAATTGGAATTCTTGTAAAAACAAGCCTACGTATTAGATGACCCATTAGTGATTTTTTACATTTTGGAGGTGGATAAGGGCTTATGGTCAGTTTCCATTCTAAATCCTTTCCCAACCAGAAACATTTTAATTTTTTTAATTTCGAAGACTATCGCAAGGATCTCTTGTTTAATCACAGCGTATTTCTTTTCTCGTGGTAGTATTTTCCGACTTGCATACGGAATGGGAAAGCTCTCATCATTCTCTCCACACTGAACAAGAACATAGCCTATTCCCTCGCTGCTAGCATCTGTTCGTATGCCAAATTGTTCTTGGGGATTGGGCAAGCGTAATATGGGTGCAGACGCAAATTTCCCTTTTGAGATGATTGAAACTGTTAATCGTCAGTGGTTTCTATACAAGGAGCTCGGGAGCTTTAAGTTCGAAAGTTTGCACAAAGGAGCAGACAGTGAGGCGAATTTACAAATAAAACGACGGTAAAAGGACGCAGAAGCCATAAAAGTTCTTAAGTGCTTCTTGCTCACGGGCAGAGGTATTTTACTATTGGCTCGAATTTTATTGGCCCCTGGTGAGCTAGCTTGTATCTCCAATTCGGAAGTTTAAATAGTCGACTGTGTTGTAGGCGACGTGACACTTACTGGGGCCACTGGTTAAATTATGTTCTCGGAGTCTTTGTAGAAATGCTTAAAGAGCCTTCAGGTGCTGCTTCCACTCATTTGTAGCCACATAAATATTATCAAAATAAAAGGATATATTTGGCAACCCATCTAATATCATTCTCTTCATCCGTTTTTAATTACTTCATACAGTGACGAGGCCCAAAGGGAGTCGTCGAAATTGCATTAACCTTTTTTCAGTTTGAAAAGCTGTGTACTTTTTTACCTCTTCTCGTAGGGGAATTTGATAATAGACCTTGCACAAATCCAGCTCGGTTATGAATTTGGCTTTCTTAAACAGATAAAAATTCTGGTCAAGAGGGATCGGCTCTGCGGCGAATACGGTTACTGAATTAATTTTCCTAAAATCAATGCACAACCGGTATGATCCATCTTGTTTCTTAACCATAACAACCGGGAAGCAATAATCTGATTTTAAGGGCTCTAATATTTACAAATTCAACAGGTTGTCAAACTCCGCATTAAAAGCTTCTCACAGGTGTATAGGCAGCGAATACGGCTTAGATCGGATGGATTTTAAGTGGTCAATTTAATGTTGTGCTTGAATTGAGCTGTCCAGCCAGGAATTTAAGAGATGACGTCACCAAATTGATTCAAGAGATATTACAGTTGAGTTTTCTGATGAGGCGACAGCTGGTCGCTCACCTTTAATTCGGCTGACGAGAGTTTGGGTGCGTCTGGCAAGACGTGTAGGAGATATTCGCTGTCTTACTCTATGCAGGCGACTTGCACTACATTTAGGGGGTCCATAGAATAATTAGACTCCATAGGCGATTCTTCATCTATAGCCACAATCTGGTTAATCCACGCGTGCCGATGATATTTCTTGAGGAGATTTAAGTGGAAAAGGTTCCTTCCTTTTGGCCTTTCAATCAAATAATCGACTTGTCTGCGTTTTTCGATCACTTGATAAGGGTCCTTCCATTAGCTCAGTAATTTTTTGGGGAGAGGGGGGCAGCAAAAACAAAAATTCTTGACCTGGCTTAGATTTCCGATCTTCAGATTTGTAGTCAAAGTAGTTGAGTTACAACCTCTGTCGTAACTCAACAGATATGAGTACGGAGATTGGATTTCCTGATCTTCTTGACTTGAAGATGTAAGTGGGGGATCTTGGATGAACGGAAGTTTTTCGGATCGTTGTCTCATAAATTCGGGTTTATCGATAATGAGACCTGACCAAGAGGTGAATCTTTTTTTGAGTGGGAATTCACGTCGGTATTCCTAAAGGTAAGGAGTATCTCTGCTTTTATTCAGAAAACTGAGATAGGGGATTTCTCGAGACAAGAATGGTATCAGAGTGGGTCTCGATACCACTGGTCTACTATTTTAAGCGACCAAAGAAACGGCCTCGGGAGGGGAAATCTCGACCGGTTCCAGCTGTCTTCTTGATTACCTGTTTAACTCATAGACTTGTTCTCTGGATTGCTAAGCGACTTCTCCTTTCATTTGTCAAGATCGAACACTATATATGTCGATTATCCCTTGGTGGGAGGGGAGGGGAGACGAGGGCCCACAGTTAAGCCTCTCTCCTAGGGCATAAATTTTCAATGTTGTGACACTTCGGCCCTTCTGGTTTACGTACGGAGAAAGTGAAATTTGGTCTATTTGGCGAAAATAGACATAAACAATCGGAAGGGACAGTGAGCCTGTTTATATATTTTTATTCTAAAGGCTCTCACACCCTTTTCTGTTTATATTAACGGACTACGAAATCTACTGACTGAAATCCTTCTTTGCAAGCGAAGCTTGAAGGGTCTTTGGGGCAGCAGAGAAAAGGAGAGTGGGGGGGGGGTAAAGTCTTAGCTCATATAGAACGTAACCGTTGATACTGTATAAACAAACTAGCGTCTGTTTGTCCTCAGATATTTATTCTCTTACACTTTCCTTTCCACATTGAATATCAAACTAAAAGTGAGCACTAACACATATTAATTATTCATTGTTCATTGTGTTTTAGCAAATTGAAATAATAAATCTTGAGCTGATAATTTTTGCCTCATCAAAAAAAACCCAATTTAATATCGTGTTTATCCATATCTCATCATAGGCATAGTTAATGCTTTTTAATTTTGTTTCCTTTCCTCCTATTAATATATAATTTGATGCAAAACAATTCACTTCTTTCATTTTTCTATATAGTGTAAATGCATAAAAAGCTCCGTATTAATGTAGATATTTCTTATAAATTGAAATTCACAGAACTTATCTTGATATTCCCATGGTCGGCTATAAGGGATTTATACTGTATGTTTCTAATAAAATTAAAATCGCGATGGCTTTTTGGACTTATTGAAATTATGTTATTTTATTTATGAAAAATATAGAAATAATTAGTAATAAAATTATATATAAGAGATATATAAATGGAAAATATAAATATAAGATTAAAAAATATCAAAATAATGCTAAATACAAAGAATGTGAATTACTTTTATTTATTCGATTAACGGCAATGTGTGAATGATAACTCAATATATTTTGGTAAAAATGCAATTTAAAGGATAAAGTGTAAAAATTTAGATTTTTATGTGTAACATCTATGCATGCCGCTTCAGTTTCAAAT
This sequence comes from Ceratothoa steindachneri, assembly GCA_963969495.1. Taxonomy (NCBI): domain Eukaryota; kingdom Metazoa; phylum Arthropoda; class Malacostraca; order Isopoda; family Cymothoidae; genus Ceratothoa; species Ceratothoa steindachneri. The sequence continues at coordinate 118,030,016 of OZ018326.1, forward strand.
GACGACCGTATTTTGAAGTTGGCAGCATTTCGTCGCTTTTGACGTACTCAAGCTTCACTCGGGGGAAGGAAACGGTTTTAGGTTTGCCATCTTTGTCAATGGTTATGCTCTTATCACGCCGGGAAAGAATCTTGAATAGGGCAGTTTAAGGAGGAACTAAATGCTTACAACAATATCAGTTTGGACAAAGAAGGTATCCGAACTGTTGAGTCTTTGAAAACTTATTGTTTTGGCAGCAAGACTACGTTAAGACTAGCAACAGGCTGCAGATAAGACATGTGGTGCGGAGTTGGAAGACGTGTAATGCAGAATCTAGTGACAAAACTAAAGTTGGTAGAAAAAGGCCACCATGTAAGCGGAGAGGAACACTATATATCAGTTCTGTAACTGTAGACTGCATATTTCCCTTGAATGATGAGCGAAGACCTACCATAACGAGAGGCAACTTTGGCGTTCATGGAGAGGCATTCATGTGACACGTAGGAGCGGTCTTCAGCTGTCGGTGGAGGTACTTGACGAATCCATTGACCTGACGGTGGTTCGTTGTTGCGCAATTGCGAGTGGGGCGAGAATCTTTGGCCAACTGTTGGATTAAACTAGCTTCATACTGACGTCGTCTCTCTGCCTTACTTGTTGATGGGAGTCTAAAGCGGAAATATATCTATTGGCAAAAGTGCGAGCGCCACGTGGCCGAGATTTCCATCATTGAAAATGCTTCGGGTGAACTGGTAAAGTGGTCAACGCAGGTTAGAGAGGGAATTGTAGATGTCAGAAGTTCACAATGTCCCAACGGTGTATATGTGGACATGGTCAATTGGAGCATCAGGGGCAAAAAGTTTGTCCAGTGGCAAATGGACGTGTCGCAAACCTTACACCTCTGACACTGAGGACAACAGCGAGTCCACTAAAGGATGGCCTTGTTCATCGAAGGCCAAATGTAAGACCAAGAGACCATTCAAAGAGTGAATCGTCTGCCTGGATGCGGGAATGCAATAAAAATTAGCAAAAACATTAAAACGGTAAGCCGGGGGAAGATAAATTCCAACACCGTCGGTCCAAACATCACACCACAGGAATACCCTGAACTCGGGATAAGTTAACAGTTTGAGGAAAGGGAATTCTGAACGGATCCTTAATGAGTGAACTCATTATTCTTTCTTAAAAAGCTTCAGATTGTGGTAAGGAAGGTCAACAGAAACAATCACAAATCTGGAAAGGGTGTGGTAGGTTTTCGGTTACGTCGATGTTTTGAATGTTGGAAGTGATCTGAGATATGAATTCTATGTGGAGAAGAGCACTAGAAGAATGGGTAAAATCGAGCGAAACAAAAATGTCAAACTTCTGATCTGTTATGATGTGAAATTCCCTTCCTTCGATGAAGTGACGAAAATGGTGGATGCTGAGATGAATGTGAGAATTTCTCTGCCAAAGGCACTGTATCAGTCACAGCTATTTGAAGTTGCTTCGAGAAGGTGATAGAGATTCAATCGCTGTAGACTCTCTGCTGCATGTTAGCGCCGACGACCAAATCTGATACATCTGTCATTAGGCCTGTTCCAGGATCAGGAACAGAATAATGAAGACGGGTGGTTTCCTTCAAAGCCATTATGCCTTTTCAAAGCCAGTATTTGCCATATCAGTCCACGTGACATAGGTTTAGACGCCTTTTTTCGATGGTCGCAGGGGGGTTTGTTGAGGGGCTTTAGAATAGCTGCTAAGTCCACGATAAACTTCGGATGAACTTTGACCATACCAAATAACTAAGAGAGGTTTCGTTGAAAGTCAAGGCGTGGAAAATGAGTAATGGCTTATATCTTTTCTGCAGTAGATCTAACGCCATTCACTCTATTATGATGTGCAAGGAAGTCATGTTCCGGGACACAAAACAGGCATTTGTCTGGACGAATGTGAACGCTATATTCTTGAAGGCGGGAAAGCACAGCTTCAACCTGGAGCTTATGTTCGTCAGCCGAAGAGCTAACAATAAGAAGGTCATCCATATACGCAAAAAAGAAGGGTAATGCATGAGTGACTTCATCTATTAGGTGTTTGAAGGTTTGGGCAGCATTGCAGAGGCCGAAAGACGTGTACAACCACTCAAACAGCCTCGAATGGGGTGACGATGGCAGTTTTATAAACAGCGAGGCTCGAAAGGAATCTGCCTAAAAGCTTTCACCAAGTAAATCTTTGAGAAGATTGTGCACCCTTGTAGATTCTCGCTGAATCCTGTATGTAAGAAACGAGATACCTGTCGAGAATGGTAATGCCATTGACGGCGCGAAAGTCACCGCAAGGGTGCGACTCCCCACTCGTATTCGGTACCATGTGAACCGTTGAGGACCAATTGCTCTTGCAAGGTCTGATAATCACGAGATCCAACATGTGCTGAAATTCCTCATTCGCTTTTTGAACTGTTCTGGTGGAAGTCGCCGGAGTTTGGCGTACACAGGAGGGACAGTGATGGGGATGTGATGTTTTACCTTACTTGGCTGGCTCGCTGGAGTAAGGACTGCAGGGAATTTTTCGAAGAGGCTCTTGAACGAAGTCGACGGCACGTCGGCTGAGATAGCGGTAGATTCTTCTGATATTATGCAAGCTCGAGAACGAAGTGAAGTGTCCTGAACCACGAGGGAGTTTTTTTTAAGGTCGACGTAAAGCTTCAAGTCCCGGAGAAAATCACTGCCTAAGATGGGAAAGTGGACGGTTGCTATGAGGAAGACTCATTGAAAATTTTGATCGAGACCAAGAGAAAGTGTCTTAGGCTGTGTTCTGTAAACTTATTATTGTTTTTATCTGCTGAATAAAGGTACTGAATAGGAGAAGTCTTCTGCACGCCCTAAGGGAGTAGGCTTACTTAGGCACCGGTATCGATGAGAAAACTACGTTTCCGAGCAGCTTGCAGGTCGAGGGCCGGACAAATGTCGGTATGAGCGACCGGCAGCCTAGTTTTCCTAACTTTGCATGGTAAAATCACAAGGAAGAACTTGTTCGTTGTTCCAAATGTGATTTAGACCGGGATCAGGACCAAAGCCTTTTCAGGCTACATTTGACGAGGTGCGCTAGCTTCTCAATTTGTATCGACAAACGTGTGATTCGTTCATCCGTATGGCTGGACACAAAAACCACCCGCAGGGCGAAGGCTTCGACGATTCGATCACCATGGTCGAGCAGATTTTCTACGCTTTTCGTTGAATCTATTAAGTCGAGAAGGGGCTTGTTGAAAGCCGACGCTTGTGAACCAAGCGGCTGCTGTATGTGACGGAGCAACTGTAAATGTTTCCGAGCCCCGAGTTTTTCTTGCGAGAGAGTTGTCTCAAGATTTCGGCTTCCAATGCAGCTGTTCTTGAGATGATGGGGGTTTTACCCTCCTTATAAGGGGACAAACTCGAAGCCGAACACACCACGACGTCCCTGACCTCAGTGATAATAGACAATGGTAGCTAACTGACGATGTATTCAAACTTCGTCTCGCTTGATGAAATATTTGCTATAATGAAATGTGATACAGCCTAGATGAACCACAATGCAGCGTCGTAAGACCATAAGGCAAGCAGTTTGATGTTGGCGTAGATGACGTGTGCAGTCGTCTCAGCCATAGTGTTGATAAACAATATTTTCTTAATTTCAGAAGAGTGGAAAGGGAATGAATTAGAATAGATAATAAGATTTGAATAAATAATACTCCACTTTGATATATTTTTTACTTTCGACAAATATGACCTGGCTTCCTAGTTCACATACATATAAACCGTGATAGCTTTCGTTTCTGTTATGATGACTTCGGGACATTACATGCAATTTATTAGATTAATACATGCTTCACATACACATTTGACGTAATCACTACCCATGGATCCGATGATTAACTTCTACACCTTTTTATTTAGGGTGAGGACATATAGAATTGATGCGCGTATCTCTCTTTCCATTCTAAAGATATACGGTTTCAACCTCATTAAGAATTATTCAGCATCCTCTTCCTTCTCTTACTGATTTTTATTAGTATTCTCTTATTTCACTTACAAAGTTATTTATTTTATAGTGTTTTGTTTTATTATTATTTTTTACTCGGACTGAGATCGCAGATTAAATATCCATAGGGTCTTGAGACTGCTTCTTTTTATACCTTTATGAAATTACTCCGTTCTCCAGGCATTATTTGTCCTAAAAATATATTTGTCTGGGATATGTCTCCTTCATTTTAAATAAGACTAGATGGGATGGTTTAAAGAAATATCGCGAAAAAGGAGTTTAAAAAAAACATCTGGGCGCACTAGGAGTATAGAAATATTTCTCTGGTGGAAGGACACTGTAAATAGATCTAATATTTTTTAATCTATCTTCTGCAGTAAGTTATATAAAATAAGGAGGGTATCATTTCCTCCATCGAAAGATAACAAAACATCATAAGCACTCTTTTAAACAAAACCTTTTTTTTAATTCATCATAATCTCTCTGCCACACAGTGTACACTCGACGATTCTATCAAGGCTATAAGTAAAGTTATGATCTCTATTATGCAGTGTAAGAGAGAGGAAGTGTCTTTTCGGTGGATGTCAACCTAATGATGAAAGACGATCTGCAACCTCGACTTAGAAAATTTCTTGGTGATTTCACCAATGTGATCAAAGATGTATACGGTAACGATGCAGATTAATTCTATTTTATGGGTCCAAAATCCTACTCGATACGAATCCATAAGAGGACTCGTTTGAAGAATATAATTAGTGATAAAAGATTAACTATTAACCCTAAACAGTGCTGAAGATTACGGTTGAGTAAAAGAGGTGAGAGAGGGATAAAGGTTTTAAGAAATACTTGTAGTCCTAACATTGCAAGGTTGAATGAGACCCTTAAAGAAACCTTAAAAATTAGCACATCGGAGTCTTATAAAATCGTATAATGTATTCACATGCGTAACGATGAAAAGATGTGATAGAGGGGAATCTTAAGAGTGCTCTCAAAAGAGCGCTGGTTCTCTGAAGTTTCATTATCTCTCCTTTGTAAATGTTTTGAGAAGGACATCAGGTCATAACACCGAGTTTTTCTCCATAGGACCTTTTGTCTTTTAAAAGACCTGATTTTTGGATCCTAACCTGGTGAGATCTTGGCAAGCGGGCAAACATGCAAGTAATAAGTTAGTAATCTAAACTCCAATGTCTAAAAACAAGCGCTCAAAAGAATACTGCCCAGATCGTTTAAATAATCGAAGAGAGCTCATGAGAATTTCAATGCCCGGTCTAAGATCTAACTAATTAAAATTAAACAAGTAACTACCGTCAAAGTAAAATCTAAATATCTCCTAATGTTACATAATTTAAACGGCAGCTAAAATACTTCAAATATCTCTGACTTTCTATAAAGTTACATTTTGTATGAAGAACACAACAATTTTTTTCAGTTATCAGAAGGAACTTTAACAGAACTTTAAAAATAAAAAAAAAACAGGAGAATTTAGTAATTTCGAATACATAAATATAAAATTAGGCTAAAATTTTATAGATAATTTCAATCTAATTACTTCAATGTATTTAATGTAAATTGAGTTGAATTAACGATAAATTTAAAATATATATTCTAAATCGTTTAAAATAAGACAAATTGTTACGTTTGTCAACCATACAAGGGAGGACTTAAATGAAATTATTAGCATTATATGTTGGTAAAATGAGATCTCTGATTAAAATTAAAACAATATTTACTATAACAATGCAATGGATTTCTTATGCTATGTAATAGGTATTTGTGTATTTGTGATTAGATCAAAACAATGTAGTAAAAATTAATCTTCATTAACTTCTATTTTAATATTTTAAAACGTTCTAAAATTTCGCTCAATTCTATCGAAGAACTATATTAAATTAAATTTATTAAATCGTTAAATTGCCCGTGATCCACAATTTAACAATTGAAATACTGAATAATCATGTAAAACATTATAAAAGAATTAATTTAGATAAAGTGAGATGTGCTAGTATGTTAAGAGGTTCTAATTGAGGACCTTGGCAATTATATCATTCGAAACAGAATGTAAAACAAACAAGCGTTTAAAATTCATTAGAATCGGCCGAATAGTTACAATATTATTTACCGCCTCCCCGAAAAAAGGGAACCGACCGACCCAATGACCGACATAGTGAGATATAGAGTCGCCCGAAACAAAAAATAATTTATTCTAACGACTATGAATTTTATAAAACCAAGTTGGAGAAAAAGAAAAGAATTTCCTACTCTGTAAACGCTGCGCCCCACGCTAAGTATGTGTGGCTAATGTAAAGTGCCTAGTAATAGGGACAAAACTGGATGGCAAATCTCTAAATGGACTCATAAAGAGTAGAATAAAAAATGAAATTAATGAACAATGTAACTCACGTGAAATTAATAAAGCTTTCAATCTACATTTAAACCAAATTAACCATGAAAACTACGTATTCATTAAAATTACCTAAAATCTTTAAAACATACTGAATCATAAATTCACACAACGGCATGAATGTTACGGTGCATACAAGATTAGAGAAAGAATAAATGATGACAGAGATTAGTCGGGAATATAAGAAAGTTGAGAGTATATAACAGAAAAACAAATTAAAAATTGTAATAGAATGGAAGAGGGAAAAAAAACAATTCTTAGTTCGCTCTCCCGATTAATCAGTAGGTCCAAAAACAAGGGAAACTATTCCTTTTATACTTTTACCCCTTCCTAAAAGAAGGGTACCTAAAATCAACATCTCTCTTAATATATTTTATTTTTCGATGATCTCTTATCTCTTCCTCCTTCTCCTCTCCTCCCTTCTTTGCCCTCTCCCTCCGTTCTTCCCCCGGCCCACCAAACAGCGTGAACCTGAGGAACGAGGGTGGAAGTGGTTCGGCAGGGGTAGATTGGGGTTCTGTCCCCTCCTCTCTAACCAGGGGCCCGAGTAGGGATGACCTACCCCCGATAAACCAATAAATCCCACAATTAGAATATCATTCATTCGAAGGGCCCAGCAGCTACTTCACTATTTCGTGATCACCATCGCTCACTTAGTAAAGGAGGCAATCAGACTATGAAGATGTACGCCAATTCAGGGTCAAGCAATTAATAGATTCTCGTCTAAAGATACCTTAGGAAATACGAAAACTATCGCTCTAAATAAGCAAAAATTTATTTATTATATAAAATAGATTTATTTTAATTAACTATCCATTTCTTACCTGCAATTAAGAATTGCAAACGTAAAATTGAGGAAAAAAAGTCAGCTTGTCAAAGCAAAATTCAGCCTGGACTTTAATGAATCATGCATACAAGAAAAGCTAACTCTCTCATTCATGTTCTGTGTTTCTTTATGTATAAAGGTCTCTAGTTTCGTATTTTTTCGTCCATCTTTTGTGGTTTCTTATATTTTTTCGGAGAATTTCGATTTCAGAACTTTCTCTAATTTCTGTTCAGATTTATCAATTTATTTTCTGATCTTTGGGTTTATTCCTAATGTGTTTTTTATGCGTGTTTCTTTGAATTATCTCCAGGTTATGTGTACCCAAGTTTTACTTCGATATGTTATTAAATAATTATTTTAAGTTTGAAACATAGAGGCATACTACGTAAGAAAGTAGTTTGGGAATGCCATGTATAAATATATATTGTAATCATTTGTTGTCTGCAAAATTTGCTGGCTATAGTCATTTTGGTTGTTCGCCTTTTTGTAAATGATTTGAATGAAAACGTTGGACAATGTCATTCGAGTCCTACTTTCTATTATATTTCCTGCCAAAAGACCAATAAAAGATTAATAAGACCTTCACCACTAGCCTTTATATGGTCGATTGTTTCGGCATCATCTTAAGGCAATTATGCGTGTCGAATTTTGCCCTTCATATTTAGTGGGATTGGGCCTTTCGATTAACAACTATCTGAAACATGGAGGCTATGTTATTATTACCATAAAGTAGTGATAGTATTCATACAAATCTTTCAGGGATAGTGTGTATGTTTGCAATTTTATTTCCCTTTTTTGGTATTTTTATTTGCTATTTACCAAATGTTGACAACTGTTTTATCTCTATATATTAATTTTATGTGTTCAATAGTTTTTTTTACGACATATGTAATATATGTTCTATATCCTACCCTGAATTATTTTTTAATAAGCTTATTCAGGTCCTTATTTTTATGTCTTTCTCTAGTTTTTCGGTCTCTCTTCATGTCATGCCTTTTGTATAAAAGCATTTCTCTAATCTCACCTAATTTTTATCTAGCTATCATTGTCTTGTTATTTCCCAATGTTGCACATAATACTCGTAAAATAGTAGTTTATTTTAATTGAAGAGTACATTCAGTGGATATGTTCAACTTGTAAATTGTTTGTTTCTCATTTATTTTTTTAGCAATTTTGATTTTTTTGGCTAATATTTAGGTGCCAATTGTGTTCAAAGAGCTATTTCTTGCTTCAAAATATGTAATCTGTCCCGTTTTTTGTGTTTTTGGTCTCATGCAAGCTTATCGAATGCTTTATAGCTTTTAGAAGTTTAACATGTAAGGGTTTTCTCCAGAAAATTCTACTAATCTACCTTCTCTTCTTTTCTCTAACCTTTCGTGAATTTTCATAGAGATCTACTATGGTGGTGTAGTTTTCCTTTCTTTCCATCGATCTCTCATTATCACCTTCAATTAATAGTTTCCTTATGTATCGGCTTTTATTAAGGCTAAATAGAATTATTCAAATTCTTCATTATAGGAATATGTTGTAAGCAGGGATAAATTGCAGGAAATATCATTTATTATTTCTATTAGTTGATTAATCTAGCAGATATTACTATATTCATTATGAATTGTCGTATGTCTTGGTGTGTGAGCAATTCTACTCCACTAATATTTAGGTAGTTTCTACCTTTTTCAGGGAATGTATGTTTTTCAGTTGTAATATACCTTTTACTTTCTCACTTAGCTGAAATCAATGGTCTAATCTGAGCCAGGAAATGGTTAAAATCTGCCAAATGAAACTCAAAGGTCATTGTTCTTTGCTAAGTCAACTTCATCCCACGGCTTGCTTCGTATAAAAAATGCAGAAATAATAAAAAAATGTGGTATTTTATTATTATAGAGAACGCCGTTGTTCGTGTCAAGAGAAAGGCATTTTGTAGGTTCTAAGAATGGCCGTATTGAGTGATTTAATTTATATTCTAATACAAGTGATTTATTTAAGGGTGTGTGATATCACTACGAGGGGCAGTCAATAACTTTTGCGAATCAGGAGGGCAAAACAAAGGAAAGGGGGTGGCTGTTTGTGGGGGTGTTAGGACAAGTTATGACAAGTCAGGACCTGCAGCCGCAGGCTCTTACCTCGTCTATTTAATAAGCAGTAGCTGATCGCAGATAGTCAATCACACATTTTTTAACAATGTAGAAGGTTGAGCACCGCGCAGTGATAAGTTTTTGACCAAGGAAGGAAAGAATGCAAAAGAGATCCATGAACACATGGTTGCAGTATATACCGACACCACCCCTTCTTATGCAACCATTAGTCGCAGGAATAGGGAGTTCCGCCATGTTGGTAAGTCCCTTGAAGATGACCCCCGTCCAGGACGCCCGTCAGACGTGACCAACGCGGACAATGTGGCCCGTGTGAAAAGAATGATCCTCGAAAATAGACGAGTGAAGGTCGAAGAAATCGAGCGAGAATTTGGAATATCACATGTATGTGTTATCAACATCATCCACGACAATTTGGCCATGACCAAGGTCTCTGCCCGTTGGGTCCCTTGAAACCTTACCTACCATGATCGACTTCAACGTCGTCAAAGTCCACAAGGCCAGAGTTGTACAAGCTGCCCTGCGCAAGTGCGGATTCGAGGAGCTCAACCATTCCCCCTACACTTCAGATCTGGCGCCTAGCGACTACTTTTTACTCCACCACTCAAGGCTGCACTGCGTGGATGCTGGTTTGGGGACAATGTCCAACTCGCCGTCCAGGAGTGGATTGAACAGCAGTCGGGAGATTTCTGGTTGTTGAAAATTTGAAGCCTCAGGTACAAGTGACGTAAGTGCATTAAAGTCGTAGGTAGTTATATTAAAAAAATAATAAAACACTTTTCCTCATATCTCGTTTCCTTATATCAGAATTGCAAAACTTATTGACTGCCCCTTGTATGTGAGTCAAATATCTTTAGTGAAGATGTGCGTGAAAAATCAAATGAGGCTGGTGGATAAAGTATAAGATTGGTGAAAGATTGCAGGAGAGAGGTCTCGTCTAAGCTGATGCATGCGGATGCTGTGGTTTGAGTAGGAGAGTGTAAAAGAGCTTTTAAATATTCATTGCTGCATTTTACTCTGTTTATTGAATAAGATATATACGTGATGAGGGATGAAGGGAAAAAGGTATTAAACGATTATAAATTATCAATATTGCGCATGCTTTAGGATTTGATGGAAAATCAAGGGTTTGTCTGTGATGAAGTGAATGGAATTCTACAAAAAGAATGCTAATGACATTGACTTCTAATGATTGTGGAATGAAATAATGCAATGTGTCGTATGAATGTCTGATAGTGATAATTATGTATGTGTTGTTAACAATTTTAAGAATGTTTGTTTTAAATTGACGATACTCAGAGAGAAGTAAGAACGGTTGCTTATGTAAACAGGCTCGAATCATATATTATCTTTATTCCAATGTCAGGTAGGAATTTTTGTTTATTTCTTAAGTCAAGTGACGCAGTTTGGGTGAATGGATACCTTTGTAGGTTGATGCGTGAGGCTTGCAATTAGCGTAAAGAGATCAAGTGAGCTGAGTGAATAGTGAGGCGATGACAATACAATATGTTTCACATCTCTTATCAGTGCTACTAAATAGACCATCATTGCATGAGGTTGCAAAGTGTTGCCATAATATGGTTGCCAGCCCTTGCTGGCTGAAGGACGACATTCAGCCAAGATTTTAGTTATATCAAACTAAAATAAAAGTTAGAATCCCCCATGCATATTTATTCCTGGTGCAAGTGTTAAATGGCGCGGGGATAAAAAGCTGCCTCGACATAAGCTATTTGCCCAAAATGTCAAGGTGACAAACCGGTCAGGGAAGGAAGGAAATTTTTGTGGTGGATTAAGAGTATTAAAGTTGCAAGCGGCATGAGGGAAAATTGTTTGAGAATAATATGAGCGGGAGGGAGCTTGGGGGATGAAGCTGCGTGCAATTCTCCCGTGTGAGGCTTTAGAGAATCGCTGAATTCATTCCGCGAAATGGAGGCACCTAAAGGATTCGAAAGTGTAGGGGAAGACGAATAAAGCACCCGTGTGATAATAGTGATAATGAGTTCCCTGAGTCATCCGATAGTTTGAGACCTTCCGAGAAGAAGCACCTAGGACAATATATTATACCATTGATCACGTTAAGAAAAGGAAAGAAGGGAGCGTTTAAGTGTAGCATGAAACAACTTGACTATACTATTCAAGGAGAAGTGAAAAGATGGGAAGTGCCAAGAGTCTTAGTGAGGACAGAGTAGAGGTAAGAACGAAAGTTAGTCGAATATGAATGTGTCGAGCATTCTCTCACCTGCAGGCACCCTTGTGCAATGGCTTAAATATGCTTAGCAGCAGAGAAATAGCGCAAAGAGTCTAACCAAGACCCATTTTTTATTTCTATATACAAATGATAATAGGCAGTTAAACCATGAGTGTGGGCGTAGGGCCCTGTGATGTCTGCATGAACCACACTTAGTCTTAACTCCGGCAGCAAAAATTGCCTAAATTAGGTTTGGTTTTTGACAGGTAACATAACTACGAACAAGATCTTTGCGCATTTGAGACTACAGAAAGTGCTTAATAAGTCGACAGACTGTTTCTTTAGCAAATTGAACCAGGCAATGAAAAAGTTCAGATATTTTCTGTAAAATTTTAGGGGATGAAATGCCTTAGCCTGTTCAGCGAAAAGTCCACAAGAACTTTGCAGTCAGCATTCAGCAGGCAGATGAATGATAATTGGAGGATAAACTTTGCCCCACTCAAAATGTGCTTCGAAATTTGTCTGCGGCTAGCAAAGCATAGTCAATCATTTAAAAGAACGTGTCAATAAATGCAGGGAAATTCTAAGAGTGGGATGTAGTCGAACAGTGCAATAGGAGAATTGTCATTCTGACCTGGATAGAGGATAGCTCTGGTAGGTGTATTCCTACACAGATCCTCAGCAAAGGTGAGATGATTGGCATGTGATCATTAACCATCGCCAACAAATTGTGCAATGAATTTCAGTTCACAAACAAGCAGAGGAGCGTAAGACGACTTTGGAGAATGAAATGCAAAATGCAAAAGCCCTGCGGTCGGTAAAAAGGGTAACATTGGGGCCTTTTATTGTAGGAAATAATTTTTTTACTGTGAAAAAATTGGCAGTGTGCTCTCTTACAAACGTCTACATTTTGTCTGAGCTTGGCACAATTTTGTTTTTTAAATATGCTAACGAGGCCTATGTTATTTTCTGATGTTGTTCTTTAGGGGTCCCTCACACACGTCGCACTTTAATCAGCCAAAATACGAAATGGGGCATCCTGTAATTGGAGCCTTAATTTGATGGCTGATGAAATAGCAAGGATGGCTTGCTGAAATGCACTAGCAAATAGTTTCTGTGCACCTTCAGGAGATGATTCCCGAAAAAATAGGTCTAGTAAAAAGCAGATGGCTGCAACTCTGTCAGCCAAAGGTGAGGTGCCCTCGTTGTTTAGGAGCCAGCCTAGAAATTTAGCCGGTCTATTCCCAATTGGAATTTGTGTTGCGCCGACTTTAAAACATAGGATAGTATGTGGTCAAATACTTTCTTTAGATGTCGTTAGTGAGTTTCCTGGTATGAAGTATAGACTCATATCTCGTCTATAAAAGCGAAAACGAATAAACATCTCTCAGGAATTGTTAATACAACGCACAAATATTTTTGAGGACGACCTCGAATCCAGTGGCATGTACAGAAAATCCTAACCTTTAAATGGCATGGTTACACACGTTTTCTGTACACTTGTTGCTTCTAAAGGAATTTTCTAGAAGTCTTTTAGCAGATCACGTTTGAAAATTACATATGCACCTGAGATTTGAGCTGTAAAACACACATTTGACACTTCTACTAGAATTTGCTGGAAGGATTTTAGCATATCTAGTTTGAAAATTACGTGTGCACCTGATTTGAGTGGTAAAATCTGAGACTAACGGATAATACTGTCCTGGCGGGATCAGAACCGTCGAGATTGGCCGCAATGTAGTGAGAGCCATTGGCAACTTAGAAAGAAGCTGGGCCCGAGCGTACAATTGAATAATGCGTCTAAATGTAGACTATAAATGGCGTACGTGCGGAAGGCAACAGTTAGCAGACAGAGACGTGTGTGGTGGATCGAGTCTCCTTCCGCAATACAAGTTAGGCTGTGGATGCGTAAATCTCGGATCCGTATACAAACTTTGAACAAACAAAGGATCGGTAGAAAAAGAAAGCAACAGCCCTATCAGCACATCAACTGATGAACTCCATGGAACAAAGAATGTGCATAGCAACGGTACCAGAGACCATAAGGCTGCGAATATGAACCTCGAAGGTGAAGCGTCGGTCGAACACAAGAGTTAGAAAAATGTGTGAATCAACTACTTTAATGCAAAGCTCGTTTTGGAGCACGTCAGGATTGGGTTAGAGTCGTATATGGTGATAGAATTTTACTACTTAATTCTTAGCAAGGAAAACCGAAATCTGTGTTCTTTGGCATAGTGAGATATGCGCTCCAATGCCTTATGGGGTCGAAGTTCGTGATTTAGCATCTTAGCCCTGGCATCGTCTAAGTATAGCGTAGTGAAAACCTTTTTCGGCAGCACCGAGGTTAAACCGTTGATGTTCATGGCAAAGAGTGAGATACTGAAGACGCCTTTCCTGCACGAAGGTGTCGATTATTTTTTCACCCTGAAGAGGAGGTTAAGAATTATTTTTAAAGTATGACTTCAATTTGTTAAATGATTTGTGCATATGTAATTAGTTAGACATGAGTTCAAATATTTGCAACATTCAGCTTTTCGATAGCTTCCATTAGTTGAAATAAATTCATAATAAAACCACAAAAGGTGGGCATTCATTATACTGAAGCAGCTATTTTGGCATGGTTTTCTTTATGATAAGTTATAAGAAACGAGGTTTTTTGATAACTTCTAATTAAAAGATTTAAGGAAAAAAGTTACTAACATTTAGGAATTTGTTTGTTTGGTCTAAACTATCAAAAAATTTAAAATTGGAGTGAAATCCTGCTGTAATAAAGTGTAATATTCATCAGAATTGTCGAAATTTAAATTCGGAGTAAGAAAATGAAAATGATGAAAAGGCTTTGGAAATGTGCTTTCCTTTGAATCTATTTTCTGGCCTTCCATTTTCATAATCAAGATACAGCTTCTTTGTTTATTTTACAGCAATTTTATCCCCCAATATGATTACTTTTCTTCAAAGAAACTCATTATTTCGTTGGTATTTCTCTGTTATGACAGCTAACCAGAATTTTACAAGCGGAAATTTACTATTCATTCAAATTTATTCCATAATCTTCAAGGGGTTCCTTAATTAATAAATAATGACGTTTGTAATCGAATTCAAATGTAAATTACCGCGTCTTATGGTGGTAATTGGATGCCAAGAAAAAAGCAACTCTATTGCTCATTTTTAAACTAAACAAGAACATGTAATAAATGGGCAATGAATAAAGAAAGAGCAATCACCTTCATCATCGAAGTAGATTGGTATAAATTTTAACTTATAAATTGGAAAGTGCTGTTGACTGAGAGAGATTATGAAATTTCCCAATGGAATTATTTCCTCCTTAATTTCCTGTTCATTTTTTAGTTAAGTCGCTATAGATTATTTAAGTTATTCCCATTTTATAGCCTAAAATGTAATCGTAGACAGGAAGTTTGAAATAGGATAAAAGTTTTGGTAAGATATCAAAATAAATCCTCAAATAGTATATATAGGAGAGTGTAAGAGGGTACGTGTAATCTCTGTACCAGTTTGAAAAGATTGTCCCGTTTTGCAGTGGTTATGCATAAGAATGTAAGCTATGTGGGAGGGATCTAATCGAAAGGGACTAAACAACAAAATAAAATCTAAAGAAAAGACGCCCTAATGATTTATTATGATTTTCAATACCCTGAACAAAGCGAAGACAAAGAACCCATGAATTCAAATTTTTTATCGCTCCTGAAGGTATGTTTGGGAATAACCCAAAACGTTGAGATTAATGATGGGACATCTTCGTTTTGTCTTTCTTAATAAAAATTAAACTCAAGCTTTTTAAGAGAAATCATGGTGTAAACATATGTATATTGTGTAATATAGTAAACTTAAACACACCTAATCCACGCAGTCCACATTAACACGTCTTAGTCGTTGGATAAGTTAATACTCAGTCAATCACTGTCTTGAGCTGCGCGTAATTAGTCTTCTTTTCGTCCTCGACCCAAACACTTTACAGAGGTCTCTTTACCAACGAATGTCTTTAACTGCCCCAGGTACACTCAGTCACATAATAAACATTCGTTGGTATACACGATCCAAAATAATAACCCCCTCGTTGATCGAGATCAACTACTTCTCATACACGATCTCATGTTATGTTTAGTATTATTTCCAAATTTAAATAGTGTTGCAAAGTATATTTAATATTAGTTGATTCTCAAGAAAGTGTATTTGATTCTACTGGCCGAATTTCCGAAGAGCACCCTTACCGATAAGATAAAAATTGAGCATTTGTGTTTATAGGAGTTTTGGAGCAGCGAGAAGTGCTGAAACTTCACATGACCATCTCGCCATAAACTGCAGTAAATATAAATCACGCTACATTTTGTGACCATCTCCAATAATTCCTCATCCTCTATAATTAGCCCACCATGGGCTGACCTTCCACTTCCTTATGCATAGATTTTTAGGGGCATTTCCTTAAACTTTACTCAACGACACTGGAATGACCCTAGTATTCCCTACATGCTGATATTCTTTTGCATTACTGTCTACTTTCGTCAACGCAAGTACAATCATGGAACATTAAATAGAAAAAAACATAAACTCAGTACAACAATTTCTTGATCAGATGCTGGCACCAATAGCTCACATCAAAGGAGAGCCTACAATCCTCTCAATGATGGAAAACCTCAACTTACTGAGGGAAGAAATTTAAATTTCACTCAAACGAGAATCTCTCAAATTGCAATTATGAACCTACCTAAATAAATGCTTTCATTTCTTGTTTCGCCATATTTTATGTAAAAGATTGACAACCGTTGCTTCAATCCAGTTTATTCTTTTCATTTTTCATGATTCGACTGCTCAAAAACAAAAAGACTAAATGATTGGATGAAGGTTGCATATATTTAGGGATATTGAGGTTCATTTTTCATTGACTGACTGATCTCTATTGTCCAGTCAATCATACTATGTGGTTTTCAGGTAGTTTGTAATTAATTTAACTCATTTAATGGTATATCAACTTTTTTGCATTTCGCGCATGAATATTTTTTAATGTACCCAATTGCACATTATTTCAGTCATTATCTTGTTATTATTTTGCTTCAATTTTATCCTACACTTTTATAGGTCTTTAATAATTTTTATTACAATATTTCTTCATCTCATGAAATTTAAATTATTTTATTATCGAATGATATTTAATGTAATATATAATCATTTTCTCTTTTCATGAATTGTTATAAAGAAAGGAAAAGCCTGGCACATGTTTTCCGAGGCTGGGTGTCTGTCGCAATGTTCCCACTTGTATAGAAGTAGAAAAGGGAACATTCACGTCAGGGGAAATTATCCTGCTTTTTCTTTGGGAAATTCATCCACTTTCCAGCTCTCTTATGACTGATACCAGAAACTAGATGGAATTTAGCTTCCATATCTGGGAATGAATCTCTTTTTAAACTGACATCCTTGGGATATAGTCTTTTCTTGGTTCACGCTGAGAAGATAAATAGAGGGGGAAATAGAGAGAGAGAGAGAGAGAGAGAGAGAGAGAGAGAGAGAGGATGGGGAGAGTCCTATTCTGTTTACTATCTTCATTACAGAGCTCTATAAATTAAATAGAATTCATGAATGAGGCAGAGTGTTCAGATTGTTGATGGAGAAGCTGCTTCCTCACATTTCCCACTTTCCATTTAAAACCTCGCCATCCTAAATACATACAAAACTGCTTTATGATAAGAGCGCACACATAAAATATTGCATGGGCTACGCCCATTAAGGAATACACACTTTATCCTCAATATATTTATACATAATTACACAATATTTCCCTTCTTGAGTGTGAAAGAACAACCTCTGACCCGCTCCCCCCAAAAAAAATTTATTGGAGACCACATGCGATGGTATCCCGCCGTGGACGACGTCATTTCCTGTTGGAACATCTCACGAATTTTCGACTCCTGAGCGCATTGGGATAATATTTCCCAATCTTGCGAAATCGTCCCAATCCTCCCCCCCCCCCCCAGTGACGAAGCGAGAAAGAACCCTCTGTCTCGCACCTTGCTGCTAAATGATGCTGCTAGATTAGAATGTCTGGAGCTTGTGACTCCTTTCTCCAAATCCACCCTTTCCCCTCAGAATCGAACTTACAAATACTCGGGTTATTCTGTAGTATGAAGAGTCCAGCCTGCACCTCAAGGCCATCCTTGTCGTCTCGTCCCGTGAGCGTTTATCAGACAGCAAACTTTCTCAGCCGTGATTCTACCCTATTAAAATGGAAGCTTCTGTGAACGGCAAGCCTTTGAATGTAAGCAACAGTCACCCTTCGTTTAATCGAACTGAAGAAAATCTCTATCGATTACCTTTGAGGAAAAGAAGATTCCTCTTCCAGTGGAATTACACGTAATCCCACATTTCCCGTCGAATATCATCTTTGATGTTTGGTTATCTTCATCGGAAGGTTGGTTAAGATCGTGCTCCACCTGCCTCAATTGGATCGTGCCCCACTTGGCTCATCAGATCTTGCCCCACTTGCATCATCGCAAAAAGGACCTTCCTCGAAGCCACCGACCCGTAAGACTGAAACCCCCTCCATTATTAGTATTGTCAAGGTTTCCCTTTTGATCTGAGCCTAGTAACATTAATCAATTAATTCCTTTTGAGAATCCCTCCTCATAATAATTATCATGAGAATATTTTAATTTAAATAATTCCCTTTTTCCTATTATTGTTCTTATCTTTGATTTTTGTAAATAAAATATATTTTGTTGTTTCATCTTTAACTAACCTTGAAAGATACTCTCGGCCTATTCAAGTAAATCTCGCCAACCAATTATGCACTCTGTCTGATTGGTAAAGATTTGAAACCCAACGCCTCAAGTGAGACCTCCTAGTCGGTCGTAAATCTATTTCTTAACGTAATAAAATTGGAGTATTATCTCTTTCCTAACGAAATAAAAATTGTAGTATTCTGTCTTTTTTAAAGAATAAAATTGTATCATCTCTTCTTGTGTGAATAAAAATATTAATATTATCTCTTTCTAAGTGTGAATGAAAAGTCAACTAATGAATGAAGAAAATGTTGATGTTTCTCCTATTCACATCTCTAAATATATTATTCTGTTTTTAATTCCCCGTTGGGAAAAGTCAAAAAGATTTCACGATTTTGAAATCGCCTTTCCTTTCAGGTAACTCCTTTATCGAGTGGCAATTTCCTCTGAATTGGCGTTGTTTCTTCAATGGTATCTGCAGTCCGGTAAATCGTGAATTGTTGTAAGTGAATAGGTGTATGTAGGGGACAAAAGAGGGTGTGGATAGATAGATGAAAATAGACAAGTGGTGAAAAGAGAATGTAGAGAGTGAGGGTGCAAAGTGATGTTAGGTGTCTGGTGGTTAGGTCTATCTCTGTCATTATTTTCTTGTTATGTGTCGTTTTTTGTTGTTAATAAGAGCTTACATATTTATGGCGTTCAAGCCATTTGTCTTCATATATTTAGTGTTTTTGCTTTTTGGTATGTTGTGCGCATTTGGTAATGTTTATTTAATTGTGAGAGATCAGAGAGAGAGAGATAAAGAAAGATGTGCGCTGCCACGCCTAAAAGGAGAACGAGACAACAGACACCTTTTCGACCCTTCTTGTATACGCTAATTAATGGAAGTGCGAAATCATAAGACGCTGTGGTGGCCTGAAAGCCCGCCATTGCAGGAAACCGCGACAAGTTTGACAGACCAAAAGGTCCCATCTGGAGTCAGACAAAGTTTCGCCTCGCCAACTTAGGAACCTTCTTGCGATCGTGCTAGTAGGGCGAGACTACTCTCAACTGCCGATGCGTTGGACCCTGGAACCTTCCCCTTCGCATGGAGGGAGAAAACCCAATTAGACCGGACTATATATCATCAAGCACCAAGTAGGAAGACAGTATCCGGTGCCTGCCTGCTCCGTCAGTATCTGCCACCTCCCCGCCCCGTCAGTATCTGCCGCCGCCCGCGCATCAGTATCCTCTGCCCGCCTCCCGTCAGTGCCCGCTATTAGCGTCCAGATGGACCTTACACAATTCTTGAGCCCCCTCAAGCTATAGGTATGCTCCATTAATTCACCTAGGTCTACCCCATACTCGTTCTACCCGCTCCTCGAACGCAACGCGCCAAGTCTCGATTCGTGTTCTAACTCGAAAGAAGATCTAGGTTCATCCCGTAATAGTCATTGTCAAGAGACTATTATTTGAACTTTGTGCCAAGGCAAGGATTACTCCCTCGGACAAAATCTCAGAGGTAAGAGCAACGCGCAACTCTCCTGTGCAATTGCTCTCTCTACTTCCCCCCTCCCCAGTGTAAGCCTCCATCGTCGGCTTCGTATAAGCTCAAGGTCATTCGAGCAACCCTCGCTCAATATTGTTCGTTTGTTTGTACACCAACCATCGCTGCCAATCTTTCTCCTATTCTAGCCGCTGCGAGTCGAAAGCGTCTAATGTCTTCATACCTTGTTGTAAAACCCATTTTAACCTTGTAAAAGAATATTAATTTGCATATTAGTCAAGTTATTTTTGTACCCGTTTTGCTATTGTCCAGGAACCTCCAATATAGTCGACTATTCTATAGTCCCTATTCTACGACATTAATGTATACTTTAATTTCTATGCTTAGTTTTCATTGTTTGTTATTTATTTTGTATTGTGTGTAAAAGAGTATCTTGTGTTTCTTCTCGTCATATTATGTTTGGTAAGACGTGTTCGGTGATAGATAGGCAATATCGGTGATTTTTAATAATTCGGATATATTGAGTCTTAGTTTGTTTTGTGTCCTTTCTGTTGATTAATATACATTTACTTCATGTTCAGAATGGTAATTCATCTCCGCCGGCGACTAGGTTGGCGGAGCTTGGAAATCTGGCATTTGAATGATTTCCTCATTCAGTTCTCGATTAACCAGTTCCTGCATATTCCGTGTCCGTTTTTCTATGACTTTGTTAATGGGAGTTATCCCCGCTTCTTGGCATCTTCTTTATCGCCTACGTTTACCCGTAATTAGGTACACACATTTGTTTTGCACTGTTTTTAGTCTCCTTTTTTTGTATTCGAGACACAATAGAGGGCGGAAGCGGGGTACAGCAAAGTAGATTTTACAATTGCATTGTAGATGTTTTTTCTGTTGCTTTCTCGAAGATTTATGAAGATGAATCGTCCTGAGTGCAGATGAGGCATTGAAGATTCTATCTGCGATGTGAATCCTGTATCATTGCACTCTATGATATAGGGATAGCGTCTATCCTCTGCCCTGACATAAGATAGTAGTCTCCTGCCATTGAGGACTACTTTGAACTTGTCTTGATTAGTTCGAATTTTCCATTGTGCCTCGTAGATGTTTAATCTCTCGATTTCTGCTGCTGTCTTCCGAGCTTGCATAGGCCTATTCCTCCATGGACAAGTGATTATCTGCCTGAAATCATTAGCGAATTCAATGTTAACGCAAGCCGGGTTCGCAGGCGCTGGGACATCTGCGGTGTAGATCGAGTAGAGGATGGGGGACATACATCTCTCCTGCGGGAGGCCCGCAATAGGCGAAAACTTGGGTTAATCTGTGCATCCTAAACTGACGTATGCCACCATCTTCATGAAATAATCACAGAGAGTTCTTTCTAAGTTTTCGCTTAGGACCTGCCATAAGATCTTGTACTGAATTCTCTGTTGCCACACATTTTTCAACTCATTTGATACACCCAGACAAACAATGTCCATGTAACTCCTTTCCCGTTTTGCTTGGGCAAGCTTTTCCGTGATGATATTTATCGCCATCTCCTTACTTCACTTGCTTCTAAACCCGAATTGGTAAGGGTTGTAGAGGGAGTTCTCGTCCAGGTGAGACACCATTTTTTTGTTGAGTATCTTCTCGAAGAGCTTTACGCCAAATTCTATAAGTGAAATTTCCCGGTAGCTCTCCTTTAACGTTTAATCCTTCACGTTAGTTGGCAAGAAAATCATCTTTTCCCATTTTGTAAGCACCTGGGAAGTATTCCGTGTTTAGACAGGCGTTAAAAATTATCCCAATTTCCTCGATAACTTTTACTGGTGCTTTTTCAAAGTTTAAATTGGTAAGCTCAGATTTTCCTGGGGCTCTCTGTCGGAATGAGCGGAGCGCGCCGAGTAGTTCTTCGGTGATCTCGTTTTCTCCGTCACGGTGTCTATCCAATGGTGGTGAGGGTGCCTCCTATGTCCTTGTGTGTTGAGCTCGTCTATGATATTGCTTTCGAACTCTATATCAGAGTCCTCGTTCTCTTCTTCAGTTATACTGAAGATTCCTTCCCACGAATTTCGGAACATTTCTTCGATTCTTCTATCTTCCGTTTCAATGGTTCCATCTTTCTTTATGATTTTCATTTTCTTCTTTGTTCCGGTTGATATGTCGAGACGTCTGATTTTACTCCAAAAAGACCTTGGGAGATGCATCGTGATCGATGCTCTTGATCGCATCGTCCCCGAGTCTCCACTGTTGCTCAAGGATCAAATGGTTGAGCTCCTCTTTTCTCTCTTTACTTCGTTGTATTGAGTCGATTGATGCATGCCTGATGTTAATTTTATACAATAATTTCAGCTCACGGTATAATTCCTTCATAAATTCAGTCCATCTGTGAGTTGAGATGGACTTTTACCCGGATTTAGGGTTTCAATCTCTATCTGCGTTGATGAGATGATTTTTAACGTCGTCGAGATCCTCGTCCATTCCCTTGAGAGTTGCCTCATCCAAGTTTGGCTGTAGTTCTTCCTAACTACAACTGCGCACTTGTATATGGTTCTTATTGATGGTAAGTAGAATCCCTATATGGTGACTACATTGTACCTGGACTGGTTTCATTTAATAGTTAAACGGCAGCAGACGATTGGCCAGACATATTTCTGGTTTTGTGGCACTTCCTCCTCGGACCACGGTAGGTAATTCAGGGCCTATTTGCTGGCCAATATTTCTGTCTAGCAAAGTGTCCAGGCACCTTCCACTTCCATTCTAAGTCCTGTAGCCGGATTTTCGACATGTGGCATTCAGGTCACACATTTGTATCTAGTGGGAGCTCTGCTGCCAAATAGGCCCGTGAGATAGCGTATCAGTAAATTGCCTCTCCTTGGTGATTGGTACTCGGTGGCTCGGACCAGTTTTCCAATGCCTGTTCCACGTCAATCGTGAGATAGGATTCGTCTAGAATTCCGATTCGCTTGTATTTGATCCCTTTCTTAATCGCAATAACGAGTCTATCGAAGCGCCCTTGCAAGTGATTTGGGATTAGCCGGTCAAAATTCCAGATCTTCATCTCTGAAATTCTTGTGTCGCCCCCTTGGTCAGAAATTAAGGTATCTGCATCAATTTCGCTGAATACATTCCCGTAAGAAGACATTTTGATCGTCTAGCCATTGGTGTTGATTTCCAGTACTGTCATTGGGGCTGCTTTAGATTGCCCAGGCTCTTCACTCTTTGGAAGATGACTTGGGGGTTTTAGATCGGCTCTTTGTAGCTCGTGACGAGTGCTTGGGCCCTCATCACTTTCCAAGGAGGTCGTTTCTTCTTCGTCTTGTTCCTATTGATACTTTTCTTCTTCTTCTTCGGATTTTTGCCGACAAGAGTGCTTCGACTACAGCTTCAAGCCCGGACTTAACTTAGTTGTTGTCTCTGACCACTGTTTCTTTGAAGATCCTCGAACATTTTTAGTTTCCAGGCATTCTCCCTTAATAACGCGTTTATTACTTCGTTTTAGCAGCCAGGTTTGACTGCTTTCACGACAGTTGCATGCGTTATGCAAATAAGTATTTTAGCACTTAAGTCACTCGTGAGGCTAAAACTGACGGAGATGCCCTCGTTGGTTCGAGTTTTTCGGCGGCGTTGGCGTAGGTTGTTTCCTTTGCCTTTTCCTGCTTTTCTACCTTCCTCTTGATAATTTCTTTACGTTTTAAGCAGTTCAGGGCTATGGTCCTGTTGTCTCCTTTACAGTTAAGGCAATTCTTCTTCGTAATTTCGTAATGTCGAATGCGTGACGTTCAATGTCGCATTCACTGCACCATAGTTTCTCTTCTGGGGGGCAAGTGGCTGTGGAATGAGTTTCTAGCTTGTAGCATACAAAGCACATTTGTATTGAATTAAACTTTTCTAGCTCCATATTTTCTCCTAGTATTCTCATATTGAATACTAAGAGTCAGTCCATAGTTGCTTTCCTTGCCAAGTCCGTTATCGCGAATTTAATTTTAAGTACGTGGGTATGATCGTGAAAATTGATTACCTCGCAAATTTTTTCCCATTGCCTTCTTCTCTGAATTTCCTCCTCGAGTTTGTTTGGTGAATGTTCATCGACCCAACTCTACACTTTAATACAGATCACTCTGTGGTTGGCTGCCACTTATGGGGATCTTCTCTTCGAGCCCGACTTTCTTTAGGTCCTCAGGTCCCTCTTCACACAGGAGCCGGTCCACATCTTTGGTTTTTGCGCAGAGTGTAAGGAAGCTCAATCAATATAACGAGGGCCGCATTTAGGTTGACGAAGAGCGTTTCGCATAGCTTGCTCTTCTTCGGTGCCTTCATTCCTTGGATGGTCCTGAGGGGGACACTCTTAGTGATGGTCTCCGTGGTCTTTCTTTTCCTTTCTACGATGTTCTCTTGATTATTTTCTTCTCTCCTGAATCAAAAGTTTAACTATCATGTTTTGGTGTGTGTTGTAAAAATAAGTTGTGAGGTGGTAAAGGAGATAGTGTGAGGGAAGCGAGGTCACAAACGTGAAGTGAACTCATCCGTCCATTTTCTAGTTGGTCTCCCGTTCTGATGATGCCAGAAGAATGGGTGATGATGGATGGATGAGATGAAGTCGAGTGTGAACCTCAAGAGGGATGAGTTATGGTGGACTTGATGGCACTAGCGGCTGAATTAACGGCCGCTAAAGTTTTTACACCCTCTCTCGGGTACTTACGCCATAACAGCTTCCAACAAAATAAAGACGGGTGATACTTCTATCTATGATGCTAGTCGGGTCCTATGGGCGATGAGGATCTCTTCTACGTCCAGGACTTGCAGGTAAGTTACAGTTTCGAGAATATTTCTGAGTGACGCTTCCGCTGTGGGCTAGTCATCAAACCAGTTTTCACATAAGCCCTTAATTATGTCAGTCCAAGTGGACGACATAGTTCAGACGAAATTAATGAATGGCAGACATCCGAATCAGATTCCTACGCAGGACGATGGAAGAGAACGGCGAAGTGCTTATGCCCTCATTTAGTTATTACTTCTCTGATGAAAAATATGTTTTAAGCTCTTATTGGAAAGGGGCTCGCAG
This sequence comes from Ceratothoa steindachneri, assembly GCA_963969495.1. Lineage (NCBI taxonomy): Eukaryota > Metazoa > Arthropoda > Malacostraca > Isopoda > Cymothoidae > Ceratothoa > Ceratothoa steindachneri. Next base: position 118,054,757 of record OZ018326.1, read on the forward strand.
TCCTTTAATAAGTGTAGAGGTATGCTTGTGTAGACTAGCTCGGCCTTCAGAGTCGAAAAGAAGCACGGGTAGACAGGTGACCAAAAGCCGCTTCAGATATACCTAGGGGATTAATAAAGAGTTCGATTTAAGGTTGACCGGGTTTAGATTAATGGCTTTTCAAGTTGCAGTTCAAGGGATATATGAAGACAATACCCCCAAAATATAATTTTAATATATATAAAAAAGGGGAAATTTATATATATATATATATATATATATATATATATATATATATATATATATATAAATATATATTTAACTACCATATGGTAGTTAAATATATTAAGTGAAGATTAACGAGGTAATCTGTGAATGACCATAGAAGATCGCTTTGCCTTCAAGCGCTGGCGAATTGGTTGGAGGGTGGAAGAAAACGGCGCAGGTCTTCCAAAAGATACTTTGGGGAGACCTGACGAGTGTGACTTGAAGATGGGGTTGGATTACTTCATGATGAAGAATGAGATTGTCTCTGCTCCAGAGACGTAATCTCAACTCGAGACGATTATGCAGATCGGCAGGGAGTCTCAGTCTCGAAAGAATAGGAATCTTGAAAGGGTGGTTAAGATGAGAGGGACGCAAAACTCTCCGAGAAGAAGTGGGCTCGATAGATTTCCTCTGAACAAGGGCCAAAGCTTAATGAAGGTAGATCTGCTGACGAAATCTTCGATGACGTACGACGACGGATTACGAGGGTTAACGGGAAACGGTCGGCAGTTTGGACAGAGTAGATGGCCGGCTTTCAAACTCCTCGAGAGATGGTGAGCTTCGGATTAAATCCCCGGATGGCTGATCCGATAGACGCCTTAGGGCCTTGCGGTCTCTAGAGGATTCTTGGCGCCAGTCTAAGCAAACACAATTCATGGTAGCGCATAATTCCAGACGATGAAACCTGCCTCGCTATATGGGATTAGGGTTAAATGGGGCTGCGCATGGCCTTATTTCAGGAGAGGGTAGGACGATTGGCGTCTGAAAGCAAACACACAGGGACGTGTGATTAAGCAAGTGACGGAATCTTCCTCAACTTTCTAAAATTCTTACGCTAGCTCATGTGGTCTTGAAAGAATAGAGGGATCTTTTCAAGGGGCTTCCTCCCGCGGGGGTCATTCAAGAACATCCCCTCACACTAAGCAAAAATGTAATTCGTCTGAATTTGCGATTGAATGTGCTCAGCAAATGCGTATCTGTCGAAATCTCGGCCGTTAGTCCAGGAAGAATATATTTCAGTGATACTTCTGTAGGTAAGTGTTTGGACATAAATTCTAACTTATAATCTATATAACGCTGATGGGCCAATTTTTGTAGCGCTTATATTTAGAACGTAACATTTTTCTTAAACGCTGATTGCCCATTTCATCAAGTCTGGTCGTGGAAGAGGCGGTTTACATTAAGAAAACGCTTAACCAGAAAATCATTTTCTTCACTGGTGTCTCAAGGAGGGGAAGCTCACTACCTGGTGTGGCCCCATATGTAAAGCCCCCAGGACCACACGAGAGTTCTCATCCGCACTACAATGGGTGTGGGAGAGGAACTACACCTACGAGAAGTATAATTATCGAAGCAATTACCGTAAGAGGAACATTGTGTTCATTAGACTAGTCGACACACTGACTGGCTAAACGACCATCTGCCATACCATGGAGAATGTGGAGCGGTTGGTCTCGAACGAGGCGAAGGTGCACGTGCATGAAATCAGGCTCGAGGCTAATGTCCCCCATGAGATACTAGTCCAGGGTACAGTCATCCTTAGGCGTCTAAACCCACTGTTTACCGATAACTCGTGTGAGGAAATTAAGGGCGAACTCAGGGCGAAGCTAAAATGGGCCAGCATAACAAAGGTGGAGAAGTTCGGAAAAGGATAAGGCAAAGTCAAGGTTATTTTTTTCCAAACATCGAGATGTAGAAAAGAGCGAAGAAGGAAGGAATACTCGGTTTTTACCTAAGGGTACCACGAGCAGATAGAAACCGAGGAGTACACAACAATCAACTGCTGCAATAAATGTTATGTTGTTGATAAGCATCGCAGGAAGGATTGCACAGCAGCTGAAGTTACATGCTTTAACTGTGCCAAATCCCGTCACGGTTGGAGAGACTGCACGGAAAATAAGCAAAAGTGCGTAAACTGTGGAGGGGACCATAGAGCCTTGAAAAAGAAGCCATCCGTGCAAAATGGGAAAACAAAAAAAAGGAAAGAGAGTCCCAAATCAAGATGAATTACGCAGGAGCAGCGGCCTGGAGGAACTTCGATAGAACAATTGTTTCGAAGCTGGTAATGCCAGAAGAGGGAAGAGAAATCAGGCCAATGATCATCTTCGCTCAAAGGGCAAACCTCGCTGACCCCCGCAAGTTTTCAGAAGAACTCGAACGTCTTCTGGAAAAGAACGGAGTAAAGAAAAAGGTTTGGTGCCCCAAAAATTCAGACTCGGCAGGACTACCAAACATCCATTCTATCGACGAGTCACAACGGGAACAACCGCCAAACGAAGAGCTGAAACAAAACACAACTGAAGAGCCAAAATTAAACTAGACAGAGGAAACTTCAGGAGGATGAGATAAAGCGAAGAAATGCGCGAAAAAGAAATAGAAATGGGGGAAAGAAGAACAGGGAAACAGAATAAAAACGAACGACCAAAATTTATAGGATAAAGAAGAGGAGCACAGAGAAAAATACACGGAGGTTCCCCTCACCGACAAGAAGGAAGTCCTTGGAAAGGATTACTTCTTCAACGGCAAGGAAGTGGGCCTCAAGCTATTTGGTTTGGCCCTGTGCCCGTCCTCAAAAGAGGAGCCAGTACTTCTCCTGCATGGCATCGCTGAGGAATAATACAAGTGGACCTTCGAGGGACCTTTCTCACCTGATGAAATAGTAGTGTTAGTGTGGAAGTGCACGGTGTACATAACAGCATCAGACGTTCACACTGTGAACATGACAACTTTTAAAGCTATCAAAAATAGTCAAAAACGTCCGAAATAAAGTGAATGTGTAAAAATTAAGTGGAAGGCATATATTGATAATAAAACCAATAATAAAATATATAAATAATGATAACATAAAACAGTGAATACGAAAAATGATCAAAGAGCAATCGAAATAACCAAATTTAAGAAAGTGTAAAAATCAAGTGGACAGGATATATTAATAATAAAACCAATAGTAAGTTAAATAAATAATGATAAAAATAATAACATAAAACAGTGGATACGAAAAATGATCAAAGTTTGATAGAAATAACCAAATTTAAAATAAATTAAATTATCTAGTGTATATTAAATAATTAAGTGACTTAAATTAGAATAATCAGCTGAACTAACATAAAATATAGAGAATATTTATTTTAAAAAATTCGTTGAAATAATGAACAAGTAATTAAAATAATTTGTATTTAAAACGTATATATTAATGATTTATATCCTAATGTCTATAATATATGCAAATTCTTTAGGTATAATCTTTACAACTATAAATTATTAACTGTTATGAGTAAATACAAAATTTGAATTGTATAACGATAGAAAATTGATTTCCACATCTCCGGGAACCTTTATCTTCCTATTTATACTCATAACTCTCTCTTCTCAGCTAAATGCTATTTTCCACAATGTTCGATTTTTATTTTACATTTATTTAATATGTTGTATTTCATCGCTTAATAAACTATTAACCAAAATGAAAAATGAAATTAAAATGACCTTAAAAGATAAGAAAATGGGTGTGGGATAGTAGGAGAGGTAATAGTTAGAAAAAGTATTGTTTAAGTAGAAGAGTTGGTATGCCAGTAGGTCTGGCAATATCTTAACTTGGGCTTCTCCCTGTCCTTCATGTATCTATTGAATAGAATAAAAGTATTCAAGCCTTTGTTTTCGGGTTTGCTTGAATTGTGTCTATAGAGCTCAGTTTTGGCGTCTTCATACATGTATGTTTAACATGTTTTCTCTGTTTCTTTTTACATTACGTTTCGCATCATATTTCCCTTTTTCATGTCCACTTTGGATCTTTTATTTATTTGTTTATCATTTATTCTTCCTTTTAATGTTTAATTTGTCCAATACAGAGCTTTATTTTTCTTTTTGTGAGGACATACAAAACATTACGTATGAAGTAATTCACTTGGTTGTCCTACGTTTTTGTAATTTTACTTAATTACGTTTTTCCGGGATATATTTACGATACAGTGGTACAGCATCCTGCCTGCGCAGTTGGCTGCTGCCAACTTATCGTTGGTAGTGTCTATTTCGGTGATAGTGTTCGGGTGGTCTTATGACATGAAGTACTCTTCCCAGTATGTATGCAAAGATCTCCCTCCATATAGCTTTTGCCTTGTTGTGTAGGATCACGTTTAGCGATTCGATCTCCTTAAGATTATGCAGTCTGCTGGAGAGGATATGATCCATGCGAGTGACATTAAAGATGAGCCGTAGTGCCTGGTTCTGTACCACTTATACCTTTTTTAATTGGCTTTTGCTTGGCAGGTCTAAGGGAATGGCGGTGTACAGCAAAATTGGTCTCACCAAGGTCATGTATAATTTTCTATTGTTTTAGGGGGGGAGCCCCCTGAATTTCTAGAGGTATCGTAAATTTCTCTTGGCCTGCGCAACCTTCACGTTAAGATGCTCGCCATATCCTCTCGCTGTAATTTAAGTCCAAGTGCCAGAGCTTCACGGATATATAAGTAGAATTCATCCAGTACTAATATATCGCCTGTTTTATTATATCCAATGGGAGGGACTTTGAACTTCTCCACATTAGTACGTATCTTTTTCCGAATTTCGTAGATATTAAAGTTGTCTATTTCGCCTTCCCTCTCGATTGTACTTTGGACTTGGTTAGATTAATCGCTGGTGATCACTTGTGATATGTCGTTAGACAACGGGACATAAAAGGCGTTATCCTAGTTAGGGGAGGGAGGTCATTCGTGTATAGCGTGTACAGCGTTGGGCTCAGATAGTCCCCTTGAGGTACACCGGCTTTCATAGGAAAGGGCTGTCCTTTCCTCTTGGTCTACAAGATGGTCGCAGAAGATTTTTGTGATATATTTTCCATTCCTAGATCATATAACTTCTTTTTCAGTCCTGGGGTCCATAATTTGTCAAAAGCCGATGTTACGCCTCTGAGCACATATTTTCAGCCTTTGCCATGGCAATGTAATCTGTTATCAAGGCAAGGGCTATTTCCGTTTCAAGGTTTTTGCGGGAGCCATGTTGCTGCTCGTTATATTGATCCCTTGCGTCCAGATAGTCCATCAGCCTGTCGTTGATTAGTTTTTCAAATAACTTCACTATAATTCTAGTAGGGATATTGGCCTTTAGCGCTTAATTTTCCCTTTAAGCTTTTATGGTTTTAAAAGAAAAAACATCCTCGGTCTTTTAAGTAGGTTAGGAAAGTATCCAACGCTCAAGCGGGCATTGAAGTATTTCAGTATTGCCATATTTATGTTCGCTGGGGCTTTATTGGGTTGGCTCTAGTGATAACTGAAATGCTTGGCACTTTCTGTTTGAAGCTTTTGAGGGCTGCATCAAACTCATCATGTGTAAAAAGTCTTCCTTCTTCTTCCGCCCACTGGAAGACGTCCACGTAGTAGAAGGGCGTTAAGGTTGGCCCTCACTGCTCTAAATTTGATTAGACGTCATCCTCATATTTCATGTCAAAATCCTGGTTTTCCTTCTGTATTATTGAATTTCCCTTTCCAATGTTCTTTAAACTGATGTTCAATTGCCGGGTCATCAGTGATATTTATTCCGTCAGCTGTGATGGTAATGTTGGTCTTGCTGGGAAGAGTGCCACTTAACCTCTTGATCTGGATCCAAAACTTCTTGGGGTCGCCTTCTGTATCTTTCCTATCATTGATTCATTCCCAGATCATTTTGATTTCTCACTGCTTAATAATTTAAGCTCAAAATGAAGGTTCTGGAGGTCCCGATAACAATCTACTAAGTTTTCGTATAAATTGATTTACAAAACAGTTCATTTAATCAATTTTCCATTGAATAATATCCTTGTCTCACCGTGGTGACGGGAGAGTCTTATATGTCGAGGTATGGCCAAGTGTACGGAAATATACGCACACAGGCTCTAAGGTAGGCTAAGCAAGGCGGCAACTGTTATTGTTCTAAGAGTGCGATTTGAATAGATAGCTGCAGCTGCGTGAGCAAGGAATATTTCAAACACAACGACAAAAATAGATTTTAATGCCCACTAAATAAAAGGTACAAAATAAATATGGATATAAAGGGTGTTCTATTAAGACGGATCGCAGTTAGCAGTAAATATACATTGCAGCAAAATATATATTGGGGTTTTCTGCCTCTTTAAACACTAATTCCAATCATCAATATATTAATCATTGAAAGTAGTGTTGAAAGAGGCAGAAAATTCAATATAGATTTTGCTTCAATGTATATTTACTGCTAACTGCGATCCGTCTTAATGGAACACCCTTTATATAGGTACATGAATAAGACGGAATTAGTTTCCGAATACTAATTGGATAACTAAGGTTATTAAATCGTTATAATGGGAGATTCAGGGTAGTGAGGGATTTAGTTTCTTTGAACTTTGAGAGTAAAGCGGGGAAAACTTGGGGGGGAGTGTATTGGTGACCTTGGTTACTTATGGGTGTAGCTGGGAACCCAAAGACGGTGGTGCTACTTTCATCAAACTCTGATTTACCGAGATGCTAGCCTCTTGTCCTCAGGAGATCACCGAAGGAACTTCGAAGTGGGGGGAGGTGACTTCTCCAAACTCGCATCGGGCGAGCTATCAGGCCTCTTGTCCTCAGGAGGTCACCGGTCGGACTGCGAAAGGGAAAGGGGACAGATGACTTCTCCGAACTCAGATTGAACGAGCTATCGGGCCTCTTGTCGCCAAAAGGTCACCATAAGAACTTCGGAGGACGGCTTCTCCAATCCTTGATCCGAAGACGGTTAAGAAAGGCTGACGTTGCCTCAAGAGACTTTTCTGCCTGGCCCGAAGATACGAGTGTGATGTCTAGCTCTTCCGTGGCTTTCGACCGTCACTAAACACTTTTCGGGAGAGAGCGTCGTGGAATCGAACTCCATTCGAGGAAGCGTCGTCTAACCGAATCCATGGGTAATCCTCGGGAGGTTGCATATATACCCGGATTTCTCCAAAATAGATGGAGAGAGGGGCCTTCATTATCGTCCAGGACAACCGAGCGTTTCCTTACGGGAAAGTGTAAGAGATCGAGATCAGCTGGTCAGACGGAACGACCAGCGGCTGGAGCCATAAAAGTTGTTCGAGGCAAACCTACAAAATAGATGAGTAATCTTCCGACCTCTAAGATTAAGACGACGTGGAGATAGTCTTTAATTTCAGCATCATGCATCAGTGTGAATTTCTCAGTGACCTGGTGGCCAATCCAAAAAGGGTGAAGTCGGGGGGGGGGAGTAACGGCTCACTTTCTCTCCCAAAGCAATATCTTAGGAGGTGGAGAAATATTACAATTTAGTAGGTGCCCTCTACAGAACACTCTACCCTAGGGATGGCTACTCTGTCAGCCTCCTTTATTTTACCCATTCCAGTTTTTCTTGTGTAAACACCTACGAAATGGCATTCTAACTTGTATAGGGGACGTTGAAATATTAGTAACCATACTAATATGGACTGACGGAGGATAAGAGCCTAGCACCTTCGTATGGTTCAGAACAAAGTTAGGATTGGTGAGGATAATGTTAGGTGTTGTAAAGTATTTTCTTGTTAAGTACATGGCGAACTCTTAGTTAACTCTTTGAACCACATTTCCTTCAATAAAAAGGCTCAGGGAGGCTTCTGATCCATTGAATGCCGTGCTATAGCCTGCATTCCTATAGTGGGCATTAAGGTCACCTATCATAATGGTAGAGTTATTTCTCCTGAACAAAGAGATAAAATTGAGAATTGGATGATTTGGCAGTCTTGGGCGCTGGTACCCCACAGCTATAACAAGGTTATCGATAGTTGTGCTGATCTTTATTGCAAAGTATGATTCTTTCATGTTTACGATCTCCCTGTACTTGATTCTTTTACGCACGGCTATTTCAAAATCGTCGTACATTTCATTAGTACGGCTGGTCGTAATGGTGTTTTAGTTATATATCTTAATAGGATTGTTATCTACATTAAGGCCGTGCTCAGAGATTAGGACTACGACTGGATCTACTTCATGAATGATGTTATTGTAGACAAACGTTTAACCTTCCCAACCATTTACGTTGAGCGCAAAGATCTTTATTCTGTTGATAAATCTCGTATTGTACGCCCCATTATTCTTCCTGGATGATTATAACTTTTAATGGTTCTTCTCGTGAAGACGACCTCACTCTCTTAGATATTTTCTTCTTGAACTACTCATGGGAAAGATTGAAACATGATCCAAGGCATATTTTTATGTTGCCACCCTTTATTGCCAAGGGCACGTTTTCTTCACTTGCGTCACAATCTTAACTATCCCACTTAAATTTCCATCTGGCCACTTTTTCAACTATATCCTTGACCTTTGACAATCTCGGAAGTGGAGCCGCTGGTGAGGCACATATCTGTATGTTTAGTCCTGCAGATTTATGCATAGGAGTAGTTTAATTGCTTTCTTTGGCGTTCTTGCATTATTAACTCGCTTTTTGAAATATATTTTCTCTCCCGGCTAGCTTGTCAGTTTCCATCGTTGTGGGTGTTTCAGGCGTATAGTTTTTGTTCAAACGGGGACCCTAGATCTCGATCTATTTCTTGATGCCGAGTTAAGTTTGCTCCCTGTCTGAGTTTGCTATATGCCACCTGAGGGGAGATAATCGGGAAATTCATTGGTTTCATTCCGTTTTGTGCCATCATTATATTTATTTCAGTAGCGTAGCTTCCAAGTTTGGCTATATTTAAGAAATGAGCCTGAACTACGCAAATGACTAAATCCAAGTTCATCGATGGGTCTAATTGGAGTAGCGATTTTTCTTTTTCCTGACTTTTTGCATCCTGTGCGTAACTGGTATTTGCCTTTCGAGATTTTTCCTCCTGTATTTTTCTTTCTTCTCGTTTACCAAGTTTTTCTTTATGAGTCACGGCTGAAATGGTGCAGTGGGGAACATCACAATTAAGGCATTTATCGTTTCCCCCATTGGTACACTCTTTCCAGGTGTGTCCGGTGCTGGCGCATTTTGAGCACACTTTGCCCTGGAATTTGCAATCCTTTGTCGCATGCTGTTCTTAGACGTAGAGCGAGTAACAAATTTGTACAGATTCAAACGTTTTCCTCTCAATTCACGTAGCAGAGATCGTAGTACAAAACATTAGAAGACCAGCTTCGGACGCCTTATTAGCCATCTCAGATGTCTGGAATTTTGGCTTAAATATGTGTGTATAAACCCCTCCGTAACGGTTCTTAAATTTCTAAATTTCGTCAAGCTTTGCCGAACTTAGCTTTACTTCTATCTCCTTCTTCATTTCCTCTGCAGTATGATATCCGACCCAGGGATCCAAAAGACAGCGGATTATTGAGCTTTGGGCTGAGACGTGTAGTGGAAGCTTCGGTGTCAGGCGAATTTCATCGAGCTTTGTTCCAAATTGGCCGCTAAGAAGATTGTTAACATCCTGGATGCTGTTGCAAATTGCTAGATAGCCATAAGACTGATCCAACAATCGGCATAACGCAACTCATATCGTAAAAAAGATTGTCTCAAAAACGTTCTCCCTTGGCAGCTTGGGACAGTGATCTTTAACCCAGAGCTGCATTCTCTTCTCTCCCCTGGGGTCGTCCATGAACGCCTGCTAGGGGAGCTTACTTCCTTTGGAGCGTATCAAGCTCCTATCCGAATAGTGCTACAATTACTATTTTTTCTGTTTACCTTCTCTGCCCGGCCTAGGATTACTGTCTAAACAGGGACCACCTGCTGGTCCTGACCACTCCGCCCCCGACTAGAGCACCCTTCTTCGCGCCCCCTATAGGGCTTCCTTCCGGGGTTCGGATTCGTCAAAAACCGGTGTTCTCTACAGGACTCATCATACAGAACAGTTATAAGAACACGAGATGTGCGATGACGTTAGGATAGAGGAGACTCTGAGGCGGAGCCACCGCCTTCTGACGGAGGATCCACGCGCTTGCACGCGCGCCCGCCCACGACTCTTCAATTGAGGCGGATGCAGTCAGCTTTAAGCTGTCTTAATGCGTGGATGATTTCTTCGCCTACTTCCAATCTTAAAATCTGAATCGTAAGAAGATAGGACTTCCTAAGTTCTCTTGATGAGCGTAAAAAATCTTTATTCAAGTGAATCGCAGTCACCCTTGACCGTTGACGCTATGCGTGATAAAATAAATTAAACATTAAACTTGTCAGTAAAATCAGCTTAATTCTGAGAGACTAAATGTTGTATCGTTTAATTTTCACATAGAATAACTATATATTGACGATAATCTTTTGAGGAAACAACAGAAGAACTAGGTATAGGAATTTACGGTTCACCATCTGCACCAATACTGAAGATCTCAAAATAAACTCATATCATATCAGGAATCATTAAGGGGAAATAAAAAAACGACAACGAAGCCGAAATAAACGTAGATGACCTGAGATATCCCAGGATTCTTGCTTTAACCTTGCACATGAGATATTTAAAAAGAAGAGAAGCGGGAGGCTAAGATCTCCAGCCAGAAAAAGCGGATCGAAACCTAAATAGTTGCATAAGAACTCATCATGGATAATCAAATAAGATATATTAGAAACTTAAAAATCTGCTCCCTTAATGTTAACGGTTGGACAAATAAAAAAAGGATTTACAGCGAAATCATAAGAAACCTGGACCCAGATATTATCCTCATTTCTGAGCACGGCGTTAACATGAGGACAGATTACATTAAAATATACAATTACGAAGTACTAAAGCCAAACAACTATAATGAAAGATTTGATGGTGTTGCAATGGCACTCAAGAGAGGCAAAATATTCCAAAAAATTCAAGGAATAGATGAGTCTTACCTGGCGATAAAAATCAAGATGACCTATGATGAAATTGTGGTGGCCGTCGCCTCCAAAACGCTCATATTTTCTAATTCTTAGCTTTATCCGTTTATTCCGTAGAAACACCTCGCTAATTTTAATCGGAGATCTCAATACTCGCTGCAGAGAGACGGGCTACAGGACGGCATTCAATGGAGCGAGTAGCTCACTGAACCTCCGAATTAATACGACCATAGTGCAGAGGGAAGGGCGAGGTTTCGTCCCCTTTTTAACCCAAAGGTCCTCAAGCACGCCTTATATTATACTAACTAACGCAAATTTCGCATTACCGGGGCCTTATATACTATCTGACTACATCAGCCTGGTTACAACGCTATCAACCTCACCGATACAGGTTAAAATACCCAAACGAAGGTGCTTGAACAGAGCTGATTGGGACGCATATGAAGAACATTTGGGCAACTTAAAAGAAAATCAACTGGAAGGAGCCTCGCTTGAGGAGATTAATCAATATCTTCATAATGTAGTGGATAAAATTAAAGAAGCTGACCGTCTAGCTATCCCATGTACGAGGTTCAAAACTCTCCCGGCTGACGACGTCGCCCAAATCATGACGAGCGACTACCGTAACCCGAGAGATGTAGCCAAAAGAACAGGATAAGAAATAGCAAATATAAACACCTACGTAAAAAGAAACAAAATTAAGACAAACATCGAAAGTTTAAGATAATCTGATGCGACGCAATCGAACATTGGAAGTATGATGAAACGTATGTGAAGTACTGACACTGCATGTGGCATCTGGCTACGGGGAACGTGTTTGATCTACCCAGGAAGTCCTGGACGACCGCGAACCTCTTGTGCTGGGGGCTGGCTGGGGGATGCAATTTATCTGATACGACGATACAGGTGCACCCCGTATCACGTACCAATGTTGAGAATTTGGGTTTGGAGGGTCCGGAGGTCTTGACAAATTTAGAAAAGTTCTTTCGCTGGGGTTTCTGGGGATCCTTACCTATCTTTGGAGAAGAGAAATGGTTCTTTTTAATCTCTTGCAGATATAGTCTGTGATTGGAAGCATATAGATCCGCTTCCTCCACTCACTAATTGAACGTAGCGGTGCGCCTGTCCTTGACGAATGCTCGTATCTCTAGGGGCAGGTTACACAATAATTGGTCCTTAAGAATAAAATCGACGAGAGAGTCGAACTCATTCCCAATTTGTGCTGAATCCAGCCAGAATTGGAGATGTATCCGAAGGGTAAAACCAAATTGACGGAATGTTTGACCAAGCGGAATTCTAGCATGTCTGAATTTCATTCTATACTCCTCTGGATTTAGCTTAATTGAGACCAGTAGCTCGGAATTTAGGAAAGAAAAATCAAAAGATGCCTCTGATAGTAGCGAGATGAATATATCACGAAGACGGGTGTTAAGCAGAGGCAGTAATCTTGTGATTCACTCTCTTTCTATGTCTCAATAATTCACCTCAAAGATTTTCTCGAAGTGTGTCAGGTACGAACACAGGTCTTCCTTATCTTTATATGCTGGGAGTTTGATCGTAGGTACTTGGGTAGCTCCAGTCCGGGACGCAACGGAATTGACCTCGACCTAATCCTTGCTCAATGCTCTTTCATGTGCGTGTATTTGTCCTCTCTCTTGTATTTCCGTTTCTGCCTGTTCTCGTTCGATTTGTATTCTTCTTTCTTCTTCTACTCTTTGCGCCTGTTCTCTCCTTTCCTCTTTTTCCGTTCTTTCTTGTTCCTGGACGTAGGCAATTAGTTTTTTGCCTGCTAGTGCAAGAATTTGGCCTGGTTGGTGGAAACTTTCGAAAGACGACATTTTACCTATATCCGTCAAACACCCACCGATGTACGCTAATGGTACTTATGCGACTACGAAACAAGTAGCGCTCTGCCTAATCCAACATTATCACCCACACTTTCTGTTTATTGGAATACCATTACCAAAAAAACTAATTAACATCACTAAGGGGCTAACCACAATCAATTAAAAAAAAATTATAGACCTACCTTATACTCCTATTATGTTCAATTTTCCTCGAATGCTTATGCACAAATTTGTTACTAATCAAGGGGATGCGATACAAGCAACTTTTATTGAGTTCTTCTAAATACTCCACACCTGACATTAATTTTATGTCATGGCTTACGGCCGAGTACGGATGTACGTTTGATTCGTATATGAATTAATCCGTTGCACTTTCCTATAAGAGTGCTCTAATTTAATTCTTTAAACAGGGAGGCTTCGTATTATGATATATCTATTGCCAGTGCTGCGATCGAGGATTCAATTAAACAACTGCGACAAAATATTCTTTTAATCACATAAAAGAACGAAATAATAAATCTTTATATACACTAATTCTATAGTAAGAGGGTCTAATAAAAAGTTTACACTACAAACGCTATCAACCTCACCGATAGAGGTCAAAATACCACAAACGAAGGTGCTTGAACAGAGGTGATTGGGACGCATATAAAGAACATCTGAGCAACATACAAGAAAATTGACTTGGAAGAGCCTAGCTCGAGAAGATCGATCAATATTCTTACAATTTAGTGGAGAAAATAAAGAGGCTAACCGTCTAGCTATCCCATGGACGAGGTTCAAAACTCTACCAGCCTCAAGGATGGATAGAGATATGACCGAGAGGATGGACCGCATGGAAGTTTTTATCAACGATATAAACTTACATGGAAATACAGCCCAACGTTATAGAGAACTGCCAAAATTGAGATAGACCTTCAAGCTTGGCAACTCACACACATACAGTAAATTGATAAACAAGTGAGGACCTGAGTTGTAAAGATAGTTTCTCCTTATGAGACAAGTAGGTTTTAAAAGTGATAGTATTAATTGGTATACAGTAGAATTTTATTTGTGGATAAACTTACATAATAATTGTTGTAAGTCTAAAAGGAATTTGTTAGTCAGCGAGCCTATCTAAGGTAATTTAAGATGCATTTTCTGTTACGATATATTAGATTTGACCAGAAGTATTTTGTGTATTTTATTTAGAAAACTGTTAATCAATTTTTCGAGTAATGATGCTAGGAATAAATTAAATATACGAAATTGTTTGAGATAAGACATCTCTTTATGAAAATTGTTCTAGTCAGAGCATATTCTGAAAGCACGGTTTATTCCTCAGCTTACAGATGATATTTTAAAGCAGTTTGGTGAACACGAGTCATAATCAGTGCCAAAGTTAGGGTTTGTGGGCTTTCTATATACTGAAGTGAAAATTTTGTGGTCTGGCCGGGTAATCTTAATGTGCAAAATTGAAAAAGAGTTATTAGTTTCATGCTCCAATATAAATTTTATGTTATGATGCTTGAGATTGATGTAGTTTTAAAACTGGGAGGCATGATTCTTATTTTTTAAGAGAACGAAGCAACCGTCAATGTATCTTGTATAGAGTAGAGATTTGAACTCTTGTGGACAATTTGACATCCAGTCCTCTTCTAGTTTACACAGAAAGGCATTTGCAAACGATAGACCGATAGGGGAGCCCATTACCATCCCATCCCTTTGTTCATAAAGGCCATTGTTAAATATAAATATTGTGTCTTCTACCGTTTAAGTCATTCGATTCTTGTCCTTCTCTCAAGTTGGTAAGTGTTTTCTCAGTTTGTTTTTTATAATTCTGCAGTGTTTTTTTTCGTAATTTTGCATTGTCCTCTCGGTAATTTTTTTCATTGTTTTCTCGAAAATTTATCCAACTCTAAATTTATTCATTATTATATTGTCGCATTATTTTCTCTAAATTCAACAAACTTTAAACTTATTATCAGTCATTAATACATACATATATCTCTTTACGTATACTAAGCTTGCTTGTTTTCATATTGTTTTACTCCATTATAGGCTGAAGATGAATATAGCTAATGTTCGAAACGTTCCAAATTATATACGAGGTTCTGAATACTGGTTCTGGCTTTAACTTACTAAAATCGAGGTTTCCGAAGGATGTCCCAATTTCTCTCTCTCTCTCTCTCTCTCTATATATATATATATATATATATATATATATATATATATATATATATATATATATATGCATATATATATATATATATATATATATATATATATATATATATATATATATATATATATATATATATATATATATATATCAGGCATTTGCTTCGTGCAGTTGGGTAAAACCATTGTTCATCTTTCTAAATTTTAGTGGGTCTTTTGCCTTTTGCTTAAAATTTTTACCATATTTTTAAAGATCATCTATCTATCTTGTTTTTAGTAATCTTTTGCGTTCTTCATTTATCAAATTGAATCTAATGGTCAATTTTTATGTTCCATCTATCGTCTCGGAATCTTACCACATGGCCTGCTTATCGCCGTTTCAGGTTTCTTTATCTTCTACTCTATCTTGAAGTTTGGTTTGTTCACTTATCCTAATGGCTGATTGTCTCTCACGGCAATTTATCTTAATTATAATGCACTCTTTTCATTGTTCTTGGTTCTGCTGTAAATGTTTTACTGAAGGTCCAAGTTTCGGCTCAATAGGTCATGAATAGGATTAAGCATTGATTTTCATGATCTTATCTAGTTTTATTTATATATATATATATATATATATATATATATATATATATATATATATATATAATACTAACCGCACCAATTAGTTTTGATTTCTTCCCTATAGAATAACATACACACACATTTATCGATAAATATATATATATATATATATATATATATATATATATATATATATATACTGTTCCCTTTTGGGCAGTTGTAAGATAGGCTTTTTGAAACCCAAGCTTCTCTAGACAAGCCATTTTATAGCTATACGATAGGAGCCTGTGCCGTGCAAAGTACATCAAATTTCAAAGTGTATTTAATCGACATTCGAAAACATGAGTTTTCTTCGTTTGGGTAAAATTAAGAAATAGTATACACCAAAAAACAGTAAATATGCAATAATGTGTACAAATTTGATAAAAAGTTCAGAACAAAGTAGACAATATAATTAAAGGTAAACCTGAAGATCCGCGGCACGCCCGCTAAAGTGTAAGTTTTTTAGCTGAAATCTATAATATTTCGTCCATGTTCCATTATGTTTCACCTTTTTTGACTAATTTCGAGGAGAGCCTCGTAGGGGGGCAGCTCGTGTGAAGAATCGCCCTGCGATGACCCTGAGATTTTAATCAATTAAGGGGGAACAGCTCCCTCCCTGTATATAATCGTAAATGTTTATAGAATACTCACGTTTGTTTTGTTTTTTACCAGACCGTTTCTGCGACTTGTGGGGGAGCAAAATCGCTTCTGTGATTCGTGGGGGAGGGCTAACGTGATAATAGAATGAATAATAATTTTTATTTTTTTTTCACTTAAGATCACTTTAAATTTATTTTTCCTATATTTATTTTTCGATTTCTTTACTATTTTTATTACTATTTTTATACATTTAAATAAACTTAGCTAGATCTTTTAGAGGAACTAGTTTTGTGGAGCATTTTTTGTGGAGAAGAGACGATCTTTAATGCGGGAATATCAGTTTCAACATAGCTTCTTCGTGTACATCTTGCCCTAAAGCTGTTCTACAACTTTCTGATTTATTTAGCGATCGAGAAAAATTAATAACATTTTTGGCCGATCATAAATTAATTTAAGTTCGTATTGATTGTGAAGAGTGTGGTCAAGCCTTAATGATCCAAGATAATTTTGAATTTAGATGTGCTAAAGCAACGCGTGATTCAGCAATCTATACTCCAAATTATTTATTGGTCTCGGTAAATCAAAATACATTGGAAGTAATTTGCCACAATAAAGTATATAAAAGTATTTTCCACAATAAATTAAGTAAAAAGCATTTTCCATTTGGTTTATTTCTGGGATTTTTTTACATGAAAAATGGCGCCTTTAAGATTTGAACTAGGATTCATGCGCGTTTGAACGAAACATAAAAGAATTTGGTCTCAATAGATTTCGGCTGAAAAACATACACTTTTTCGGTCGGGCCTTCGATCTTCAGGTTTACCGAATTAAGAGTCAATATTAAATAATTATAAAGAAGTTAAGTGTAATTACAATGTATAAAGTAACAACAAAATGGATGAATTAACAGTTAAGGGAAAAGAGAAAGGTTAATATACAAATATTTGCTTCCAGAAACTAATTTACACCATTCTTCAACACACTTGGAGAGATAATTATACAAGACGCAGGAATCTTTTTTATTATGTAGACTAATTAAGAAAAGCTCACATTTGAAATCTCTTCCTACCCATTAATACATTAAACAAACTAAGAAACGTAAGTTAAATATTCATATATACTCGTACAATAGCGTCGAACTGAAATCATCGTTTAAATTATGCTTATATATGTTTATATATGTTCTGCTTATATTTAGATAGGGAAACCTTAAAGTTATCAATAGTTTCATTTCCTTGACGTTTAATTAAACGCTCTCTGATGGATGATTTCTACTTTCTGCCAAGTTGTAGAATAGTAAATGTTATTGACAAAAGAAAAACCGGTGCAACATCATTTGAATTATTGTTGAGAGAACCTTAGCATAGTTATATCAATGGATTCAAGAATACGGAAGTAACTTTAATTATTTCAAGTAACCAGGAGTTTAAATTCATCAGTGACTACATATGTTGGACATTTCACGAGATAATCCCTAATAGCTGAATACTTTTACGTTTTATGTGCTTGTTAGTACTATTACTAATGCCTTAATGCGAAAAAACTCCCGCCTTCAGAGACTTAACGGTGCTGCCTATACAAGTTTCTTTATCACACATAGATCTTGAAAAGATTAAAAAGAACACTCAATTGGCTCCAGCGGAGTTCCATGAAGATACTTTACATAAAACTTTGAATGTAACGAAAAGTTATAAGTAAGGATTATTTGGAATTTAATGGGAGTAAAAAATTTTGAAGAAGATTTAAAAGGACTTCAAGGAAATGAGTGGTTGCGTCAGGCTACGAGCGATTTAATCTTATTTGCTACGGAAACTAGGACAACCTATATTACATTCATAATAAAGTTTAATTTATAAATACTGCACAAAACCTTTTTATACAATTGAACGGATAATAACTGTTACCTGAAAAATTTCGTCTTTTATCCCATTATCTTTTCTATTTCTCTTGGTGAAATTATGATGCTTATATCTGTAACATCATCTAATATTGTTATTTATTCCAATCTATAAACAAAAAGTTACATAATTAATATAGCTCTTTGCTTAATGTAATTTTACAGCTCCTTTTCATCTATATTGAGCTTCTGGGCCTTACATAAAATACCTCTCTCGGTGTTTTTAACCTTGTGAGTTTTGATTTAATCTGAGCAATCTCTACTATTTGCGGTTCTTATCGTAATTCAACATAATTCCTTTAAGTTATTGTCATTAATTACAAATTTAAAAATAGGAAATTACAAAATTTGTCAAATTGCGTAAAATATAAAGGGCAGTTAGGATTCAATTGTTTTTTCACTTAATGAATTTAGCAATAATAAACTGAACCGATATTTTGTTACTGATTAGGTCTAAAAGATTATATCTCGATGTTTTTTATATAATTTCTTCTTTTTTGCAAAAAATCAACTCGAACATATCTAAATGAAATGTGTACTTTTCAAATCCTGTCAAAGTGTGCTATACACATTTGTATTATTGGTGTAGCGTGCTGAGAAGTGCACGAGAGCGGTTTAAAAACTTCGCTTGAATGAGTGCCTTTTGAGACTCAGGAATGCGCAGTGGATGTGCTGCTCGCCAACAGAGGTAAGGCAAAGAAGGAAGTTGATCCCACTCGCCTACGTTTCTTTCTTTTTATTTTTTATTCGCACTCTTTCCCACACCTCTCTATTTACAATGGTGCCTGGACCAGGGAAAAGGGGGAGGCAATACCCCATTATAACGTTTTCAAGCGGCGTTTCGTTTTTATTTCTTCAAAATACTCTCCGCCTCCAGGAGGTGGGCTGTGCAGCGTATCGATAAGTGCAAGCGAGCGGTTTAAAAGCTTTGCTTGAATGAGGGTTTAAAAAAATATGTCTATTTATGGAAACAATGGTAAATTTATATGTGAAGAATATAAACTTATGGGTTATTTAATAATGTAGGAGAAATATAAATTGGTTGGTAACAGGATACACTAGAAATTTAATGAAGAAATAATATATATTTTTAAAATGCGTGTTCAAGTATAAAATAACTAATTTGTCGATGAGAATTAAACAAGAGAGAAGAGTGAAACAATTAATTAATAATGAAATCATTAAATAACTAAAATGATAGGTTGAAAATAAAATACAATATGGTTTGATTGAAATTCCGAGACTACCTACGGAGTATCGGAACTGCCAAGGGAGAGTTGTGGGATTGTATCCTTACCAGGGTGGTGTCCCTGGTAAGGTTCTGTCTTCATTGCTGAACCGAGGGTGCATGGTACCGGAGGAAGAAGGCCTTGAATGCCTCGTTGGTTCTCTTTTCTGCTGGCAACAAGAATAATGAGTGCTGCTTCCATGAATTTTGCTGGTAAATGGGAGAAGGACAGCAGGAATTTTGTCTTAGTGTATGTGAAATTTTCATGTCCTAAATTACACCTCGCCAAGATAGATTCATTGTTTTGGCCTACCTAACAAATATTAAGGAAATTGAATCACTGAAAAATTTTCCGTGGTTGTGGTAGAAGATTTCTGGCTCTTTTATTGTTGAGCCATGGAGAGTGTGTGAAGAATCCTGTTAAGAGATGAGATCGATTGGTGCAAGCTTGAAGAGAGTGTAAATATATCACCGAGGTTTACTAAGAGTGCGTTTGATTATCAGAGAGAGATGACACACCTGGCCGACCTTTTTTAATCAAGGTTAACGAGGCGCAAAATCGCGACGGCCGTGATGAGCTGGATGTACGACTTTGCGGAAGACACAGATATGCTTAAGAGCACGAAAGGTCCCGCCGAGGATTATTCCGTGACAGCGGGAATCGGGTAAAGTCCACCTCACCCGGCGAAGCGTCTGTCCACTGGAACCCTCTTGCTTCTGGCGCGGGGAAAAGCCCCTCCGTCTCACCCCTATAAAACGTCCAAAGCCGGACTTGGACAGCAGTAAGTAACTGCCTGTGTCCCGAGTATCCGCGAGTATCCGCGAGTATCTCCCATCCTCCCGCCCCTGTTAATTCCGCGCAAACCCGTGTAGAACCCGTCAAGCTGCGTGTATTCTCCTAGAACTCGCAAGACTCAACTCAGTAGTCGTTGGTGCCCCTTACCCGAACGCGACGCGTTAAATTCTAGATTTGGTATGCTAAACCAGAAGGCAACATCTAAGTTCATCTCGTTTAATATTCGGTGTCAAGAGGCTATTATTGTGGACTCTATGCCATCTCTAACAAGTCAGAACTACTCCCTCGGGCCAAATCTTCGAGGTAATGGAACTCTCTTGTGCAAGCTCTCCCCCCCCCCCTCTTTTAAGACTCCGCCATTTGGCTTTGCGTGTGTTCAATATCATTTGAATGTTCCATCTACCATTGTCCGTTTGCGTGTATAGCGGTCGATCCCGATCAGGTAGCTATTTGAAGCCGAGACTCGTGTATGTCTCTTATTTTCATATGCTTTAATTAAAATCCTCTTAATTTTGTAGATATATTATCTGTATAATAGTAAAGTATATTTTGTACACCGTTTCTATTACTTCCAGAACCTTTCCAAGATAGCTAAGCGTTGGTTCACCTAAAATTGCACTCTGATTTTTATTTGTAATTTTACCCACGCTCATAACGGACTAATTCGTTCATAGGCCTCTCTCCCTCGGGCTGAGGAATTTTCCAAAGGGTTGGGTTCTAACATCAACCTACGACATATAGTAATATATATATTAGTAATATATATATATATATATATATATATATATATATATATATATATTTTACATATATATTATATTCAAGGGATGACACATTTCTTCTTGAGTTACTTTTAATGTTGTTTCGTTCAAAATTCGCATTTGGGTTTTTTTTTATATCATTTTATTGCAAATTTTACGCACTTTTTTATATTATATATTTTGTTTTAGCAACATGAATAAAACAGTGAAAATTATGATAATGCCAAATTGTATACATTCGTGGAAATTCTCGGTAGACTTTTTAAGTTGATTTGTGATCAAAACGCAAAACTATAACATACGATTTAAAATATTTGCTAAAAAAAACAACGGCACCTAAGAACTGGTTTATATTTTTAGCATCATCCAAAAACAGTTGAACTAGAAAACAGGGCATTCAGAATACCAAAACTATTCACTTAACAACCCCCATCCAACTCAGAACAAAGCCTATAGTTGACCATGTATGAAAAATATATGTTTCAGTCCACTATTAAAAAAGATTTTAATGGAACTAAATAAAACTGATAAGAAATGATAACTAAATCATATGTGAATCTTTTGGTCTTAAATTTAGATGGATTGCTTAATTCTGAATAATTCTCTAGCCATTTATATGATATCAGGTTTCAAGGGGGGGAAGGTTCCCACGAACCCCCTGTATTTCAAAGATAGCGCCGTAGATTATTATGACTTTGGCAGGGATAAAAGTTCTTTTATTAAGCTTCAATTTTATATATAATTATCTAACGTATTATAAAGTCTAAAAAATAATGTAGATTATTATGACTTTGGTAGGGATAAAAGTTCTTTTATTAAGCTTCAATTTTATATATAATAATCTAACGTATTATAAAGTCGAAAAAATAATGTAGAGTGTTGGGTCACTCTACGACATTAATATTTTATTTAAAATGTCTTGTAGGAATTCTTCTTGACTGTTCAAAACAAGTGATTTTAGCTCGTGTGAATGGACGGCTTAGAGTGACGTCGCGATGAACAACACAATATAATTGGCATCTTTTCTCAGTGTCACTAAATAAGCTCAAGTGGCTTGAGGTTGCTTGATGTTGTCACCATGTGGTTGGTAACGGTCGGTGTTTGCGCCAGATTAAAACTATAAAAATTAGTTTCGCTCTTTTTCTCACTAGCATAATAAACTTGGGAATATTTGGGTCTTGGCCACTATGTGCCATTGATAGGTACAGTGTAAACCTAAATATTTTATAGAGGAGAAAACAAATAATTTGACTTTAGAATTTCAAAATGAGCAAGGAAAAACTAAGGGATGACAGAACCATCGAGCGTAATTTCAGACGCCACTGGAAATCCGCGCTTTCCACAACACAGGAAGAGAATACAAACTTAAATCCAGCAACAAAAGAAATGATTCAAGAACATCGCTTCAACAATCGAGAGAAAATTTCCCCTACATCAGTCGTAGTACAACAAAGAAAAGAGAATCAGGTACCAGGGGCACAACTACCATCGAAGAAAACTAAAGAGTACTATAAGTTGATTCGAACAAAAAGGGCCAGGCCACTTGAGAATCACCTTGTTCACACACACCAAGGCAACTGACAACAACATTGAATCGATTGAAAACATAATCAATGTGTACCTCAACCTTGGATACTCCCCAGACGATTTCAAATGATCTTCATCCTAAATCCATGCAAACCACCGGATCTCCTTACCTATATCACTGTGAAGGAATGCCCTCGAAGGACCACCGTGAGAGGAAGTCCTTGGCCATACCCCTGAGTGATATCCAGGGCTGTCAAATTAAATCTTCTAAAAAGATTTTTTGATATACTAATTTTTAAAGGTTCCTCAACGCCATTAAAAATTAAAAAGAATGAGATTTTCAACTAAATTTTGAATTTCGTCGATTATATCTGAAAATTAAATTCGAATTTTGAATTGATACCTCTAAAAAATTCATTATTGTATTTTTGTAGAACAAGTAAACGAAATTTGAAAGTAATCCGTTTATATTTAGAAGTTCCTCAATGACATATTATAGCGGCGTACGTGACAATTATGTTTCAGTAGCGCAGACCTCATTGAGAGTGGATGCGTATGTGTGTGTGGCTGTGTCTAGCGTCTATTATTTTGATCACATTCTTCTATTTGTATTTAAGAACAGTTATTTATATTGTATAATAAATATTTATACACGTTTTATTATATTTCAGCGCTAAATAATATATAAGAAAAAAATTAAAACAATATTTAATTATGGCATTTAAACCTAGAACGCGTCATGAAATTTAAAGCGCCCTGTTTGGTGCACCCTTCGCCATTAGTAAACTAGTGTTGCCAACTTATAAATATGTTATAAAATATGTTTTGTTCGAGCGAGAAAAGTAAAAAAAAACACAAGAGAAAAGACCTACCAATTAAACAAATTATCATATTAGTAGCCGAGAAGTTATTTTTTTTCTATTTGGGAAACGGCATCAATCCCTTGTGTCTCAATAGAACTAGTTAAAAAAAGAATTTAAAAATTATTATTCAAAATATCAGACTTTAATGAGAAATATTAGTAGAAAAAAGTTGACATCATTCAAACAGAAATGTGATGATTTTACAAAGAATGCAAAACAATTATTTTATATTTATATTTCGTGTTGTAAATCCGATAGCTTTGAAAACTGTTCTTGTAGCAAGAAAAGAAGGTGTCACCATTGGAGCTAACGTTTTTGGAAGACCAAAGAACAACTAGCAAAACGCAATAGATAATATCGATCAAATTCAATCAAAGAAGAATATTCAGATTGCAATTAAATCAACCATCTACTTCGACAGATATTATCGAAGTGATTTTTCATTCATCCAGCACAGAAACAGAATCTGCTGAGGAAGGTAGCGACTCTGAGCTTCCTTCATCCGTGAAATGCAAAGAAGTAAACAAAAACTTTGCATCAAAGACTCCATCTAAACGAATAAAATTGTCAGAATTTGCGTTAGCATGTGACAGCATTGGTGTGTTTGGTTGAGGTGCAGCTTTAATACAAAGTTCCATCCTTACGGACTTATGGGCAATTAAGGGCAAGGAAACTTCTGCTGTAGTTGACAGGTCAAAAGTTAGAAGAGTGTGCCAAAGAACGTACCACCTTAAAGCAAGAAATTAGATCGGATAAGCTATTATATTCTATTTATTTTGATGGTGGAAAAGATAGCAAATTTGTTGTTGAGATGATGCAGGAAACTCATCACAAAAAGAGGATAATGGAAGAGCACATCTATATGATAGAAGAACCTAGTTTATTTGCCAACTCCATGCAACGTTGGGAGCACTTTCGTCGCCTTCTCAACGAATTAAAGTGTCATGTCATCAACAAGCAGAATAACTGCGTGGTAAGCTTGGGAAAGGACGTCTCCGACCCCATGCCACGCCACGAAAGTCCTACCCTTTGTAAAAAATTAAGAAAAAGGCGGACCTTTATCTTTCAGCAGGACAGTTTCCAGTTCTGCGCCGCGTTATCGTTCAAGAGTGGTCGGTGTCTAACATGAACCTTTGGTCGAAGGAATTAAGGCCGCCGCAGTCGTACGACCTCAATTTCCTTGACTAGAGTGTGTGGGCGCATGTCGAGAGCAAGGCCTGCAAGGTCCGCCACACCAGTGTCAACGAGCTGAAGTTCCTCCGTTAACCGCGTGTGGTCTAGCATGAGGAAGAACTTTGTCCTCAACGTGTGCGCAGTCTTCATATCTCGTCTGGAGCGCGTCTCGTCACCGAGACCGGTCACATTGATTTATATCAGAATATTAAAACATATTTATATGACAAAGCAATGAAAACGTATCTAAATGCATCAATTTTATCATTGTGTCCTTTGTTGAGAGTGTCTTAACGGGGGGAACAGGACTTTTGCAATAACCGGTACTCTAAGTTATGCCACAAACCACCATTAGACAGAAATATAACAAAAATAGAGAATACAAATTAAATTCATCTATACACAAACGCAGGCCCCTCCTTCCTTCATCCAGATAGACAAAGTACCATCTAGTATTTTAAAAACTCACAGATCTAGACTAAATATCCTAGCATCTTCAAAAACATTTCGGTCCCACAACTATCTAAGCCTTAACAAACATCTTCAATTACTCCTGGCTTCATTGCACTATTTCTAAAATATGAAAAATATCTAACATTGAGCAATGTCAAACCTAACAAACTCCCTACTAAATTCCAATCATAGAGACCCATCCCTCTTCTATCAACAAAAGGCAAAATAGAAAAATTAATAAAAGCACAAATCTCAACACTAATCCGACTCGACCCCTTACCCCATGATTCCCATAAAAACCGGCAGAAAAATTCTAGTTATAAGTATGCCACAACAAATGGTACACGTTTGCCACCAAAACCATTACCACAAAGATCCATAGTAGCAGAGATAATCAAAGGATAAGAGACAATCCTTCGAACTATCCTTATACAAAAATACAAAATACATCCCATAAAGCGGTAAGAATTATGTCACTAATTTTCTCTCAAAGAAATAAACCGAGATTATACACAACCAGACAAACTAAAAAAATACGTGCTACTATCTAATGGTTCCCCATGAGTTGTTATTTCCCCACCTTTCCTCTCTGTCACTAATCTTCAACTTTCCACGCACAAAATTAACTCATAATAACAATCCTACAGAATAACAAGAACAACAAAAATTCCCAATCATATAAAAACAATTCAAAGAATGGTTCCAAAACAACAGCTACTGCCCCCCCCTCCCTCAAAGAAATCTACAGTAACATTATGCAACTGATACAGGCATGAATCAAACCATCACCATAAACTCGCAAAAGAATCCCTCCATTCCTCTAACTAAAACCTTTATATCATTTGGCCGCACTTATGATACATCCATCGCTTTCAGAAATCACGTCACAAACATCTTTATGAAAACCAACATATAACTTAATACTCTATGACAGAGGTCCCCATCCCGCAGAGTACCGCATGGCCTCATCGCAAGTCCGAGAGGGCCCGAGAGCCGCACCAAAGATCCTGAAAACTACATATTATACAGAACCAAAAAAATTTCAAAGAATTTATTTATGAGACACTTGGTGACATTTCTCAGCACAAAGCTTATCAAAATCAGAGGTAATAGAATTAACACTCAGCAAGTAAACGTCGTCCAAGTAGTTAACTGTTAACTGTGCACGCACGGGTCTTCGATTTTTCCAGTTTCATTTAGCTAACCAGCTGTTTACACATGTTTATTGATCCAAAATCGACGACAATTTCATCGCGTTCTCTATAATGGTGCGCAATTAAAATGAGAGAAAAAAAAGACTAAACTCTTATAAAAATATACTTACCCTAACTTCATATCCTGAACTAGCCAAATAACCTAACTTAACTTAACCATAAACTAACCTAAAACACGCTCTTAAGAAAAAAGATGTTTCAACACAAGTTTGGAATGATGGAGGGGCGCACCGATGATCCAGAAAAGGATCTGGTGGGCTGTATGCATTTTACAAGTGACTACGGGCCTCACAGAATGGCCTCAAGGGCCGTATTTGGATGTGGGCAGCAGGCTGGAAACCCATTCCCTACGAGCTCCAACAAGTACTACTTTATGATTCCACTTCACTGCATCGAAATCTAACAATAACAAAGTCGAAATAACATAAAACCCTGTTGAACAATCATTGGTTTTACACAAGCTACACTATCAAGCTATCTACAATGAAACACCAGACAGGTTCCTAGTCACATCCATGCACAGCTTGACGCAGCAAAAGTCACACTTTTAATACATATAAACATAGTTTACGCTACTCCACCACTTGACCCACCGCTAAATGAGAAAGTATTCACATGATACATAACCTAGGATATTATAAAATATATGTAAATTTTTCAGCAAGTAATTAAATTTAAGTAATTATTTCGTTATTATAAAAACAAATTAGTCTCGATCTTCCTTTTCTGAGCCAGAATCCTACGCATTTGACCTAATATCCTTGCATAAGGGAGACAGGTTTAAGAGGACTGTCTGTCCTTCAAATTCACAACATCGTGAATTGTCTACTTAGTTTACCTAGCCTCGATATAATTTACATCCGTAAACCTTGCCTCTTTGTCGGAGATAGGTTGGATTTGTTGTTTTTTTACTTAAGTTCAAAATCTGTAATGCCAAAAATATTTTAAATGTTTACATTATTATCCGATATATTTTACCCATTTATATCAGGTGTGTAGACATATTTTCATTTTTCTCACGAATACCTCCACACTACCATGTATTTTTATTCGCGGGAGACTCTAAATCTCACACCGTCGGTCGGTTGGTCCCAGTTTTGCTTTTTTGTGTTTTGGTAATAATAACATTGTAACTATTCGGCCGATTCTGACGAAATTTGAAATTCTTATGATGTTTAACCTTCTCTTTCGAATTATAGAATTGTCATGGTCTTTCTAAGATTACTCCAGGAATTATTGAAAGTTTTGAAGGGCGTAAGGTCATAAATCAAAATAAGTGAGAGCAGGCGACTTTTGGTCAGCAGACCTTTTTAACTTTACTTTACTTCCTCACTTTTTTCATTCATATTTAACACATATTCATATGAAGAATTGCAAGTACAACCAATTTTTACACAATGAAATCAAGATAATTCTATTGACTCTTATAGAACTAAGAGTTGGCTATTCTCCAATATCCTCAAATAAATCTCATCATGAATGATTTGTAGGTCCTTTGGGGATTAGACCAACCATTTAAATAGAATCCATTAAATCGAATAGCAATCGTGAATGTTAATAAGCCTGAACATAAGTGCTCAATTTCAAATTTATTTGAAGCGTTCATTTAACGTGTAAAATACTTTAATGCAGATCAGCTCTACTGAATAGAACACTTAGATTATTTTCTCTCTTAAATGTGTTAGAAGATAAACAAATTTAAGTGTTCCTAAAACTGGCCCCTTTATGGGTATGATGGCCTTATAAATGTTGGTTTTAACTTATCGACCAAAATTTAAAACGACATAATATTAAAATTAGGATCCATGCAAGGTTTTATTTCTCAATAAAAAATGATGGGCTCTTTATAATGACTTAAGAACTCTTTAATGCTGCTAAATTTAGCGGTATATAATGGACCTATTTAAATTAAGGCGGTGATTTTTGAGTTCCAAGAATATGGTTTTGTTTAATTTTAAGAGAAACTTCTAATAAATTAAATTAAGGATGCACCTTCATGAGTTTTTCTGCCATTTTATTCATAGAAATTGGTCTAACTGTAATTTCATTAATTGAACCTTATTTTAACTGACAATATTAGTACACTATCACTGTGATTAAAATAATCAGCGTTATTGCTTAAATTATCTCAATATTGAAAGTAACCATTAATTTACTAATTAAATTATGTATAATGGTAGTTCAGTTAGAGAGCATAGTACTGCGCCAAGTGAGAAAACTTGAGAATTTTTTGATGATATTTAAATATTTGGTTTGGGGAAAAAGAGGTCAATATTTTCACCAATCCCTAAAGTTCTATATAAAGGGTGTCTATTATATATTGGTATCGTAATAAATTCACACTAATTTGTATGCGGGCATACAGAATACATATATAATTTGAAAAGAAAAATCGTATTTAAATTAT
The DNA here is from genome assembly GCA_963969495.1 of Ceratothoa steindachneri. Classification (NCBI taxonomy): domain Eukaryota; kingdom Metazoa; phylum Arthropoda; class Malacostraca; order Isopoda; family Cymothoidae; genus Ceratothoa; species Ceratothoa steindachneri. The sequence continues at coordinate 118,083,266 of OZ018326.1, forward strand.
TTAGTTTACAACATTTATTTGCAAAGCGTATTTTATGCCGCTTTTTATATAATTCTTGTTAAGATATGAAATTTTATGCAGCCGCATCTGCTCCCATTTGGCCACATTAGTTTCGAGAGGGCCATCCACGCTCTGCTTATTCCCGCTTTGAATACTTTATTTCCCTTCGAGCTACATCTCATTCTACCTCTTTTCACTAACTCGTTCGAAACATACAACTTTTCTGTTTCTAGAATTTCAATGGCTATTTCTCTATCTGTTCCCGCATTACCTTCAAGGTCATTCTTAAATTCCAAATGCTGTGACAGCCTCTTACCTGTTTTCGTCGTTCATCCTACCACGGTTGACAGAACTCCAATGTTCTGAGTCTGCCTCCTTAGCGGTGGTACCGCGCATGCGCTGCAAGAGTGATAGGGCTCTCTATTTGTCGAATACGCTCTTCTCTCTCCCTAGGTGGCCTCAAACGAGCCTTGAATATCCACCTCTTGTATCAAACCTTTTCTTGGTTGGATTACTGACGCTCTGTGAAGGCATGTGACTTTAAAGAACGTCTTATAAACATCCTTACATTCATTATATCCCATTGAGGATAAAATATAGACCTACGTTAGCGACCTCTAGGCAAGAGGACTTTGATGCCTTTGGAAAAGAAGGGGGGGGGAGAGATTCTGGAGAGCTGGGTTATCTGTAAGTCACTCTTTTTAACACCGTCCCTAACATACAACAGCTAACGTATCTGTTCTCATAAAGCTTTACAAACGGATATGTTATCCTTGTTCTTATTTTTTTATTAAATAGGACTTGAAAATTATTATACATCAATTTGTTTTTGTTATAGAGAGTTCACATATTCATCTCTCCTAATCAACAATAGATATAAATGAATTAAAATTTGCTATCAATAGATTGAAAATATTTTTTAGGAATAGAAAACTTCAAGGAAGAATAACTGGAAAAAAAGTTATAGCCAGGGCAATTTTTGCCCCTCCATCCATAAAATTACTCATTTCTTCAACGTCTAACACAACCGAGTCTTTTTAAAAGAAAATTGAAATTTTCATTTATTATACAAGGATCAAAAGTTGCAGAAGGTTAGAGGGAAAATAGGCTTCCCTTATTGTTTCATCCTCCTGAGTGACTGGTTTTAATTGGCATTAAGAAAATTATGAAAACTCCACGTTAGTGCCACGTAATTTTTTTATATTTCTGAGTGATTCGGTTTAAGATTGGTGAAGAAAATATTGCCGAAACCAAGTGGGTTCCCAGTATTGTTTCATCTTCCTGAGTGACGAGTTTTAATTTTGATATATAAAATGATGGTTAATCCACGTCGATTGCCCTCAGTGTTTCCTCTTCCTGAGTGACTCGTTTTAATTTCGATGCATTAAAAGATAAGCAAACCACTTTCTTTCCCGGGATTGTTTGATCTTGCTGAGGGAGTCGTTTAATTTAAATGTAAACCTATGCCTAATTCACGTCTGTTCACAGTAGTTTCATCTTCCTCAGTGACTTGTTTTAATTTCCATGTATAAAATGATGATCAAGCCATGTTTATCCTCCTTAATGTTTCATCTTTATGAGTGAATCGTTTTACCTCCCAAGTATATAATGATGGCTAATACACTTCGCTTGCCCATATTGTTTCATCTTCTTAAAATGGCTGGTTTTAATTTCCAAGAATAAAATGATGACCAAGCCAAGTCTGTTGCCCGTATTGTTGCATCTTTCTGAGTAAGACGTTTAATTTCCATCTATAAAATGATGGCTAATTCATGTCGGTAATCAGCATCGTTTGATCTACCACACTGAAGCGTTTAATTTCCATTAATATAATGATGACCAAAACATTTCTGTTCACCGGATTGTTTCATCTTTCTTAGTGAATCGGTTTAATTCCCAGGTAGAAAATGATAGCTAATACACTTTGCTCTCATATATTCTTTAATTTTATTAACATGACTCGTTTTAATTTCCATGTATAAAATAATAGCTAATTCACGTCTGTTTCGCGTATTGTTTCATCTTTCTCACTGAGTCGATATAATTTCACTGTAGAATATGATGACCAAGGTATGTGATTCCTCGTATTGTTTACTCTTCCTGAGTGATTCGTCTAAATTTCTGTTGATAATATATGGCGAAGCCACGTGAGTTTCCTGAATTGTTTCATCTTCCTCAGTTAGCGTCTTAATTTTTATGTATAAGATGATAACCAAGCCATTTCTGTTGTTCATATTCTTTCATCTTCCTCAGTAGCTCGTTTTAAGTTTCATATATAAATAGTTTTAATTTCCATGTATAAAATGATGAACTAAGTTGGTTCTCCTTATTGTTTCATATACCTGAGTGGCTCTTTTTAATTTCCATATATACATATAATGATGTCCAAGCCACTTCGCTTCCCCGTATTGTTTCATCTTTCTCATGTATAATTTCCATGTATAAAATTTGGACTAATTCACGTCTCTTAGCACTATTGTTTTATCTTCCTCATTAACGCGTTTTAATTTCCATGTATAAAATATTGAGCAAGCCACGGTTGTTCCCCGGATCGTTTCATCATTCTGATTGCCTTTTTTTAATTTCCATGGACACCATATCTTGAACATTTGATTTTATAGTAATTTCTATTTGTAATAATCCTTGGCTATGGACAAGTTGGATTTGTTCTATCTGATCTTATGTAAGTTGTTTATAAGTTCTTTAGCCTGTCATATTCTTTACTCAGAACGACATTGGTTAAATTCAGATCTGAAGTTACGTTTTTCCTCAGTGCTCTACTTATTTTGCAATCAAGGTATTTGAAAATCTCAAAATTTCGTCATCATCACATTGACATCTTAGTCTATCAAGAAAAATATGTGATGAAATATGTTATAAAACTCTTTAATATAGCTGGTTAATAAAAAGAAAATACCAGATAGTATACATCTATTCAAGATCACAATTTGAAACACTTTTCCAAATAAACAATAGTTATAGTTTATATAAAACTGATTAATAGATAAGACATTTGTTACTATGAGGAGGCAAAGTTCAATTGCAGTCTACTCTGAAATGAATTTTCGCTTGCAGCTCTTGCGTGTATGGACTGTCTCAGTGCATTCTCGTTTAATGCTCAAGCAGTAATCTGTAATCATATATCTGCCCCATCTCTCTTGGTAACGCTCTTCCATGGTCTTCAGGTCCTGATGGAACCACTCGCCTTGCTCGTCACTTACTGTTCTTAGGTTCTCAGGAACTCTATCAAGATGACTCTACATGCAATGGAGTTTTGACACTCACGTAACATCCAAGGTTTCGAAAAACTGACAACATATTAGCTACGAAACTTTCATAGTTGTCAGCCTTTTTATTATCGAGGAAGTTTGCCATCACAGCCACAAATGAAAGTCATGCAGTTATTTCCTTATTGTTCATCTTTCTAGCAAATTTTTGGTCACGTACAAGTTCACGAATCTATGGTCCATCGCAAACACCTGCCTTGATCTTCTCGAAGGACAAGCCAGGGAGGACAGATTATATGTGTTCGAAGCATTCACAGTCAGTATTCAATGCCTTGACAAACTTCTTCATGAAACCCAGCTTGATATGTAGCGGAGCAAAAATAATTTTTTCTCCACTGACAATTGGATCGTTGACAATATTTGGCATACCATACCTGCAAAGATAGCGAGGATATTTTGTAAATCCTCTTTGTTGACCTAGGAGGAAATTAACCATTTTTAAGGTCCACACAAATTGTCCAGTTGTGCTCGTGGTATTTTAGTAGGTCAATTACAGTTTTAATGGCATTATGTTCCTCTCGTAAAACACAGAATGTCCACTTGGAACAGCTGCATATAAATTGGCATTATGAAATGAAACACATTTTAAACTGCGCTTAGAACTCTCTATAAATAATCGCCAGTCATTTAAATTCTATACTGGCATCCCTAATTCCTGTAGAATACTTGAGATATTATTACAATAAACAAAAATATTCTCCTCTGTAAAAAATGGTACAAAAACCTGCTCCCGATTTCGGAAGTATGAAACTTTAGTTGTATGGCTCAGCTGATTCTTTTCTTGCAACCTGGAGGCTAGTACTTCAGCTGCCCTTTGGGAGAGACCCAAATCACGAACACGGTCATTCAGCTCTGGCTAGCTAAACTATTGAGGAGTTAATGACTCTGGGGTTTCATAAGAAGGATCGCTGGATCTGAAAGTATTTCTTGACTTTTATCAGCAGTCTCTTGCTCTTGATCATTACCCACATCTTTTGGTGGTAGAAATCCTTTAAAAACCGTGATGGAAAGCTCATCAGAAAGTGAGTAGGTTGAATTGCTGAGGGGATACTAGGATATGAGATTTTGTGTGTGTTTTTCTTGCCAATGCCCAGTTGTGTGGTTCGTCGGTTCTCGCCAAGTTATGGGAATTCCGAAAGGTAAACCCTTATGTTTCCCTTTTGTCCATTCACGCAGCATTTCCCCGCAATTATGACACACAGTATGTGGGGCCTATTTCTTGCCTTGGTCGCCAAGAGTAAATCCAAAGTACGCTCTATAAGCACGCCTCACAAATGATATTATATTACGTCTTTGACGAATAAGCGTGAAGCATCCACAAATATGACAGAAAGCGTCCAGCTTGTTCACACATTGACGTCTCCTTATAATTTTTCAGCTTTTAGTATCGTAAGCAAAGAAATTAACCGTTTTTTGTGTAGTCATTGTATAGCCTGTTTGAAATAAGTCTTTTAACTTTGGGATAGCCAATTACAAGGTGGTTTCTCTCTTGTCATCTGTATGAAGTAAAGTAAGTGGCTTGGCCTTTGTCACTGCTTCGACGTTTCTATCTTTCGAAACTGGCTCTTTAAAATCAACAGTCGGAAAAGCTTAAGGTGATGAAGAAGTTAAGGATAAAACTAATAAAAAATGGCTTTAACCTTGGACACCAGATCAAGTGGAGGGGTAATATTAAAGAACAGGAACAAGTTCATCCGAAGTATTTACATTTCCTTCTTTTTTTATTGTTAGTTTCCCTGGAAAGGGCAAAATTTCATAGATTTTAGAGTCTTGAAACTTTTAGAGAGGCCCTTTTCTGGCCGAGTATAACTCGCCATATCCAACTGGAGGCTATAGGACCAACTGGGTTAGGTATTACATTCTATTATCAACTTTAAAGTTTTAATTTTTCCAATTTTTATTTCCTCAGTTTGTCATAATGCTCATACTTTCGACGCTGAAGGGAAATGCTTAGGAAAATACAATCAGGTTTCCAATTTTTTATTCTTTTTGTTAGCTACTCTCATATAAATCTTAAATGTCCTATTATTACTAGAAGAAATAAATTCAAGCGTTTGCCTATTTCGCATATATTTAATCTGAATAAGTAATTTTTCCTTAAGGAAAAAGATAAAAAGGAAATGAAATTAACGCAATAATTTACTTTTAAGAAAGTGGAAGGAAAGGACATTCTAAAGAGCTGCTATTCAATACATCAAAATATTTCGTATTGCGAAATAAATCCACCGGCAAGGGTAAGTAGAGCTCAAATTCATACATCTATTTCTACGTCCGCGCATGAGCCAATGAGATTTGGGCTTAGACTCGATACTCCGAATAGAGATGGTTGCGAATTCATTGTGCAGCAAATTAAACTTTATGCGAGAGTTGGAATCTGTGTACGCTTTCAACAGCCACACATGTCTCTTCCTCAGCTACGAGTTAGCAGTAGCTGAATACGAGGCAAGCTGAGGCAATATCTCAATTTACGACGAGAAAGGCTAAGACGAAAACAGCTAAGTAAATTTAACTTACTTCCAGAAATGAACGACCTAAAAAGTAAATAATACTTATGTAAATTTAAGTTTGGATATCTTTCATTTTTTAGCCGATGACTTATAACTTTAAAAACTCGTTCGTTTATCTTAGAGAATTATTCTGTTGATATTCATGTAAGTGTCAGAAATAATGAAATGACGACTCGATATATGAGAATACAGTTTTCTCTCCGACCAATTTATCAAAGATAATGAGCAAGTGAATCTAAGCTTCAAAAATAGTGATTATACATAAGAATAGAAACAATGTAAACAATAGTTTAACGACAAGATAATATGAGATAAACCATTAGATACAATCCAGATCAAAGAAATAAAGAAAATATAGATATGTAAAACTTTTCATTAGAGTTATTCTTTCCCGGAAAATCGGCCTTATAATTATCGGTAGTATTCTTTTAACCATTTTTTCGCTTCTACTACGTCTTATTGTACTTTATTTTATTAGAACCATCTAGATGAATGGGTAGAGGCGGCTTCAGAAGTAATTTTTTTTTAACCAGTTGCTTCTTATTCTTGTTGGTTCTCTTCCAGATGAAATAAATCAGGGGGTTTAAATGAGTTTCAATCCAAGGCTTGACAGACGTGTTCAGCGTTCTGTTTCTATCATTCAGAGTTATGGGTAGCCAGTTTTTTTTAAATTATTTGATTGTATTTGTATTACAAACACTTTGTTTGTTACTTCCTCTCCCTCCCTCTCTCTTTAAGATATCTCCTATTCCATTAATATTTTTATTACTTTTGGCTTTGTTATTTACTTGGCTGAATCTTCGTCTGACCTTGCTACGTATTCTTGATAATTCTTGATGTGCTTTTTAGTCACGGGCAACTCTACATCTCACTATGTCGGTCGTTCGGTGCCTATTTCGCTATTTTGTGAGGGGGATAATAACATTGTAACTATTTGGCCGATTTTAACGAAATTTTAAAACCTTATACCATTATGTTGTTTTTCTTTTCTTTCGAATGATATAATTGCCGGGGTCGTTCCAAGGATAACCGGGGAATTATTTGGCAATCACTTCAAAAATATTTGGCCGATTCTAACGAAATTTGGAACTCTTATGTTGGTTTACATTCCTTTTTCAATGATATATTTTGAATGTCGTAAGGTTATAAATCACAATAAGTGAGAGCACGCGACTTTTGGTCAGCATATCTTGTTTCTTTCCTCACTCAATTCTGCATTGGTGATTTCATGTGTACGAGGCGGTGCTTTATTTTTTCTTTCTTATACATAATTTTGTTATATTAATTTATTCTTGTAGTTCTTTTTATAAGGAACTAAATAACTAGCAATTTACTCTAAAACACGTTTCTATTTTTCCTGCAGATCTATGATTCACTATATATTTTAGGAATTTAGTATTTTTAAATTAATTTAATATTAGTAGGATCCATTTTGGTGTCACCTAAAAAAATAAATATGGAGCTTAGATTTCAATAGATTTTCATAAAATTCCTTACACTATATTTCTCTACTTGCTTGTAATTTTTAATACAATTCTGTTTTATTTGTAGTTGTGGTAATTTTTATTGCTTTTTCAAGCACTCCTCACAATTGTTCTATTGGATTTAAATCTGGGATCTGTGGTGCCCACTCCATAGCCCTGATTCCCATTTTTCCAAACATATTCTTGGTGGGATTGGATGGATGACATGAGGCAATGTGCTACTGAAATATGACTTCCATTATTGGGGGGTTGGAATATAATTTGTGGAGACGTAGTGGTATGAGTTGTGGAGTTAATTCTTCCGTATCCTAAAAACAACTACACTGGACATCACGGATACATGAAGCCCCATAGTATGTATGATAAAACCCCCTCCATGTTTCACAGTTGCTCCTATACAAATAAGAAATAAATGCCTCTCTAACTTTTCGTCTCACATAGGTTGCCCGAGAAGTGATAAAATCTAAAATATATTTACCAAAAAATTTAATTTTTAAATAATTTCTTGAAAAATATATTCAAAAGAAATTACATGCAAAACAATACAATAGTCTCATAAATACATTATAATATCTTTCATCTGACCAGATAACTTTAGATCATTTATCCAATTTTATGTGATCTTTGGCCTAGTGAAGACGTTTTTTTCTGTTGACCTCAGATATCCATAGCTTCTTTTTCTTTTTTTATCTCTTTAGCTCTTGTTTATTAGGTTTCTTTCTAACTGTTCTGGTGATATTTTTTACCTTTAAGCTTCAATAAACGCCCATGTATGGGAAAAATTGTTTTTCTGCGATTTTGAAGTGAAGCTCGAAAGATAGCTCGATCTTCTTTAGGTGTTGTACGACGTACTCTTCCACATCTCTTCATTGATATCATTGTATTGTGGTTTTGAAAGCATATTGTGAACATATGATTTCTTTAGACAATTAAACCTGTGATTAGTTTTGGAAATGTAGAAGTTGATGCCACTGTAAGTTTGTTAGTTTTAGTATTTTTTTTTATTTATAATGCTATTGAGGAAAAAATAAACTTAAGCTGAAAATTAAGAAATATGGGGTAAATTCTGATTTTAGAAAAATACCATTTCATTAATTACACCCTATCTAGTGAAATAATAAGTAATACAGATATATTAGCTAAGTACGCATTATTATACATATTTATTTATGAATAAAATATTAAATTCTCAAAATTATTATTAACTTTGTTAAATTTCATATATATATATATATATATATATATATATATATATATATATATATATATATATGGAGGACTAGGTGGGCAATATATTTTCATCGTAACAAGTTTTGTTAAAAGCGACTGCAAATTTTGCGTTTGTGATTCTTTTTTCACATCTTTCAATTTGTCCTATATTTGCCTTGATGTCTGGATTGAGTCCATGTATAAGTTCTGCAAAGTTCATTATAGCACGATTTCGAAATTATAGTGAGGGAATAGAAAATTCCTTAGGGAAAAAGCACTTTATTTATCTGACGCGTTTCGTTACAACTCGTAACATCTTCAGAGAAACAAGAAAATACAAGATAAAATTAAAGGAATTGTTTTATATATCATGGATAGACGGTAAACATACAGACGAACATAGAAGTCACTCAGGTAGGGTGCACTGGCAAACTCCTTGACAGGGTCAAGACACGTCAAGAGCCACAGGTAGAAGATTAAATTTGCGGTCGTATCCAGATGGATAAATTACCTGGATATCTGATATCACCTCTCCCGTGCGTTTCTATTCTGATTCTTGTTTCTAGGTAAAGTTCCATTTGAATGGGATTGAATATTAATTTTTGGATATTTTTCTTGTTTGTGAAAATTAATACAAGGATTCCAAGTGCTTTCGAACATTATTTCGAGTTCTTTGTCAAGAAATAACAAAATTATTGAAAATTGTAATATATATAAGGATGATAGAGAGGAGAGGGAACAACCACAAAAAAACAAAAAAACAATCAATAAAATTGAATTAATATGCAAAAAAACGAAGATAAATACAAAATAAGATCATCAAATCAGGTAAATTCAAAAGACTAAAGGTTGAAAAGAGGATTAAAATACCGCCTAAGCAACTAGGGAAGGAGAAAATCTGGGCGAAAGATTAACCTCAGAGGTCTGGATTGAAAAACCAAGGTAGAATAAGTACAAATGTTCTATAGACTTGACTCAAACGAAAATAAATTCACAGACATAAACATAAGTCTACATAGATACACAAAAGATAAAATTAAATAGTTTATTAAGATTAATATAAATATCTAGTCTCAAATTAAAAGTTCCGACAGTGCATTGTGGATATAATTTAAAAAATAATCATCAAGTTTATATAAGCCAGGACTTAAATTAAAATTTTCGAATTTACTTAGCAAAGTTGCTTCAATAATATTTCGTGAAATTGTATCGTTATTATTACATATGATTTTAGCAGAATTCCAATCAATATTGTGATTAAGATATGACATATGAACATAAAATGAGCTGCTTTCTTCCCCGTGACGAACATTGTATTTATGTGAGAAATTCGTTTTTTTTAAACATTTACTCGATTGGCCAAAGTAATATTTAGAGCAATCGATACATTTTACGCAATATACATTACTAATAGAAAAGGGGCGTTCTTGAATAATAGTTTAGAGATAGTATTATTATAGTTAACACTAGAACGTTTTTGCGGTAAATTTGACCACATTTTGATTTTTAAATGCACGTATCTCATCTATTTTTTTTTCAACAAAATTGAGATTAACTGACTTTTCGTGATATATGATGAAGTGTATTTAGCTGAAATATTTAATAAATTACTCCAATAGCTTTTGGTATTTGACATGCTATACCTCAAACGACCGAGCGGTCAATTCGACCGCATGTTTTTTTCGGTACAGATACTTGTAGGAACATGGTAATTCCTGTTGAAACACGTCAACGCTGATACAAATGGTTACGTGACAGCTTCTTAGTCATTGCTTGCTCTACTGTCGTGCTGCAAACATGTCTAAAAATTAACTTTTTCTGTGGGTGAAATTCTGAATGTTTCGAGAAAAATTTCTCAATCTGACTCTGAAGCTGATAATTTATCTCACACAGGTGAGGAGGAGTATACTCCATATATTATTCAAAGTTCATCGTCTGAGTCTGAAGATGATGCAATGCCAAAAAGTGAAGGTTTGGAAAGACATGGAATATTTTCAAATACTCCTGTGCACGTAAAACCTTCGTCACTGGTTACTGATGTTTTAGGTGAGTAAAATATATTCTATTCAATAGCAGCTTACACCTATACATAATGGAGCAGATATTTGTTTGTTTGTCTGTCCGCCTTTTGCCATATATACAAACTTATTTGTACATATACGTGTATTTAGTAATATATAGGTACATATATATATATCAGCAGATCCAGTCAAGCATATACAGTATATAGGTATATATATAGTGTATATAATATATTATACGGTACGTATATATTATATAATAGGGCATTACCCCCAAGCTTGCAGATCGGGCCAGTAAGACAGCATCCACTAGTTATTATAATTGATAGTAATAAACTTTATTTTAGGAAAATAAGATTTATTTCTTTGTTTCGATATTTTATTCGTATACAGTTCTGAAAACTTGATTTTTCATATATTTTACTGCTATTATTACAGCTTTTCTTTTACTTTAATATAGAAATATTTGGAATTAGAATTTCAGACTGATAGAATCATTCCCATATTACTTTCAGAGAAGAAAAGAGGACGTGGAACGAATGAAAGCATTCAACGTGCTGCAACAGTAGGATTAGGAGAAATTGGGAAAGTTCTCACCGGCAAGGATGGTGCATAGTGGGAAATTATTGAACCAAATAAAAAATACACAGGAAGATTTAGACCTCAAAATATTCTTCGGGAATTACCTGGGCCTACACCACTTGCAGAACGACAAATTATTGAAGGTAATTTTCTGAGTTCTTTTAGGTTGATGATTGATGATTTCACTATCAAGCACCTACACAACTGTACTAAAACCGAAGCTCGCAGACAATTGCAATGTGACTCTTGGCTTATATCATGTGAAGAAGTTTATGTTACTATAGGCATCATGATTGCACGAGGAGTTCTAGCTAAAGGACAATCAGTGGAACATCTCTGGTCAAAACAATGGGGTGTTCCATACTTTCGCAAATCAATGACACAAATGCGTTTTAAACAAATCATGAAATTCATCAGATTCGATATATGATCAACACGATCTGCTTGATTGAAAACAGATAAATTTACTATGGTATCCTAAATTTGGGAAAGATTCAACGGGAACTGCATTGCTTACTATAAGCCAAGCGGCAATATAGCAATGGATGAACAGTTGTTCCCATGTAAGACTAGGTGCCCATTTATACAATATATTGCCAGCAAGACTGATAAGTTTGGTATCAAATTTTGGTTAGCGGCCGATGTAAAGTCTAACTACTTGATGAATGGATTCCGGTACATTGGAAAAGATCAAGCTTGTCCTCCAAATCAACCACTCTCTAAAATACGTGGTTCTCCGTTTAATATAACCATACATGGTAAAAGGTAGAAATGTGACGACTGATAACTCTTTTCACGTCAGTAAATCTAGCTGAAAAACTACAGGCAAAAAGTACGAGTATCGTAGGTACAGTAAATCGTATTAGAAGAGAAATTCCAGAGACCATTAGAAAAACTCATGAAAACCGGTACAATTCACACATACTGAAAAACAATCAATGCACACTTACAGTGTATCAAGGTAAACCTACCAAAATGTACTCTTACTGAGCTCCATTGATAAAACTGTTGCAATTGGGGATGATAGAATGAAAATTCCTGAAACTGTGAAGTTTTATAACTCTACAAAATATGGTGTAGATATAGTAGATCAAATGGCTCGAAAGTACAGCACCAAATGTGCTTCGCGGAGATGGCCAGTGCAAGTATTTTTACAATACTTTGGATCTAGCTAGCATCAATGCAGTAGTTCTGTACAGAGATGTTACTGGAAAGAAAATTCCCCGCTGCAGATTCCTCTTACAAATAGCGGAAGAACTGCAGATAAACTTCAAGAATTGCGATGCTGTAGATAATAGTAGCGATGATGATGAATTGTTAGACTTCTAGGAAGAGAAAAGAATGCCAAGTAGGAAGTCGCAATAAAAATAAAACATCTGAAACTTTTACAAATGTAAGAGACCTGTATGTGGCAAATGTACAAGCAAAGTGATGAAGAAAGTATTTTGCACTAATTGTAACAATTAACTATCTATGGAAAAATTATTTTATGTGTAAGAATGTTTTAATTATAAAGGTATTTACCTACTATTAATGAAAAGGAATAGAAATTTCTTAAAATTGAATGATTGAATTTAGTTTTTTTTATTAAATACATTTTTCCTTACTTTATAATTATATCAATGATTTATGAAATGTATAATTAAAATTTGATCTAAAATATATTATTTTCTTATCCCATGTTGCATATATGACTTTGATATGTCAACAGAGATATAAATATAAGCGTATACAAAAAAGAGAAAAAGTGCGGTCAAAATGACCGCTCGGTCGTTCTAGGTGGTGCAACTTTGCGGACGTCCTAGTGTTAAAAACTACACAAATGCCTAGAGATTTTAATATATGAGGGAGAGAAGCAAAGGATGGATTAAAAGGAAGTACAAGAGTATTCTTGTGATTAAAATGCGCGAGGTTCAAAACGATAAAAAGACTTTTTAGCTAACTGAAGGCATTTATCAAGGAAATGAAAAGGATAGCAAAGTTTATGGCCGATATCAAAAATTTTGGAAACTTAAGAGTCAACTAATTGAGCACTAACCACACGAAACGCATGGAGAAACATTGAAATGAAAATTGATCTTTTGACTTTAATATGGTAAGATGAGTAAAAGTGAATATAAAAAGAAGACTTAGTTGGTTTCCGATAGACAGAAAATTTGAAACTAGAAGGCGTGCGGTGTAATAATAAATCAAGGAAAGGAATAATTCAATTCTGTTCTATTTCAAGGGTAAATTTGATGGAAGGTACAAGTGAATTAAGTTTGTTCAAAAAAAGAAAAATATTTTCAGAATTGCTCCAAAAGCAAAGGATATCATCAATATAACTAAACTAGATTATAGAAAAATCTACAGTAGAGGGGAGGTAAACCGTTTCAAAAAATTCCAAATATAAGTTAGATAAAACGGGGGATAGACAATTACCCATAGCTAAACCAAATTTTGGCGAAAGAATTTACCATTGAAAGTAAATGCACAGTTTTTGATACAGAGGGAGATAAGTTCTAAGAATAAATTATGGAGTATAGGTAATTCAACGTTCCACAATTTATCTTTAAGAAACTGAAATAGATCATGAACCGGAACTTTAGTGAAAAGAAAGCACACGTCAAAGCTAACAAGGGTAAAGTCTGCAGGGTACGGCATGCTATTAAGTTTTTCTATTAGGTAGAAACTATTAACTATATCGGACTCCGAAATGCATACTACAAGAGTGGTAAGAAAAATTCGGCAATGTTCCACGTTAGTATATTTCTATTGCTAAACGTTTTGTGTACCATTCTATCACTTTCTCCTCGGACTCTAATTATCCATTACGTTTCCGTTGTGCTATAAATAACCTTAAGAACAATCCTACCCTTCATATCATTAAAACGGATAAAATGAGCGAATTAACTAATGATGACTCTACCCCTTTGCATTTAAATAAAGACCCTTTAGAACAAGTGAAAGTAATTTTCATAAAAAGTACGCTCAATTCTTAAACATTTTCCAGACTTAATTTCTAAATTTAAATCTATGAATGCATGTCTTCCTTATCTTTATGGCCTTGTCAAGACCCACAAAGCTAATAATCTTTTGCGCCCCATTATCAGTTCTGTAGTCTCTGTCTCATATGTTTTGTCAAAATGGCTAACGTCTTATCTTAACCCTCTTGTAGGATGCATTTCGGATTCTCATATAGTTAATAGTTCCTACCTACTAGAAAACTTAATACCATCCTTTACCTTTCAGATTTCAGCCTTGTTAGCTTTAATGTTTGCTTCCTTTTCGCTAAAGTTCCGGTTCATGATCTATTTCAGTTTCTTAAAGATAAATTGTGTAACGTTGAATTACCTATACTCCATAATTTATTCTTAGAACTTATCTCCCTCTGTACCAAAAACTGTGCATTTACTTTCAATGGTAAATTCTTTAGCCAAAAATTTGATTTTGCTATGGGTAATTGTTTATCCCCCTTTTTATTTAACTTATATATGGAATTTTTTTAAACGGTTTACCTCCCCTCTATTGTAGATTTTCCTATAATCTGGTTTCGCTTCATTGATGATATCTTTTGCTTGTGGAGCAATTTTGAAAATATTTTTCTTTTTGGAACAAACTTAATTTACTTGTACCTTCTATCAAATTTACCCTTGAAATAAAACAGAATAGAAGTATTCCTTTCCTTGATTTATTAATACACTGCACGCCTTCTGGTTACAAATTCTCTGTCTATCGGAAACCAACTAATTCTTCTTATATTCACTTTTACTCCTCTCACCATATTTAAGTCAGAAACACAATTTTTATTTCAATTTTTCTCCGTGCACTTCGTGTAGTTAGTCCTGAATTCTTTGACTCTGAGGTTTCAAAAATATTTTTGACATCGGCCAAAAATAATAATGCCTTCAGTTAGCAAAAAAGTCTTTTTATCGTTTTGAACCTCGCGCGCCTTTTAATAACAAGAATACTCTAGTAATTCCTTTTAATCCATCCTTTGCTTCTCTCCCTCATATTTGAAAATCTCTAGGCATTTGTGTGGTATTTAACTATAATAATACTATCTCTAAACTATTAGTTAAGAACGCCCCTTCCCCTATTGGAAATGTATATTGCGGAAAATGTATCGATTGCTCTAAATATTACTTTGGCCAATCAGGTAAATGTTTAAAAAACGAATTTCTCAGCATAAGTATCATGTCCGTCGCAGGGAAGAAAGCAGCTCATTTTATGTTCATATGTCATATCTTAATCACAATATTGATTGGAATTCTGCTAAAACCATCCGTCATAATAACGATACAATTTCTCGAAATATTATTGAATTAACCTTTAGTAGTAAATTCGAAAATTTTAATTAAGGGCTTGGCTTATATAAACTCGATGGTTATTTTTTTAAATTATATTCACAATGCACTGTCGAAACTTTTAAGTTAAGACTAAATATTTTTATTAATCTTAATAAATTATATAATTTTATTTTTTGTGCATCTATGTAGACGTATGTTTATGTTTGTGAATTTATTTTCATTTTAGTCAAGTCTATAGAACATTTGTACTTATTTTACCTTGGATTTTCAATCCAGACCTCTGATGTTAATCTGTCGCTCAGATTTTCTCCCTCCCTAATTTCTTAGGCGGTATTTTAATCCTCTTTTTAACCTTTATTCTTTTGAATTTATTTGATTTAATGATCTTAATTTGTATTTATCTTCCTTTTTCTTCTTTCTTTTTCTTCTGTCACACTTCGCTTCTCTTAATATTTCCATTTCATATTAATTCATTTTGTTGATTGGTGTTTTACTTTTTTGTGGGCGTTCTCTCTTCTCTGTATCATTCCTATTTATATATATATATATATATATATATATATATATATATATATATATATATATATTACAATTTTCAATACTTTTGTTATTCCTTGATAAAGAACTCAAAATAAAGTTTGAAAGTACTTGGAATCCTCGTATTAATTTTTCTCCTCTGCTTTCTTGTATATATATATATATATATATATATATATATATATATATATATATATATATATATATATATATATATATATATATATATATATATATATATATATATATATATATATATATATATATATATATATATATATATTGTTTTATCATCACGCAGCTAGGAGAAATCTTCACGAAGAAGTTTCTACTGATAACGTTACATCGCTAGGTTTAGCAACGTAATTTCTCCCATCGGTTTAAATGTATCATCCTTCCTTTTTTATTCTCGTCTTTTGTGTCGCTTTATGCATAACGATGGCAAACTTAGGACATATTACGTTCATCTTCTTTTGTTTTTTCTAGCATTATGCACTTCAAATTACCGCCAGCTATGTCTGTGTTCTTATCCACATATTTTTTTTAGGACCTCAGAGCTTATTCCTACCCCTTATAGTTCTAATTTCGCTTACTTATTTTCCTTTTCTCTATGCTTTTATTACCAGTTTTAGTTTAGTTTCTCTATGTTAAAACAGATAGGTTGTAGAAAATTTGGTGAGAAAGAAAAGGAGACGTCATAGTACTCGTGATTAAAAGTAAGTTTGAAAGTTCATAAGAGCGAAAGTTGTTTTAGAAAAGTAGGTGAAATTAATGAAAGGGGTGTATTTAGACGTAAATCGCTAATGAAAAGCAGTGAGAGTGTTATGAAGAAGTTTGGAGTGAAAGTCAGATTGAATCCGGGTTTTACTTTAAGCCTAGATATTTTCTATATTTTGATGGATGTGATGGTGAAGTGGAGCGAGAAATAGGCTCCATTGAGTATGTGTTTTTAGAGGTCAACATTTTATTAATTGATGGCACTAAAGGATGGAAAGGAAATTGGAGCTGTAAAGAGAGAGAATGCAAAATTAATAGACATGATTATCAAGAAGAAATCTTATTTATTGCAATTCAGTGAAGAAGATCAAGTTTGTGAAATTAGTCTTGCACAAGATACGTTGAATAGAGTGAAAGCATTTAAATATCGTGGATCAGATACGAAGGAAAGACCAGAAATGAAAACAGAAATAAATCACTTTTTACTCAGTAAAGAATAAGTGGAAAAAAATCTCATGAATTTTATATGATAAAAGGATTAGTGTGAGAGTAAGAATTAAACTATATTACACTGGTGTTATGGCAGCGATGAACTAGAAGGCAGAAGCGTGGGATGTCAAGGAAGCACAGGAAAGTAAAAGGGTAGCTGAGTTGGAAAAAATTTAATAAATGTAGGGAGAGATGAGTATGGGTAAAACTGATCTAGCGAATAAGAGGGGCAGTAAAATTAGTGGACCTATCGAATAAGTTATAGAAGATATCTAAAATACTAAATTTAATAATATTGCTGAATAATAACAATGAGGCCAGTTATGTCTGTGGAAGAGAGAAAAGTAAATGCAGAAATGAGTAAAGTCATTGTATTTGCGGTAGGAGCTGAAAGTTTTAAATGGTAGGAAAGTTTCTGGTGCGGTTAGTACGTTAGGGAATGGATGTAAGAGGCTATTAAAAAAGAAGCAAAGATTTCGTGTTAGAGCAGGAAAATCAAAGATTTCTGAATTATGCTTTGTGTGCGAAGGGTAGAGAGAGAGAGTAAAAAACGAGTGACATATATATATATATATATATATATATATATATATATATATATATATATATACAGGGGTTGGACAAAATAATGGAAACATTAACTAATGCACCCATTCACACCAAAAAAGTTTTAAAAACTTATTTCAAATGCCTGAAAATGACATATTGGTCTCCATAATTCACAGATCTTGCCATAGTTACTTTTTGGGGGGTAAATTGGAGCAAAAACTAGGGGATATATTCCGTCTAAAAAGCATCTACGAAGGAGCTAGAGAAGGTTTCACTCGAAAACAGTTAAATTCGTATAGATACAGCACAAAGCTGTTTAAATTGATTGGTCGGCGTATTGAATATATTTATACTGCTAAGGGGAAGGGGACTCAAATCAGTAATTTAATTAATGTTCTCATTATTTTATATATATATATATATATATATATATATATATATATATATATATATATATATATATATATATATATATATATATATATATATATATATATATATATATATATATATATATATTATATATATATATATATATATATATATATATATATATATATATATATATATATATATATATATATATATATATATATATATATATATTATATATATATATTATAAAGAGGCCATATTGGATATAGTAATTGTTATATTTGACAGCAGAACAGGCCTTTTTTACCACAATTATTTCAGACCGATGACTGTGAGCATCGAATCTTTAGGTAAATTGGCGTGAAATCAAGTATTATTTCAGAAAGAGATGTGTTAGTTTTGCTGTTTTCTCCTGTTAGTTTTTCTAACATATGTTCGTTCTAAATAGTTTCATTTTAAATTCCAAAAAAAGTTTTCATTTTAATCTCAAGTTATTTTTGCTATGGCACTCCTCAAAATCTTGTAAAATATCGACATATATTTTGTATTTATAGAGCAGAAATTCTTTAAATTTATCAGTATAGCCCCTGATGATGACCAATGTGGTCTAAAGACGCCTCGGCCGAACAATAAAAACTGATTTAAAATTATATTTATGGTCCCCCCTCTTTTAAGCGATAATCATTTAAGAAAGTTACCAAGAAACTAAAAAATGCTTCTTCTGCTGTCAAATATAACAATTAATATATATATATATATATATATATGCAAATTTTTTTGAAGACCATAGTGTATTTTGCCTTAATTAATTTGCTTTGGCAAAATACACAATGGTCTTCAACAAAATTTACGTTCAGGAAAGACTGCTACCCAACTACACTAATATATATATATATATATATATATATATATATATATATATATATATATATATATTTATAGTGTTTGTGCTAAATTTAAGGATCTTTAATACCTGGGTTGTAGATAGCATAAAATTATAGTTTTGATTTAGAAAAAGTTTGCTGAGAAGGATGAGTGGAAATCATCTCAATATTGGAAAAGATTTACCTAAATCATGATGATTCTCACCATGTATCATAATCCCGATACTCTGTTAACACTGTAAAGGATGTAAAACGTGAAAAAGGCAGCTACAACGGAGACAATGAAGCCGTGGCCAGCAGAAAGCAACTCAGCAGCTTTTCTGATTACGTTTTTAAGCATGGATTCATCCGACAACTGCAGGACAATGTGATGGAAGACCCGACCAAGGGAATCCAGGTTTTGTTGTGAGGGATTGAGGGATAATTGTTATAGTCACCATCATGAAGCCTGCCCTGAATGGTGACATTCGCTACTGCAGTTAGCGAATAATAGGAGAACCGCTTGACAACGGCAAATAAGCTTCTGAACGAGCTGAATTATTATGTTGATCCGTCGACGGTCTGGTTCTTCTCAGATAAAAAAGAAAACAACTTCTGGTAAGACCGGTTGCACACCACCCAGAACAGCATGTGGCTTGCCAATAATCAATGGGAAGTTCCATGTATCATTAAGACCAAGTTCATTCAAACTGAGATATTCTGTCGTTGTTACCATGCCGTCCCACATCTTTGAGCAAGTACTTTGGCTCAATTCAGACGGCTATATGTAGCTGTGTAGATTATGGTCAAATCCTGCCTGGAGATGGTATCTGCTGGAAGGCCATACGTTTAAAAAGGACCAGAAGTAGTTGTCAGATAATTTCTACGACTTCACCAGCCCTGCTTTTTCTCTTCTTAGTTCCTCGCATTGTAATCTCATGCAATGTTATTTGTTGGGTGCGTTTGAGGAAACAGATTATCCGCTCTGCCTACAACTCCAAGGCAAAGCTTGTGACCATAGGGCATCCAACAGTCTTGATTTATATTGAGACTATTAGGACTTTATTCTTAGTAGTAAGTTGTTCCATCTCCCCTTCGAAGAGTAGACGAGATCCCTAAACCGCATAATGAGATACACATAAAGACTAGACAAACCCAAAGGGAACCTAGCCGATCGTTGCTGAAGAGAAAAGTGTCGGGTAGTATTATATTTTTACATCTAAAACCAAAGAGCCCTTCGAAATCTCGCGTCAGGAGAATGTGGATAGAATTGCATCTATAAAGGATACGAGCTAGTACTCCATCGTTAAGATTCTGAAATAACGAAGAAAGTGGGCGCGTTGTTTTTTGAAGACCTGAAGCGAATGATTAGTATGTCGTCATTGTCTATGTTTGTGATGATGCGTGTGAACCAAATTAATCACGCAGGGCACGCTTTATCGTATCCACCAATGGGTGGGCAGTTAATCACGCCGCTGAAAGTTTTGTGTCCACGTTTACTGGAGTCGAACCCGGGTTTCGAATCCAGAAGACGACTGCCGTATCAAACTGCCTCTATCCCTTCCATTTTTGGCCTCTAAACTTATAGCTAGTTGTCAGCTATGTTTCACGAGTGGCTAATAAATTTGCAGGCTATTCGCAGCCCAGTTATCGCACATAAAAACCTGGTGAGTGCTGAGAGGTACGTCACTCCGGGTTCTCGTTGGCTAAGGTGGCTTTAATATGCCTGCAATCTTCCTCACCCTTTTTCTCTATTTTTTACATACTTTTACGCAAACGCAAAGGGCGGTCAAACTAACACCATGCGCTCCCGGCCCAATGCGTGCAAGATTATCTGCGGATGTTTTTCACACAATTTCACTTCCTCCAGCTTCCCTACTTCCTATACGTTATAGATTTAGATAAAAAAATCACCTTTGCAACCTGTAGATAGATTGCTCGAGAAAACCCTCGGATAAATAATGGGTATGATGCCTATCCACTCCATTATTGCGGAAAAAGAACAATGGGGAGGAGAATAAATAATTGCCCACGAAATTAATTTTTCTGTTCTAAGGAATTAACAATAATGGCAAAATTAGCCGATACGTCAAATCTAACAGTAAATTTCTAGTAATAACTGATACTCGAACAAAGAATAATAAACATTATAACTATTAAATAAAAAATTATCCTAAACTATTGAAATTGACTAAAATAAATTAGCAAGTACTGATACGTCGTTTTAATTATCAATAATACTTATTTAATGAGATTGCAAAAGCAACTAATTTACGTTATCCGAGAAATTCCAAAATAATTACTCTTAATTCAAAGAAAATCTCCTACAAAAGGGAACTTTGAAAAAATTACTAAATTGTTGCTACGAGTTCTTTAAAAATATGATCGACCCAACTCGTTACTTTATGCCGAGAAAATTGCTCAAATTGTAAATGTACGGCGGAAAAAATATGCCATCATTCTTCTTGTCTCGTCATCTTCTGAAGTTGCTTTGCATTCTTACATTATAAGGGCAATAACTTTGTTGGGTTCAGCACCTAAAATAAGGATAAAATAAATGAATATTCTTGTTTTCTTTATCTCGAAAACGGAGTCAAGTCCTTTGTTTTCTTTAAATTAATCTTGAGTTATTACTGTTAATTTATTTTTTTATATATATACAACTTAATCAAGGTTTAATGTTAAGATATTTTCTTAATTAATCATCAAAAAATCTACTGTGAAGTTGATGTAATCTTAGGATAAGTTACATAAGCTATTTGTGTTCCTAACTCATTAAAATTTGAGTTAACCTACTTCTAATTCTAATGCAGCAGTTGAGTTAATGTGAGTGAATTGTGTGAACCGAAAGTTGTTTACTTTTTGGTCAACTTAATTTTCAATATAAATTAGCTAACTCATACTGAATATTATGCTGTAAGGGGGGTGACTAAACTTTTGTTTAAATTGGTGGTACATTTAATGTCTTGCATGAAAGCGGAACAATTTCACGGGCTTAGTTGCTCAAACGAAACCGATTTACGTTTGAAGTAAAATAACCCATTAATTTGGCTTTGCATTATTTTATTCGTTCATGATTCTGCCCCGGTTAAATTGTTGTCTGTTAATTCTTGGCTCGGGTTGCAAACGAATGGGCCTCCGGTTTCTTTTTCATCGATAATCACGAAGTTACCATGCATGTTTGCTTTAATTTTTTTTGGTGCTGCGGAAACTGTATTTAGAAAGATACAACTCTTGTAATATATTGAACAACAGATTCCTATAGCTTTGCGCTTAAGGGATTGACATAGTATAATTATAAGAAAGGAAGATTTAGATTCTCTCAAACAAAATTAGTCAGGGGCATGCTGAGTAGCTGCCATTGATCACTAAATTTGAAAAGAATTAAGAACAAATTTGATCTTAACACTCCTAATCAATAGTATGGATTGTTTCTCATCATTAACATTCTGAAAATTTCGGTAGTTATTGGCCTCGATAATCCATGCATAGCGCGTAGCTATTCTACCTTATTACCTGTCTGGTATTTGTATAAACGCGTTTTTTCCCGCCGCTCTACAATCCCCCCAAAATGTGAGGGGGTAAAAGATCTTGGAATATCTAACTTTTAATAAGACTTTAATAGACAACCAACAGTGAAATACTGGTGAGCTTTGATCCACTAGAAAATTCTACATACAGATAAACTTTGAGGCAGGATCTAAATAGATTTTATTTCAACTTTGCACCTTTAAACATAGTAGTATTGTTGAATAACTCACTATTATCGTAGTTAAAAATATCTAATTCTATCCTTTAATAATTAATAATGAAATATCTTTCGAACATTTTCATCATCTAACTAATATGGTAACAACGATCAATATTTCATTTTCGAAAGTGAATCACCAAAATTATTCGGTAGATTTCTCAAAAAGGGTAATTTTTTTATATACCACGCGCATATCTCCCGCGGACGGAGTGGAGCATGGCCAGATACAATACCAACCCACCATTCACACACATTATCCACACTGCTTAACAAGATGATCCACCTGCTACATTTTCCCATCCATCATCATAGTCCGGCTATCCGGTTCCCCTATAAACATCATTACCTGCCTAAGCGTGTTACCCAACCCAGCTCGTCCTCCCCTAACCATTCGTCTCCATTCATTTCAACTCTCAGTACGCCTTTCTGCCTCTAGGACGCTCAGGCCCCGTCCAGCAAGGACATCTCTCTCGTACACTCCATCCATCTCCTTCTCGGAAGCCTACGCTGTCTCTTTCCTTTCACTCGAGGTCTATACACACGCTTTACCAGCCTTTAATCCTCTATTCTCTCTAGATGACAACACTATCTCATCACACCTCTATCAGCTCTTTCAAGCAAAATCACTTTACATTCAAAACTCTCTCGCACTGTTTCGTTTCTCACTCTGTCAATCAACCTCACACCACAAATACTTCTCAGACATTTCATTTCAATAACTTCAGCCATCCTCCTTTCGTTCATAGTCAACACCCATGTTTCAGATCCATAAAGTGCAGTGGAAACCACTACTCCCTCATACAATCCGATTTGTGCGTGGCTGCTCATTCTCTTCCCTTCCGTGAGACTCCTTATCGCACCATATGCTTGCACTCTCTTTTTTATTCGCTGCAATATTTCATTGTTATGCCCTCCATCAACTGCCAGATCCAGACCCAAATACTTAAAACACTGCACTTCTCTCAGCCCCCTCCCATTTAGACATACTTATAGCCCACTCATTTTTTCCCTATTACATCACATTACCTTGTTTTTGCCTTCAATCACACTGAGCTTCTTTCTGTCACATACAATCCCAAATGGATCGACCAGTGCCTGTAGTTTCTCTTTTCAGTTAGCCAACAGCACTGAATCTTCCGCAAAAACCAATTGTTCTAGCTCGTATATTTCTTCATTTTCACTCACGAATGCTGCATCCCTACATCCCACTCACGCTTTAACCTCTCTCACCGCGCCATCAATATACAGATTGAACAGCCAGGGTAACATCACGCATACTTTTTTGAGTCCAGTTTATACACTAAACGAGTCGCCTTCTTTTCTCCCAACCCTTACACATGCGTTACAGTCATCATAAAAGCTTTTAATAGCTCTTATTAGTGTGCATTTAATCCCAAGCATTTCAACAAATTCCACATCCAGGTTCACTCCACTCTGTTATACGCTTTCTCTAGATGCATAAATGCCTGTCGTAGAATGGACTCTCGACGATATACCATATATGACTATTCGTTGAGGGAATTATTCCTTTATATTTAGAGTGCGTGGTGTCTGGGTTGACCGATATTATTTATCTTTAATATGCTTAAGAAGTGTAACTGAGCTTAAGGATAATAATATGGCTATCATTAATAAAATAGAGTTTTATTAATAAAAACTATCAACAACACACAAAACGGAAAATATTGACATAAACAGAGAATGGAAAGGGTCGTGGGAAATCTAGCTAATCCGAGATTAAGATTTGGAAAAGATTTAAAAGGGTAAAACAAATAAAAATTAAAGGGATGGGATGGTTCGCTAAACCATTTAAAGCACAGGATAGGGTTAACAAAAGAGTTAACTACTCAAATGTAACGTTCAGCTTACGTAATTACACGTATCGTGCAGAGGAGGGCGACGTAAAGGAATCTTCGGTCCGCTGGCGAGTTCCACCCGAAGGGGAGGGGGGAATTAAATGATCCTAACGTGGCGTCTTGGGAATGAGAACCGTTTCTTGGCGAACGGGCTTAAAGAACAATGGCTGTTCTACGTTGTTCTCCTTTGAACAACAGGGGTGGTGAGAACCGTCTCTTTTCTACGGGCCCAAAGAACAATGGCTGTTCTAATGTTGTTCTCTTTCTGAACAACAGGGAGGGAAGGGTGAGAACCGTTTCTTGTCAACGGGCTTAAAGAACAATGGCTGTTCTAATGTTGTTCTCTTTCTGAACGACAGGGGAGAAGGGTGAGAACCATTTCTTGTCAACGGGCTCAAAGAACAATGGCTGTTCTAATGTTGTTCTCTTTCTGAACAACAGGGAAAGCCTTGTGGACTTGGCGTCTTGAAGGCTTGAACCTTGGCACTCAAGGGATATTGTCCTCTTCTGGACAATGATGGTGGATCTCGAGGTATAGGGCCCTTGGTGCACAAGGTGAGAATGGATCGTAGTGATGTCTCGCGAAGAAAATCTGGATCTCGAATCTCTCTTAGTGGTAAAGTTTCCATATAAATAGTCGAGACATCCCCTTGGCGTAGGGTACAATGGAGTGGGGCTTCGAGGGAATGCACAGCCGCGCCTGAGAACAATACCTTATCTGCCCATAAGCCTAACTCAATCTGGCGTGATCGGTGCATGGGGCGAACGGAAATGGGGGATGATAAACCTCCTTGGTTCAATATTGACTCAGGTAGCGGCGATAATGCGCCGGGCTTCAAGGCGAAGATGCACGTGGGTAGCATCGTGTTTCTAAACAACATGTGATAACGGTTGAAATTAAGCTTCCTCAAACCGTTCTATCACAATGCTATATACACACTTTTATTTTTTTCTAGGTACTTCTCACATATATTCATCAAGGTAATAATCTGATCAACGCACCCTCTCCCCTTCTTAAACCCCCCTTGTTCCTCTCCAATCAGACTTTCGGTGCACCTACTAACTCTTTCCATCAAGACTCGTCCATAAACCTTTCCATGCGCGCTCAACAGACTTATACCCCTATAACTACCACACTCAGATCTTTCACCCTTTCACTTGTAAATATCAACAATACATACATTCCTCCAATATTCCATCACACACCCCTTCTCCATACATACATTAATAACCTCCCTAACCAATCTACTACACACTCTCTCCCCAGTTTCAGCATCTCACGCGTTATCCCATCCATACCCGCTTACTTTCCACTTTTTGTCCTTTTTACTGCCTCTTTCACCTCCTTTTTGCTAATTCTTTAACTCTCTCCAATTCTCTCTGTTGTCAGCCTTAAGCTAAAAAACTGATAATTAATTTGATCTCATGGTAAAAAAACTTTCCAAATAGTGGCAAAATCTTCCAGAACGATAATAATGCGTCGATTTTCACAGGAAAATTGTTAAAAACTGACAAGAAGAGCAAAAATGTGTAGGACAAGTGGATTAGCCCTCGCAATGTCCAAATTTTAAAATAACTGAACATTTTTGGTGTTTTAGTGCCGCAAATAAAGAACTGCTTTCTTCCTTCATCCTCTCCTAAAGTAGAGAAACAGTTTCTAATTCAGGAATTAATTTTAAATTCACAGCGCCGCTGTCCAAAACTTGAATATCTATATTACGAGGGGCGGTCAATAAGTTTTGCAATTCGGATATAAGGAAACGAGATATGAGGAAAAGTGTTTTATTATTTTTCGAAGATAACTACCTTCGACTTCAATGCACTTGCGCTACTTGTCTCTGAGGCTTCGAATTCTCGACAACCAGAAATCTCCCGACTTCTGTTTAATCACCTCCTGGACGGCGAGCTGGACATCTTTATCGTCCCCAAACCGGCGTCCACACAGTGCAGCTTGAGCTGGCGGAATAAAAAGTAGTCGCTAGGGGCCAGGTCTGGACTGTAGGGGGGAAAGGTTGAGCTCCTCGATCCGCACTCGCGCAGGGAAGCTTGTGCAACTCTGGCCTTGTGGACTTTAACGACGTTAAAGTCGATCATGGGGCGTGAGGTTTCTAGGGACCCAACGGGCAGAGACCTTGGTCATGGCCAAATTGTCGTGGGTTATGTTGATCACACTTCCATGTGATATTCCAAGTTGTCGCTCGATTTCTTCGACCTTCACCCGTCGACTTTCGAGGATCATCCTCTCCACATGGGCCACATTGTCATCGTTTGTCACGTCTGACGGGCGTCCTGGACAGGAGTCATCTTCAAGGGACTTACGACCATAGCGGAACTCCCTATTTCAGCGAGCAATGGTTGCATAGGAAGGGTCGGTGTCGGTGTAAACTGCAACCATGCGTTCATGGATCTCTTTTGCATTCTTGTCTTCCTTGGTCCAAAATGTGATCACCTTGCGGTGCTCAACCTTCTCCATTGTTAAAAAATTTGTGACTGACGATCCGCGATCAGCTACTGCTCTTTAAATAGACGAGGCATGAGCGTGCGGCTGCAGGTCCTGGCTTGTGATAACTTGTCCTAACACCCCCACAAACAGCCATTCCCTTTCCTCTGTTTTGCCTCACCGATTCGCAAAACTTATTGACTGCCCCTCGTAATTGAGGTATTGAAGCAGTTATTGCTGATAAAGGAGAGCCAACTCGATATTAAATAATAAATTTTTTAAAAACATTTTTGCTTATTTCCCTCCACCCCTGCCTGTACAACGAATTGTTTGTAGGAGTTTGAAGAATAGGTAAAGGCAAATTTTCTGAAAAATTAAATATACTTTCTCTTTTAAACATTTAGGTTGGATATTTGATGTCTTACAATTGTGAAGATTTGTTTTCAATAGAACGTTTCTATGTATAAAATTTTCATTTATAAGAGGAATTTTGCTATTTTTTCTTGAAATTTAGGAGTGTTTCTTTCCGCGTACAGAAAGACTACAAAATATTAGTCTTATTTCAAAATCGTATTCCTGAATAAGCGAATATAAAACGATATTCAGTAAAATAACAACGATACAGAAGAGGGAATCGAAATGCTTAAGTCGGGTAGACAAATCGCAGCCATCTAAGTAGAAGCCTCACTTATCATAAGAGTCCCAGTCATTTGCTGACCAGCCCAAAACAGTCCAAGCGGAAGCCCTTACACTTATTTTTAGTCGCGAGTAAGTCTAGTCGCAAGCGACTGTAAATTTATTCCTGTACATTTATTTTGCAATTTCAAATGGAATACATAAGCAGTTCTCAATAAATTATGCGGTTTCTACCTAATATTTAAAGCAAGTCTTTCACAAAGAAATATAAAAGTAATGCTACTTTTTTCTATTTTCCAAAGAAAGCAATTTCCTTACCCATAACCCAACATTAACTTTTTCATCTTAATCAAATATCAGATACCTTGTTAAAATTAGTAAAAATCAGTGGTAAAGATTCGTTTAAAACATTTTTCAAATGAATTTAAAAATGTGGTTTTCTTAGGAAGTTAAAGGTGTACTTTTTAGATCTGACACTCGTTTTCCCCGGAACTGAAGACCTTTCCCATAAATGAATGAAGGTCCATAATAGGAAAGGTATGTATTTTCAGCCAAAACGAGTTTCAGATCGGAAAATTACAGACAAAGTGCATAAGAAAAACAAATTTCCAAAATTATTTAAAAGATCCCAAACCAGACCTAACCTAACCTAACCTTACCTAATAAAATCAACATAAATTTGAAAAAAAACTCGCCTCATTTGTTTTAAAATTCATGCCTATATAGGTCCGCCACCTCTAGAAGAAACTGGTGCAGGCATTGTTTAAGGGCGGTATGCCTTATTATATAAATAACGGGCGAAATATTGCACGTAATCCACCCTGAGAACCCAGCTTTTGACATCCAACTAAACGCTTTCATTATTTTGAGTATGATGCCCGATGACAGGGTCAACAAAATGAAAGCACCCTTAAAGGCTCTAACGAAAAATATGCATCGGAGTTTAAAGCCTCTCGAATCCTTTAGATTCTAACACAGTAAAATAAATCCTGATCCTCTTTATATTAACAAATACTGCGGTATGTAGAGCATGTAAAATCTCGCGGGATTACACTGTGAGCCTTAGATATTTCTGATGACTTACAATCGTAATCAAAGACTTCTCGTATTAGTTACTATTACGACTTAGCACAGCCACCGCTCGCCATTATACTATTTGAACTGAAGACAAGGACATCGGCGAATCGTCCGAAATACACGAAATATAACGAAGAATGCTATTTGTAGAAGTCTAAATACCGAGTACATAAGTGTACGCAGAAACACTCCGACAAAAAGCGGCGCACCTTCTCGTATCTCCAAACGCACCTTTCGCCTGACTAGAATTCTCCGTCGCTCTTTTTCGCACCGCCGTAAAATTCGAGATGGCTCAAAGCCGTGAATAACATATCGTGAGCCCAAAGATAAAAAAGGGTCTTTCGCGCGGCGATACGGATTTTACGAGAGTTCGATTCGCTCTCTCGATTTTACTCGTGGTAGAAATAAAAGGAAGACTTCTCCCTGAAATCAGGCTGAACCCTTGGACCTACGTTGAGTTGTGTGAAACTTGATCCACATAGGAAACCGTTCGCCCGCTGCAAGGAAGGAACTTCTCGGGGAATTGGTGTTTGCGATCACGGTACTTTCAGGTGCCAAACTTCTCGCAGCCGCCTTCCCCCTTCAGAGTCTGAGGTTTCACAGGACCTCCCTCTGCGGATTACCCTAGACGTAGCTAGGTAATCGGTTTTGGCTACCCACTCCAGGAGCCGAATAATCAGACAGGTACGTTTAGGAAGAAGTCCGATTGAGTCACCGCTTGGCTCACCTTTGTGATCCGGCAAAGGATCAGTATATCACCGGTTTAGGATTACCCTCTCATTCAGTAACTTCGGTCGGCTGGACTAGGTGCGAACATCGTCACCAGAAGAAGATCTTAACTTCTCCCCCCTCCCTTAAAAAGACTTACGAACTTAATGGTATCGTCAATTGAATTATCCCGGGCCCTAACTTCACCAATTTATTTCTGTACTAGAACTCTCATCCTGAGCCCATACCCTCAAATATTAGAAGTGCTTACTTAATTCAGTTTTTAACTGGATAATAATATTCCCTTCGTTCTGTCTGGTGTAATTAAGACTCAAACATCCCAGTGAGTAATCTGCAAGTAATCCCAAAGACATTTTGTAGATTTATTTATTCAGTGCAAGATTAACTCTATTTATATTTATATACGCTGTGTTTATTTCAAATTCATGTACATTAAAGATTATTTTTGTTTATGTGTGTTTAACTAATTTTGACGATCCCTTGGCAATTATTAAGCAATCCACTCGGCTTAAAACTCATTATTCCACCGACCCGCCCATGGTTGGCTTATACTGAGTGGATAACACACTCAGAGGATCATTATCTTAGTTTTGATCAAAAGGGTACGCACCGGGGTTATTTTTATTCACCGGAAGTGGCTAAAGTAGGTGTATTGGATACGCTTCACCTCTGCTTCACCTTGGTGCGGTAATAAAATATATGTCCAGGAAGTGGGACTGGGATTACCCACTTACTAAACCTAGACATATATAAATGGTGTCAGGTGTGTGGGGTTATCATAAAACATCTCGCCCTATATAAATGATATCAGGTTTGTGAGGTTATCACTAAAAGTAACATCTCAAAACTTTAATCAAACATTGCCAACGTCCAAAATTAGTACAAATACTCCGACGTTAACAGCAATTCTTGATTTGGGCTCCAAAAGTTAGTTAGGTTAGGGTGATTATTTAATCTTGTTTTGTTTATTTAATTGTTTCCTCTTGTCTACCACGTTTTGGTAGGGAACTTTAATAACCCCTTTTTTCCCAAAGCACGTTAGGTTATAGCAACTCTCTTAGTGCAGACTCTTACCTTTGAAGCGGTAAAATGGGTTCCATATCGTTCGAAACATTCTAAAAGCAAGGACAAGCATTCTGACTGGAAGGTAAGAAACTCATGGAGTACGTTCAGAATGAACAAAGGAATGAAAGAAAAGCAAAGAGAGAAGAACAAAAACGAAAGGACGATTACAAAGGGAAAAACTGGAAGCAAAGAGAGAAGAACAAAAATGCAAGGATGATATAAAAAGAGAAAAATTACAACTAGAAGAGCAACAATGGAAGGACGATTTAAAAGCAAAAAAAGAACAAAAACGGAAGGACGATTTAGAAAGGGAAAAATTAGAAGCAAAGAGGCAAGAACAAAAACTACAACACGAAGAAATGGAAAGGATTCGTTACGATGAACGGGAATTAAGGAACCAAGTGGAAGTAAGTTCAATTGGTTCCCGGGGCCAACAACCTCAAGCCCCTGCTCTCAAACTACCCAACCCACATCGTGAAAATGAGGACTTCATTACGTACCTAACACATTTCGAAAAAATATTCAAAGTAAATGGATGGGATATTGAAACCGATAGAGTAAGTCGCCTTCTCCCCTTACTCTCCCCTCTTCTGAGAGAGATTTTTATCGCATTGCCACATGAGGCAACAATCGATTATCCCACCTTAAAAACAGAACTTCTATCTGCCATTAACCTTAATCCTCACTTTTATAGATCGAAGTTCAAATCAACTAAACTCCAGGCAGGACAGACATATAGACAATTCGGATTCATCATGAGAATAAATCTGCAATTCTGGCTGGACTCAACTAAAGTCGAAAAAGATTATGAGGCATTGATCGACTTTATTTTAAAGGATCAACTACTAAGTACACTTCCCCCAGAGATAAGGGCCAAGGCTCAAGACCGAAGGGCCTCTAGATTCAAGGATTGCCTCAATGAAGCGGACCTGCACGCTTTAAACCATAATTTATACTCGAAATAAAGTAGAAAAGGTAACCCCCATTCCCCCAAGAACAAGTTTGGGTACGGAAGACATCCACATGAGAAACCCTCACAGTTTGTTAAAGTTTCTCCTTCATTTAAGCCCAGGAACAAATTCCAGGAGACCCTAGAAGACCGAAAACCCCCTGGTTTTAACGCTCACCCAAACAATACCTTCAGGAGTAGTCCGATCACGTGTTACTCTTGCGGAGCTCCGGGGCATATAAAATCCCAGTGTCCGAAAAATTCAAGGTTATATCCCTCCTCAAGTCAGCAGGTACATTAAGTGTCTGCCACCCTTTCTCCAAAGCAAACCGCCGTCGGTATCCCGCAAACTGCAGCCCCGTCAGGTCAGTCCTACCTGGTCGACTTCGTATTCAATAAGAGTTCTCTTGGTAAACTCAAATTTGAAACTGGCTCGATTTATGTGTGCAAAGTGTACACTTTAGTTAGGGACACCGGTTGTACCTGTATCGTAGTGTCAGACAAGCTACTCCCCCCCCCCTGTAAAACCCCAGCATGAGAAATTTGCGGTAGGGCACGACACTTTGGGACGCGGCAACAGGTTCTCTGTCGTCCGGTGCCATGTAGAGTGCCGCTACTTCACTAGTTGGGCTGACGTGGTCGCGGACCTGATGAAATTCTGTTTATTGCTGGTCGGACAGAGTGCGCAACTCTCCCCGAACGAGGTTTCCTAAACCATCACCATCCAAGCGCAGGCGGGCGGAGAAAACCGTCCCCTCGCGCCGCTCAAACTCCCCTGCGGCCCTGGTTTCAAGAAGCCGAATAACGCTGAGTTCGCCAGGGCCCAAAAGGACTGCCCTTCCCTACAAGCCTGTGGGAAAAGGCCAGGAGAAGTGACCTCCAAATAAAAATATAAGAAGAAAAAAGAATAAAAGTAGAAAATCAGGATGAAGAAAGAAGAATAAAGATAAAAATAAAAAAGGAAAAAAGAATAAAAGTAGAAAATGAAGAGGAAAAAGAAGAATAAAGATAAAAGAAGAAAGAAAGAAAAGAAGACGGATGGAAATAGAAGCTCAAGAAAGAAAAATAAAGATAAAAATAGAAGATGAAAAGAGAAGACTGATAGACGAGGACTTCCAGCTTCCCGCTCTCCCTTTTATCCCGCTCCCCCAGGAAGAACCCTCCCTGAAGTTAGTTGTGAATCCCAAACTTGAGCGCCTTAAGATCGCCAAATTGTCTTGCTCTTAAGAGAATACTACAGTCTTATGCGAAAAGATGTAGAACGGCCAGAAAACGTCACAATCCATTTGGACAACGTGTACGTAGCCATGTGTACAGGGGAAGGACCCCTCGTGAGCTTTCACCCACTCTTAGACCCACTGAGGTCTCACGGCTTAATAAGTAAGCCCTCCAAGTGCTATTTTCATATAGCACTATTATCCAATTAGCGTTCAAGTTTCGCGAGAATTGCATATCCCCACAGAAGGATAAGATAAACACGATACCCGATAGGCCGCCCACACTCTAGAAGAAACTTTCCCGATCCCTTTTAGAAGCAGCTTCCTCGTATCGGCGTATTGTCCCCCATTTCGAGTCCCTCACCCCCACCCTCCTCTTAAATGACCTGCATAAAAAGACATCTTCAGACCCTATTAAGTTAAACTTCAGGGCTATTGCTAGCTTCGGCAGACTCAAACGGAAACCAGTGACTACCCCCATCCTGCCCTTATCTAACCCCGAGGAGAAAATCGGCGTTCAGATCGGCACCCTTCACCTTGAACTTAGATGTGCCTTGTTGCGATACGAGGCAGAAGTGCTATTCCCGGTGGCTTTTGCAAGTCGGAAACCTTCCGATCGGGAAAATAAGTATGCCACTGTGGAGCTAGGAGCCTTAGCTCTGGTTTTTGTGGTACGAAGGTTTCATGTATATTTAACAGGCAGACCGTTCTCCATAGAAACGGATCACAAACCCTTAACTTATTTCAAAGTTGTAAGAGTCAGAATGGAAGACTCATGAGTTTGGCCCTGTTATTATTCGAATATCAATAGGATATCCGATATCTAAAGAGATCTCTAATGTACTCGCGGATACTTTGTCTAGGAAACGTTAGAAGAATCCAGTGAGTCTTTGTAAATAATCGGTATTATAGCTTTGTAAGTTTTGGATAAAAGTTTAGTATCCGCCCACTAATTAATTCATATGTTATAATTGTAAAGTTGATAATATGACACGCTTTATAACTGCAATGATTAATTTTCGATTGTTTCTTTTTGGAGGGCATGTGGGTCTTATATCATGCTACTCAGATTAATGTATCGAATATAATCATTTATTTCTTTTGTACTTAGGCATCAGATCTTAATTACTCCGGAGCGTCCTGTATATGACCGGAAACCTGTGTGTTCCTTTTTCCGTCAAAATTATTTTTATGTTCCTGTATTCGTTGAACACCCGTTTTGATTTGTTTTTTTTCTTTGTTGTTTTTTTTTGTATTGTTCGTGTAGCCAATGTTAAAAGTATACATTATTCCTAGTTACACGTCAGAATAATGTCTTCCAAAACGGGTAGGGATGTAAAAGTCTAAATACCGCGTACATAAGTGTACGCAGAAACACTCCGACACAAAGCGGCACGCCTTCTCGTATCCCCAAACGCACCTCTCGCCTGACTAAAATTCTCCGTTGCCCTTTTTCGCACCACCGTAAAATCCGAGATGGTTCAAAGCCGTGAATGACATATCGTCAGCTTAAAGATGAAAAAAGGTCTTTCGCGCGGCGATACGGATTTTACGAGAATTCGATCCACTCTCTCGATTTTGCTCGTGGGAGAAATAAAAGGAAGACTTCTCCCTGGAATCAGGCAAAAGCCCTAGGACCTACGTCGAGTTTAGTGGGAAACTTGATCGACATAGGAAACCGTTCGCCCGCTGCAAGGAAGGAACATCTCGGTGAATTGGTTGTTGCTGTCACAGAAATTGTAAGTGCCAAACTTCTCGCAGACCCCCCCCCCCCCCACCCTTCAGAGGCTGAAGTTACACAGGACCTCCCTCTGCGGATTACCCTAGACGTAGCTAGGTAATCAGTTTTGGCTACCCACTCCAGGAGCCAAATAATCGGACAGGTACTTCCAGGAAAAAGTCCGATTGAGTCACCGCTTGGCTCACCTTCGTGATTCGGCAAAGGATCAGTATATCACCGGTCCAGGATTACCCTCTCATTCAGTAACTTCGGTCGGCTGGACTAGGTGCGATCATCGTCACCAGAAGAAGATCTTAACTGCCCCCCCCCCCCCTCCCCAGCCTTAAAAAGACTTACGAACTCAAAGGTATCGTCAATTGAATTATCCCCGTCCCTAACTTCACCAGTTTATTTCTGTACTAGAACTCTCATCCTGAACCCATACCCTCGAATATTAGAAGTGCTTACTTAATTCAGTGTTTAACTAAATAATAATATTCCCTTCGTTCTGTCTGGTGTCATTAAGACGCTAACATCCCAGTGAATAATCTGCAAATAATCCCCACGACATTTTTGTAGGTTTATTTATTCAGTGCAAGATTAACCCTATTTATATTTATATACGCTGTGTTTATTTCAAATTCATGAACATTAAAGATTATTTGCTGTATATGTGTGTTTAACTAATTTAGACAATCCCTTGGCAATTATTAAGCAATTCACTAGGCTTAAAACTCATTATTCCACCGACCCGCCCATGGTTGGCTTATACTGAGTGTAAAACGCGCTCAGGAGATCATCATCTTAGTTTTGATCAAAAGGGTACGCACAGGGGTTATTCTGATTAACCGAAAGTGGTTAAACTAGGTGTATTGGATACGCTTCACCTCCGCTTCACCTCGGTGTGGTAATAAAATATATATATGTCCAGGAAGTGGGACTGGGATTACCCACTCACTAAATTTGACATTATTGGCTAATCAGCCAAAAGACGCATGCGATGATCGTCTGCAGATAAAACATAGCATGCTATTGGCTAACTAGTCAGGCCAAGGTTGAAGAGAATAGAGCAAAAGAAAAAGAAGGATTCAAATTTAGCAAAATAATTTCATACTTTCGAAAAATGAATATCACGATATTATTAAATTCCGAAATTGAAAATTGCATCGGTGAATATCATTTTAAAAATTAAAAAGTTTGTCTTAGAAAATAAAAGAATCGTAGATGTGTTAAAACGAATCTTATCCCAATCAGTTACTTTGCTTTCAAAATTCGTTCGAGAACTCATCGTGTTAATGAAATAAGGGCAGTGAGTTTCGAGACTCGTGTTAGGCAAACATTTAAACTTCACGATGGCTTTGTACCATTCAAATTTTGTCTTATATTTAGAATTGAAATAACATAATTATTAATTTCATGGCTCAAAAAAGTTCAATTACTATAAAACCTCAACAAATATGTTGAACTTGTTTAATTAGACATTTTTTTTCTAGAACGAAAAGTCAATCCAAACCCCTTGAATAAACTAGCCAAATTAACAACCAAAAAATTTCTCAGGCTTATTATATAACTCGTTTCAAAATATTTGATTTGACTTAGTATATTCTTCTTTTCTCCTCTCTCTATTTACCGTAAATGTCAACTTACACATGATTTTTAAATTCCTCTTTAATTTTTGTCGATCTTCTTTCGAAAATTTTATTAATTAAATTGAAACTAAAATCACTTGTCGCTTTTTATATTGCATTTTTCTGATGAGGATTGTATCAAGGGCATGAGTCTCCTTTGTACGAGCAATTAATATTCCATCTATTATGATAATTATAAATTACTTAGTAGATAGGCTTGATCTTAATGATATGGAGTAATAAAAAGGATGACAACTCGGAAGTGAGGAATAAATTTTTTTTATGTTAATAAATAATCAGGCGTGTTTCGGAGTACATATTATAAAAAAATAGCAAAAATTACTGACGGCCTAACATCCGATTGATATGCATTTGCTGATATACCTCACAGATAAAGCACTTTACTTTGCTCAGTAAAGTACTTTGAGCACCGCTGACGAAGAAAACAACCTAACAGGAAGGCTTAGGCGAATTTTAATTCAGCTTTATGAAAGAGATAACAATACATTTTTGACCGGAGATTCATAGTCAAATGAGGGCTTAAAAACCTCACTGCTCCTGTCCATCGACGTACGGGGGAACTTGCCTCGGATGTCTGCCATTCATTGATTTTATCTCAACTATTTGCCACTCAGATTGACATAATTAAGGCCTTACGTGAAAACTGGTTTGAGAATTAGCCCACAGCGCAACCGTAAGTCAGAAATTTTCTCTAAATTAGGATATACTGCAAGTCTCGGGTGGGCAGAAATCCCTATTATCCGAGGGGTCCGGCCAGAATCATAGATGGAAGTAGCACCCGTCTCTATATAGTAGGAAGCGGTTTTGGCGTAAGTACCCGAAAGGAGGTGGCACCAAGGTAGCGGCAGTTTATTCGGCTGCTATCTCCATCAAGTCCACCATAACTCATCCTTTCTGAGGTTTCCATTCGGGACACATCCCATTCATCCATCATCATCGATCATCCTGGTAGCATCTGAGCGGAGGACCAACTGGAAAATGGCCTGGAGCGCTCACAACAATTTTCTGGTCACCGACTCAAACACATACCGTCTTTACCACTTCACCTCAGTCACAAAACACAAATACAAAATAATTACACCTTATTTCCCAGAAGAGAAGACAACAAGAAAACATAGTAGAGGATAAAGAATACCATGGAGGCTCTCACTACGAGGATTCCCCTCCGGACCATCTGTGGAACGAAGACCTCAGAGAAAAGTAAGTTATGCGAGACGCTATTCGCCGGACAAAGAGAAGCTATCATTAGTCTTATAGAAATTTCCTCAAGTATCAATTTGATATGTGGAGAAACAAAGGACGTCGACCGTCCCCTGTCCGAAATGGGAACTGAAGTTTGAAAATTCATCGGCCTCGAGGCAAAAACCTCTCCTCAAGTGGTAGCCAACCGTAGCCTGATCTGCCGCAAAGTTTAAAACTGGGCTAGTGAGCACTCGGCCGAGGAACTGAAGAACGAAATTGAGAAACAACACACAAATAATTAAATTCCTTGACCACACACATGTGCTTAAGGTCACCTTTCAATCGACTGAAATGGCATACAAAGCCACCAAAGAAGTACTCCTCGTATTTAACATGAGGATCCCAGGATACAATATTAAACAAGAAAAGTTTTATAGCATCGAAAGGTACTTCGTATGTTCTAACCTGGAGACCCACACTACAATGAACTGCCCCAAAACGAAAACTGTGGTGCAGCGAATTTGCTTCGGAAGGACAACGATATAACATATTCAAGAGCAGTGAAAATAAATGTGTAAACTGCATGGGCGGCTACAGAACTATGGCCCTAAACTGCCTGAAGAGGAATGAAATTATAAAGAAGATGGAGGAAGAAATGAATACAAGACAAAACTCCTACGATAGCACCGTGATGAAAAGTGAAGAGATGCTTCCAACAAGGGCATCTCCAGTACAAATTAACTACGCAAATGATCTAAGCGCTAAGATCCTAATGTGCATTACGCGTGCGAACGTTTACAATGGGGTGAAGACTGGCTGATATAACCAGGTTCTAAACGCGTTGGTGAAGGCAAATATCTCGCCTTTGGTAATTATGCCAGTTGATTCTGAATGCTCTAGGTATTCAAGAATTCTATTATTAGGAGTAACACGAACTTAAAATCTGGACTAAAGGCTGCGATTGCTGCTCCCTATTGGGAGGAATCCGATGAGGAAGAACAAAAAGACAAGGAACAAGAACATGATGATTAACCCACCTCTGCGGATAGTGACGAGGTCCCATGCACTCGTACACAAGCTACGAAGAGCAAATGTAAAACTCCTAGTCCTCCCTCGAAGAGCGAAAAGCTTGGGTACATGAAGACAGCCACACCTGCCAAATAAAGGAAGAAAAATAAGGGTAAACATAGGTAATTACGTTTCATCATGCAACTAAACGCACTAAGAATTCTGGAAATAAATACCAACGGCTGGAAGACAAAAAGGACTCTTTACGGAAACGTATTCAGAGAAATTGATGCAGATATCATCTTAATTTTAGAGATTGAGATCGATACTTGCAATTTTGAAATGAAAATCTGGAATTACGACGTCTTAATTACCACGCACTCACAATAACGGTATGACGGTGCCGCTATGCGATCAAATAAGGCTCAAATACAAGCAGAATCAGAAATCTCGACGAATCCTATCTCGCGAGTGAGGTCGAACTCCACATTCGAAAGCTAGTCATTGCCGCCGGGTACCAGTCGCCAAGGAGAGGTAATTTGCTGTACGTCAATGGGAACAGTCGCGGCGCAATGGCACGCAACTTTAGATTCTCCTCGACTGTCTCTCATCTTCTTTGCCAAGTAGTCCGGAAAGCTGCCCGGATTTCTCCCGTGTAATCGGTGTGAAGAAGAGAAAAACAATTGTCTGGTTTCCTGGTACTCGCGGAGACTTTATCCCCCTCATTGGCGCGCTCATTCCCCGCAATTCTTAAATGTCCAGTAACCCAGCAGAAGGTAATTTCGCCATCTGCCCAGATCGCCAAAACTGTGGCGTCACGCACATCACGAACCAGGGGATGCGGAGATTCTAATGCCACGAGAGAACTCAGGGCTCTTTTTGAGACTATAAATTACATTCCGGTCTCCGAACCGGGCACGTCGCGTAATCCCCCGTACCGAGGCATAGATGGCTAGGCGAAGGCCAGTGTGGTGGATCTAGTCCACGTTAAGCAGTACACGCTCGGCTGCGGATGCATAAAACTCGCATCTGCGGTTGAGCTTTGAACAAACAAATGGTCGATAAAAAAGTAAGGCAGTAGCTCTATCAGTGCCTCAAGTGCTGAACGTCATGGAACGAAGAATATCCATTTCGCGGGTGCGAATATGGGCTTCCCAGGTGAGGCATCGTTCAAATACAAGACCAAGGAAACGGTCTACCACTTCCAGGTGCACCAAATTTAGAAGTAGGGGTGAGGGTGGAACCGTGGATGGAGGTAGAAGTGCACCAACTTAGTCTTGGCCAAAGAAATCCAAAGCCTGTAGAGTTTAGAATAAAAAGAGACGCGGTTCAATGCCTGTTGGAGTCAACGCTCCAGAGGTGGTATCTCGGGCCA
Source organism: Ceratothoa steindachneri (assembly GCA_963969495.1). Taxonomy (NCBI): domain Eukaryota; kingdom Metazoa; phylum Arthropoda; class Malacostraca; order Isopoda; family Cymothoidae; genus Ceratothoa; species Ceratothoa steindachneri. The sequence goes on from OZ018326.1 coordinate 118,122,829, forward strand.
CGCGTAGAGCGTAGCGAGAAGATCTTCCGGCAGCAGCAAGGTGAGGCTGCTGATGCTCTTGGCAAAGAGTGTGACACTGAGGACACTTCCTTGCGGGAAACCCTCTTCTTGCTCCATTGGGCTAGAGAGGGCTCCCTCCCACCCGATCTCTCAAAAATTGAGATATTACGTTTGGGAGGCGTGTGGAGAGTCTTCGTGGAACTTGCGGAAGCCGCACTGTGCAGAAGACAGATGGCCTATGCTGTCACGAAAAAAGGCTAATCTAACATTTACCAATTTCTCCATTAACTTGTACACGTAGGAGGTTAGAAAGATTGGGCGGAAACCGGCCAGGATAGAGTGATCTATCCCGGATGTGCGAAAATCGAGCACAGTATCGATTTGCCTGGAATCTGGAAGGACACCCTCAACTCAGGTCTTGTTGAACAAATCTAACAGAAATGCCATGCTTCGCTCACCCAAATATCGAAGCATTGAGTACATGACATCGTTCGGACCATGGGTCGTGACTGCGCAAGAAGCGAGAACAGAGCGCAACTCACTCAGAGTAAACTGTCGTTGAAGGGTTCTCCGCTTTTCGATGTAAAGTTCAGTCGGCGGCCTTCTGCGACATCACGATGCGCATTGAATGCTAGCGAAACAGCACCCCAGCTAAAAAATGCGGAGAAAACGGTCGCGAAGGATTCCGCCACGGACGCGCGTTCCTAGATTACGCTCCCATTCTCCTGGAGAACGGAAACTGGGTCCTGCGAAAACTTGGCCGAATCCATTTGACTCACTTCGACACATCTGCTAGTCTGGTTTTCTGTTGAAGACGCGTATGCCTGCCATGAAAAGCGCTGGGTGTTCTGCAAAAGATACTGTAACCTATCCCTCACTCGATGAACTTCACTGACAGTGAAGTCGTTCGGGCGGCGCTTATAGCGCATGTAAGCATAAGCTTCTGTTTGACGGCCGTCTCACACTCGGCTGGCTACTACGGAAGCGGTCGGCGTGTAAAACGGCCAGACGTTCTAGTAATAGTAGTTAGGCCCACGGCTATGAGGTTGTCGAAAAAGAAATCAACGACCTCATAGACCGACCTAAACTCCTTGACTTAAATAGAAAGAAATCAGTCATTTCCTCAAATTCAGGCGGCAACGGCCCAGAATATGATATTTGAATGGGAAAGTGACCACTAGCATGGAGGTCATCGACTATCCCCAGCCCAAAATCAGGCTGTGCATCCGGAGAGCAGAGAGAGAGATATCGAGACAGGAAAATGAAGCGGTTCTCGGGCAGTGATGCGTAAACTTATCCACATTTAGGACAGCTCTCTCTTACATCTTGATCAGGTTAGCAAGAACCTGACCCCTGTGATTGATCGAATAGTCTCCCTAGAGGAGGTGTCTACCGTTCAGATATCCGAGCAAGAGAAAGGGATTCGGCAACCGTGTCACGGCGCAGCGGAACTTCCCCGCGTCGAAGAAGGCTGACAGTGGAATATACGCAGAAATAACACTATAACAAGGAGCAACAAGGAAAGAAAGTACCCTAGAAGACCTTATAGTCCATTCAATGAGGGTACCTTTGGACTAGCTACTGCCTAAAAGGAGGTATCTAAAGCAAAGAGCAGAACGGAGACATCATGCCGGGTGTAAATGGCGCATCCCGCTGCCCGCCCCCCATCACATGGTGGTGGGGTGGAAAATGCCCTATACCCTGGGAGACTGGGCATGGGGCATCCCGCCCAGCATGGTCTTCTGCAAAAGGATAACTAACATGGAACGAGACGACCCTCCCCAGCTGCTCCCAGTTAGCCCGGAGTCTGCGGCAATTCCATTGAAGGAATATGTCCTCCTGGCCAAACTCGAAGGAGATGAGGGAACCCTCTTCAAAGAAAAGATCCTCAAGGTAATGGCCGTACGATTCCCGGAGACAGAACTCCGGATGCTGTGTGACAGCCAATGCGCTGAATGTGCTGCGCGCCAGGACCAAGTCCTTAGCCTTGCAAAAGGAGAGACGATCCTGGGCCTGAACGGGTCTATTCTTCTTAAAATGTTTTATATATTACTTGTTTTCTCTCCATTCGTTGGTAATTATTTGCAAAATTTTAAATTTCGTCGTATGCATTATCTATCAGAGCCTGGACCTTTTATTCTTTTTCTTTTTCTTATCGTTGAGTTTTATTAGTGGTTCCGTTCTTAGGTCTGCTTCTTCTTTTCCTGTGCCTTGGTTTCCTAACCGCCTGTACTTGTGGATGAGGTAACGGGGCTAATGGAATTCGTCATTAGAGTGGCGACTAGTTTCTCTCTTCGATTTCTTTTTTTCTGCATTTTCTTCATACTAATTTTGATTCTTATTTCGGAGAATCCGAGCATTCTTCTATGCGACTTTTATCTTATTTTAATTTTCTGTGGTTTTCCTTTTTTGTCGTTGTTGGTATTGGATTTCTACATTTGCATGTTTAAAGTTACTGATATTTGGATGTAACCTGTTTCTAAGTATTTGCTTATATCAATGAATTAAATCTGTTGGCATATACCCGTGGTTGAAGTGCGTTTTGCTCATCTGCATGTATTATGCATGTGTATATTTTTTAATACATGCCTCCGTCTAGGATCATTTGATACTCATCTCCTTTCGCAGGACAGAATTAGTGAACCTTGGAGTCAGTCTCAGCCACACCTTGGACTGGTGTGCCTTCATTAAACCTAATAACTAAGGGTAGTTGTACGGCACCTATGCCTTAAAGGAACGGTTATGCGGAGAGGAGGGCAGAACAGTGATTTTAGCCAGGGTGGTTTTGTGAGCTCGTGGAGTCTCAACTCTACCAGGGGAGATGGAGGGACAGAATCGTTTTCAAATGGTCCTGAAGCATGGGCAGATGGGTTATGATAGAGGACGGAATCAAGTAACTACCCCATTATGAGGAGCAATAATTATCGAGATTTATTTTACAAACTGCTCGTCCGTGAGAACAGAGGCGTCTGCCTGGATGAGCTCCTTCGTCTTCAATTAAAGGAGAGATGGCATTGAATAAGGCCCACTCTTCGGACTTAGAGCCATATACGTACCATAGTACGGCTCCAGCGTGACAAAGATAGTCCTACCAAAAATTAAAAACAATTCTTTCCGTGTTCTAGAATCTTTGTGAGCATAGGAGTGGTGGCAATTGTTAATAAGCTGATGCTTAAAACAAACAAGGGTACGGTAGAAGAGACAAATCCCTATCAGCATCCTAAGTTCTGAATGCCAAAAGACAAAGATTGTCCATTGCGCTGGTACAACAGACCCGGCATGACACGTATTCTTCTTTACTAAGCTTTGTGTTGTAAGCAGCTCGTCCATGAAAAAAAAGCAGATGCCTGGATGAACTCCACACCCTGAGGGCACTTTCCTTCTCTTGGAAAAATCAAGCACGTAATTATCCCAGGTGAGTTAGATTTTCTGGCAGATGAGTTCGATGGTTTCATCCACGAAAACGTTGGTGAACAAGAATTCGAGGTTCATTGAAGACATGAACCCGGCTGGTGTGGAGATATCGAGGATATTTACAAAAGTGCCGTTGAACGTCTGCTGTAATCAGATGGGATATATGGGGTAATAAAAGAATTCAGGAGTTTAACTAGGTAACAAGGAGTAACAAGGAAAGAAAGTAGCCTAGAAGACCTTACGGTCCATTCAATGAGGGTACCTTTGGACTAGCAGTCGAGCGGGCATATCTCTGCTCAAATGCTTTACGTCCTTAAACGGCCATTTTTCAAGAACCAATCTAGTCTTGACTTGAAATAGTCAACAGAATCACTGTTGATAACTTCCACTGGAAGTGCGTTGCAACTACCGCAGATATTGTAGGTGAAAAATGTCCACACAGATCGCGGTTGTAACGCTTCAGTTCAAGTTTAAAGCCGTGATTTCTTGCTCTGCTCTCAACAAGTGTGAAAATATCCCTGTAGCCAACATTGTCGAACCCTCGAAGTATTTTGAAAACTTCGATGAGCTGACCACGCAGTCAGTGTTAATTTAATCTGGAATTGATGAGAAGAGATTCTTTAAGCTTTTTTCTGGAATTTTACGCCGAGCTGCCCTAATTTGTTCCCAAAATATTTCTTGTGATGTAATTTTCGTCTCATCATGTTGCTGATCTATGAGATCATATAGGTCTTCAAGAGGGTTAAGTTCTGGCGTTTGTGCTGGATAATGAAGATGCTAATTTTACCATCTGCCATCTTCTTTTCGATAACTTCAGTAAAACTTCAAGATGGTTTTAAGATCATTTTGTCTTGTTGATTTTGAAACCTTTGATTATAAGACAAAGCGAACTTTGTACACCATATCGAATAAGAATGTAATGGTACATTTTTGGCTCCATTTCCCTGAATTCTTTGCATCTCAACAATTCTGTACGCACCACATCATCCCCGCACAAGAATATTGATACCTTCATGCTCCTTAATTCGAACAATTCTCTCTGAATTGTATCTTTCATTTAGTTTATTTCTAACATACTCTTTTCTGTTTGAACCAAAACGTTCAAATTTGTACCCATCTGTCTAAAGAAGTTTCATCCACTGCTCGACTGTCTAATCTTTGTGAAGTATAACAAATTATAAGTGCTAAATTATGTTTGGCTTATGTAGCAAAGGTATGCTAATAGCAAATCTTCCATACAGCTCACTTTCGCATAATTTTTCAAAACAGAGAATATTGAGACAGTTTAATTTTCAGGAAGTAATCTATTGACCTACTGCTTTCTTTTATCTCAATAGCTGTTTGATAAAAGATATTCAATATCCTTCTCTGAGAGCTTTTCGGGGTGTCATTTCCTCTTTTTAGTTTGAAAATGTCTGGTTTCTTTTTCTCTTTCAAGTTAGTATTTTATAGTAATTATTGAACATTAAAATTTTTATGCCTGTCGAGCAATAGGTCACGTCACTAGATTATATATATATATATATATAATCTAATATATAATCTAGACAAGAGATTGTACGAACACAAAAGAGATATTAGAGTGGGCAACGAAAGCAATGGAATATTTTGCCATGTTAGAGACAAGAATCATACGATCGATTTCAATGGAAGTAAAATATGATTAAAATCGGCTAACTATGATAAGAGAGGAATCGTAGCATCGAGCTTTATATCGTCAGCCCCTAATTTAAATCTATCTGAGGGTCAATTTTCTTTTAATCCTGTAATAAGAAAGCATATAAACAAAATAGTTAAATGTCAGCCCTTCAATATGTTTAGGCCTAACCCCCCCCCCCCCCAGATTAGCCACAAGTAGATGATTGGATGAAAAAAGAGGGGATCTTGTGTTATGCTTATATGCACTTCTCTTATATTTTCTACGCAGTGTCAGTTGAAAAAGGGTGTGAGATACACCGAAACTGTTTTGAATTAAATTGTCTTCGGAGAATGTGGTTTAATTCCTCAACTTTTCTTGCGATATTGCATTAATTTTCATCATATATATATATATATATATATATATATATATATATATTTTGGTTGGGAGGAAAAAGATAAAGACTAAGGAAATATGTATATATACAGATATACATACATATATCCTCTAATGTAAGTAGACGTCCTTTCTACGTACAAGTAGGTTCACTTCGTAAAAGTAATCCGTTAGTTACAAGGTATAAGAGTGCGATTTACTACAGGGACCGATAGCGTTTAACTGAGTTAACCAAGTTGCAGCTCAAAGGTATATTTAAAGAATAAGAACAAAAATATAATTTTAATGAGTCACTAGTTAACATATACGGGAGATATAGGTAATGCAAACAAAGGAAAACTGACAGAATGCAGATTAATGCGCAATCGAGGAACGTTAATTACTTGTTAATCAGCTTGTAAATGGAATATTACAAATCAGTTATACAGAGGTAATATTTAAATGTCGGAAAGTGGGTCAATTATCGTGAGATTAAAGCAAATGGTCGTTTTACTTTTAATAGGGTCAGCTCGAGCAAAAGAGAAGGCCAGCGGACGCGGGCATCGAGTGAATATCCTTCAGCGGGTCGACGCGAGGAATGGAAAAGGCTAATTAACCTGGCCCCAGGTCGAATATCCTGATGGTGACGTGGATAAAGGAGACGGGGGCCAGAAGACAAGTTCACGATCCTTCTTGAATAAGGACGATGGCACCTCTGCTTCAGAGAAGTACAACTTTCAAATCGAAACTCTGAGGTGGCTCGGCACGAAGTCTCATACGGGAAAGTGGAGATCCTTGAGGGTGGTAAGTCCAGATGAGACGAGAGGAATCTTGGCCAATCCTTGGGTACGAAAACGATTCGAGGATTGCTCTTAACAGAGTAAGGGTTCAGAAAAGAGATGGGTCTGCCTGGTGAGATCATATCTCGATGTATAGTTGAATACCGGGAAACTTCAGGAAACAGACACAACCATCTAAACTGAAGGCGACGAGTTCTCAATCTAACCAGAGACTCGAAAACCCAGGGTATTTATATGACGGCCATTTTGGATGTGCAATCGCTGGGAGGCATAGACGTTTAGCAAATAACCTCTAGCGCCTAGATGAATTATCGTTTGTCGCCCGACCCATGTCTTAATGGCCTCCAACGATGTGGGCGGGAGACTCGGCAAGCAACCTCCAAAATAAGTCGATTAGCGTTTTCACGGTATGATTAAAGCTTTTAGCGCGCTTAACTTAATTAACTGCATCTGCAAGGCAACTGGCAGATATTCCAATTCGTTCTTTCTTTACCGCTTCTTTGGACTCTCAAGTTACTAGTAACACGTGGAGTTAGATTTTAGAACGGAGTGAAAGAAGAAATTTAATGAGCAAATTAAGCGGGTATTCCTCTTTGACTTCTATTTCCTTACAATGCCGACCCAGCATTTCTTAATGCCTTAAGTTGTCTTCTTTGAATATTACATAATTTCCGTTCTCTTTACCATTGAAGGTTCCAATAATAGGTCTTAAATCGCAAAATTAGAAGGAAAAACTTATTCTTGTGAATTGGACATGTTTAGGGAGCAAATGCAATCTGTTTGGAGTCTAATTGCTAAGAAAACTTTAAAGAAATCAATTTAACAATGCTGAATAGAATAATCGTGTTTATAATGCAAAAGGTTACCACACCAAATATTAATTTTTCATAGCTAATTCGCTATGATTAGTTAAAAAATATAATTCTTTAGTTGCTTAAATTAAATAAACATTTTCTTAGATTTGCCGTTAGTTTTAGAATGAATCTTGGATTATCCATAAAATATTGCAAAAAATTATCTTGTTCGAATAATTTTGCACAGTAGGTACTGTATATATTTATATATATATATATATATATATATATATATATATATATATATATATTTGAATACCAGATTGTATTTTGGCTTTCCTTATTTTATTTTGCAACGTTCTAACAGGCGAGTGGAGTTTTTTGATATCTGGCTGGATATTAACAAGCTCTGCTGACCAAAGTCGCGTGTTCACACTTATTATGATTTTTGACCTTACGACATACAAAACTTTCAATAATTCCCCAACTAACCTAAGGAAGACCTTCGTAATCATATCAATCGTAAGAGAATGTAAAACAACTTAAGGTTTTCAAATTTCCTTAGAATCGGCCGAATAGTTAAAATGTTATTACAAAAAATAAGCAAAACGGGGCCCTCCCGACCGACCGACATAGTTAGATGTAGAGTCGCCTGCGACTACACTCGCACGCCCGTAAAAAAGCAAAACGGGACCAAGCGATATAGTGAGTCGCATGCAAATAATCCCACGTGACTAAAAATCAGCTCAGGGAGATCCATTATACTTGGTCTTAGATCAAACTAATACAAGTCTTGTCAATAAGCTTTCGTCTTTCTTCAAACATCCCCAGACCGAACTCTTCATTAATGTTGAGGCGGCATTGATGTAAACTTTTCCATTCGTTTGCCTTCCTTAGCGGCGATGTAGTTGTTGGGGGGTCGTGATCAGCAAAGACATGAGTTCGATTTCATTCTTAGTTCTTTTTTACTTCGGTTTTAGAATACGGTCCACTTTTAGCAGAAAAAGTGCAGTATACTTGCTTCGAGCTTGGGCTCTGGGTATTAAGGTACGATTATGTGCCCATCTCTTTGATGAGAAGAACCTCCAAAATCGTCCAGTGGTGGAGATCCATATTTCTTCTAAGAATGGTAGTGCTTCCAACCAGATTTGTTATTGTAATTTGTTCGATGGTAGTTACTACCATATTTTCCTGAAGACGACTCACTGCGGTCGAAATCCGTCTAGGATTAAAATAAGTCATTTGTGGCTATTTTCTCTTTACTCGAAGATCTTGTAAAGAGACTTGTAAGGCAAATCAAGAAATTGTAAGTCAAATTCAATAACGCTACCGTAACTGTTAAATATACGAGGGACGGTCAATAAGTTTTGCAATTCGGATATAAGGAAACGAGATATGAGGAAAAGTATTTTATTATTTTTCAATATAACTTCCCTCGACTTCAATGCACTTAGGCCATTTGTCCCTGAGCCTTCGAATTCCCGACAACCAGAAATCTCCCGATTGCTGTTAAATCCACTCCTGGATGGCAAGCTGGTCTTCTTCATCGTCCCCAAACCGGCGTCCACGCAGTGCAGCCTTGAGCTGGCGGAATAAAAAGTAGTCGCTAGGGGCCATATCTGGACTATAGGAAGGATAGTCGAGCTCCTCGAAACCGCACTCGCGCAGGGCAGCTTGTGCAACTCTGGCCTTGTGGACTTTGACGACGTTGAAGTAGACCATGTGGCGTAAGGTTTCGTGAGGTTTCTAGGGATCCAACGGGCAGAGACCTTAGTCATGGCCAAATTGTCGTGGCTGATGTTGATAACACTTCCATGTGATATTCGAAGTTCTCGCTCGATTTCATCGACCTTCACCTGTCGATTTTCGAGGATCATCCTCTCCACACGGGCCACATTGTCCTCTTTGGTCACATCTGACTGGCGTCCTGGACAGGAGTCATCTTCAAGGGACTCACGACCATGGTGGAACTTCCTATTCCAGCGAGCAATGGTTGCATAGGAAGGGTGGTGTCGTTGCACACCTCAACCATGCGTTCATGGATCTCTTTTGCATTCTTGCCTTCCTTGGTGATAAATTTGATCACTGCGCGGTGCTCAACCTTCTCCATTGTTGAAAAATTTGTGACTGACGATCCGTGATCAGCTACTGCTTCTTAAATAGACGAGGCAGGAGCGTGCGGCTGCAGGGCCTGACTTGTAAATAACTTGTCCTGACACCCACACAAACAGCCATCCCCCTTCCTCTGTTTTGCCCTACCGATTCGCAAAACTTATTAACCGCCCCTCGTGTACATATATATATATATATATATATATATATATATATATATATATATTTATTTATAAGGCTCTATCTGTATAGGAAATGCTTCAGGCTCCTCACCCATAGTATGGTGTGATAAAATTAATCAATTGTTGAATTTCTCTCTCTTAGTTCATCTTGGTAGGTTATTCTTCAAATCGCTAATCAACTACTTTTAACTCAATAATGTACAATTGTGCATTATGTAACCTTTCATTCATTTATGCTATTTTTCTCGCAAAAATAATCCTCAATGAATTAATAAAGAATACAATTTTTTTAGGTTTATTTATAAATTTGAGCAATGTTAATATCAAGCTAATTTAATACTTAAATATTTGATTGATCATTGTGAATACCGCTCTATTTCTGGTCCAAATATATATATATATATATATATATATATATATATATATATATATATATATATATATATATATACACAGCTACGGCCAAAGTTTATCGGAATCCTGAAATCTTACTTATTTCATTGGTATGTCTCTAAATTTATTGTTCTATGTTTCCATGCGGTTGTCTAACATATCTGCGGAACAAAAAAGTACAAACTTTCCTAACTTTATATAGTATCTAAATTGCTAATGCTATTGAAATCTATGAAATCCTGCTATGCTCTATTTCAGTCAAAATATCTTCCCCTAACTCATCATGTGTTTTTATTTTTATAATATTCCATCACGACAGGATCTGATAATGATAGGATAATGGTGAAAACAGGTCACTTTACCTTCTAAGAAAGAAGTCTGATAAGAATGCTTCATGGGGTGGGTCTCAGCTATCAAGAAGTCGCTCGGAGTTTAAGCAGATTACATTCCGCCGTTGCAGAAATTTTGAAGAGGCTCTGAGAAAGTGGAACTGCCCAAAACAGACCTCGGGACGATGGTGTTATATTTCTCATCTATCGAAAAGTCATAGACTGTGGTCGATGCCTTAACACCAAAGCTGAGTGCAGCGAGTAATATAAAAAAATCGGTAATGAGTTTATACATAAGAAGAGCTTTCATAAACTTCTCAACGTGGACCTTAGTTGACGAGGAATTATGACGATCAAAACAGATCCTAATAAACAATGGCTATTTCAACAGAGAATTTGACAAACTACAGGATAAAATTCTCAACTCAAAGTTTAAAGTACTGGAGGAAAAAAATAATAATAATACCCTAGTACAAAAACCAAATGACCGAGTCCTATGAAACAGACGAAAGAATACTACAAAAGAGCTTAGAAAATAACACTATCCAAGAAAAAGAAATTAAGTTATCTCGACGAATATATTACGAGTATATAAACACAAAAGTAAGCACCCTATTAATGAAACACAACCTAAGTCAAAAAGAATTTATAATACAGGCTACAAATCTGGTCTACATTGATAAAACAGCATAACGAACAAAATACAGGAAACGTTCTTGTTGAAAACCCTACCATATTCGGAAAAAACTGATCTTTGCAGCCTGTATAGTACGAAGGCTCTTCTCGTCAAAGAGATGGGACTAAACTTAAACACTGCGCACCAGCTAGAAGCAAATATCGCCCCCTTCGTGATAAAAATAAGTGAACCGTACTCATAAAACCTTCTTGGGAAGAGGAAAGGAATGTCGAAGCACGAAGGCGTGAGTAGTAGTATTGCAGGTGAAGAGACGAGTGCACACAAACTCAGCCTCCTATGAGCGTATTAGATACGTACACACGCACATGGACTCGCACTCAAGTCTTTTTACCCTCCCCCGTTAGTATTTGGTCACTGCCAGCCTTGGTGACATGCAGATGCTCCCCCCTCCCCCCAATACTTTGGTCAGCGACTTTTTTACGAAGGATTCAGAGTCTACACACACACACACGCACACACACACACACACACTTGAAAGCGTTTTGAATTTTCAGGGTTTTTCTTGTATTAAAATAACAGTGGAGTTGCCAGTCAGTGACCTTTATTCGAAGGATTCAGAGTCCGCACACACACACACACACACACACACACTTGAAAGCGTTTTGAATTTTCTTGTATTAACATAACCGTGGAGTTGCCATTTAACCTCTTATAATTCATTGATTGTCCCGTTTAGTTGCCATCTGTTTAAATCATTTGTGTGTTACACGTTCTAAGATCATCCTCCATCCACACTGTACCACACCTAGACTTAGTAAATATTTTGCAAGTGTGTGAATCGGATTATAAATTTAGCCCAGACTATTCATCTACGGTTGATTACTTCGATCATCTTCGGCGACTTATTCTTGAATACCCAATTGCTCGAATTGAATTTATTTATAGTGTGTCAGTACACCCACCTTTCAACTATAATAACGGAAAAGAAGTGATTTTAAATCTCTAATTTATGGATTTAGAAAATTTAATCATCGGAGAAAAATTAAAAAACGAGCTTATTGATCATTTTTTCTTTGTACGAGGTCTATCCGATCGACATAAGACATGAGTGGATAGATTTTTCTGCATATTGCATTCTAACATTGCAAATGATAGGGAGAAAGTAGTTAACTTCGCTATATTTGATACAAAACCCTTGTTATTTCGATTTCTCTCATGGTATTCTCATCAGCTCACCAATAAGATGAAAACCAAGATTGAAGAGGCAAGGATGAAAGAATTTCCCTTCTTACAAGGTCAAGAGAATGTGATGAGTTATTTTTTAGACAAAATAAATCATTGGTAGCATAACGCGTATTATTTCATCTTTATCTATTTTATTAATATAAATCAGAGAATATTATTAATAATTGAAAAAATATATATGACATAAAGAAAAGCTAATAGTAGCTGGCAGGTATTCAATAGATTTTTTTTAAATATCTTGTAAGATCCCTTTTAAACGGAACGGTATTGTTCGTTAACTCCCTGGGAGCTTAACACGTTTCCGAAACGTCTTTCTCAAAACCTTTTCCCTTCTCACCTCTTCCACTCCACCGTGTTCCTCGGCTCTGAAACCCATAAATGGTACAAGGATATGACTATCATCATCGGCTCCAACTATGCGTTTCATAGTATCGTAGATTATTATATCCTTCCTGTGAGTGTTAATGGTTAATTCCTTAGCATGAAGTATTTATTTCACCGCCACTTAGCGTTTGGATGCGTACTGAATAGGATTTGGGATCCGTAGAGCAGAATGAATCCCCATACGCATCAGCACCGTACATATCCTTGATCTCATCGGTGAGATCACCTAGGAATTCTCCAAGACGAGGTTGCGGGTGATCTTTCATAGCAATGGAGATGGCACTATATGTGTTACAGTACAACATACGTTCACCCAACGAGGTTAGGAGGCCATAGAGCTTGATTCAAACATAGGCAGTTGTGAATGCTGCAATTGAAAGATTCGTTACGTGGGAGTCAACTTCTTCATGTTCAGCATTCTCTATTTTCGTAATTTATTCATTGCCAACTACATCCAATGAGTTCAAAATGTAATCGTCGTTTATGATCAGGTCGATTACATCATGGTCAGAACCACAGATGATCGTTTGCATTCCGTGAATCCTCTGAGCAAATTTTCCCAAGAGACTGTAAAAGAAATAAATATGATCAGGATCAATGGGATGATTTTTGATTTATTATTACAGTAGTATTATTGACTTTAAGTTTAGAAATTATTGACTTTATATTAGCTGTATAATGTCTTAACATTTTTAAATACCATCAGGATCAATAGGATGATTTTTGATTTATTATTATAGTAGTATTATCGACTTTAAGTTTAGAAATTATTAACTTTATATAAGCGGTATAATTTTTTAACATTTCTAAATCACATCTTGAAAGTAATATATCAACACAGAAAAAAAAATCTAATCGCAGGAAGAAACCCTTAACTATTTAGGCAGAGCTCCTCTCTAAAACACTTTCCAGTATTTCTTTCGATGTTGTTTATTTGGATATTTATTCCTTGAACATGATTTACCCTCTTAACGTATTCTATTTTTTCATTCTTACAAATTACTCCTCGTGGGAAGCCAGAAGCTTCTATTTTATCTGAAAAGTTTTTATATACTCTGCGAACAAACCATCTCTCTTTTCAAACTCCCCAAACTCGTATATTTTCTTGACCTTATACATTTTTTCAAGTGAAAGTTTAAGTTCAGCGGTTGTGCACACTCCAGAAATCATAGGTTGCTTTCCAAAGTGATCCCATTCGTTTGAGCTTTGCTGAGAGCATGCTGAGCAGAGTGTGAAGGTAAGTTTGTCATCTACGGATTGAGAGAAAATTGGAATAAACAGATCATTAGGATGGAGAACATCAACTTTTACGATACCTAAATATGCCTTATTCACACCCTGAGTGAATTCTTGAATAGACGGAATTTCTCGCACAGATACGCAACGTCTAGGTGATCCTACGGAATAGGGATTGTTTTTCATACAGTACGGATATAAGGAGCAAATCGACATATCGAACTTTCACAACTTTGGTTGGTGGGTATTATAATATTAATGGGTTACATCTGCCACCAAAAAGTGCACTCCCCACATTTAATACACCATTGCTTACATCGGCAGATATTCTATTAACTATCTCACGTCGCCCTGGAATGGTTTAAATCATGGTTTCAAATTCACACTCCAAGAGAATGATAACCTTGTATTTACTACTAAGAATTCGATCACTCTCTATTGTGTGATAGTATCGGTCCAACGACTCACGTCCACCAATGGAAACGTGTTGTTTTAGATTAGTATTTTCTGGCACCCATGCCAATAAAATCCATGAAAAAGAAACAGAGTTCCTCCTCCTGATGGTGAAAACCCGTCAGGAAAAAATACTCTTCCACCAACAGAAAGGCTTCGCTCACCAACATTTCTTGCATAAAAAATCGGAATTCCTCTGACATGTTCAAACATAAACCAAGGTGTAGTCTTATAATAAAATGATTGGATTTCTTCCTGTCGATGACTGCAATACAATTTTCTTGTAAAAGACATCTTTATAAACCTTGTAACACATTGAAGCTATTGTGATACAAGACTTCATAGGATCAATGTTAAATCTTCTGATGAACGAACCCCTAAACTTCCCAAAACACAAGCAAAGGATAGAAGCATCTTGAATGCAATACTTAATACATTCTGTACGAATATTATATACTTCTTTCTTGAAATTCGAATAAAAATGACTGTCAAAGTGTAATTTTTCCTTGCTGTTCATTTTTCATAGTTAAAGTACCTTTTGTAAGGAACGGGTCCAGTATAATTCAAAGTTTCCTCTAAAAGAAAATCGTGAGGAAAATAACCTTTTTCTATTTCGGGGATTCCCATTGTTTTGGGCAGTTTTTTCAGCGAGGAAGGCAAGAAGTCCTGAATAGGAGTGTGTCCTTAAAATTATGTCCTGAGCGAGCTCTATCTTAAAAATCTTTCTTCCCCGCTTCATTGGATGCGAAGTAGAGAGCTTAGGATTAAAATGTTTGAGCAGTTATATGCCATCACATATGTTTTTACATTTTTTCTCTCTCGAGGGTTTACAAGGGGAGTTTTCACCATCTCTTGGAAAAATCTTTATTCGTGGACCATTGCTCTTAAATTTGTCATATGTTTCATTCTTATTATCAAAACAGAGTTCACAGATTATTTTCATAACCAATATATATGGATAAACCTACTTTATAGGTTTGAATATCATAATATACGGCATTTGATTTCTTAACCACCGACATCTTCGATCTCTTCATCCAAGACGTATGCACTGCTCCATCCGTTTTAAAGTATGTATAACATTTAGAGCAGAACAACTTCTCACACTCATACCTTCTCATGCCGTTTGCACCCTGCATAATTATATGGATACATCTAAGAAACACGCTAATCTTCACACAAGTATGAAGCTATTTGTGCGTATCAAAACATGATTGGCTGTAGAATGAGCGATTACACTCATTACATAAAATCCCTCGAATTCTTTCTCCATCAAAATGCCCAAGACACTGACTACATACCCCTTCACGATCTTTTAGATGGACTGTTACGTTGTCATGAAACGTATAACAGGAAAACCCATCCCGTGATTAAAAGGAAGTTTCTTGTTTTTAACATATGTATCACTAATGGGGCGAATTGGATAGTAATTTTCGCCTTCAAGACCAAGGAATAGGAGCGGGGCTGTTTTTTAGGATAAGTTAGTCGATGGAGTAATTAGAATTTACGTTCATCGCCTGTAGCCGTAAATATGCGGATCCTGCATCTCTGCTCTCGTTCTATTAAGGAGAACTGATCTACAGTGACAGAATCTTCGTACACAGAATTACATTTTCTTGCCAATTCTTGAGACTCTTTTATTATTGTTGGAAGCCCAAAGTTTTTTGCGTAAACATTCTCCTTCATTTTTTTTCGCGAGGACTGAGGAAACAAGTGCGCAGACTGTAGAATTCATATGACCTCTATATGTCGATCAAATCTGAGTTTGGATGGTATTACAGCATGCCCTGCAGGAATCCTGTGAACACGAACCATGAGATTGAAGGTGCTAAACTCGATATTGTCCGCAGATTGGAATGCTGTCGCGAATCGTCTCATGATATAACCGATAGTGTTGACTCACGTAGTTGAACGAATGGAATGTGTAAATGGATTGTATCACCGGATGCATTCATAATTTAAAAACTTAGATTTACACGATAATCACCATCTCGAATCCATTGGAGATTTAATTTACGTCGTGAAAGCTCACGCACTACTCTAAAAAGACCAGCTTATTCTGGATTCTTTACGATTACATGATATATAATAATCCGAAGATTTGCATTGCATATCTGTTTTCACTTATTGGCGTAAGTTTTGCACAATAACAATTTTCTTTCTGCTGTTCTTTTGATAATCTAAAAAGGGGGGAAAATTATGTATAAGTTTATCTGAAAGAAGTTTACGTATTCATTATAGAGAAGGAAAGCATGAATGACAAATACGTACTCGGACTCCACACCGACGACACCTTCGCTCGATGAGGTTGGATAAAGAGGAGTGGGTTGGATCCTTTTGGTGGATCTTTCGCTTTTTTGCAGGGCAAGTAAACATCTTTTCTGATGATCTATAAAGAAAGAAAACATTTTGTATATATATCTGAAAGATTTTGGTCCATTTATTATAGAAAAGGAAAGCATGAGTGAAGGAGGTAAGAAAAAATATTTTTTTTAGAGAGAGGCTTTTGTTAATAGTTATGCGAAAGAAGCTGTATCATTCATTGTACATAAGAAAAGTATGAGTGAAGGAAGGGTGAACAAATTTAAATCAGAAAACCCATGTAATTCACGATCATTGGGACGACGTCTAGCGAAAAAATCCACTTCCTATATCGTATACTCCGGAATAGAGATAAGATGTTTATTCAACGTGTTGAAAGAATCATCTGATGTTATACTCTGTGGCAGAAAGATTATAAATAATTTAAAAACGAAGTTGTGTTTCATGAAGGTGTGTACGGTTACATCTCTAGATGGAAAAAATCCTACACTCCTTATTTTAGATGTCTTAATGCAGAAGATAGATGCAAATATACCAGAGATATTTACAGTTACCTCCCACCATAATAATATCTCCATATTCTTAGTGGCTCAAAATCTATTTTATAAAAATTCTTATATGCGCGATATAGCCTTAAATTGTCACAATCTAATTTTATTTAACCAAAGGAGAGACACCTCCCATATAAATATATTTGCTAAACAAATAATGCCTGGTGAACGTAAGAGCTTCATGAAGATATATAAAGAATCAGTCTCAAAACCTTATGGCTACTTGCTCTCGGACTTTAGTCCGAGAAACACTGTACGATTGACCTTACGGACGGGTATATTTCCAAACGAAATCGAAAACGTATATCTTTTAGAATGAACCATAAAATGAAAAGATACGCGTATCTCTTCCATGCGTTTCCTACAAACTCTAAAAAGATGAAAAAATCAGTCATAGGAAGCCTGGATAGTGATTTTGTCAAATCTGTATGTAAAATATGTCTTAATCTAATAAAAGGTAATGGCCAGATGACAGCATTACAGAAACAAAAGATATCACCATTCAAAGGGTTGATACGTATGTTAGCTCGGAAGACAGGTCATATACGTCTAAAGGAAAAAATAATAAATCATCGTGGCGGATCGTTTCTACTAATCTTATTCTCTGTTCTAACACCTCTTCTCTCCAACCTAAGATGAAAAAAATTATTGTTCATCCAGAAAAAGAGAGAGAGTTTTTTCTGGTTGTAAGGTTGTAAGCTCACCTCTCGCTAATGTTAACCAGAATGATAGGGATCAAATAAACGCATATGCAGATGAATTACTAGGAACACTGAAGCTTAATGTTCATGAAAGGAATAGATTAACTTATCAGACATTAAAAAATACAGAAGGATTTAGTAGAAATAATAATGGGGTGATTACAATTGACGGTAAAAGACTCCCACAATCTTACATTAACTAGAACATAGAAAAGACGACCACCCATCTTCTGGGAAGAAGTAAGAGCAAAGTTAATATCTTCCAATTTTCCGAAATCTCTTATAAAAAATTCGCAATTCCGGAAAGAATTAGAAAATATTACGCATGCATTAACTTCTTCCACTTCAACCTCAAGGGTTTGCGCAAACACACGTCATATTTCTCACTATCGCCAACAACCCAAAATAGGGAACTGGTTGAATTATTAATCAATTTCACTGATGGAAATGGCAACTAGACGGTCCAATCAAATAATTGTAAAAGGCTAAGTGGCAAATCCACTGTTATTTTAATACAAGAAAAAACCTGAAAATTCAAACCGCGTCAGAGAAACCCTATTCTAATGGCTTTTGTCTCACTGTCTGTAAATATTTACACGAATATTCAAGCGTAAGAAGCTATATCTCGATTACAGGTGAAGCAAATTATACAAAAAAAATATAAAATTAATATTTTCAGCCTTTTGAAGATTATTAGAACAAAATTCGGCCTTGTTTGAGTGATCTTTGAAAATACCTATGGAAGAACCCGTTATAACAATAAACTATTCCTTAGTGAGGATGAGTTGTAGGGTTGCGAAGATGTATAAGAGAAAAACTTCCTCTTAAAGGGAGAATATAAATAGTCCATTGAATTACCAAGTCAAAACGGACTTCGCCGTAGCGTAATGGTAAAGTGCTAGCCTCGGGATTCAAAAGACCCGCGATCGATCCCCAAAGTCCAAAAATTTTACGAAGAAAATTCTCGAAGAAAACGGAGACCACGAAAAAGGCTTTAAGGACAACTCAAGAAATCGACTCAGAGAAAACCACTGTCAAGGAAAACGGAAAGAAAACGACTTCAAGGGCTAACTCTTCTTAACTCATCACGTCATCATGAAGCATAAGAAGTCATCACGTCATCAGAATTGGAAGGAATCGTCACATCGTCGTTAAAATGGAAGATTCATCAAAGAAGAAAGAATACAAGAGCCAGATAAAATGGAAGATAAAGTTTCAAGGGGCAACTTCAGCCAAGAAAATAAATAAATATAAGGAATGGCCACCCCCCATAACTGGTGACCCTCAAAAGGCCGAACAATCTTCTGATCTTTGTTACAACTGCACCTTGTCTACTACTAGAGTTTAAGAAAAAGGGCTGCTGGGAACCGGAAACACGGGAAAGGATATTACTGATTAGAGTCGAAAACTTAGTTCGCTCTCCTCAATCCGACTTAATTTGCTCTACTCATCCCGCAGACTCGGAGGCCAGGGAGGAAGAGCTATTATTAATCCGCAAAGTCCCCAATTGTTACTAAGAAAATTCTCGAAAAAAACGGAGACCACGAAAAAAGCTTTAAGGACTTCAAGGGCTAACTCGTCTCAACTCATCACGTCATCATGA
This sequence comes from Ceratothoa steindachneri, assembly GCA_963969495.1. Taxonomy (NCBI): domain Eukaryota; kingdom Metazoa; phylum Arthropoda; class Malacostraca; order Isopoda; family Cymothoidae; genus Ceratothoa; species Ceratothoa steindachneri. Next base: position 118,141,999 of record OZ018326.1, read on the forward strand.
AGCATAAGAAGTCATCACGTCATCATGAAGCATAAGAAGTCATCACGTTATCATGAAGCATAAGAAGTCATCACGTCATCAGAATTGGAAGGAATCATCACATCGTCGTTAAAAGGAAGATACATCAAGAAAAAGAAGATCAAGAATTAAGCCAAGCCAACTTAAAGAAGAAAGAATCATAGCCTACAAGAATAATAAGAGTTAGATTACTAAGAAATGTTTGAAGGGGCATCTTCAGTCTAGAAATAATACATAGATACGAATACAGAAAACCCAAGATGAAGTATGATACAGATAAATACATGGACAATGCCCCCCCCCCCCCATAGAGTTTTGGCTTGTGTTTGCTGCAATACACAGGTTAGAACAGGAAAATTTCCCCTATGTTGATGTTTGGTGAAGGACTACGGTATAAAGCAGTTAAAGTGTGTAGTGGAGGCCAATCCTACCAGTCTATTTCCAAGTATCCATTTCGTTATTTACTGGAAAAGGATGAAGAGTTCATTCATACACGGTTTAAAAATGCGCTGTACAATGATTATAAAGTCAACACTTTTCTAAAACTTAAGGATAAGTTTCATCAAAGTTTTCGTCAAATGAAATGGTTACAGAATGCCGTTTTTGTCTGTTATCTTACATTCAACGAAGGACTTGATGATTTGCGAAAACTTAAACTCACCATCACAGAAGTCGAGTATATAAAAAATATATCGTTTGATGAGTTATACTGTTTTCTCAACAAGAGGGGGAACAGTATCAAACTTGCCAAAGATTTGTCCTCAGGAATCTTTACGATTACGTCACCATTATGTGTAAAGAAAATTTAATAAAATATCTATTTATCAATCAGTCTCACCATGGTAGTCCAGATGGTGGAGTGTCACCAGTCTGCGTCATCAACACTTGCAAGAAGAAAGTTTAAGTTTTCCCAAGATAGAAATAATATTTTATCAGAGCACAATTTTTTAACAAATATATTTATTCAAATACTGGATCATATAAAAAAACTTCATATATTAATTTTAAAAAATATAAAGTTGGATTAAAAATAAACATTGATCATTTTTACCCGTTACCTATCGAATACCGATTTCCCGATTCGATTAATCCAGCTCTCTTGATTCAGAGAATCAGTAAATGTGTATGTACAAAGTAATAAGGTTTCGAAAATCCATGAAATTTTAATTGAAATTATGTATTTTAATCTAGATGTAAAATAAAATTGGATTTTAAGATAAGATGTCTTTTCATTGAATAGTTATATAAGAGTGTAGGCTAGTCAGCTATTTAGTTAGAAATGAACCGTCGATTGTTACGCTTATATACATCCCCGAGTCTACCAACATCTTTTGGTGGGGTAAATCAACTACACTATCTGTAAAAAAGATCGCTAAAAGATCTTTTTCTCTGGGGTTTGGATAGCTATACATTACATGAACCCGTTCGAAAAATATTTAAGACCAAACAAGTAAAAGAGCAAGGCTCTAACGAGATAGGCAACTAGAGACGGACCAGGTAGTGTTAAATGCTTTAAGAAATCTCATGGAAGAATCCGGATGGATTCCAGGTTATATATGTTCTGATGCTGGAGGAGAGTTTAAAGGAGATAAGATGAAACGTTTATTAAGCGAATTTAATATCAGCATTTATCATGTTCATTATCTGAATGAAGCTAGTCTTGTAGAGCGTGTTACTTTTAATAATACCTGGAAATACATCGACGTAGTAAATGATTTTGCAAAGGCTTATAATAATTCTAGACATAGAATGATTGGAAACACGCCGTTCCAAGTTATACTTGATGTTACTATACTGAAGCAGAGAGCTCAAGGTAAGAAAAAGATGTTTCTATATAAGATCGGTGATTATGTTCGAATCTCACGCGTTTCCAGTAAATTTAAAAAAGGGTACGAAATAGGGTGGAGTGAGGAAATCTACAAGATGTATTATATGAAGATTTAAATGTAGAAAATATTGAAAGTGGGGTTTATGAAAAAGAACTACAGAAAGTAAAATTTGACTCCCGTAAGAAATATGTAGTGGAAAGGATAGTTAAATCCAAAGGGCATTAAAAAGACAAGCTATATTTATTAAAATGACATGGGTGCCCAGAATCGTTTAACTCATATATCAAGGCATGTGATATAACCCTAAATTTTTGAGAAAGTACATTCATAAAATTATATATAGGTGGGAGATGTAGAATGTTTTATATCAGTTGTGAAGATGGAGCCAGAGAGTTTTAATGTCATCCTTCCTTCTTCGTCCTCCCTGGATGTTTACCCTCAAAACATCATGTCTTACAATAAAATCGAGTTGCACAAATCCATAATAACAAACCACAGGCAGTATGAAGTAGGTCTTTGTGAGTTTCAATTTAGAGTGAATATCTATAATGTTACTAAGTCTACACACGCATTCACAGTCTATTGGAAAATCGCGGAAGTAAACAACTATCCATCAATACTATATTGGCAAGAGAAAAGGTAACAAAAATAAAAGAAATTGACTATGCTTATGATGAGATATGAATAGACGCTAGATATTACAAAAATGAAAAATCACTCATAGAGAGCATGAATCTGAAAATGAAACAGAAATTATCATCTCAACATTTAATGTTTTAATCTGACAGAAAGCAACGAAAAATGCCTTCAGATTATATGTTAATACTCACTTCAGGTTCATTGTTCAATGTGAAAAGAAAAGAAAATCTATTAATTCATCTGTTAAAAGCATTTGCCACTCTAATGAAAGGATCTATCAGAGATGACATCCTAAAATGAAATCATTGTATAGCGTTCAATATAGATTTTACTGCTCTGATATCTCATCCGAGATCATGTTACATTTACTCTAACCTTTTAGACTATCAGTTAGTAAGTGGGACACAGTCGAAGCTGATGAGAATTATTCATCTTTCTTTCAATGATGGTTAATTCAGTATAACTTGGGATAATCCACACTATCTGAATCTAAGCTCTGGGGACTTGAGATCAATTTCTAATTATATAAGAACGGTTGTGGGGGAAAAATTTCCATTCTTTGTTGGTCATTTGATGATAAAACTACACATTAGGAGTATACATTAAACGATAATTCAAAATGTTGAATGGACCACGCGTGTTTAAAGGGTTAAGAGCCCAAAGGGTACATGGTCTTGGATCCCTCTTCTTTTCTCTATTCAGAAACGTAGCACCATATCTAAAGAGTGGTGCTCGTTATCTAGGAAAGAAGGCTATTTCAGTCAGTATAGATACTGTTCAGGATATTGTGCATGGAAAGAGTGCAAAGCATGCACTGAGAGACCAACTGAGGAAGGTTAAAAAATAATAACACTAAAGATACTAGACAGTATATTAGAAGAAAGTAAAAATCTGAGAGGGTTAATGAGAGGAAATTAGAAAAAAAACAGGTGTAATAAATAAGCGAAAATGGATGAATAAGAAGTTAAAGAATAGAAGAAAGTTGAAAATAGATGATGATGATGAGGCTGGAGATGTTTTTTTCTCATAATATAAACCATCAGACATTTCATAGATGTTATCTTAAAGATATCAACGGCTGTAAATCTTACATGTGTGAAATGAATGCTCTTCATCTAACAAGTGATATCTGTTCAAAGACAGAACTCGATTTGTTTACTGTTCCACCAACCTAAACTTCCATCGTTGAAAGCAATTATCAGTCTTATTCTCCCCTCAACAATATCTTTTCCGACCTCTTAAAGATATCAACGGCTGTAAATCTTACATGTGTGAAATGAATGCTCTTCATCTAACAAGTGATATCTGTTCAAAGACAGAACTCGATTTGTTTACTGTTCCACCAACCTAAACTTCCATCGTTGAAAGCAATTATCAGTCTTATTCTCCCCTCAACAATATCTTTTCCGACCTCACATCGGTTGAATATTATGTATCTGTTAACGGACAGTATTATGCAGACCCTAGTGAGGTTTATCTTTATATTGAAGCAAGAATTGTGAAGTCAAACGGAAGCTAACTTCTAGATTGGAAGAATGTTTTTACTGGAAATAATATTCTTCACACTTTGTTCAGCAATGTACATATTTATTTAAATGAAACATCGTGCATATTTAGAGACCCTGTTGATCTATACTGAAGATGAAAAATCTACTTTTCTTTCTACTGATAGCAACATCGTATATAACTTTGAACGGTGTGTTCCCAATCATTCTATGTCTAGAATTATTATAAGCCTTTGCAAAATCATCTAATATGTCGATATATTTTCAGAGATTTGTGTGTGTGTATGTGCGTGTGTGGACTCTGAATCCTTCGAAAAAAAGGTCACTGACTGGCAACTCCACGGTTATGTTGTTAATACAAGAAAAATCCTGAAAATTCAAAACGCTTTCAAGTGTGTGTGTGTGTGTGTGTGCGTGTAGACTGAATCCTTCGTAAAAAGGTCACTGACCAAAGTATTTGGGGGAGGGTGGGGGACACGTACATGTCTCCAAGGCTGTCAGTGACCCAATGATAGGGGGGGGTAAGGAGACTTTAGTGCCAGTCCGTGTGTGTGTGTGTACGTATTAGGATACGCTCATAGGAGGCCGAGTTTGTGTGCACTTGACCCTTCACCTACAATACTACTGGCGTGTGACCAAAAAGTCTCTAAAGTTACGCACTACTGTACGCCAGGCAGCCACTATCGGCGCTGCACTCGGGTACCATTGACTTTTGGGGAAAGGTAAGAACCTTATAACTAGACTGCAATATTATTAGCTTTGCTCTTTAAATGGGAATAGGTTTGTCTCAAGGGCTATTCAAAAGATAAACAGCTCTAAAAAAATAGACTTTAATACAAATAATAAGAACAAGGACACATATAAATATGGAAAGCTAAATAATAATCAGAACGACAAAAGAATAGTATGACAGGTAAAGCGGGTATATATATATATATATATATATATATATATATATATATATATATATATATATATATATATATATATATATATATACACTCCGGTTGATGGAAATGTTAAGCCTAGATCTTCACCAACCAATGCTTAATAAGAATGAGGAATGAGAATAGAGGAGTCACGTGTTAGATTCTAATAGAGTAAAAATTAGAATAGGTACCTGGCAATTTCAGGGGGAAGTAAGAGTGCTATATTTCTATATTTATTTATAAATTAACGAGAAAGATATAGAATTCTAACAAAGAGCAAGGAGAAAATGCCAAATACACAGAATGAGAATAATGAATTTGATCAAATATAAATGTACGTTTAGAGTTATTATATATTCGAATAAATATTTATATAAACTTGAGTTAGAAATTATGGAATGTTATATTGGATATCTTTAATATGATATTTGGTCGATATAATTTACAGGATATGTGAGTATGATATATTTAATGTATGGATGGATCGACGGGGAAATCATTTTGGACACAGATTTATTGCTCGAATTATAATCTCGTGGGACTGGAAATTGAGAGAAAAGAGGGAACTATCTTTTGAATAGTTAAGATATTCGATCAAGTTGAATAACGGTAACGTTAATTTACTGACCTTGGTCTGGCAAGGTAAGTTGATGCTGATTCGTCTGTTTAAAATACGCCAGACAATGAATTTGGATTGGTTTAAATATATATCGTACAACGTATAGGATAATCGCACATGAATATGAATTAACAGAAGCGAGATGAGTAATCTCTCAGACGGGGAATTATACTTTTATAGGAGCTAACAAGGATGTTAGCTGTTACAATCCTGATTTACTGCAACAAAAGAGGAGGCGGCAGCAATCAGGAAGGAGAGGCGAGTGAAGTAGAGGCGAGTGTGGGTGAGGTTAAATGATGGCGAGTTAGGGGAAAGACTGGATCATTTTGAGAGATAGTTGTTGAAGAAAATGATGGCTGTTCGGAGTGAACAATATCAATAAAGGCGGGTTTCAATTGATCCAGAGAAACAGTATCCTGCTTGGTGTCAAACTGTAGGACAAAGAATTTCGGCTTCCTAGAGATTCCGGAAAGGATCTATCATAAACGGGTTGCAAGGAGGAGCAAATTGAATCGTGACGGACAAAGACGTGGGAACAGGTTGACATCTCTTTTGACACGAAAGGTTTCTAGGAAGCAGGCACTCCTGGGGCAGGAGGCCTAACTTCGGCCATTTCACCTGCCAAATTGTGTATGTATGAAGCAAGATTCTCTTTAAGGACGAACAAATGCCCAGAAAATCAAAGGGAGCTTGTCCGTCCAGTGATATTGGGATCGGTGGAGCGTAAGCTTACTTTGAGCGTCCTATGCAAACCTTAGACGGCCGACTTGCTTTGGGGGTTTAGCTTGTGGTACAAAGGCGAAAGGAATTAATAACTGCCATGATTACATCCTATTGGTAGGACTCAAATTGACTACTACGGTCAGTCATGATTGCGGAAGGGACACTAAAACGAGCAACCCAGACTGAGATAAATGCGTGAGTGACAGTGTATGCTCGGAAACGGTTGATTATGGTGAGAATATAGGTGCAACCACTAGATTAAGGCAGAGGGCATACAAGATCGAGGTGAATAACGCTAAAGCGAGACTAAGGCAGTGCAAAAGAAACCAGAGAAGGCTTTGTCTGGTGCTGAACCTTAACACGCTGACAAGGCACACAAGAGTGGGCCATTTGGCCACGTCGGCATTCACACCTGGCCACACAAAACGTTATGCAATGAGCTTTAGAGTAGCTCGCATGCCAGGATAAAAAGACCGTGAGTTTGGTCAAATATGTGCCGACGTTAAGCGAGAGGAATAAGAGGATGAGGAAAGTCAGGCAATGAATAATAGACCAGGATTTCCAGGAACTACTGCCTGATAAGTCGACCTCGTGAATGACGAGTTTAGAAGAGTGATGCAGTGTTTGTGTGTCTTCGTCCTGTTCCTGAGCCAACGCTATTGTCGCATAGTCAATGGGCGCATGGGAGAATTGCGTGCCCGAAATTGAAGAAATATAAGAAAACGTGTCCGGGACGACGTTTGAAGAGCCACGAACATATTGAATGTCAGTGGAGGGCTGCAATATGAAGTCTAGATGACGAGCATCGACTGAAGAGTGCACGGAAGTAATGCTATGAGAGGATAGTGCACCAACCAATGGGTTTTAATCCGTGAAGACAGTAAATTCATGTCCTTCCAAGTATTGTCGGAAGTAACGTAGGGAGAGATATATCCTGAGAAGTTCTCGTGAAAAAGTACCCCATCTCATTTGAGAAGGAATTAAAGATTTTGAGAAGAACGAGAGAGCTTGCCATGAGTCACCAACCTTTTGTTGCAAGGTTCCACCTACATGGGGGGCTGACACATCCGAAGCAACGTTTATATGTGCCCCTGGGTAAGGGTGTGCCAGTGAAAAAGCGGAAAAGATTTGCATGCCTAGGAACACCATGACAGTGGAGAATTCTTCTTAGTGATTGAGAGGAGAGTGTAGAGTGGTTGCAATATTTTTGAAACGTCGGGAATAAATCAATGGTAATAGTTAACAATCCCACAGAACCGACAAAGTAGCTTTAGTGAAGAAGGTCGAGGGAAATCTCGACTAACAGCAAATTTATCCTCGAGAGGAGGAATTCTGTCAAGCGAAACATGATGTTCAAGAAAGGAGAGCTGTGCGACACTAAATAGGCACTTAGAAGTGTTGAGTACGATACCATACTCTTCAAGTTGAACGAAAACCTGACGAAGGTGAAATAGATGCTCCCTAAAGACGAAGATGCTATCAGGAGCTCGTCTATTTATCAAAATAAGAAAGGAAGACCTCTCAGAACCTGATCTATAAAACATTGGAAGGTCTGACCAATGTTGCGAAGACCATAAGGCATTCAGTGCATGACGAAGGAACCAATTGGTGTGGTGATAGCTTTCTTTACAGGAGCTGCCAAGTGTAGGCCATGAATGGTCTTTTGCAGTCTCCTTCTTTTCTTATGTTCTTATGTTCTTTAGGGTGTCATCTGGGTGAATAGAGATTAGGTTGAAAGCACGAATCAGCTCGAGTCGAGAAAAGATTAAACAACTGAAGAGAGCAGATTTGAAGTCTGAGGGGTAGGGGAGAGGATATCTATCGGGGATAGTACAGGCATTTAGTCGCCTGTAATCTTCTACATCTCTGTACTCATAGGGGGAGTATTGTAGGAGCTAGCAAGGATGTTAGCTGCTACACAGGCAAAAATTAAGGAAACTAGGTCCGGGAAAATATATAAGTGAGCCAATAAGTTGGATTGAATAAAAGATTTAGCAAGTCTATTGGCGTTACACCAAATGGAGAATTCTTCTTTGGACTGGGAACGAAGAGGTGGGAGTTAAGAGGAAAGGACTCCTTGTTACTTCTGGAGGATGAACTGAGGATGTGGAAGACCAATTGCCAGGTCTTCGTCGATGGAGTCTCGATGCGAAGGCGTCCAGAGAGACTCCGAAGGGGGTTGAGATTTCTTCGGCTCCAGGGAGAAGTAATTACCAAATCGAGATTCGTCTGCGAGACGCAGGAAGTCTCAACCAATGTAGTGAGACGAGAGAAACCCATTACAATCTTCCGGTGTATAAACGGGTTTCCGTAATCTTCCTCTGATCAGGGCGGATTACGTAAAGACGATCTGCTGACGAGATCACAAGGGCGAGGGGATCACTTCACGGGAGACAGATACTAGGGTCTGGACGGCAAGAAGCTTGGGTTCTCTCTATCTGCTGAGGATTTGCAGACATCACCTTAAATAGGAGCCACAGCCATGGTTGACAGAGGGTTGCGCGCAGCGAGAGCGCCCCAAGGGGATACCGGACGCAGCTTAAGCAAACATGAACCTTGATAATTTCGGGAATTGACTAGGAGAAAGGGAATTAAGCGAGATTCCCAAGGGATATTGGACGTGGTTTAAGCTTACATGAACCTTGATAATTTGGGGCATCGAAGAGGCGAACTGGAAATAAGAAAGATTCACTTCTACCCTCAAGAGGGGGAAGATGGATACGGATGCCCCCCGGGAGCAAGACAGCGTTATAAAATTGGGAGGAAGACGGAGATAAAGCACCCCGAATTAAACACAGCTGCGTTGATCTGTCTTGACCAAGGAAATTCTCTGTGATAACGGCATATTGAGTTTCATGCTCCCACAAGGACCTAAAAGTCAAGCAATGATAAAAAATAAAGATAATGAAAAATAATTTAATTTGCTAAAAAAAACAGTTGCAAATATTATATAACAACTATATTTTATTATATAGGAAAAAATAGAACTAATTAAACGTTGCACTTTGTTTTAATATGTTTGTATCATAATTTTTATGTGAAATATTATTGAGGGCCCACCCATTTGATTAATAAAGACATTCAATTGATGCGGGCAGTCAATTTTTACAATGATGTCGCTTCTTTATCAGGACTCTTTTTTTTATTCGTTTTGGCATGCTGGTGAGGTAAATACTAAAATTACTTTGATCAATCCTTTCAGAATAGGTTCATTGTTCTGCTTCAAGCTTCGGCCGCCCTAAATATAAGATAACACAAGAGAAAGTAAAAGGTCAAAGAGTCCCTACAACGCCTGTCCCTCCCCTTGCTCTTTTCGGTAAAAGGGGAGAGCGGTGGGGGGGCTTCCGTGCGAGCCCAGACCCCACCACTTCCCCATTCGCTTTCCTCTCTTTGCCCTAAAGCACTGGGGGTGGTAGAAGAAGAAGAATAGGATAGTGAGACGAACAAGAGTCGGAGTGCTAGTATAGTGAGAAACAAATCGAAGATTAAACAGTTGACCTAGGCGACCTTGGCCCTAAATCTAAACGCAGGTTAATACCACGATGTGTATCGCCTAACCTCGTTTGTATGGAGGGCCCGTTGGAAATTTCAAAAGTAGAGTGTTAGGGAGAAAATGAATGAAGTTGGAGAATTGCATAGAGTTGCCAGTTTGCTTGGAAGTTAAGCTAAGGTTAATACCACGATGTGTATCGCCTAACCTCGTTTGTATGGAGGGCCCGTTGGAAATTACAAAAGTAGAGTGTTAGGGAGAAAATGAATGAAGTTGGAGAATTGCATAGAGTTGCCAGTTTGCTTGGAAGTTAGGCTAATCTCTAGCTGTTCTTAGATAGTTATAAGTTGAAACTTTAGTCGGAGATAAGTACCTGAGTTTCAGGTTAATATCAATCTTGTCTTTATTTTATGGTTTTGTGTTAGTTGCTGTTTGGTGGTCAAATCGTTGTTAGTTTTTAAGTGTGTTACCGGTAAGTTTTACTTGTATGTATTGATTGTTGTCTAGCTATGTAGCTGTTTCTAGTATGAGTTTTGGTTTTGTTTTTCTTTTATTCATTTTTCTTGATAATTTCTTCTTTTATTAATTTTGCAAGTCATATTCTTCGTTTCCGTATTTATTGGTAAGATTGTCTTAATTTGTTATCTTAATCAGGATTTAATCCTTGTCGTATCTGGAGTTTGTATTTAAGTTTGGTATGTAAATATATATATCTTACTCTTATTCTCTCTCTAATGGCGTCATCCTTCTTGTGAACAGTCGATGTGCTAATCTCCCCTCACCCCTTAACACTATTTGATTGGATAGTTCTTTGCCAATCTCATCTCGCGTCTTTTAAATGACTGCTTTGGCTCCTTCTTTATTAGCTTGTTTAGGTGCTTAATGCTTGCTTCTCTATGCAAATCTTCCGCTCTTCTTCGTTCTATCCTTTTTGTGTTCGTTATGTGATACGTTGCATTGGTTTAGATCCTCTTTAATATTATGATGCGGGTTCTAGATTGTTTAAACATTGCAATTGTCGGATAGATTAGTGTGTGTTTGATTATGATTTGCAAATTTTATTCTTGTTCTGTTGACTGAGCCATCTTAGCTTATATATTAGATTTAGTCGTATTTTGTTTTTTTAATTGTGTCGGTTCCGTGTTTGCTATAACCATATTTGGTCATCTTTAGACACAGCACTTTACATTTGTTGCTGTATCAATATATTTCTTGGTCAACGTATATATATATATATATATTATCTTTTTTCCTGTAGCCTGGTATAATTTTGAATTTCTCACGATTTGTGGTAATTCTCCCTTTCTTTTCATATTGATTTATCATTCGTATTTCTTCTCCCGTTGTTCGCGCTTGGAATTGGAGGTGCCTGTTCGGTGACACAAATACTTGTCTATGTCATCCGCAATCTGTATGTTCATGCATTCTCCGGTTGCTGGAGGTGGGATGCCTGCAGTGTAGATAAGGAATAATGGTCTTAAACACCCGCACTAGAGAATCCCGGCCTTATGCTTAAAAAGCTTGCCATGTTAGTGACTGTGTCAATATATGCGTATCTACCCAAGAAATAGTCGCACAGTATTCTTTCAATTTTATTGCTTAATCCTATTTGTAGTAATTTGTACTGGTTGACCCTCTGCCTAACTCTTTCAAAAGATTTAGACACTGCTCTGTAAATGATGACGTAACTTACAGGCCCTGCCCTCAACATGCGCCCATATGTTGTAGTCGATGGGATTGAGGTCGGGCGACTGTGTCGACTAAAATCCTTTAACCAGAGGTTTATGTTCGACTCCTACAACTCTTTTACGGTATTTGCCGTGTTAATCTGGGCACCGTACTGCTGAAAGATTTATTCTGGTTTCTTTGTAGTCTTTATTATCCAGGTCAGGACTTTAATGGGCCGTAGTGAGGCTGTAACCGGCCGCGAACAACAACGGAAGCATCTTCTCTCTAATCGAAGCCACAAGACCAAGCTAACCAAGGAGTCCGGTGCTTGGTCGGGAACACGTAGCGGACCTAGGAAACGTCCTGTCCAAAGCTTAGCATGCGTTTGTTCTGTCTGTTGATGACTAGCTTGTCTATGAAGGATTTTTCATCAGAAAAAAATAAGAATTTGATTTCCAAGACTCTTCAATTCGTTGAGAAGGCAACGGCAGTGCTCCAGGCTTTGTTCCCAGCCGTGAGCAAAGGCCTTTCCACGCACCTCAAGTTCTTGCCGCCCTCCTTTCTGACGGACCTGGACACCGTGGTCACCAATATGTTCTTCTTCTTCATGAGGAAATTCATTTTTAGCTTTGGATCAGCCAAAGAGTTGACATCTTAAGGTCTGCCTGAACGAAGTCGATCTTTGAAGTCTTCTCCGTTTTTTAGCCTCTCCGCCACTCTGTGGAGGGTAGATTGGCTGAGGTTGAGCCGCTTGTCGGTGTCGGCTGTGTTGTGGCCTGCTTGCGAGATAGCAGAGAACTCGATTCTTTTCACTTCCATATCGACACACTATACAATGGAAAATACCTTTTAATGTCATTTGCTGTAAATAAAGAACTTTATGTCTGTTTGACGGAACCTTTTCTATCCTACACGAAAACGACTCAAATAACAAAAAACCGAGTGTAATAAGATATTTGCAAGACCCGGTATAATCTCATTTTCAAAGTCAATAAGGAATTTATCATTTTCTTCTTCATTGAACTTAAAAACGTTTTCCAGTGTTCTCTAAATACTCTTTCAACGTCGGCTTTGTCATCTTTAATTCATAAATTTTCATTTGCTGGCTTGTCTTTCATCCTGTTCAACCATTTGAAAAACTCTTTTGGCGATACTTCTTCATCTATCTTGTAGAATAGTCCGTAACAGTCTTCCTTTTGTTTTTCAATCATTAATGCTGTTAGCTCTCTTTCTTTTTCCTTCTTAGTTCTGTGTACAGTTTGCTTCTTGGTCCTTCTCTACGTATCTTTTCTACGAAACGCTCAGTACTCACTACCTCTTTGCAGCAGGCGTAGATGTTTTTTTAGACGGGTTGTTTCTCGGCGTAATTTTGTCCCGTCACTAATCAAAGATCATACTCAGACACGTATGACCCAAATAGAAAAAAAAATATCAAAGAGTTGCGCGAGATCAGTTGTGAAAATGATTAAACTATTCTTTAATCTTTTTATATATTTAAACTCTAACCCTCAATTAATTATAGGTGGAGAGCTATCTATGTACTTGCGCAATTTGTTGGTATACCTAAGTTTATATAGTATTTATTAGTTTGTCAGAAATACCCCTCAAGATGAGATGTGTAATCTCATAATATTTGGATTAGATCAAACTCAAATTAGTCTCTTCAATCTTTCTTTGTTATTTCAAATTATATTGAAATAGTTTTCGTCGATCTCATTTACGGACTCTCTCTCTCTTTCTCTCTCTCTCTCTCTCTCTCTCTCTCTCTCTCCCTTTCTATATATATATATATATATATATATATATATATATATACATAATATAGCTGAAGAAGAAATGATCATTTCTAGTACGTCGCCTACGCCATTAAAGAACCACGGGGGTAAAGGCTCCCTGCGCCGCCAGGGAGAAGGTTATAATACAAAAGATTGATATTTATCGCCGGTGGCAAATATAGGATGGACATAGAGGTTTTGAACCTAAAAGTTTTAAGTGCTTATGATGGCAGCCATACGATTTTTCCCTCCGGATTTTAGATTGGAAAAGTTAATAGAAAAATAAGCCCCCGTAAGTTACAAATGCTCTATTTACGATATAGTTTAATGTATCTGATTTTTTATGGAACAGGAATGGTTTTTTTTATTCTTTACTTCTTAAACATTGATTTACACAATTAATTAAATTCGCTTTAGGTTGTGGTTTTCTTATTACCTATGTCTCAAATTTAGCTCGATTTCTTTATTGGTTTTGCTGATTTATTATGCAAAAAGGACACTTTATACATGAATGCCTTTTCCGTTCTATTAGATTTTGTCTGGTCTATATCATGTATTTTTCCGATATAATTGTTTTCATTACCCACTGCCTCACTCATATCTTGAGTGAAATTTTGGGTATACACTTTTTAAAGGTGATGGAATTCTAGAGCGTGAGGGAAAGAAACCTTTTAAAGCTGGAATGTGCAAAAGATACATAAATGAAGCTTTATATATTTCAATCTAGTCAATGAAGCCCCAGTTGGAATATACTATGCTCTGCAAGTCTTGTCATATATATATATATATATATATATATATATATATATATATATATATATATATATATATATATATATATATATATATATATATGTATGTATGTATATAAATATATTAATATATATATATATATATATATATATATATATATATATATATATATATATATATATATATATATTCACCATGATTTCTTCGAAAAAGCTTGAGTTTAATATTAAGTAAGAAGCACAAAGGGTAGAAGGTGGGTCCCATCTTTATTCTCTACCTTTGGGGTTATTTCTAAACCCATCTTCAGGAGCTATAAAACAAATTTTAAATCTAAAGTTAAATCTATATTACAGCGAAGTACAATATAATTAAAAAGTGACGCAAGCGGTAGTTAAATACTAAAACGAACATTATGTTAACGAAAATCAAATGAATAAAAAACTGGTAATTTATCTACAGAAAAAAATATTTGAAACAAAATTATATTAATCAAATGTAAACAAAGTAAACGTGACGGTAGAGAACTTAAGAGTAAAATGGGAGGTAAGGGGATATACAATATAGTACAACTAAATAAAGAAACAGAACATTACCTTACATGGTCAAATAACAATGAGAATTGAAAACGGGCAGAAAATTTAAGATTGAACACAGTTTGGTTGGTTGTTAAGTTATAAATAACGGAAAAGATGATGCGACATTATTTCAATTTGGGTGGTTTTATTTAATACACAGATATTCTTTAATGGGGAAAGTCGATGTACTTTTATCAAGTTTTAATACAGAAAATCATTTAAAGATACATCCCTCTTACAATCTATTGCATGTTTTCTGATGGGGGGGGATACTCTTTATTGCCTTATGTTTTTCCGGTTCTATAGCTTAAGCCCATATCAGGACTGTTTGTATGCTGATCATCCTCACCACGTATCTCCCTCCCCCATAGCTAAGGAGACGCGTATAAATCTAGTATGTGTATAGCTCATTCTAAAACTCCTTTTAACCTTGTAAAATAATATTGATTTGTATATTAGTAAAGTTATTTTTGTACCCGTTTTTCTGTTATCCCAGAATTCTAAGATAGTCGACTATTGGCCAACGTACTTTCAGTTAATTTGCACTGCCCTTATATTGTAAACTTCCCACAAACTCGTAAAGCAGAAAGGGTGAACTTGACCCTATTCTACGAGATCTATCTTAAACTGGTGTAAGGTGCGAAGGGTTAACCTACGACCATCACTTTGTATTCACTTCCATCGATGCCTATACTTTTGCAAACTTCAATTAAATCCACATGTGTAACTTTATCAAAAGCCTTCTCATAATCAATAAAACAAACATATAGATCTCTCTGTTTCTTTATTATTCTTTCTGCTATTACTTTCAACATAAATATTGCATTGCTTGTGCCTTTTCCTTTCCTTCTTTGTTCTTCAGATACTTCTCGCCTTATTTTTCCTCTTATTGGCTCATTATGCTGATTGTTCTGTACTTTTCACATTCAAGTGTTTCACTTCCTTTCAGAATTGTAATTAAAACTGATTTGCACATTTGTTATGTTATCTGACCTGAGTTGTAAACTTTGTTTGCTATTCTACTTATACCTTTTACTGCTGTGTCGCCAGCAGCTCGTAACATATCTACCATAACTTCATCACTTCTTGTAACCTTTCCTCTCTTCATATCCTTCATTACATCTCTTATTTCCCTCCCGAAAATTTCTGGATTTTTTTCTTCTCTTTCCGGCAAGTCTTCTAAATCTTCTCTCTTATCATGGAATAATTCTGCAATGTACTCGTCCATATCTGTTTCATCTTGATCTTTAATTTAAAAAAAAATTCCAATTGTGTGGTTGTTGGAAAAAACAACTTAAAATTCAGTTAGCATAAAAAGTTTTGCTAATAGTTTAGAGAGATTAGGGATTAACTTTTATAGTTTCTGTGATTTTAAATATAAAATTTCCACCATTTAGACTCTTGTACACAGGGGCTTTCACCTTTGCTCATCCTTCCTCCAAATCCACCAAGAGTTCCAGAACTTGAAGTCACTCTTGATAAAAAACAGCTTTCTGTCACTCTTAATTGAAAGTACAATAAAACGGTTTTTAAACAATATATATTACCCTCCCTTTCCTGAAATCACTGCACCTAAAGAAGTTAGATTTCTTGTTGTTCCTGAGATGGGTTTTTTGAATCGAACCTTCAGAAAAGATATCTCTAAACTATTAGCAAAATTTTTTAGGCAAACTGAAGTTGTTTTTACCAACAACCACACGATTGGAAAATTTTTTTAAAATTAAAGATCAAACTCATAAAGACTTACGTAGTCGTGTAGTTTTTTTTTTCCTCTTGTTCAGAGTGTACCTCTGGAAAATATGTTGGAAGCACCCTACGTACCCTTCAGGCACGTTTTTTTTCTCACATGGGCATCAGCCTTAGAACAGGGAAAGTTCTTAATAAAAAAGAACATTTTTCTATAAGAGAGCATTCGATTAAATGCAAAACAATTCCATCCTTCAATGACTTCGAGATTTTGGACTCCAACTCAAACCCACTATCACTACGTATCTCTGAATCTATTTATATTAAAACACTATCTCCCTCACTCAATTCTGATTCCTCTTCTATTGCTTTAAACATCCTGTAAACAACCACTACTAGCGAAACTGTTATATTTCCCGTCACCTCTCTACCACACCATATTGTCACTGGATATCAAAGATTCAAGGAATGTTCCTCATTTGATCCGTTTAGTTTTATGTTCATTTCTGTGATAGAACGAGTTAATTTCAACTCCTATCCCATATTATTAAAAACCACGATGCTGCCCACGTGTATCTTCGATTCGAGGCTTGGAATCTTATCTCAGCTACCGGATGCCAATGTTTAAACAAGGAGGTTATCGTCCCCCCGTTCACCCCCATACGCCGACCTCGCCAGATCGAGTTAGGCTTATGAACAGATAAGGCATTTTTCTCCGGCCCGGCTGTGCGTTCCCTCCAAGCTTTCACTCCATTTTCCCCCCACGCCAAGGAGATGTCCTGGCTATTTATATGGAAACTTTACCACTAAGATGAGATTGGAGATCCAGATTTTCGTCGCGAAACATCACCACGACCCTCTCTCCCTTTGTGCGCCAAGGGACCTCGACCTCCAGATTCACCATCACTTGTCCAGAAGGAGGACAATATTCCTTGAGTGCCAAAGGTTCGCGCCTTTCCGACGAGAAGTCCCCAAGGCTTCCCCCCCCCCCCTGTTGTTCAAGGAGAACAGCATTAGAACAGCCATTGTTCGTTTTGAGCCCTTCGCCAAGAAACGGTTCTCATCCCCCCCTGTTGTTCAAGGAGAACAGCATTAGAACAGCCATTGTTCGTTTTGAGCCCTTCGCCAAGAAACGGTTCTCATCCCCCCCTGTTGTTCAAGGAGAACAGCATTAGAACAGCCATTGTTCGTTTTGAACCCTTCGCCAAGAAACGGTTCTCATCCCCCCCTGTTGTTCAAGTAGAACAGCATTAGAACAGCCATTGTTCGTTTTGAGCCCTTCGCCAAGAAACGGTTCTCATCCCCCCCCCCCCCTGTTGTTCAAGGAGAACAGCATTAGAACAGCCATTGTTCGTTTTGAGCCCTTCGCCAAGAAACGGTTCTCACCCCCCCTGTTGTTCAAGGAGAACAACATTAGAACAGCCATTGTTCTTGAGCCCGTAGACAAGAGACGGTTCTCATTCCCCTCTTTGTTCAGAAGAGAACAAAGTAGAACAGCCATTGTTCTTCAAGCCGTTCGTCGAGTAACGGTTCTCCTTTCCAAGACGCCTCGTCGGGATCCTTTTATCCCCACCCCCCTTCGGCTGGAACTTGCCAGCAGACCGAATATTCCTTCAAGTACCTTCCACTGCACCCTAATGAAAAGTTACGTAAGCCAAACGTCACCTTTTGAGTATTGATCCCTTTTTGCCAATTCTATCCTGTGCTTTAAATTGTTTATCGAACCATCCCATCTCTTTAACTCTATATTTGTTTTACCTTTTTTTAATCCCTTAAATCCTTGGATTAGCCCGAGTCTCCACGACCCTTTCCATTCTCCGTTTATGTCAATATTTTCCGTTTTTTGTGTTTTGTTTATAGTTATTATTAATAAAACTCTATTTTATTAATGATGGCAATATTATTATCCTTGAGCTCAGTTCCACTTCTTAAGCATATCGAAGATACATAATATCGGCCGCCAGACAGTAAACGCACTCTAAAGATAATTAAGGAAGTTCCCTCAACGAATAGTGTAATATATGGTATCGTCGGAAGTCATTCTACGACATATATATATATATATACTATTTTAATTTGGTGTCAGGTGTGGGGTTTAACGCTATATCTTTGCAAACACTGGTCTCAGTCGAGTAAAGCATAGTGTTATTCGTTATAATAATAGAATATAGTAGTTCCCTTTTGTTTTAACGATTGCTATCCCCCCTTTTTTTTAAACTTAAGAAGCTGGAGTAGCTCAAGGAACGGTTATAATAATTTGTTGTGTTCTTTTTTGTGATTTTAGTCAGTGGTTATTTAGATTGAGAAACCAAGTACGAATAGGTCAGTGCCCATATTTAGGGAGGCTAATTCTATAGAGGCATAATTCTTGTTGCGAGGAATTTTAGTTGGTTGACTAGTGCGCCCCCGAGTGCAAAGATGACTCAGTTTGAAATCTTTAAAGCGCAAGGAGAGTCCTGTGGACTTTCCGGAAAAGAACTAATTGATTACATTCAAGAAGAACGTGAAAGAGAAATACAACGAGAAGAAAGAGAAATACAACGAGAAGAAAGAGAAAGAGGGGAACGGATAAGACAAGCTGAGCTTCAGATTGAATTAGCTCGGATTAAAGCAGAAGTTCAAAGAAAAAAGGTAGAAAAAAAAGAGAAAGAGAGGAACGGGAAAGAGTAATCCAACGAGAAGAACGAGAAGGAAAAATCCAACGAGAAGAACGAGAAAAAGAAATCCAACGAGAAGAAAGAAGGACGGATTCGCGCCCCTTCCCAGGAAAGCTGACAAAGTTTCCGAGCCCCGTAAAACCCCAACACTTCTTTCCCCAAAACCAACAACGGGACTCCAAACCTCCCGTTAAGACTTCTCCTTCATTTCTCTTCCCGAAGCGACCAACCATATGCTTCACCTGTGGTGTAGAAAACCACATGAGCTGGAATTGCCCCCAAAATTCTAGGCTTAAAAGCGGACCAGCCCACCAAGTTCACCAGATTAATGCGACCCCGGCTTCCCCGGTGGTGCAGACCCAAGCAGAAACTTCTCCCCCTCCGTCAGGCCACCAGGTAAATTTTGTTTTTGGTAAAGATCATCGGGAACTTTAAAATATGAGGAGGGCAGCGTGGACAGCTGTCGAGTATTGACTCTCGTCAGGGACACAGGATGTACGTGCTTCATCATGTCCGACGAACTCCTCCCAGTGGCCTCTAACCACGAAAAATTTGCGGTGGTACATGACCAACTTGGGCGGGCGAACCGATTCCCCGTCGCTAGATGTTACCTGCAGTGTCAATATTATAATGGCTGGGCTGAAGTCATTGTAGCACCCATAAAATTCTGTTCCGTACTTATAGGACAGAGCCCCCAAGTAAGTTTCGACCCTGTGTTTCAGGCCGCCCTTCCTCAAGGCCGAGATAAGAAAGAAGCCCAGGAGTCCGTCCCCATCAGAACCCCGATACCGTCCGATTTCTCGGAGACCCCTAACCAGGACTTTAGGACGGCAAAAGAGGAGTGTGAATCATTAAAACCCTTAGGTGATAAGGCCCCAGACAAGGACACGGAGACTGTCCCTGGACCCCAAGAAATAAAGAACCCCCAACGCGCCCATGGAGATACCTTCGTAGAACTGGACGAAGCATCGGCGCTTGAAGAGGACTGCCCCGCGGAGTCCCTTAAGGTAATCCAGACAGTGTGCATCCAACCTGATGCCGATTACCCTCCTCCTTCCCTACCAGGCGAGTCTTTGGAACCCTCTGACCTGGATAGTGACGCGCAGCTGACACCACGTCAGAAGAGTCAGCTCCAAGAACTAATTAAATGGAATCACCATTTATCCACCCTATTAGCTCTTTTCGAGCAACTGCGTGAAAATGGCCTCACCATTGGCCCCAGCAAATGCCAGTTTGCCCACGAAACCTTCGAATATTTGGGTTTCAAAATAGGACAAAGCAAGTCAGGTCCCCACGAGAACAAGATTAAGGCAATCGCCGACATGCCCCTCCCGATTACAAAGAAGCCATTAAGATCGATCCTAGGATCAGCTTCTCCCTATCAGCGATTTGTTCCGAATTTCGCTGCAATTTCGGCCCCCCTATGCCCCCTTCAGGAAAAGAATTTCTCCGATCGTTTACGTTGGAATGATGTCGCTGTTTCCCATTTTAATCAGCTCAAAAGTAAGTTCATTTCTGCCCCCATTTTTAAGTTGCCCAACCCGGAAAAATCCGTTGGGGTTAAGACCGACGTGATCAACGAGGGCATTGGAGGTGTACTCCTTCAATACGTGGATGACAGAACGAGTCATCCAGTTGCATATGCTAGTCGTCAATTATTACCACGCGGAAAGAGATATGCCACTAGAGAAAAGATAGCTCTATCAATTATCTGGGTCATAGACAAATTCAAGCTGTACTTGATATGTAAAGAATTTCAAATAGGAACCGACCACCGTCCGTTAGCCTATATTAGGAATTTGAGACACTCAAACGGCCGCATCATGCGCTGGAGTTTACTCTTGCAAGAGTATCAGTTTAAAATAAATTAGATAAAAGGTTCCGATAACCAGGTCGCTGACGCCCTCAGTAGAAATGCGTTACCGAATAGCGTAGAATAATTGTATTTATAGGATTAGTATCTCCATGTAGGTATATACCGTCTTGTACGACTTAATTTAAGATTCTTTTGTAATATAATTAATTAATGTATATTTCTGAATTTTGTAACGCTCAATGTCTAATTTTTTTGTATGTCTATATATTTGTTCTTATTAATTTACCTATAAATTATTTTGTCCCGTATGTACTAAGTTTATATCATTTCATTGTTCCATGCCCTTTTTTTTTTCTTTGATTAAGTTGTATTAAAGGTTATTTTCCCCTGTAATCTAAAGATCAAAATAATCATATGTATTGAGGTAATACTAGTTAGGTGCAGGAAGGTACGGTTGGTACAAGAAAACGAGTTCCCCACAACGGAGCTCTATCGTTGTCCCTTCTCTCTTTTTTTTTCGAAGTGACAACTTCCCCTGGAATGGAGGGGTGTGATAGAACGAGTTAATTTCAACTCCTATCCCATATTATTAAAAACCACGATGCTGCCCACGTGCATCTTCGATTCGAGGCTTGGAATCTTATCTCAGCTACCGGATGCCAATGTTTAAACAAGGAGGTTATCGTCCCCCCGTTCACCCCCATACGCCGACCTCGCCAGATCGAGTTAGGCTTATGAACAGATAAGGCATTTTTCTCCGGCCCGGCTGTGCGTTCCCTCCAAGCTTTCACTCCATTTTCCCCCACGCCAAGGAGATGTCCTGGCTATTTATATGGAAACTTTACCACTAAGATGAGATTGGAGATCCAGATTTTCGTCGCGAAACATCACCACGACCCTCTCTCCCTTTGTGCGCCAAGGGACCTCGACCTCGAGATTTACCATCACTTGTCCAGAAGGAGGACAATATTCCTTGAGTGCCAAAGGTTCGCGCCTTTCCGACGACAAGTCCCCAAGGCTTCCCCCCCCTGTTGTTCAAGGAGAGCAGCATTAGAACAGCCATTGTTCGTTTTGAGCCCTTCGCCAAGAAACGGTTCTCATCCCCCCCTGTTGTTCAAGGAGAACAGCATTAGAACAGCCATTGTTCGTTTTGAGCCCTTCGCCAAGAAACGGTTCTCATCCCCCCCTGTTGTTCAAGGAGAACAGCATTAGAACAGCCATTGTTCGTTTTGAACCCTTCGCCAAGAAACGGTTCTCATCCCCCCCTGTTGTTCAAGTAGAACAGCATTAGAACAGCCATTGTTCGTTTTGAGCCCTTCGCCAAGAAACGGTTCTCATCCCCCCCCCCTGTTGTTCAAGGAGAACAGCATTAGAACAGCCATTGTTCGTTTTGAGCCCTTCGCCAAGAAACGGTTCTCACCCCCCTGTTGTTCAAGGAGAACAACATTAGAACAGCCATTGTTCTTGAGCCCGTAGACAAGAGACGGTTCTCATTCCCCTCTTTGTTCAGAAGAGAACAAAGTAGAACAGCAATTGTTCTTCAAGCCGTTCGTCGAGTAATGGTTCTCGCCAGCAGACCGAATATTCCTTCAAGTACCTTCCACTGCACCCTAATGAAAAGTTACGTAAGCCAAACGTCACCTTTTGAGTATTGATCCCTTTTTGCCAATTCTATCCTGTGCTTTAAATTGTTTATCGAACCATCCCATCTCTTTAACTCTATATTTGTTTTACCTTTTTTTAATCCCTTAAATCCTTGGATTAGCCCGAGTCTCCACGACCCTTTCCATTCTGTTTATGTCAATATTTTCCGTTTTTTGTGTTTTGTTTATAGTTATTATTAATAAAACTCTATTTTATTAATGATAGCAATATTATTATCCTTGAGCTCAGTTCCACTTCTTAAGCATATCGAAGATACATAATATCGGCCGCCAGACAGTAAACGCACTCCAAAGATAATTAAGGAAGTTTCCTCAACGAATAGTGTAATATATGGTATCGTCGGGAGTCATTCTAAAAAAATTTCTTTTTGTTGTTTTTTTTTAAGCTTTTATTAGTCAGTTTTTAGTCGGGTTTTTTTCTGTACAATTTTACTTTACTTCTTTCCTTAAATCGTTGTAATTTACTGCCCTATAATTATAATTGGCGGTGACCACATAAACCTATTTTGTTTATTTGTATATCGTAATCTGTTTTCTAGAGACAGAAGATGACCGTTAGGTCGAACGTTGCACTACTCAATCGTAATAATGATTTGTTTGATGTTGGATTTAAGTCTACTCCTCGCCATTCTTTTCTTATTGAAAATTATATATATATATATATATATATATATATATATATATATATATATATATATATATATATATATATATATATATATATATATATATATACAAAAGGGGGAACAAATTAATTATGTTGGTTAAATAAATTATGTGAAGATTAACGAGGTAATCTGAGGATGACCATACATGATCGCTTTACCTTCAAGTGCGGGCGAATTGGATGGGAGTTGAAGACAACGGCGCAGGTCTTCAAAAAGATACTTCGTCGAGTCCTGACTTGGAGGACTTGAAGATAGGGTTGGATTACTTCGTGATGAAGAATGAATTTTTCTCTGCTCCAGAGAAACGTAATCTCAACTCGAGACGATTCTGCTGATCAGCAGGGAGTCTCAGTCTCGAAAGACGGGAATCTTGAAGTGGTAGTGAAGATGAATGGGCCGCACAACTCTCCGGGAAGAATGGGGCTCGATAGCTTTCTTCTGAACAGGGGCCAAAGCTTAACGAGGGTAGATGTGCCTACGAGATTTTCGAAGACGTACGACGATGATTTACGGGGGGTCATAGGAAACAGATGGCAGTCCGGACGGATTGGATGGCGGGCTTTCAATCTCCTCGACAGATGGTGAGCTTCAGGTTAAATATCCGGGTGGCTGCTCTGCTAGACGCCTCAGGGCCTTACGGTCTCCAAGGGATTCTTGGCGCCAATCTAAGCAAACACAATTCATGTTAACGCGTCGTTCCAGACGATCAAACTCGCCTCATGGTATAAGGGTAGGGTTTATATGGCCGCGCACGGAATTATTGCCGGGAAGGGGGGGCGGCACGATAGGCATCTGAAAACAAACACAGCTGGGGACGGGTGATGAAGCGAGAGACGGATTCTTCCTCTACTTTTAAAATTCTCACGCTTGTTCATGTGGTCTTGAAGTAATAGAGGCGTATCGCCAAGGCGCTTCGTCTCACGGTGATCCTTCGAGGGTATTCCCTGACATATTTATAAATTTGCGACAGAACATATTAGCCCGGGCAACGCCGTAGATAAAAATTCTTACTTAATTTCAAAACTCATATTTTACCCGGGCAACGACAGCTACACAAGCAATTTTGTTTTTTTCACTTTAAGCCTGGAAAATACGAGTAAAAACAAATAGAATAATATATCTGACTGATATAGGACTTGATATATTATGTACTGTTCGAGCCTATGCCATTCAACGCGCTTCCCTTTCCTTTTATAGCCACCACGCTAAGCACTTGGACATCATCCAAGTGGATGTTGTTCGAGTGCTTAGCGTGATTGCCAGAAAATTGCAAACTGCTCAATAGCATAGGTTCGAACCGCGCCTATTATTTCACTTTGCTCAAAGGCTCAAATATTTTAGTCGATTTACTATCTCTCTTTTTCTTCTTACTTATTCGATGTAAGATCCTTGCTTGGTATTATAAAAGACGAAATCGGTTTTTTTGAGTAATTAAATAATAATTTCATCTTAGTTTGGTTATGACTTATGTTTTTTTATCAAAGTTATTTTTAAAACCCAAAGAATTACAAATGGTAAAGTTAAGAAAATTTATTTTTATATATCTTCTATAACTATATTTTAGCAACGTGATATTTTTAAAGAGGGAAAATTTAGTTTAAAGTTCCTTTTTAAAATGATTATAATTGGTGAAGTTCAGAAAATTTCTAAAAATCTAACCATGGCTGCTTTTTTGGAGATTTTTTTAATTTTAAATCTTAGTAAACGAAGCGCAAGCTCCCCCCGTAGGAGGGAGTGGCATATACATATGTATATACATATGTATACCTAAGGAATATTCAAATATTTATCTTCTTTAGTTAAAAAAAAGGCAAAATTCATTCTAGCGTCTACAATTTTTTGAGTTACGAGTATGTAAATGTCTGAAGACAGCGAGCGTTTTTTTTATAATTCCTAACTATATTTTAGGAAGGCAATTTTTTGAAGTTTGAATATTTTTTCCATAGTTCAAGAATGTTTTGTATTCTATTTTAATTTTATTAAAAATACATAATTTTTTTTTAAATTAGAGGCTATTATTTTAAGTTTAAGTTTTATAAGAAAAAGGATTGGAAAAGAAAAAGATTCATAGATTTTCCGGAATTATTGAAATTATGTATTGTAATGCCTTAATCTCAGATTTTCTAAGAATTCAGCAAAAATAAATACGCTTATCGAATTAGGATTATTTTTTACAAAATAACAAGGGGAGCGGCTTCACCATTCTTCCTTACAGGATAAGCTTGCGCTGTGCAGGCGGAGCTTCGGTCGGTGGCTAACGTTATATCCAGCTTTGGTAACGGCCTATTGGTCAAAACATTTAAAAAAGTTTCCAATAGATATCATCATCATCATCATCACTAACTCTTTAATTTAAGAAGTGGATTTTTTTTAGTATTTGAATAATAATTTCATCTTAGTTTGGTTATGACTTTTTTTTGTCAGAGTTTTTTCTAATAACTCTTTTATAATATCAAAAAACAAAATGGTAAAGTTCAGAAATAAATATAAGTATCGAATTTTGTGAATTTTTTAAAATCCAAAGAATTATAAATGGTGAAGTTCAGAAAATTTATTTTTATATATCTTCTATACGTATATTTTAGCAACGTAAAATTTTGAAAGGTGGAAAATTTAGTTTAGAGTTCCTTTTAAAAATTATTATAATTGACGAAGTTCAGAAAATTTATAAAAATTTAACCATGGCTGCTTTTTTTTAGATTTTAAATTTTAATATATAAATTGCCTTTTGGCTTTGGAAAGTCAGCCCGAGATCGATAATGACTGATGCACTCTTGAGGGCATCAACCTGCACTAGGTTTAAACTGGCAGGAATTTGTGCAGTCTTCGCAACTATATCTTGACAGAGGGAAGAAGGACCCTGGTGGCAGGAGAGGCTCGATATGACCAGGCTTCATCCTCGGCTGCAAGGAGCTGCCGAGACACCGGTCTGTCGGTGGTCACCTATAGGCACTCCAGATCCTAGTTTGTGATCGAGGTATCCTTTCTCTAGCCTCTGCCTAAAAAGGCAGAACCCACAAGGCAGTGGGGTGAAAGGCGGGTGAAGTGATTGGTAGGCGCAAGATCGTGGCCACACACCAGTGGGTCTGCACTTTAGTCAAATTTCTACCTTGCCTGCCTCCTCACTTTGCAGCTTCTGACGCTGGCTAACCCTTGTGGTGAAAAGGGAAGCCAAGTGCGTAAGCCTTCTCCTGTCACTTCATAGCCTTTCCATTGCCAATACTCCTGATCTGCCTCATATTCTGAAGGTGAGAGTTTGCTTTTTCAGAAATTTATTTTAGGGGGCCACCCTAATATATATATATATATATATATATATATATATATATATATATATATATATATATATATATATATATATATATATATATATTAGCTAAGAAAAATAAACAAAAATGAACGATTAAATGGAAACAAAAATTAAGTTGCATTTCCATCAGCTCACTTTTCGTAATGAAGAGTCAAGGAAGACTGATAATGTAAAGAGAAATAGAAAAGAAGTAAAAAGGGTTTACGGTGTTGGCAAATATTACTCACTTCATTTATACATGAACTCCATGCGTCTTTGCTTTTTCAGAAATTTATTTTAGGGGGCCACCCTAATATATATATATATATATATATATATATATATATATATATATATATATATATATATATATATATATATATATATATATTAGCTAAGAAAAATAAACAAAAATGAACGATTAAATGGAAACAAAAATTAAGTTGCATTTCCATCAGCTCACTTTTCGTAATGAAGAGTCAAGGAAGACTGATAATGTAAAGAGAAATAGAAAAGAAGTAAAAAGGGTTTACGGTGTTGGGCAAATATTACTCACTTCATTTATACATGAACTCCATGCGTCTTGCTTTGATGGCGAACTCGAATAATAGCCTTTCTTGCAGCTCCTTATTCTCTTCCAAGTCGCTCAAATTGTTTTTCCCAAATAGCTTACTTTTTATATCTAGCACTATATTTTTCTCCATTTTTAAGTTAAGGGTCAAAATAAAGCAACCCTACAAAGCACATCTGATCTTTGCATACATACGCACAGAATAACAGCAATCAAATAACGAAAGCGGCGTGAAAAACAAACATTAGACAGACACCGATCTGACCCTCGCCTGTACTGTACTCTTGACGAGAAATTCCAGTTAGTTTTTTACACCTAGCAGGCTCGTTCGTATTATTCTAATTGCTGGATAATTTTTCTCTCCTTTAAGAATATTGTAAAACGGAAACATTTCATAGATTGTAATTTAAGTCCTAATCTCCTTGGAAATCTATTATTTTAAGAAAACATTAAATTTTAATTAATTTTCATTTTTACGATTATAGATAACAACTCAGGCTGTAACTTGTGAGCCCGAATTAAGTGCGTGTAAACGATGTCGAGAGAATGTCTGCTGCAAATGATATTTTTTGACACAGGGCACCTCTAAGATAACCGCTTGACGCTGAACGAAAACATATGTACTGCGACCAGGCTCAATAAAAGCAGCCCGAGTTATTCGCTTCAACTACTTACTTGGAGATGTGTTGCCAGAAATAAAATGAGTTTGAAAATTATAAAGGCGAGGCCCTCCGATTCCTATGCTTTCCCTTTCTAATCATAGTTTATGGTGTTTATCGCAGGTCGACCTGCTTTGAGGCTACCATTTTTAACTTGCCAGTCTAATTTGCGTAGGGGAAGCGACTCATCCCCCCCCCCTCTATGCCCCACTTCCCTTTTCCGCCTTCGGATTGAATGATATAAATGGAGCTGTGAGCCCTTTTAATGCATTCTCTTGCGAGAGTTCTGCCTGATTGCTCTACTGAATCGTTGTCCGTCACTTACTTTGACGTTCATTTTGGAGACCCGTACTGGATTTCTTCGTGCAGTGAGGATTTTCTGCCATTGATTCCTGCCAGTGTTGTCGCTGCCCCTCTATCGGTTGCATCGATTTGTGTTCTTCTAGTTACGTTTGCAAGTGTTCTCCTTGGGAAGCCGTTCACACTGGGCACGTTAAAGTTCTCCCCCAGTCACCTCGCCATCTCCTCTTTTGTCATCCGAATTCCTTCTCTCGGATCGTTTGGCCTTCGAATAATCGTTCTCCGTGGTCTCTACGCCTTTCTCAACGATATCGCCGTCTGTGGGTTTCTCCTCGCCGAATAACTTCATCGCATTTACCCCTGTGGACTTGGCTGGAATTCCCTCGTCCTCGCCGAGCCTCTTCGCCTGGGTTTCCGACGTGGGTTATTGCTTCACTGCTCTGGTATCAGGTATTTGGGAGTATCTCTTTCTTCTTACGTCCCCTTTAAATTAATTAAGTGTTATTCATGTAACTTTGGGCCTTTGGGTAAGGGACGTAAGACAGGGAGGTTATTCCGGGAACACCTGTCACTAGAGTAGCGAAGCCTGATATGCTTTTTTCGCTTTTCCGTGATTTTTGCTTGATTTTCAGGATGAGCGACATGTCCGCAGATGTAACAAAACCTCAAAACCTATTCGAATGATTCTTACACGTACGATCAATTGTAATGATAAAATGAATAAAATAGGTTATGTATGGTTACTCGTCAGTAGATGTGACAAAACAGAAGTAATTTACGGTTGGATAATAGCGCTATTATGAAATTCATATACGCTTTAATATAAATCGAGACTATCTTAAAAACCAGACCTGACCAAACAAAACTAATTATATTCCTAAATTTAGCATTCAAAAAAGATTCTAAATGAGTTTTAAAACTCGGGCCAATGCTATTTATCCCCAATTTCATAGTTTTATTTTGTCTAATGTAATTTCTGAAAAGAACTATGATTTTTGGTAAATTTAGCGAATGATATTGAAGTTTCATTTCACTCCCAAAACTCGATAAATATTATGTTTTAAGGATGTGCAGAGTGAGTACTGTATTTATCCTATTTCATTTTAGAGAAGGTAATACAAATGGACAGTTTGGCTAATATCCTTAATTCAATATCTTCATATCCTTTTATAACCTCATGCCAATTACTGTCCATGTTTCCACAAAAGTATTATATTTTTAACTTTATGGCTTATACGTAGATACTACACATATGAAATACTTATACGTGTTTCATCTTGATTCCAATCTTGAAACATTAACGTGCGAAATATATGTATAAGGTGCACCTTGTGTCTACTTATTCGCTCACTACAGACCGTATCCATAGATTAAACTCCCGGACGCTCCCATTTTCGTTTGGGTTGCTCGAGATTCGCAGTCGTTCACAACCTTTGATCAACCGGACTTTAAGCAATGCAATTTATCCTCCTTCAAAGACCCTTTTCACTAAGAGTTAATAAGTAGCTTCTTAAAATTGAGGAACTTGTGTCATGCATCTATATGTAAATTCTCCCATTTCTTTCCTCACTTCCAGTAATCAGTCATGATGACTGAATATGATTGGTAAACCGACTATCGAATCACTAACAACCTCCCCGTGCATTACAACTACTACATTTTTCCATTAGTTACTTACTTCCCATTTGGTAGCGAAATTGACAATAGTTTTCTGTCAAAGCCCAATCCTTGTAACTTTAATAGTAAGTATTCTTCGAACCTTTCCTTTTTGTCGACTATGCCGGGTAACATTTCCTTTAAAGCTAATGAAATCATTCGAACCTAAATTTTTCCATACCTTATCGATTCCTGCTTTCCATAGCTCACCACATTTATACTATGAACATCATACTTATTCTGTACTCATAATGAAGCCCCTGAATAACATTTAGGCCTCGGCATTTTCCTGTATATTAATAGTAATCCTCTTTTGGCGGAATGTTAATCCACTTATATTTAACATTACACCATCTGGACCAGCTTCAGTTTAAATGAACTACACACGAGCTCGCTCTATTTGAAAACCAAGGGAACTAAAGCCACATTTAAAAAAAAAAGTACCATGCGATTCAAGTCAAATATGCGTTGACTGTCATATGTTGAAATGAGCTAGTATTTCAACCCCACTTTAAACAATAAAGTTGTAGTGAGATCTAAGGCAAACTCGAGTGAGTAATTTGTTAAAGCCTTTACAAAAACAACCACTGCAAGAATATTTTCAATCAAAAGCACCTATCACTATTTTAGTGCTAATTTTAGTAAACAATTTAATCTTACGAAACTCAAGTATAATTAAAATCTTTGTTCTCAGCACTAATTTACCCTTGTTTAATAAGCCTAGTATTCCTCATTAGGTAGCACAATTGTGCATCTGATTCCAGCCATGTGTATCCACAGCATATGAAAGTCGCCGTGATTCAATGCGAAACTGAACTTGATTTTGATTAAATTGATGCAATCAGAAGCGGTTTCAACTAAACTCAGCCGATGCCCAAACTCAATTCTAAATAGTTTAGTATTGCTAATCCTCCTCTGCCACACTTGACGGCCAATCCTCTTTATTATCTTCGGAGAACAAACTTTAGCCCACTTTGAGGATGTAATTGGAACCAATTGAGAAGAAAGCACAGATAAGGAATGTTACAAGAACAAACAAAGGAGCGGAGAAAGAATTTTAACGAAATTGTGAAAGAGAGCGAACGGAATATAAGATCGAATTCAGCTTAAAAGGAAATATATAATGAAGCCGAATTATATATTAAGTTGACAACTTCAATACGTAAAACTGCTAAACAAATATTTTAAAATTCTATTCTCATTCTGCGTTTTGAAATTGCACCAGAAAACATGCATTAGATTATCATAATCACCATTATCATCATCATCAGCATCATCATCATCATCACTAACTCTATAATTTAAGAAGGGGAATTTTTTGAGTATTTGAATAATAATTTCATCTCAGCTTGGTTATGATTTATGTTTTTTTTATCAAACTTATTTCTAATAATTCTTTTATAATATCAAAAAACAAAATGGTAAAGTTCAGAAATAAATATAAGTATCGAATTTTTGTGGATTTTTAAAACCCAAAGAATTACAAATGGTCAAGTTCAGAAAATCGATTTTTATATTTCCTCATATAACTATATTTTAGCAACGTGATATTTTGAAAGAGGGGCAATTTAGTTTAGAGTTTATTTTTAAATTTATTATAATTGGCGAAGTTCAGAAAATTTATAAAAGTCTAACCATGGCTGCTTTTTTTAAATTTTAAATTTTAATCTTACTAGCGAAGTTCAAGCTACCACCGTAGGGGGTAGTGGCGAAGCCATTGCCTGGTCTTTCATATAGTTTAATTGTCTCGAACTTTTTACACATAAAACAAAAGATACTGAGTCTAATGTAAATCCACTTAAAGCTAATATTACACCATCCGGAACAGCTTCAGTTTAAATGAAATACACACGAGCTCGCCCTATTTCAAAATCAAAGGAACTAGGATCACGTTTAAAAAAAATTGTACCATACGATTCATGTCAAATATACGTTGACTGTCATATGTTGAACTTAGCCAGTATTCAATCTCAGTTTAAACAACAAGGTTGTACTGAGATCTAGTGCAAACACGAGTGAATCGGTTTTTAAAACCTCTACAAAAAAAACACTGCAGGAATATTTTCAATCAAAAGCACCTATCACTTTTTTTAGCGCAAATCTTAGTAAACATTTTAATCTTACAAAACTCAAGTAGAAATAAAATGTTTGGTCTTAGCACTAATTTACAGTCATTTAATAAGCCTTGTATCCCTCATTAGGTACCCACAATTTAGCATCTGAATCGAGCCATATGTATCTACAGCATATGAAAATCGCTTGATTAAATGCGAATGGGAACTCCATTGTGATTAAATTTATGTAATCAGAAGTGGTTTCCATTAAACTTGGCCGTTGCCCAAGCCTCAACTTTGAATAATTTAGTATTGCTGATCCTTATTTAATATGGCTGATTATCATCATCATTATCATCATCATCACTAACTATATAATTTAAGAAGGGGATTTTTTTGACTATATGAATAATAATTTCATCTTACTTTGGTTATGACTGATGTTTTTTTATCAAAATTATTTCTAATATTTCTGCACCAAAGAATTACAAATTGTGAAGTTCAGGAAATTTATTTTTATATATCTTCTCTATAACTATATTTTAGCAACATGATATTTTGAAAGGGGCGAAATTTAGTTTAGAGTTTCTTTATAAAATTATTATAATTGGCGAAGTTCAGAAAATTTATAAAAATTTAACCATGGCTGCTTTTTTTTAGATTTTAAATTTTATTCTTAGTAGTGAAGCGCGAGTTCTCCCTCGTTGGGGGGAGTGGCGAAGCCATTGCTTGGTTTTTCATATAGTTTGAACGTCTTGAGCATTTTACACATAAAACAAGAGATACTGAGTCTAAAGCCCTTTCCCTTAAAGAAAGTAAAAGGAGAAATTTCAGTTATTCTTATTTTGGCCGTTATAAATCCTACTGAGACATGTTGTAATTTGAAAGAGAGCCTTTGATTTTATTAAACGAATTAGTTTAATAAATGCAATGATGCAACTCAAAATACACGCAAGCCTTAGATAAATTATTTTTAATATCTATCAGGATGGCAAAACTATCAGGAATTTTAATACGAAAGAAATTGAAATGCCAATAACAAATGGAATGAGATAGGTTTGTACTAACATTACAATATTAATAACATATATAATAATGAATGAAACTTGAAACAATACCGTCGGATTTCAAAATTAATTAATAAGCATAGGTATTCTATTCTATGCCGTTGATTGGCAGCTTCTGAAACAATCATTAGAAGATCCTATATCTACTATATACATGCTTACTGATCTGATGTTAATTAAAAGAAGCTGTCTTGCAATCAATGCATCAAAGAGCAGCATAATAATTATTAATATGGAAAAAAAAACTGATATAGGAGGAATTAAGTTTGTAAATGAGATTAAATATTTAAGAGTAACTATAAATGACGCAAGAAATTATTTTTAAAATATGAACACTCAATCATTGAAAAATCACATGAACTGCAGACTATTTTATACTCTCTTACACCTAAGACATTTAATAAGTTGGTGATTGTTAAGACCTATTTGAAGAATGCTACTCTTCTTGCAGTTCTATATGGATCAATATAATTAATATAAATGATTCAGATATCAAGAAAATACCATCTATAGAGAATGGTGTGTATAGGAAGATCATGGCAGCCAGAAAATATGACCCAAACTGTACTTTGGGGGCAGAAATAGGATCATCTTTAATGAAGAGAAGGATAGTAAAAGAAAATATATGTATATTAAAAGTATTTTGGAAGAAGAAAATAATCTTTTGAAATGTATATTAAATCATATGAAAGAAAAGAACCATAAATTTATCAAAGACCTTACAAAACTATCATGTGGCTTACAAATAAGTAGCAATGATATTAAAATTCAAAATAAAACAGAAATAAAACAAAAAAAAATATATATCTTGACGTATAAAGTAATTGGAAAAAGAGAAAAGAATAAAATATTTATGATAACTCATATTCATAACTTATACTCTATAAAGCAAGAACAAATCCTCTGTCACTATATGACAGAAATATATATTAAAATGGAAATACAATGTGACCAGTTTGTGAAGGTGAGATAGAGAATCTTAAGGATTTTCTAGCACTGACCATCGTACAACTGTTCGAGGAATAAGTTGGGTATAGAACAGTCTGAATCTGAGGAAACAATTCTATAAAAACTGCTCTTTCAAGAAGATAAAATTAAAAACACAAAAGAAATAATGCACAAAATGTGGAAATATAGAAAAAAACAGACAAAATGATTAAGAGAAGAATTTAGCCGCAAAGGGAATAACTACTGCTAAGAATGTCCAGACTCCCGATAATGAACTGAACTAAACTGAAAGAGAGCATAAAATTCTCCTTTACTTTTGAGGGACTAGTGTGCGACGTGATTGCAGAGCAATTAAATATTACCTTTTCCAATCCTTATTTACCCCTCTAACAGATTTAGCTACTGAAAAGCCAGGTAAGGTATTTTGCGTCTCGGTATAAGATGCTATGTTGTCATTATCTTAAAAAACTGAGCACCTACATAGTATGAGCATTATCATGTTAAATATCTAACTTTAGACTTACTTATTTGAGCAATGACTCAATTAACAACCAAAGCTTGTAGTTGAGGAAGTTTTCATCAAAGCGTTGACTTGTTTTAAAAAGGGGAAAGATAGATTCTTTCGTTTTGATGTCCAAACAAACGAACAATAAGATATTAGACTATGAATTGTAGTCACCCCGATTTGTTCGAACTCATTTTGTAAAGATCAGTCAAAGGAGAGTGATGAGGAGACCTGTAGCCAGCTAGGTCTAATAAGAGCCCAAACATGTTATCTAAATTCTCTACCTAACTTCCATATAAATGAAATAAGCCTTCCTGACGGAGTATTTATCACATAATATGTGTTGAAAGTTTCTAGCTGCATGCTTTTAATGTGATACCCTTAAATAAGGTCCATCAAAAAATAAGTCCTATTACCTGCTAAATTGTCAAAAGTCTAAAACTTCACCTTTTTTCTGAAGGGTCACCATTTCTAGCAGGTCTATTCGATACATATGAGCGTAAGCTTAGGTGTGGCAAGAGTAACTAGAGGAATTGGAGAGATGGCTAACCACCAACAAACTGTCTCTATTTATTCAGCCTCGGCACCAATATCTATGGATATAAGTGAGGTAAATCTTCAAGGCAAATAAAGAACCCAAATTTAAAATAACGTTATTTTTAATTTTTTATTCATTCATAACGACAAAGGCAATGCTTTCGCTCACAACAAGCAAACATAGGCCATGTATTTGCTCTTAGAATTTTCAAACCTGACTTTTTATGGATTAAAGCTTTTTATCATCCACTACAGATTAATAAATATATCTGTAGCAAGGAGTTTGCATTTAATGTTGTATATTAATATCTCTTCTGGTAGAAGCCCAAAGATAACAGAATATGACAACTTCAGCCTTTTTTTTAGTAAAAAATGTGTGTTTTGCTACTGTGGATTTCAGTTTAATTTGTTTTATGCATTTTATGAAAAACATTTAATTACGTGAACGTAAATAAATTCATCTAAAATTTGGAAAAGGTAAAAACCTTAAAGCAATCGTCAAAATAAGAAGAGAGATTTCCTTGTTACTTAATCCTCCTAAAATCCTTAGAGGAAGCTAAGACACTATTCATTTAAAGGCCTAAAAATTGAAGCGGAAACACGAAATTTTTCCAATACTTGACATGCAAATTCGTGAAATTTCGAGTCGAAAGGAATAATCTAGGAAAGAATCGGGAGGTGCTCCTGAATAATTTTTGACTAAGGGAATTACGAGAGGAGGAAACATATGAATCGTTCTTTCGCTCTTTTCAAAACTAAATTTATAAATAAGGAATTAAGAAACTCACGTGGAAATGCATGAAAAAGTTTGTGAAAAAAATATTAGTTTCTCTCTACTGTATTTTGGGATATACAGGACATTTGATTTATTAAATAAATTGAGAAAATTTGTTTCCAAGTATTTTTTTATCAAAGAATAAAACTGTTCACGGCTTCTTGATATTGGATTCGAGAAATATACATAAAATCGTCAGTATTGAATTTGGATTTATTCCAAGAAAACGAAAGCGTCAGCTAACACGCTATGGAAATGGATAAAGAAGAGGCAAATGGTAAGGATGAAAGGAGAGGGTAGCATAGGGGAAAACCAGTCAAAGAAATATATATCAAAGGCTCTAAAAATAAATTTATCTTCGGTTCATTTATGTGTCCACTGCATAACAGCACACAACCCAGGATCTCCTAATCCGGAGCATAAAATATAAAAAAAACATCACTGGTGCTACAGGAGCATGATTCCACCAATAGGATTTCAAGGTAGTATGATTCCTACCTTAAAATAATAATAATAATGATTGATGAATATTTTTAATCAAACCCTACTCGTTTTATAGTCTTGCTAAACAGTAGCTTTACCATCCAAAGTTTATTTACTGTTTAAATTAAAAAAATTATGTTTTATTACTTTTAAAATTAAAAAAATGATTATGTTCTTTTTAATTAAATAATTATAGTAGTAATCAAGCCTATATGTAGTGATCATTGCTAGTGTAGCACCATATCAGTTCTATGGTGTGTTAGGTCTCAATTAGGCCATCATGCAGAGCCAGCGATCTAGGAATTAGTTTGCATGGTCTCTCTCTACCATCGCTTTAATTGTGGGAAGTTCTGGCCATATCACGCATGTAGACATAGCTATTCTATTCTCTTGAGTACTCAGGTTATATTGTTCGCCCACATTTTCACTTCTACTATTTGACCCTCTTCTTCACGAATATTATAGCAGAGATTCGCACACTGCTTCTTTCTTTTTAAATTTGAAGTAATAAATTACTCATAATTGTAACAATAAAAATAATCAAACAAGACATTTTAGTAATGTAATAGGTCTAAAAATGGGTATGGCAGCCGGAGTAACTGATGGAGTCGCTGGGTTGTGTAAAATGACAATATTTATGTTATAAAATAAATGCTGGTTGTGTTGCAAGTCATTTAAATGTAAATCAGTGTCTGAGGATTGTTATAATTAGGTTTAGTAGCGTTGGAGTAGGGGAAACGGAAATAAGGTGTGTGATAGAACGAGTTGAAAACGCGTTAATTTCAACCCCTATCACATATTATTTAAATCATGATGCTCCCACGTGCATCTTCGCTTCGAAGCTTGGCGCCTTATCACAGCCACCGGATTTCAATGTTTAAACAAGGAGGTTATCGTCTTCCCGTTCGCCCTTATACGCCGACCTCGCCAGATTGAGTTAGGCTGATGGGCAGATAAGGCATTGTTTCCAGGCTCGGCTGTGCATTCCCTCGAAGCTCCCACTCCATTGTCCCCCACGCCAAGGGAGTGTCACGACTATTTAGATGGAAACTTTACCACTAAGATCAGATTGGAGATCCAGATTTTCGTCGCGAAACATCACCACGACCCTCTCTCCCTGTGTGCGCAAAGGGACCTTGACCTCGAGATTCACCATCACTTGTCCAGAAGGAGGAAAATATCCCTTGAGTGCCAAAGGTTCGAGCCTTTCGTGACGCCAAGTCCTCAAGGCTTCCCCCTCGTTGTTCAGAAAGAGAACAACGTTGGAACAGCCATTGTTCTTGAGCCCATAGACAAGAGACGTTTCTCACCCACCCCCCCTGTTGTTCAAAAGAGAATAACGTAGAACAGCCATTGTTCTTTTGAGCCCTTCGCCAAGAAACGGTTCTCACCCTTCCCCCTTGTTGTTCAGAGGAGAAAAACATTAGAACAGCCATTGTTCTTGAGCCCGTAGACAAGAGACGGTTCTCACCCCCCCCCCCGGTTGTTCAGAAGAGAACAACGTAGAACAGCCATTGTTCTTCAAGCCGTTCATCGAGAACGGTTCTCATTCCCAAGACGCCACGTCAGGATCATCTTATTCCTCCCCCCCTTCAGCTGGAACTCGCCAGCGGACCGAAAATTTCTCCACGTCGCCTTCCACTGCACCATTCGTATAAAGTTACGTAAGCCAAACGTCACCTTTGAGTACTTAACCTCGGTTCTCACCCCCCCCCCTTTTGTTCAGAAGAGAATAACGTAGAATAGCCATTGTTCTTTTGAGTCCTTCGCCAAGAAACGGTTCTCACCCTTCCCCCTTGTTGTTCAGAGAAGAACAACATTAGAACAGCCATTGTTCTCGAGCCTGTAGACAAGAGACGGTTCCCCCCCCCCGGTTGTTCAAAAGAGAACAACGTAGAACAGCCATTGTTCTTCGAGCCGTTCGTCGAGAACGGTTCTCATTCCCAAGACGCCACGTCAGGATCATCTTATCCCACCCCCCTTTGGCTGGAACTCGCCAGCGGACCTAAAATTCCTTCACGTCGCCTTCCACTGCACCACTCGTATAAAGTTACGTAAGCCAAACGTTACCTTTGAGTATTGAACCTTTTTGTCAATTCTATTCTGTGCTTTAAATGGTTTAGCAAACCATCCCATCCCTTTAACTCTATATTTGTTTTATCTTTTTAAATCATTTAATCCTCGGATTAGCCCGAGACCCCACGACCCTTTCCATTTTCCGTTTATGTCAATATTTTCCGTCTTGTGTTTGTTGATAGTTATTATTGATAAAACTCTATTTTATTAATGATAGCAATATTATTATCCTTGAGTTCAGTTCCACTTCTTAAGCATATCGAAGATACATAATATCGGCCGCCAGACATTAACGCACTTTAAAGATAATTAAAGAAGTTCCCTCAACGAATAGTTATATATGGTATATCGTCTAGAGTCCATTCTACGACAAGGTGAAAATAAGAAGAATAGAATTTTTTATTAGTCACTATAGTTGCTGAAAAATAATAATATTAACTTTATTCTTGTATATTTCTTCCCCGCAAAAAAACAAAGAAAATGATGCTCTGCAGCCTATGATTATCACTGGTCAACACAATTTTTCTGGCATGTTTTCCATTGGATTTATACGTAATTTCGGGTACTGACTCCAAATAGACCATCAGTTTCTGTCTATCCAATCAAGTTTTCGAGATAAAACAATTTTAGAAATAGATATAAACATAGAGAGACACAAAAATGTTTATTACCTATCATCAAGCTACAGCTACACAAACTTCCTCTACTTCAACATCCTGTAATTCACAACATTTTGAACATATTTCATCAAGCTTTAGCAGTAATCTGCCGTCATATTTGAGTCCCAGTGGCCTTGATGCGTTCATTTTGTGTATCTCTCTTGCTGGCCCATCAGAAAGATCAACATTTTCAAATCAACACATATTACCCATTCATGTAAATG
The DNA here is from genome assembly GCA_963969495.1 of Ceratothoa steindachneri. Classification (NCBI taxonomy): domain Eukaryota; kingdom Metazoa; phylum Arthropoda; class Malacostraca; order Isopoda; family Cymothoidae; genus Ceratothoa; species Ceratothoa steindachneri. Next base: position 118,180,816 of record OZ018326.1, read on the forward strand.
ATATTGCAACCTCTCCAGAACAATTTGGATGTTGTCATATTCTTCTTTTATCTTTATTAAGTGCCATATTGGAATTGAACCATATATACTCATATTTCCGTTGTGAAATAAAACACATTTCAAACTCCTTTTAGAGGCAATAAAAAGTCTGCACTCACTTGAATCGTCTGCAGGCAGTCCCATAGTGAGCAGAAGTCTTTCAACATTACTATAATAAACAAGTTGACCATCAGAATGGAAGTACTTATGCAGCTCTGCTCCTCTGTTACGATAAAAGGAGACACTAGTGCGACGTTTCAGCAATTTATTCTTCTTACAACCTGGAAGCCAACATTTCAGCAAATAATCTTTAGTAAATACAAATTTATGTCTAGATCATACATTTCAGGCTGACTAAACAGAGATGGTTTATCAAAATTTGTATCAATTGCCTCAGAAATATCAATCTGGTTATCTTCATCTTCTGTAGTACCAGTTTCTGTACTGATGGCTTCGTTTGTAATCTCTGATAGTTCCGTAAACACTGGCACATGTATTTCATCACAGTGCGCAACTGACCGAATAGCAAAAGGGATATTTGGGTATTGCAAGTGATGTTTGTTTTTCTTATTGAAACCATTTACATTGACAAGGCAGAAGAAGAAGTTATCAAAATGGTTCATTTGTTCTCTCCCAACTATTGGCACACCAAACTTGAGATTGACATTCTTTTCTTGAGACCATGATTGCAAGGTTTCAACGCAGGTTTTGCATATTTTGTGAGGAACTTAGCTTTTGTCCTGATCTCTACGCGGTACTTTGAAGTAGGCAAGATATGCTTTCAGGACAAAGTTACTTATGTTGCGCCTTTGAGCCTTCAAAGGGAAGTCACCACAGATGTAGCAAAATATGTTTGGTTCATTACAGCATGTCCTTCTTTGGGATGATGCAGCCATAGCTGCCATCACTCTAACATAAAACAATTGCAATCAATGCTTATTCGCTAAAAATCATTCACTACCCTCCCACAATTCACGACAGTCTTTAACTGCCTGAAATTGTACTTGCATTCTGTAAATAATGGATGGAGATGCCAGATGTTACCAGAAAAATATCTCAGCATATCTCAGAAAATAGTAATAAAAGTAGCATTTAATACTTAATAAATATAAATAGTAATATAAAAAGCATAAAAATTCAGCAATGTAGTAACAACATGAAATTATAAGTAACGAAAAGTGAATATTAATGGTAAAAGCCATGAAAATGCTATATATCGATAGCGCAAAAAATTTGATGTGATAGAGTAGATCTAAGATCAGATTTGAATTCAGCACCCCAAAATTAGTCTATAACAGCCCTAACTTACAACTGCCAGAAAACCTTTTGGTTTTTGTTGGCCATCGTTATAGTCATAAGTGGTGATTTTAATTTTCCAAGTGTCTAAAATTTAATGAGTAAAGAGCTGATAACTAGTCAAAGCAATTGCTCAACTTTTTAAGTGAAAAATTTTCAACCGAATGGTTAACGATTTAAAGTGTAAATAAAACATCGTTTATTAATTATATAGAATTAAGAATTGTTTGCCGACTGTCTCCGTCGGTGAAATTTTGGCAAATTCAGTCACAATGCTATTCGATTTATCCTAACACCCAATTTTCAAATAAAACACCGAATCACTAAAATTCGTAATTATAGATATGCAAATTCTGATCCCCTGCTTAGTAAAATGGTACAAGTCTACTGAACAGAGTTCCTCGACATCACCGCGATCTATTAGAATTTTTTAACAAAACTATTCGCTTGGAAAATCTATTGCTTTCCAAAAAAGGAAAGTATCCTTACGCGAAATAGATGATAGCTATATACTAATAATACCGTAAAATTTACTATTAGAGAAGAAAATCATAATTACCTCTTGTTAAAAGAAAAGAGTAAAAATGTAAACTGCCAAAAAGTGTTATTTTTTGAGGTCGAGTAAAAAGCGAGTAGAACTTAATTTCTCGCCTAGTGTGTAATTCTCTAAAAGAACATCTCGGTGTAGTGTACATAGTTTCTGAACGCCACAAAGAGAAATACACTTGACTCAATATTATAAACCACATTTTTCCATCGAGTGACATACTTCCTCAAGCTAGACCTACAAACAGCTGTGGCCAAAAGTATGAAGCACCCTATGGAGTCATTCATGGAATGCAATTAGATATTTGTGGTAAATAAACTAAATACTTATGTACATATATTATATATTTATTTATTTTTAATTATTTTAATACTTATTTGGAGCCAGTTTGGTCTACTCACATTCAGATTTCTTCGTGACATTTCCTCATTTAGCTTGTAATTGTTTCTATTTGTGATACTCTCCACAAGTATTTTATTGGATTTAACTTTAGGCTGTGTGGTAGCCAATCAATAGGAGTGATCTTCATTTTTTAAACAAATTCTTTGTGTTTATGAATGTATGGCATGGGACATTGTACTGCTAAAATATAACTTTATTTCTTGTTTGTCTGGGATGCGATTTCTGGATTAATGCCTCTAAAATATACGAGTATGTAATCATGGTGGCATAAGTTTTGGAGTTTATTTTTCCTAGGATAGAGACAACCCCTCTGGCCTTGATGGATATACATATACTACATCATACTATGATACAGCCACCTCCATGCTTCTCAGTTGGTATCCCGGAAGCAAGGTGAAATGCCTCTTCAACTCTTCGTCTCAAAACGCAACATCCGGAAGTGCTGAAATTCTGAAAAATTGTCATCAAATAGTTACATTTTAAAATAATTTTTTTTAAGATATATTTAAATGGATTTATATAAATATCATGTAAAACAACAATGCTATAGTATTTCTTACATACTGTTAATTACCTTCATCTGGCTAATTAATTTTAGACCAGTGTTTCTCTCGAACTTTTGTTGACCTCACTTATCCATGGCATTTTTCTTGCCATGAATCATTTAGAGCTTGATCACTAACTCTCCTTCTAACTATTAAGGATGATATTTTTTCACTAATTTCAGAAATTTTTCTGCTATTCTGTAGTGAGGCTCAAATGACAGATGTCTTTTCTGAATGCTGTAAGACGTTTTTTGCCATTTATCTTCCTTGATACAAAGCTTTTGGTCTATTGATATTGTTTTATAATGGAATGGACATCACACCTTGAATATTTTATTTTTTTAGAATTTTCGACTTATGATAACCCTTAGCTATGGAGAAGTTTAATTCGTGCTCATATAAGTTGTTTAGCTTAAGTAATAGTAATTTACTACGACATTGAAGACACAATAACTATTAATTTAAGCTGGAGCAAGAAATATTGATAAATTCTGATTTTAGAAAACATAACATTGTATTAATTGCACATCTTTTAGTAAAATACTAAGTATTTCAACCATATTACAAAATAAATAGACATTATTATCATACAAATTTATGAATAATATGGTAAATTATAAAGTTTGATTAAATATGTAAAGTATATAAATATTATGAGGGGTTTATACTTTTTAGCCAAGTGTGTATAACACGGAGAAGAAAATCCGATACAAAGCAGTTTACAGTGAAAGACACGTTACATTACTCTTTATCCAATTGCATTTGATTTAATGGATATTTTCTTTTATTATGGCGCAACTTCGTCTTCTCAGCCAAATGTCTGAACAGCCGGAGGAAGATGCTGAATTGCCTTTTTCATATGCGGGAATAGAGGTATAGGATCATTCCAATGTTATATTAATATGGGGTGATTTGGGGGCGAATAATAGAAAAGTAAAAAGATAAAAGATCAGGAAAATAAAAGCTAAGGATTATTTAATGAATAAAACTTTACAATGTCTTTGTAAATTTGTGCAAATAAGTCTTTTCCTTGTGAATCTAAAGAAATTAAAGGATATAGTAACCCTAAAGATATCACAGGCTATGCCGCTACTCACTTGAGTAACCGGCCGTTCAGCCATCTGGCTGAGGAAACGAAGTTGCGCCATAATAAGAGAAAAGATCCGATTTCATTGACGAAAGTATAATTGCTAATTTCGCTGCTTACAGATTATATAGATAAAAAAATTGTTCCGGCAGACTTTAGATTAGCAAATGTTACGTCAATTTTTAACAAGTGCAAGAAGATTGATCCCCCCATAAATAAAAATATTACTTTAATCATGAATCAATATAAAGCTATAAATTAATTAATGATAGCCAACACAGTTTTAGAAGAAGTCACTCATATTTAACGAACTTGTTGGAACTTTTACGAATGAAGAAAAATCTGAGTTGAAAAAGAATATGAATACATTGAAAAGAATTCAGGGAAGGGTGACAAAATTCATTCCGAAGCTGCGAAACAAACCAGAAACAAACCCTTTGAGGCGAATTGCTAGAAGTATTCAAGACTCCGGAAGGAAACAATATATAATTTAATTGACTATTAAAAGCAATAAAAATGCACCCGAACAATGTCTTAAATTCAAATTAAAAAGTTCACAGATGAATATGAGAGGGGACGTTTTCACTTACATAATTGCTTCAACTTGGAACGCTTTTCCTGTTAATGTAATTTAAATTATATCAATCAAATTATTAATTTAAAAATATAGACAGGAACCTAATTAATTAGAAAACCACCCATATTAAATCATAGGTAATAGAAAAACGTGCTACATGCCTTCTCCTCTAAAGGTCATTCATCTAAATGCCAGCGCCCCTCGTCTTCCTTATTCTTCATACTGATAGCCATTTTAGGGATCTAAGAGTCTTGTTTATACAAACCTAAGTCTGTTGAGTCCTGTACGCAAAATTTATGGAAAAATTCTGATTGATCTCGTCAGAAGTGATAAGGATGAACAAAGTGTATGTTTACAGTGGGTAGGGATAAGAGGGTAATCAATTTAATTATTCGCATTAAGACGCCTAGCTGAAAACAAAGTATAAGAGAAATAATAATAAGACAGTTTGCTTATGAACGTGCTGATAGGGAAACATTATAAGTTCTTTTATTTTAAATTTATGATACATCTGTCACCACCCTAATATGGCAGATTCATTTCAACGAATGTATTGAGTGAATGGTGGGAAAATAATTTAAGTTCGAAGGACGAGTTTCGTGTGAAAGATGAACGGAGTGATCCTAGTATGGGCACTGCGTTGTATTCCTGGCCGCTGTGCTGGTGGACTCAGTGCCCTAGTCTGGCATCTCCTTGATCTTACACTAACGAACTTTGTGGCTTTCAATAGCTATTTTTTAACTCTGTTACTCACTCTCTTCAACGTGTGTATTTCGATAGGATTACACTGCTCTGGTTGGGTTTGGACTCTTGCTAATTAGTAGTAGACAAGTGGTCTTATACATTGAGATTGGTCCGGATTTGATACCCCAGACAACATCTATGTAATATTGGTGGCTACCAAGCCATACTCCTTCCTTTCCTTCTTTTTTTTAGCTACCAAGTAAAGGGAGAATTTCACAGTCGGTGTCCGGCCTACGGGACCAGGTTAGAACCAAGAAAGGACGATTAAAGGTATAAATCCTGCCAGGTTTATCCTGCACGGTCCGCCTAGGTGACTGTGAAGTACCCTTGGGTAAATTTGGTAGCCGCTCTAAATATTGCCCCGCACCCACGGAGACACACCGACTGCATAGTTTAAAACCGTCCCTTTGTCTGCGCCAACGAGTATCCACGAGGTTACTCGAAACCAAAATTCGATCCCTTTCTCTAGTTTTGGCTTAGTCACTAGTTAGTCTAGTTATGTAATAGAAAGCCTTTATACTAAGCCCCCTAAAAAAATAATGTAATTAACACAGATAAAAGTAAAACAAGTTGCGCATCCCTTCCAGAGGAATAAAAGTATACAATATGTTGATAACACAACTGGAAAGAATTATATTACAATATGTTCTCCCAAAGCAGGTACGACACAAATCGGTATGAAGCCCACTAAAAGGTTTGAGTCCTTCTAAAACAGTAGGTACAGCAAGGTAAACTAAAGGTTGCCTGAACTACTATCGGTGCAAGTGCTCTCAGGTCAGTTCACAGACCGCTCTTTCTAAAGAATAAAACCAGAAACCTTCCCAAACTAATTTAATGAACACATGCATAGTTAAACAGGTAAATGACTTCGAGAGACTTTTCCAGCTTCCCAGGACACAATTTCCGCCTCTCTCTCTCTTCAAGGAGATAGAAGCATATTAGTTGAAGTCAAAACAAAATGCCAGTCAAAGAAAGTACTAGATATAACAGAGATGTCAGGTGATAAAGTAGTATTGACTCTACACCTTTCCTATAACATGCATATGTGTGATAATAGAGCCAGACTTCGCCCAATAAAATTAGCTAATTAGCCATCTCAATTTTTCTTGCCTCTTTCCATATAAAATTTTGTAATATATTTGCTTAATATAGCCACAGGGAAGTGATGGTATATTACAATCATTACGATGCAACAAAATAGCCTTCCCTATAAAATTATACTTTCCATTGAATTTCCATTTCATATCCAAAGTGAATTATTTGCCATTTTTTAATAATGTGTGTAAATAAAATGATACAAACGCATTTTATCACCTTCATTCATATAAAGTGAGTATATTTAGCCATTCGCCTAAACTTCAACAAATTCTTAAATTTAGATATTAAAGGAAATATATCTCCTTCATTTCCCTTTATGATTTTCTAGGTGGAAATCGGAAATATCTTCTTTTAAATTTACATATTATTAACTTCCTTGTAAGAACGTTATTAGAATCTGATACCTATTCTCAAGCCTTGCGATGAAGAATATAGTTCAAACGAAACCTCATTTCAGAATATTGGAAAGATACAAAAATTTCTAACAAAGAAATTTTTTAATTTGGAAAATGGCAAAGAAGTTTTGTCGAAGTCTAATTAATAAAAGTTGAATATGTTCATTACATAGCAAATATATTAAGTTTATTAATGAGATTTTAATATAATTTTTAATTAAACTATATTTTATCATCCACTTAGCAGAAAATTTTAAAAAGGGATATGGTAAAATAAGTCAGTATAGATAATTGAAATGTACAAGAATATAAAACTATATTTCAAAGAGTAACTAAAAAATTATATTGTTTTATATAAAACTTTGAATAAAACTGTCTTTATTAAAATAATCGAACTGAAACACACAGAAAAAGGTAGTTTTGGTGCATTAGTATAATAATAGTTTAAATTAACTAATAAGAAAAGAACATTGCAAGCCAAGCTCAAGAAAACTTAAAGGATTTGGCAGATCTAATTATGGTAGAGGCGAAAGATCAATAATTGGGGATATATAAGTAATTATTAACGAAGTAATTGAATTGAAATTCTAAGTCACAGAAAGAAAGGAGGAGATTTATAAAGAAGAAGATAGAGAAATAAGTAGATAGATAAATAGGGAGTGAGATAAAAAAAGAGATAGAGAAAGAAGGAGACAGATAGAGAAGGAGATAAAGAAAGGAGGTAGAGAGTAAAAGAGATATTGAGAGAAAGAGATAGAGCGGGAAAGAGATAGAGAGAGAAATAGATATAGAAAGAAAAATATAGAGAAAGAAAGTCATAGAGAAAGAAAGACATAGAGAAAGAAAGAGGATTGACGAGAAAGATTGAGAGAGTGTAGGAGATTGAAAGAGAAAAATATAGAAAGTGTAAGAGTTTGAAAGAAAGAGGGTGTGTGATTGAGATTGAGAGAGAGAGTAAATGAGAAGGAGAGGCGATTAAGAGAGATTAGAGAGAGATTAAGAAAGAAAAACCTTGATAGAGAAAAAGATAGTAGGATAGATTGAGGGAGCGAGGTTGAAAGAGCAATATTGAGAGACAGAGCTACAAGGAACTACTAAGAAAAAGTACCCTAGGAGACTTCACGGTCCATTCAAAGAGGGTACTATTTGGGCTAACAGTCGAGCAGGCACAGTACTACACAATGACCTAAATGCCCAAACGGCTACTTTTCAAAACTTTGTCCAGTATTGACTTGAACTGATCAACGGAACTGTTGTTAAAAACTTCCAATGGAAGTGCGTTCCAGCTACCGCAGATGATATATGTAAAAAAATTACCATAAAGATCACGGTTGTAGTGCTTCAGTTCAAGTTTGTAGCCGTGATTTCTCGTTTTGCCCTCACTAAGTTGGAAAATATCCATGTAGTCTACATTATCGTAGCCTCGAAGTATTTTAAACACTTCGATAAGCTGACCATACAGTCTCCTGGTTCCTAACGAGAACAAGTCTAATTACCTTAACCTATCATCGTAATATTTGTGTCTGATAGAGGGAATCAGTTTGGTTGCTCTGGCTTGCACACGTTCCAATCTCGCGATATCCTTTCGAAACGAAGGACTACAAAATTGTACTGTATACTCCAGATAGGGTCGGATAAGTGAGTTGTACAAACACAGTAATACCTCCTTGTTCTGATATCCAAACTGGCGCTTTATGTAGCCTAGCATCCTTTGGGCCTTTTCTCCGCCTTAATGCACTGTTTCGAGAACTTGAGGTCACTAGTGATTGCTACACCTAAGTCTTTCACAGTGTCGGTGGATTCAATAGCAGTGCCCTTAAGGATATACTGAGATTGGAGGTTTCGGTGGCTGATATTCATCTCTTTGCATTTATTCACGTTATATGGCATTTGCCACGTGTCCGACCACTCATCAATCTTCTCAAGATCGTCTTAAAGGCGGGCAGTATTTCCTTCCTTTGCGACGTTCATACTAAGCTTGGTATCATAGGCAAATTAAGAAATCTTCGCAACCGTGTCACCGTCCATGCTACTGAGGAAGATTATGAATAGTAGTGGTCTCAGGACAGAACTTTGAGGAACACCATTAGTAACGGGCCCCCACTCAGAAGCCTGTCAATTCAACACTATCTGTTGCCGTCTTCCGTTTAGCTAATTCTATATCCAACTTGCTACATTTCCGTCTACGCCCAGTGCATACACTTTTCGAAGGAGGCAGCGGTGTGGTACCTTATCGAAGGCTTTTTGAAAGTATAAGTAGATAGCTCCTACCGCCTTATCCCGGTCGTGCTCACTGAAAACGAAGTGAAGGATCCCACAAGATTCATTAACCATGACTGGTTCCTTTGGAACCCATGCTGGGCACTCCTCAATCGCAAGTTGGGCTCTAAATATGACGTTATTTTGTCCACCAAGATGCTTTCTATGATTTTACCGGCTATTGAGGTTAAACTAATAGGTCAGTAGTTCGAGGGTTGCCTAGGGTCTCCCTTTTTAAAGATAAGACTTACCTTCGCTTCACGACAGTCTCTAGGAACGCATCCAGTCCGGAATTACATGTTGAATATTGTGCTTAAATGTGGTGACACTTCATCGCGCACTTCTTTTAACACTCTAGGTAGAAACTCGTCCGGGCAGGGGACTTATTCGTCTTTAGATCAGTCATCTTTTTTTCTTATTTCTCATTGAGTGAAATCCATTTCCTCCAGCCTTTCATCCAAGTAGGAATTTGCGGGCTGTGGGTGGGACTACTCTCTTCAGTAAACACTAAGGAGAAGTAGTTGCTCAGGAGGTTAGCATTTTCAGCATCTGAGTGCTTTTATGCCCCCTCCTCATTCATTTAAAGGCCAATCGGGTGATGGATTGGCTTACGGCTGTTTACATAACCAAAGAACTCCTTGGGATTTTCCTTGCAAAGTCTCTCCACTCGGAACTCCTCGGCACGCTTTGCCGCACTTATGCTGGATTTTATTCTCTTAGCTAGACTACGGTACGCATCAAAGTCTCCAGAAATCTTGGACTGCCGATAAACTGTGATTTTCTCCCTGAGCAGTTGACTAATTTCTCGATTAAACCAATTTGATTGAACAGAAGACCGACGGATGCTTTCAAAGGGATAAATCGTGATTGAAGACTGATGAAGGTAGTTTTGAATCTATTTCACGAATCTTCAACATCCTTTCACACTTATAGACTCGCATTAGTCGATCCAGCACGAAGACTTGCAAGGTTTGCACTTTTCAAATCAAGTCTCCTCGATTTACTAGTCGCAGACTCTACCTTAGAGACCTTGACTATAAATCTGACTAGTTGGTGATCATTGCCACCGAGCTATTCGCCTACAGAAGGATCCTCAACGATGTCATCCTGAGAGGTGAACTCCAAGTCAAGGATATTATTGCCTCACGTCGGCTATCTCACCCATTGAGTTAAGAACTCGTTGTTCGCGAACTCCAGGAATAGTGCATTCTCGCCACAGGGTTCTTTGGTTTCCCAGTCAACCTGGGTATTGAATTTACCCATAGCGATACACACACTGTCTTGAACAAGTTCACCCAGTAGCGTGTACAGATCCCGGTCCTTTTCAACGGGTTGAGTAGGGGGTCTGTAAAGCACCAGGTTCCTGTATCTGGCAGGACTTATATCTAGGTCAACTCCTAGTAGCTCGTCGATTTGAATGTATCCTTGACATACAACATCACACTGCTACCCTCTCTTTCTGGCTTATCTTTTTGGAAAAGTTGGTAACCGGGAATCGCAAATTCACCTTTAAAATCTCGGGTTGAGGTTTTTACCCACGACTCTGTTATGGCTACCATTTCAGGTTCTTCCGTTGCTACTAGGCCATGATGTTCAAGAAACTTGTTCCTGATCGACCTCGCATTAAACAGAAGAACTTTCATGAAGGCGCTGGATGTAGGACTCCCTACGCTCTTCCGTTTCTTGGCTTATTTGCTGGCGAGAAAGCACCCCTCTTTGCGACCTCTGAGGAGGTCGTTCCAGGAGTGCACGGGCGTACTGGCGTATGTCCACCCTCACTCTGGGTCGGATACTCCTTTGGGTTCTCTCTACAACATCCTGGATCATCTTCGACAGAAGAGCCTTTCCTTTAAATGAAAGATCTACCCCATCCCTTTGGTAGAGATCATTCCTACCATAAAAGGTGCGGTACAGGTCCATAACCGTGTCACTGTCCATGTCGTTGACGTTGATAATGAACAGCAGTGGTCTAGGACAGAACCTTGGGGAACACCGCTAGTAACGGGCACCCACTCAGAATCCTTTCAATTTAACACCACACGTTGCCGTCTGCCACTTAGCCAGTTCTTTATCCAACTTGCAACATTTCCGTCGATGTCCAGCGCACGCACTTTGCGAAGGAGGCAGCGGTGTGGTGCCTTTATCGAAGGCTTTTTGAAAGTCTAAATAGATAACATCTACCGCCTTATCCCGGTTGTGCTCACTGAAAACGAAGTGGATGTATTCCACAAGATTCGTGAGGCATGACCGTTTTCTTCGGAACCCGTGCTAAGAACTCCTCAATTACAAGTTGGACTCTAAATATGACGTCATTTTGTCCAACATGTTGCTTTCCATGAGTTTACCGACTATTTAGGTTAAGCTAATATGTCGGTAGTTCGACGGCTGGCTAAGGTCACTTTTCTTGAAGATAGGAGTTACCTCCGCTTCACGCTAGTCTCTAGGAACGCATCCGGTCCGGATTGACATGTTGAAGATTGTGCTCAGATGCCGTGACACTTCATCGCGCACTTCTTTCAACACTTTAGGTAGAAACAGGTTCAGGCCAGGGAACTTATTCGTCTTTGATCAGTGATTTTTTTATTTCTCTTTATGTGAAAGAAAGTTTGAGAGAGAAACAGAGATTGTTAGAGAGTTTAAGATAGAGATTGAAAGGGATTGAGATAGAGAGATTGATAGAGAGATATTTAGAGAGAGACTTTAAGAAATTAATTAAGAGAGAGGTATGTACTGCGAGAAATTGAAAGAAAGAGATCGAGAGAAATCGAAAGATATGGATTTAGATTTCGAGAGTTTCTGAGAGAGAAAGGGATTGATAGGCAAAGAGAATGAGAGATATATTCAGAAAGAGAAATATAAGAGAGAAATTTAGACAGTGACAATTTGAGATAGAGAGGGAGTTTTAGAGATAATTAGATAGAGAGATTGTTACAGAGAGACTGAAAGAGAGAGAGAGAGATTAAGTGAGATATTATTGTAAATTAAAGATTAAGAGAGAGATTGACAGATTTAGATTCTGAAAAAAAAATTAAAAGAATGAGAGTGATTGATAGTCTGAAAGTGTGTGATTGATTGAGTGGGATAATGTATAAGATAGAAAGAATTATGTGGAAGAGAGATTGAGATAGAATGAGAGATTGATTGAGAGATATTGAGAGAGAGACCACGATTGATATTCATATAAATTCAGAGGGAGGAAGAGAGAGAGAGATAGAGAGAGCGCGCGTGAGTGATAGAGGGATTTAAAGTGAGATATTGTGAGAGATTTTGACAAAAAGATTGAGAGAGATTGAAATTGACAAAGAAAGAGAGATTGCAAAGGGGATAGATTGACGAAGAGTGAGATTGATAGAGATAAAAAATGAGAGAGATTGATAGAAAGAGAGTGATAGTTTAAGATTTATATAGATATTTAGATTGAAAGAGATGTATCTATAGTATTTAGGAGAAATTGAGAGACAGTGAGAGAGAAGTTGTAAGAGAGAACTACTACAACAAGGACCAGCAAAGACCCTAAATTACCTTATATTTCCAAAACAGAATGTTTTCCTAAACTTCCATTCAATCACACTTCTACTATCACTTTCGACAATTCCTTAGACGATTTTTAACTCAATATTTAGGTCAAAAGCTAAGTTTACTTTATATACTTCTATCATGATACTATCGCTTCTTTTTTCCCGTATAAAGACCATATACTTCTTTATGTAAAGCTCATCTCTTTTATACCTATAAAAGTGTGCAGACTGCAATGTCTGATACGTTGACCAACCTAGCCTATACTTTAAACCGAGGAACTACACAATTCTAGGAATCTCCCATAGTAATCAGAAACCACTCTCCACTGTAAAATTCTCTAGTGTGCTGAATATTCCGCAAGGTACAGGACACTTAACACCATTAAATCAAATTAATATTCTCTCTTCTGCTTCATATTAAAATATTAGAGTCACACTACATAAATAGAACTAAAACATCACTTAATGAGATCGACTCCTGCCTTCCTCCCCATATTGTCTCACTCAACAACAAACAAATCCCTATATCAACTTGCTTTCCCATTTATTTATACATCATTATAGGTAAATTAAATTTTAATGTGTGTTTGTCTCCTTTATACATAATCCTCTGAAAACGTTCCCAGTTACCTAACGAATGGTTGATGATGAATAAATGACTGGTGTGATCGTGGGGGGTCTTCATTTTCATGATTAGAAAATATAAGGTTTCATCGCAACAAAATTATGTCTATCTACGATTCATCGATCACGTTATTTCATATATATATATATATATATATATATATATATATATACATTCAGGTGTCCCCCCTCCCCCTAATGTTTAACCGTTTTGAGAAGCAATATCTCAATAACTATTGTATGAATCCTTTATATATAAATACTTAAAAATTGTCTTTCTAAGGCAAACCAAAAAAATTGCCTATGGATCGGCAATCTCAATTGCTATCCTTGTATCTCTTTCGTTGCCCAAGTAAAAACTTCAAATGGTTCAAAATCTATTCTCACTGCAATTATGCAGCCTTTGTTCTATCTCTACTCACAAAATTGCTACTCAAATACTATTTTACTTGATTTCTACTAACGAGGGATTCCGAGAGCTAAAAATGTTTGCGAGTACTAGGTAGCAACCTCGTATAGTCACAATAAGGAATAATAGCGCGCCTCCCTTATGATGGAAATCTTTTTAATCCATCTTTGGTCAGTGGTATCACTCGCGGTTTGACCGCGTGAGATCTCTGATTCGAACCTCTTGGGGAAGTGGGGGGGTGTGGATGTTGCAAAATAAATATGCTTATTTTTATACCTTAATTTTTAATTCACCTGGCTTGTTTTTTGGGGGGGAATGGGTAAAGATTAATAACTTTGTCATCTGTGATGTATAGAGAATTCAAATTGAAGCGGTATCTACTAGTATCCCGGTCAAGCAGTTCCTCATTGCTTGCTTTCTTTTAAGAAAAGCTTTCTGCCTCTTGCGTGGACTTATATTTGAAACATATGTTTGAACATGGGCGTAGTAAAAGGCCAGCCCTAATAACTGATGAGGGAAATGTTCCATTTAGATCAAATCCGATGATCTGACAGTAAATATATTATTAAAGGTTTGGTGAACCTACCAACAATGTCATTTAATGAGTTCCCATCTTTTAAGTACTGCAGCTAACTGGAAAAATTGAGCAGCTAAAAGATGTAATCCTAAAATCTTGGATTTATTTCTCCAAGGTGAGATTTTCGTCGAAGCTCAGAACAGATAAGTATGGCATTCATCTTCTTTAATGAAGAAGTGATTCTATATTTGAAATAATTTTTAGAGTGGCGAGATACTGAATACCAAACTAAAAGAGAAATATCTGTCTTTAGAGATATCAAGCAATATTAAAGCCTCAATATATTAGGAGTGGAAATCTAGATAATCCTTACTCGAGCCAAAACAAACATCAATGTCTAAAAGGTGGGTTTTTAATCTTCTGCCATACATGAATTCTCAGCATATATTAATGTTTACTCAATGCCTTTTTACACAAACCCACCTCTCTCTCTCTCTCTCTCTCTCAATATAATATATATATATATATATATATATATATATATATATATATAACAGGACGAAAGGTGGAAAAGTAACTTTACCACGAAAAAAATTCGCCAAATAAAAATTACGAAGGACAAAAACGCACGATATCAAATGAAAGAGAAAGTTCTGGATTTTTATTAAAAATATATATCTTACAAATTTTATCATTTAAATATATCTTTCATATCCGCACCATTAATGGTCATACAAAATTTCGCCCTTTCAGCAGATTTATTGATCACTGCTTAAAACATCATGGGTTTTTCTTCGAATTTCTTGGATTTTATTGTCTTTTAAAGCTTGGCTATTATGGAACATATTTATTTGGACCATTTCCTTGATCTATCCGCAAAGAAAAATTTCCAAAGCGGTTAAATCAGGAGATGGCGGTAGCCAAGAAATGTCATGAAATCATTCAACCAGGAAAGGCCCTTTTATGCATCGCCATTGTCTCTCTTGCTGTAGGTATATGCTATAGCTCTATCTTGTTGAAATCGCATATCTTTCAGTTGCTGTTTTCGAATATTCTTGGATGTTTTTTCTCTAGGTGTCTCCTGTAATGCTCACCGTTGTGTCATCACTATACTCGAGATGGTGAGTTTTGAATATTCTTGAAATTGTAACGTTACACCAGACTGGGCTAATTGAATTTTATATCGATGAGGTTTTAAATTTTCTTCAAAATACGCTGTAAAGATATTTGAGAAATTCCTAGCTTTTTGCAATGCATCCTAGTCAACCTTCTTGGTTCTTCTTCTACAGTGATTAAAACATGCTGAATACATCTCATTTCGGACTGATCTCTGCCTACCATAAAGTTTAATATAGGCTGTTGACCAAGATCATCTAAATCTTGATAATATGGTATGAATACATGGTTTATATGGAGTGTTTTGCTAATTAAAAGTTCTGAAATCTCTCTGAAATGCAACTAATGATCCACCATCTCGGATATAAAATATCATAATTTTTGCCTGTTCTTCGATGTATCTTGACGTTTTATAAGTATGAAACACATACCTCTCGTGTGTGATACTGGGGTTTGAAAAAGCTCTGTTATACTGCGTTTTTTTATCTTCCGAGCGGTTTAAGTGTGTAATAGAAAAGGTTAGGTCAAAGAAATTTAAATTCTACCTTTCCAGGACGTGTCATTAAAACATTTTTTTATCTTTTTGTGTCAGAAGTGTCGAGTGAAATTGAAAAGAATCGAGATTTTTGCTTTCCTGAGCGCGGGCCATAACAAATTCAACAAAGCCAAGCGGCTCAACGTCAATTTGAAGACCGTCCACAGAGACGTGAATAGGTTTACGAGCAGTGAAAACCTCGAATATCGACGTCATTCAGGCAGATCTAGGGTGGTAAATAGTTTAGCTGAGAGAAAGGCCCTTGAATATTCTCCAAAGGTAAAAATGACTGCGCTTGCGATGGCCACGTTGTCCTAAGCAGTCATGGAGAAGGGCGGCAAGAGCTTGAGGTGTGAGAAAAGGCATCTGATCACAGACTGTATGCGAAAACAACACCGGGAGGACTTACGTCGCCGTCTTAGCGACTTGAAGGGTGTTAGCGATCGAATTCAAATATATATTCTCAAAAAAAAATTCACGGTTCATCGGTTATCAAAATAGCAGAACAAGCGCCTGTACACTTATGCCAGGACGTCTTCGATGTCCTATACGTGTTCATGACCTAGCACTCGGCCTCCACGATGATACTCGGCGTCGTGGCTTTGAATGGTCAGAAAATAGAAAATGACGCTGGTGTGGTTCGCGGCTGGTTACAGGCTCACCCCGTCAGTGCCCAGCCCACACGGCAAAGACTGCAAGAGTGGTTGGGGTCGAACAGGAAATTCTTGTCGAAGGAATTTTAGACACCTCAGTGGCCCAACCTCAATCAACTCGACTACAAGATGTTGGCGCATGTCTACTACAAGGCCTGCAAGGTCTGCCACAGCAACCTCGATAAGCTGAAGTCCTCCGTCAACAGAGTGTGGGTGAGCATGTGTAAGGACTTTTTCCGCAACATTGGCGCGGCCTTCAGTTCTCGCCTGGATCGCGAGATTGCCGCTGATGGCTGCAACATTGGTTATTATTACAATTAAACACATATTTATATGTTAAAACAATTAAAAACGTGTCTTCTTGCGTCAAAACTATCATTTTGTGTTATGTTGAGAGTGTTGCAACGAGAGTAACTAGAATTTTTCAATGCCCCGTATATTACCCTATTTTCTATCGTAGATAGAAAGAACTCCCAAGTTCTTCTTAACTTTTAAATTTAACGCACGTTTTTGTCCTTTGTAATTTTTATTTTATGAATTATTTAATTGTTAAAGCTGCTTTCATGCTACCCAATGTTAACTCACCAGACAAAATTAATCCTGTGAAGTCTTTAAAAATGTGTGTGACGGGATTTTAAATAGTTCGCAAAGTTGGAAAAGAAGCGCAAAGTAGTTGTTACCAATTGACAAAAAGGAGCGATTGCATATGAGCTCGTCTAAGGACATCTTATAAGGATGTACCGGAATTTGCAGGTATAGTCTCAAAGAACTATATATAAATTATAAAGAACAGGCGATAAACAATTTTCACTAACTAAATCGAACTTTTAAAAATAAAATTTATTACTGAATAAAGTTTAAATTTTTATTACAAATGGAAATAATGTCAATAAAAGTATTAGCAGGCAGAGAGATATCTAAATGACGTAATCTATCATTAAGAAAATGATAAAAGATCGTTTATATTTTCATCTAGGTATAAGTGGTAGAACAGGGAAACACCCCTTACCCGCAAGGAATGCTCCCCCCAAAACCGACGCCACCATTAATGATTTCAAAATTATAGATTTTTCCAATGATGATAGAAGCCTACGACTAATTGAATTGATTCATATTAAGACCCTTAAACCCTCTTCCAACAACGATGTATCTTCTTTCTTATTCCAAATGATTATACCCTACCCTTCTTCATTGTTTCATCCCCTCCATTGCCTAGTCGCGTTTCTACAACTTGTGTGAACGGGAAGATTTCGATTTCTGTTTATTTTTTTTAATATATATATATATACCTGATTGAACTAATCTCAAGGTTTATCGATTCGCATACAAGCCTAATTCATGTTTAATTTATTAGGCTAAAAGATGAGTATGTCTTTGCTCGAAATGTTAAGAGCGAAAATAAAGATAATGAATGTCATTTTCTTTGTCATTGGATTCTTACTCCGGATATATATATATATATATATATATATATATATATATATATATAAGAGAGAGAAAGAGAGAGAGAGTGTGTGCTCGGGATAAATTTGACGATTTCCATAACATAACCGTATCTCCTGCAATATCTCAGGCAAAAATATATTTATTTGAAAATTTCAAATATATCAACTATCTCATGCCAGGGAGATAACAGTGTACTTAAAAGGGCTGCCCTCATCCTTCACCGAGGTCTCAGGACTGCTCCGAATCCTGTCTCATGAATTTCTCACCCGGTCTCTGGAAATATCATTGAAAACCTCCTTGATCTTGGCCACCAGCTCGTTCTTGATGGGACAGGCAAACCGGCTGGTCTCTTTTTTAACCGCTCCCGACTGGACACACTCACAAAGACTATCACAGTTGTAGGTAAGTAGGTTTTCATGATAAATAAGACGTAACATTGACTGTAGGGAACCACTTATTGCTCTGGGTGCTGTGCAGTTGATCCTGGGAGAACTTTTTTTGTCTGAGAAGAACCAGATCGCTCCTTAAATATCAGGATGATTCCGCTTGCTCATGAGCTCCTTTAACTTCGTCAAGCAGTTATGCTTGCACTTTACGCTTAGAATTTTCTTTGTGCCTCTTGTACGAGTGATATCAAAAGTCGCCCCCATGGGGGCGACTACAACGCCCATCTCTCTCGCCAAAGTTTGGATTCCCTTTTTCTATTCTTCCAATAAATCGTAACTGACATACCTAAATAATAATATAGTTTTTGGCTGAAGGGGGTCTTAAATGGAACTTTTCCCAGTTTTTCGGTTAATGCAGCCGTCTCCGGATACCCATGCATTTATAAACTCCCAGGTCTACTTGGCACTGGCCTGAGCTACGAACTTTCAGCATATGACGTGCCATTCAAGAAGATATCTCCCCATCGAAGGGCTCTGCAATGCTCTTTTGCCAACGTCAGAGTTGTCTTTCATTTTACCGATATATTTATTCACGCACCCAACACATTGGATTTCATAAATCACATCAGACTCCTGGTCAAGTATCGTGTCCTTAACTCTCGTTACGTAGTTATATAAAGTGCTAAAAGTTTTGTGGGATACCTCAATGCTAAGGAGTTTAAGAAGACATGATGTAATCTAAGATGTCTTTAGTACATAAAGAAGGGTGATCCCTTAAGATGTGGCTTCATTGTCGGGTCATCAGGTCGTTTATAGCCAACCACTGCCCATACCGATTTGCCAACGCTATGAAGAGTCCAAAATTTGCTATTGATTGAGCTAGTCACGATGGTTTTAACATTTGTATGAGTCTGACGACCTTGAAATATGACGGCTGTATATTTGTTTCTTTGCCTTTGTGTTTACCAAGTACATTTTCAAGGATTATTCAAGAGAAATAACGAATAAATTGTGTATCGAGTCATTGTGTGTACATTCCATTAAAATTTACTGTTTTGATATTTCGGACGATTAATGGCAACTATATGTACTTGAATAATGTCCATCCCATAAGAGGGATCAAGATTGTGTGATTTTCTTCATATGGAGACTTTTGGGACTTTGGGCCGAAGTTGATTGACGACCGTTAGTAAATGGGGAAATTGTTATGAGTTAAGTAGGGATGGTTGGCCAAAGATTAAGAGATAGCTGGTACGCGTTGGGATTGCAAAAGAAAGACAATGACAAAAATATATCTTTACTAGCAACAAAGTTTTATTTAAATATACACAAATATTGGATTTAGAGGGAATGGTCGCACAGACGGAGTCAAATGTCTACGCGAGATACAGGTGGGTTAATTAGAGGATTAAGGAGGTCGGATTCAGGTCGGTGATTTAAAGGGGGATTTTAAACCATGGCGCACATACAAAAAATGGATCAATTGGATAAGCCAGATTCTAGATCAATCTGCAGGCGGCAACGGTTACAATTGGTTACGTGTTCGACCGAGGATAGGGGCCAGTTGGGATACGATGATTCCCAAAGGGAAAGTTGGATTACCTCTTGCTTCAGTTGAAGGAGCACTCGTAGATCTCCTTCGGAGTTGGGAACGCTCGTCAGATACTCGCCGATTGACTATGGCAGAGTTCACGGGTGTCGATTTAGCCTTCATTCTCGAATCTAAATTCTCGATCTTTCCGATCGTTAGGGGGGATGCGAGCGTCCTTCATCTCGTTCGCGGTGGTAAGTTGGAAGTCTATTAGTGCTCCTTACTAAACTGAATCGAAGGATTATATAGACACGGGGTGAGGTGGCTTTCAGTGGTTTGGTGGCCGTCTCCACACACTCGTGTGATTTGGGGGAAAACTGGTGACTCCTTGGTCCTTGGGGGAGTGAATTATGTAACTTTGGCGTGGAATGTTCGACGAACTTCGATCCTATGATGGAAGGCAGGAATGTTGGCTGAAAGGCGGCCATGGGAGACGATAAAATCGGTCCCTAAGCAAATACAGCTGAGGTGTGATAACAGCGTAGGCTGCACCCTTACCCTGGTTCAGCTGTGCTTTCAAAGCTCCATGCAGTGATCTTATGACCATGTGGGTACATAAGGGCGTGAAGTTGCATCTTCATTCATCGGATACAATAAAAATTATAGCACTTCTGTTATGAATTTGAAGAGCATAAGACAAAACCAGTGGATCTTTTTATTTTCTGCAATTGTCTCAATAAAAAGAGTGTTTGTCTTACGAAATTAAGTACTAAACTGAAAAACCTTTTTCATGCTGGCTCAAAATAAAGGGGTTTAACTTCTATTATCATCAATGATTGAACATTCCTGACTGTTCAGCAAGAGAGAGGCACGGGAGTAAAACTCATAGAAGTTGACAATACTGTCTTCATCTAATATCTGTTGACAACGAAAGGAAAATAAAGAATCTGAGCGAGAACCACATGCTAATTTAATTTTCGAAACACGAGCGTTTTAATCGACTTCTTCCTCTAAAAAAGAAAGTTTTTGCCATCATTTGCATGTTCAACAACGATATTTACGTCTAAATGCAAGAAGCACGGCATTAATTAATTAATTACTTCCAAACTAGTTAATATGTACTTTAGTTAGTACATGAATTATTCAGCGTACAGTACCGTATTATTAAAGCTACGTTTA
The DNA here is from genome assembly GCA_963969495.1 of Ceratothoa steindachneri. Taxonomy (NCBI): domain Eukaryota; kingdom Metazoa; phylum Arthropoda; class Malacostraca; order Isopoda; family Cymothoidae; genus Ceratothoa; species Ceratothoa steindachneri. The sequence continues at coordinate 118,201,719 of OZ018326.1, forward strand.
AATGCCTTGGCTATAGTTCACACGAATTTACTCTTGACTAAGAAACAATAAGACAAAAAAAAAGAGTTAAACATCGCTCAAATACGGCAGAGAAAACTAAATGGAACTTCAAACACAGCGAAGTGCTTATTCTGTTCTTGGGCTAAAATAAATTTAGTAGATAATGGAATTGGACAGATTGCTCGAATCACTATTTACCTAACCGATGTTGATGCAAAGAAGCTCCTGAGTGTCCTTAACTTTCTATCAGGCCCTGGTGAAAACAATATTACTTCGGCGGTCAATGCTGAACTCAAAGAGTGGAATGTGTAAGAAAGTTAACTCAAAGCGTTGAATGATAAGCGTGAGTTATGATACAACAGCTTTAAACCCGATTTAACTGTCAGGAAAATGTGGCATTGTGGGGTATAAATTTAGTCACCGTCTCCTTTATCTGTCATAACTCCTAGTGGTTGAGAAAGCGTTAATGGAAATAATGTAACGAGTATATAGACAAAAGAGAAATACAACATGATCGCAGTCAGATTCAGAGCTTGATGTGATAAAGAAAGAGCCAGGCACAAAACCATACTCAAAGCCCATTATGGCAACGAAGTTCCATCCTCTTTCATTAGAGATGTAGCGGATTTAATCATCAACCTAGCAGAAAAATCAAAAGCGACTTCTTTTATTTCTATCTCGGTTACCTAAGAAATGGCATAAAAACCAAACCCAAGAACAAAGAGAGTAGTCGCTAAGTGCTAAGTTTTGAACTCCAAACCTTGTCAGACCAAGAAACACTGCCCGAACTCCGCCAGAATCCACACACCCTCACTGGTAGAGAAAGCAAAAATGTGTTTGACAACTTAGACTTTATCTTCAAACGATCAGGCATCCCCGAGGGATTATTACCCTTTAACTCCAAAAGTAGCTAAATGATTTTCCACTAGCCTTCTTTTTTCCCCCTACCAGCAAACATTTCTGGCAAGCCTCAAGCTCCTTATCTGAGTACCATTATTGTTTAGAGTAGATATTCGGTTCCTTCGAAAAATAAGCGTCATTAAGCTAATAAGCTCAATGAGTGCAAGGCTTTGAGCGAGAACTTGGACGAGTCCTCCAGGCTCAGTGAACAGGCCCGACCACCAGCCCTTTTACACAAACAGTGGCTTTTGCCATTCTTGGTCTCTTTCTTACATTAAAATACTAAAGTATGTAAGAGAACATAATACATATCAAAGAGGGATTACATAAAATGCAATCAACCTCTATGCTCTTGCACTATTCTCCACGATTGTAATGAATTACCACTGCAGCCGCTTCAAGATTGCCATTTTCTCTTTAACCATATATATTTACTTAGGTTTTATATTAAATAAAATGTAACCGAACAGGCGAGAACACCTTCTTATGAAGAACTTTGTCAGTCTTTTGGCTAATCTACAAATGGCAGCAGACGACACAAAATTTGGGGGTAAAATTTTAATTTAGAACGATAGTAAATTAATTCAGCGCGATCTAGATAAAATCTTCGAATGATTTAATAATTGCAACATGAAATTCAATTTAGATAGGGTGTAGAGTATTGCATGTACTTCTAAATAACCCTAGATTTAATGCGAGAAGTTTTCACTACAAACACCAAGATATAACCATACCTCCTTATAAAGTTTAGTATGGCCACACCTGGAATACGCGATACAATTGTGTAAGCATCAATAAAATGGAAAGAATTCAACGGCGGGCAACTAAACTAATTCCTTCGATTAGAAATCAGTCCTCTCAGGAAAAATTAAATATAAGTATTAAAACTAACGACTCTTGAAACTAGGATTGAGAGGTGAGCTTATCGAAGTATTCAAAATACTAAATTAATTTGAAAAACGTAATTCTGAACATTTCTTTAAATACAACCATGGTAGCACCCATAACAACGGGCTTAGGCTGAAAACATAGAGGTTTCGAACGAACATAACTAAAAAAATTGACCTTTAAAATCAGCGATAAATGGAACCCCCTCTCCGCGGAGGTAGCAAATACTACTGTGTAAATAGTTTTTAAAACAAAATTGACAGATATTTTACGAAAAATTATTTTGTTTAAATACCCAGCCCTGTTGTGTATAGAATGCCGCGTGAGTCTGCATCATGGCGACAATGTACAAACGAGTACTACAAGCACTTTAGTATAGAAAGGGACTGGCTTTTGAGTGCACTAACTAGTCCTTTCTGGCTCCCTGTAACTATGTAACTAAGCTTCCGCGAACACACCGTGTTGCCAATATATTCCTGAGATTACATCTGGGCCAATTAAATTCATATATCAAGAATCACTTCGCATCGGGCATGATTCTGTCATTATGATTGAAATAATATAGTTATTGTTGTTTATTTATAAAAATTATCTTAAAATTGATATGGAAAAAGAACTTTTTTATAAATCTTTGGATTAAAATTTCATATCCTGAATAACTACGTAACGCATGTATTTATAAATAGTTGGAAGTCTCAATTACGGCCGTTACATGATGTTTAAAAATTTAGCTGTGGTCCTCTCAATGAGAGACGCAAAAAAACAATTTTATATGAAATATCCATAGGAAAATTCAAATTCTTTAGGGAATTTAGTTTAGATCAAAAGTTGTATGTACCCAACATTTGATGATGTTGGAGGAGGAAAAATACTCGTTCATACCTTTCTGAATATTCCATCTCTGCTGAGTATATTAAAGATTTCAAAAAACTAATTTCGGACATACATATTTTTATGTGATCTCGTATGGGCAAGGGATCTGGTTTGTTAAAGACCAGCCTTGGGCGGGTTGACATTGACTGATGTTGTTCGATGTAACAATAGATCCCCCCGTAGGAGGGAGTGGCAAAGCCATTGCCTGGTTTATAAATTACAAAGAAGCGGTAAGGAAAACGAATTCGGTCCTTATTGTGTAGCTGGAATAAAACTCAATATTATGTCCATTAGAAAAATAGACATATTATTAAAGATTATTTTAACAGTAGCGTGCTTGGTTTTCATCATTATATTGAAACTCCGTTTTTGAAGAAGCTCGACAGATTATGATATATATATATATATATATATATATATATATATATATATATATATATATATATATATATCAGGCAATGGTTTCACTACTAACATTAAAATTTAAAATCTAAAAACAAGCAGCCATGGTTAAATTTTTATAAATTTTCTGAACTTCTCCAATTATAATAATTTTTATAAGGAACTCTAAACTAAACTTCCCTCCTTTCAAAATATCACCTTGCTAAAATATATAGTTATAGAAGATATATAAAAATAAATTATCTGAACCTCACCATTTGTAATTCTTTTGGTTTTAAAAAATTCATCAAATTTCGATACTTATATTTATTTCTGAACTTCACCACTTTTTTTTTATATTATAAAAGAATTATTAGATATAACTTTGATAAAAAAACATAAGCCATAACCAAACTAAGATGAAATTGTTATTCAAATACTCAAAAAAATCTCCTTCTCAAATTATAGACTTAGTCATGATGATGATATATATATATATATATATATATATATATATATATATATATATATGCAGACACACCCACAAAGGAAAAGTGAAAAATGATTCCGAGTGCTTTCATCTTCATTCTTAAAGACCTTTTAAAGGAATGAACAGAAAGCTGGACATACATGGCCTTAAATAGTGGAAGGGGAGATTAGACTACCCACCTCTGAACCTTAATTAGGGGGTACAAAATCATGAAACAACTTTATTTGAGATTTTTGTATTTAGTAATAATGGGGTCTAGCGTGAACAAACCAGGGCTAAGATTGAAATTTTGGAACGCGTTGATAAAGATACATTCTAATATATTTCTCGAAATATAAGTACTGCATTTTCTAACTGGTTTGGCACTGTTCCAGTTAATGCTATGGTTAAGATTGTACATATGTAGAAAAAGTGCAGATTTTTCACTGTGATTACGTACATTGGCTTGATGTTGCTTAACCCGGACATCTAGTTATTTCCCGGTTTGTCCATAATAACATATTTGGCAGTTGTTGCAGCCTATCGAATAAACAATGCTAGGTCGGCGGGGGAGGAGGATTTTTTGACAAGGATGCGATAAATTGTAGTAAAAAATCCTCCCCTCCCCCGACTATAGTTTCCATGTGTTTCTGGTGTTTTTCTGAGAGGAGAGGAGAGAGTGATGTCTGGGGATGTGCTATTTTGCCTGTATTAAGGGGAGTTGTCTGGTTGGTAGGGATGTGTTTTTTCGTATGATGAGTCAGTGAAGTAATTGCTTCTAATATGTGGGTGCCTCTCCCATCTGGTTGGGTTCTGAGCAAGGATAGGTAGTGTGTGCTAAAACTGCCACAAATAAAGATGTTGGGAAGTTGTATGAGGGGTTGTAAGATAGGTGGGGAGTTTGGAGGTATTCTGGGGGTGTTCGAGGGGATATATATGCTTATCAAGTTGTATTCTGTGCCTTTGATCTTTGTTCTAATAGATTTTAATTTCGTGATTGCTTGTTTATAATTGTTTTTGTATGTGTAATGGTTTCATTGAATGTAATGGAGTTGAGTATTAATTTTATGATTCTTTAGCCTGTGTGGGTGGTGTTTAGTCTAAGGGTGGTTTCTTGATGGAAAATTAAAGACTTTGTTGTGATGTCATGTTTCTTTGAAAGAGTGGTATATGTAGGTGTATAAAATCTTGTATTTGAGCTTTTTTGTGAGATATAGTGAATTTTAAGTTGTAGGAAGTCAAAGGTGTCTTGTTCTGCATGCTTATAGTCTGTGGGATTTTGGAGAGTGTATGTTAGCATTCAGTGCAATTGCAGCTTGAGGTTCGAGCAGTTTTCCTGTATCCAGTTTTGCATTTGTTACATTTTATGGAGCCCTGGCTCCTGTGGATTTTGTGGTGAAATTTGTGGCCTGAGAAGGAGGATAAACCAAAGTTGAGTTGTATTTTCCGAGCAATTTGGCGAAGAGTGGGGAGAGCTGGGTCATCCTGGGTCATGAAAAACCTATGGTGGGGGGATTGAAACAAGAAGATTGTTTTAAAATTTGAGGACGAACCTGTTGGACCCGATCCAGAGATCGGGGAGTGGGAGAGCAACTTTAGGTTGGTGCATGGACCCTGATGGGCCGAAGTATTGAATATATTGATAGCTTTGAACTCTTGGCTCACTGAATTTGGCTTCTTGGAGTCGGGTGTCATCTTCCAGCTTCTTCGACCATGGAAAGAGTAGAAGTGCGACCGTGAGTAGCAAGCGACATCAGTAAGACCTATAACGTGATATATCACTTTATATCATGTGGTATGACTTCCTTCTTAACAACTTAATGAAGTTTCATTATTTTATTAAAAGACCATTAAAATGAATTAAAAATATCTATGGAGAAAACAGTGTCTCATAAGACTATTTAATCATCATCATTACATTGTGGATGGGGAATCAGCTAAACTAGTTTTATTTTTTGCACAGTTTTATCATTGCAGGCTTGTTTCCAGTATACATGTACAAACATTTTTATAAGATAATATTTTATTAATCAATATATCACGTCGATTATAGGAATTTTCATTCTCGCCGCACAAATTATTCCCATGATAAACGGAAATTAAGTCAAAACATATCTTCTCCTAAAGCAGTGTTTTTTCAAATTTTTAAGATTTAAAGAATGCAGTAAATGTTCTCAAGCTTCTAAATTATATAAAAAACGGTAAAAATGTATATACTTTGAAGTAAATTTGAATAACTTCGCTAAATTAAAACCTTTCACGACTGTGTGGTCCATAATGAGTTAGGTTTGAATTCCATTTTGTGTCTCATTTCTGGTAACCGTTGCTCACCATGAGTAAATTTGATGCCTTTGAAGTGTCGCAAATTGTTACCTCGGAGGTTTATTTTTATTTTTTTAGTGAATTCTTTCTTCCATAGCCTATATTTTTTTATATTAGCCCGTGTCCTTGACTTTGTTCCTAATGTCTACAAACTTAATTATTTCCCCTATTTTTTTATGATTCACGAAACTGGCCATTACTCTTAAAACCCTCCTTAATTAATGCTCATAATGACTTCACGTCCATAATAAAAAAAAAATTACAGCTTTTTTTTATTACAAATACTTTTAGAACTTCAAGCCCCATAAAGTATCACCTCCTACATTTGAAAAGACGATATTCAGGAATTAAAGTCATTGGTTTTAAATAATTATGATCTTTATTTAGGCCAGATAAATAAAATAGCGTAGTCTTCCTTTATAAAATTGATTATATGAGCAATATTAATTTAGTTTTTGCTGGTATTAGTACATTTTTTTAATAGCCATTCACCGTTTTGTCTTTCTTGACCCCAAATCAGTACACTTCTGTTAACTCAAAGGACTGTCGAGCAAAGTACGGCTATGCCTAATTTTTATCTTGTTATTGCCAGCTTTGATGGTGCTATTCTACTTAAAATATCCCATAGAAATTCTTTCTTAAATTATTTCTAAGGTTTTATATTGGCTCAAAAAACTATGATTACACAGATAAATATCTGCAACAAAAAGTTATCTGGTCAACTTTATAGTCGAATGCTCCCAGTTTCCAAAGGTCCGGCGGAGGGAAGGAATTCTAAAAATCTTACTTTTTATTTATTTTATTTTTGCCTCGCATATTAATTCGTATAGTTTTACACCTACACTCTCACCACCGCCATATCTTGCGTGGTTTTCGTTTTTGAGCTGATCATTGCTCAAGATGGTCCTGAGAATCTATCTTCTTCTTGGAAATAATTTTGAATTTCCTGAATAATTAAAAGAATTCACATTTCCCGTTCTCGTTAGTGTATTAAATCAATTGTTTCTTAAGGTATAATATTTGTGCCTCTTGTCAATAGGATTATACTTCGTTTTTGAGTTATTTCTTTGCTGTTTTACAGTCGCTTATAATAATTTAGAAATAACAAAAGTACATATCTAATACCTAAAAAATTAGATTGAGAAAATACGTTACAAAAATGGTTTCACGCACATGCGTACTGAAGAAGCACATGGAATCTCACTTTTTATATAGATAAATATACAGATAAGGAAGATCTAGCGACAAAACGGATAAAAGTGTAGAGATCCTAAGCGCGCTTGGAAGCCTAAACGAGAGTAATTGCTACTCTTAAAAGAGTCACATCGGGGGCTGTTATTCCAGGCAGAGGAAGTTTATACAGCTGAAAGTTGAAGTTTGTAATTAAAAATACTATTTAAAAGCTAAGATAAGTCTTGGATGATACATAAAACCTCTATCCGCAATTGTCTTGCAATGCAATGAAACAATTTAACTGAGAAAGGAAGGAAAATTGTTTCTAAGAACAGGGAGAAAGTAATTAAAAATCAGAATGCTAATTTTTAGCAATGTTAAAAGAATCTACTCTTATTTACTCATGGTTTTAGTCGATAAGGTTAGAAGAACTTAATACATATAGATATTGAGTCCGCCTCCAAGGAACGAAAAACTAAGATTCTAATTTCTTTCGTTTTATTTAGCAAGGCTTCCTTCAGGAAATAACCAATAAGCTGAAACATCTTGTATAATGGAGTAAAAAGTGGCGTAAAATAATTCTCATCTGCTATTATTTTAGAAATACAATAATATTTGAGGCAAGGGCTAATAAATCGGCGAATTTATTAAATTTATGATAAAAATCAAGGCAAGTACATTCAAAAATATCTCTCAACTTTCTCTTCTATAGGCTTGCTCCGCTTCAGAAATTCAATATGAATTTTGATTTCTTTGTTCTCAACCTATTTTATATTTTTATTACCAAATCACCACATATGATTTTTTTTGTAATTTACTCTTTCTTATTTCCATTTTTTTGCCTCGTATAAGATTTTAAAAAAGTTGTAGTTCATTCCATGAATGAGAATTGAACTGATATATAAGGCGAAAGTGCTTGAAGTCATATTTCTCATATTCCAACTATTAATAAAGTCAAAAGATCGAAGAAGGTCCCAACGAAATATATCAGTAACACGAAAACGTTTGTCAAATAAAGACATTAGCGTAGGGCAAAGGACACAACTCATAGATAAAACGAGCGATATCTAAGCGGATCTACTTGAGAGCCTTCAAATACCTAATTTTGTTCCAGACACTTTGTTGTAGATGCCACACTTAAATCTACAATTAATATAACTAGTGCGCCAGTCAAAGTTGGAAGTATGAAATAAAACAACTAAAAGACAATCCTCAGGCCCATAAAGACCTTCGACACCACCCTTTGATTTAAATGATTCCCGGGGCTTTCATAGTATTGATATCAAGTTATTCTCTTTTCATTCTTTAATAGCTCAAAGGTTCGAACGGCGGCCCTTCAGCGATATATTTAGTTCTATTTAAAATATTCTTGCCGTAATTATAAATTTGTTGTATTCTTATCACATTTGTTATAACCTTCCTTCCCAAGTTCATTTAGCACCAAACTACACTCAGTTTACTTAAAAGATATCTCGATATACCTTTTTGGAAGGATTTGGGCTATAGTGTAATATTAGGGACAATGGACCGAGAAGCAGAACGTATTTTTTAATGGACGAAAATACAACAAATATCATTGGGCCATCAAAAGCCATGCGCTAGAATACTTACTTCCTAAAAAGTTAGCTAGAAGTTTAAGTAAAGCTTCCGTTAGCCTAGTGAATGTAGCGTTAATCTTCTAACGTTGTAGTACTGGATTCACTCCCAAGCAAGATCATACCCAACCGTCAGCTCACTTAGACGTTTGGCCATTGATTTGTAGACGCAATGCTCTTAACGCCGTAGGAGAAGTAGATCCTACACATACATCATCACATACATAGCAAATCAAACCAAATCTGTATTTCATTTCCCCTCTCTCCAAAGCATAAAATCAATGAATCCTAGCGATTGGTGCACCTACCAACAAAACCCTGACGTTGGTCATGTTTCCAATCCTCTGGGTTGACAAAGGTTCAGACGAATCGCTGGCTTATGTAAAATAAGCCAGTACTGGCTCCTGGTATCCTGCGTTCACTAACGATTGTGATGCTGATTGTATGATGGTTACATCATCTAGTCGGGTTATTCGTCCTGACTAAGAGAGCGATGGCAATACTTAATTAATTCTAACAAGAAGTTTAAGTCAGCAAATGTAATTAACAAAAAATCCTTCACCCTCTGAATTAAATTCAATTAATCCGTTAGTAGGTTTTACTGGTTATATTTCACCCAGATATACTTCACATTTAAAATCTTATTTTCCGCACAGATTATCAATGACATAATCATTTACAGATTGTTTCGTTGCTGTAATTCCATTTATTTACTCTCGAAACTTTATGTGCCCTAAATTTCTTATAAATAAAACCATGTACGTAACGATGCAAATTGCGAAAAGATAATCAGACCAATAAATCTCCAAATAAATACAATCTTCCCCCCTCCAAAATTTATACTAGACCCAATATCATGTAGGCGTCTGTAAAACAATACCATATAACATTCTTACTAATATTTAAAGCTGAAATCAATGAAGACCTTTTATACAAAAGTTTGTGAGGGATGATCAGTTGAGAAAGGGGAGAAGATAATGGAGGTAAAGCTGTGTGGAAGATATATAGCCACAGATCATTCAAAAAGCGTTAGAGACGCGAGGGACCGCATTCGAAAGCATGTGACTGGAAGGGTACGCAATCTTATAGTGCCGACCAGAAGAGCAGTTGAGCAACCTGTCTGCTTACTAGCCTTCAGTGAAAAGTTGATTATGACCGTTCAGCTAGAGGTGTAGGATGAAGAAGATATTTTTAAGGCGAACTCTTATATCTCTGATATTTCCGACAGAAGAATCCATTCCTACGGAGACTTCTCTCCATGCAAGGAAGGGGGCCTTATTTCTCCAAATTGTGGAAAGAAAAACTGGGCCTGCAAGTTGCCTTGGGGCACAAGTCTCTATATCACTTCGCCAAGAGGACTGCCATTACATCTCAAACAGATCCTTGCCGTGAATAAATTTAGGGTAGGCAGAAACTGTTAAGTTGCCGTAATTCATTAAAGGAAGAGCACCTTTATAAAGAAAATTGTCGGCCAAAGGTAGCAATTGTTAAAATTAAATTCAGCAGCTTCACAGTTTCTGTCTACCCTGAGTTCATTCATGGCACGTGCTGGACTTCGAAGAACAAGTCTTTTCTGCGGGGTTTTCTCTGGCTATTATTCCGAGAACGCCCTAATCTACTTCTATCATTTTTTTTGAGAACCCACTTTCTCTATAACTCGCTATCAGATGCCTACTACTACCCTCCCAGACAATTTACTGTACCAAAAGTCTTTTCGTTCTCTACCCAGACAAAGCCATTTCGCACAAATTCTCTTTCGACACTAACTCAAGTTCCCGTTATGCAATATTATTCTTACCAGTAAAATAGGTTTTATATTCATCTCACTACTTTTTACGATAGTTTGCGACTAGAGAAAATTATCGGTGCCACAGTTTATCTATCTCTATTAATCATAGCATTGAAATCAGGATTATTCTACCTGCCAGGTGATGTCAGGTGTTGCATGGGTACTCTGGTTGGGGCTGATTGCTGAAGGCCTTTGTGGCCTTGGCCCCAGCAACTTTGGTTGTTAGGGCCCTATCTTCTACACACTACACTCTGTCTCCCCTCGCCACTTTCTTCAGAATTCTCTTCCTAGGAACTTTTCCTCAGATGGTTCCGCTTGCCTAGTATATATGGCGTTGGATCTTTGATGGCGAGACCTGGGTTCAATCGTTCCCTGGGAGCGCGGACACAAAACTTTAAACCTTTCAACGGCGTCATAAACTGGCCGCCTAATGAAGGGGGGGAGAATCTAATACACAACCCTCGGGGGTAAGTAATTCTACACACATCATCATAGACAACCAACCACAGCCCAGTTTTCGCTTCCCTTCCCACCTTCATAGCACTACATACCCGATTTCTCGTCTGCCCCGGATACCTGCGGATGGCATACTAGTGTCCAATATTGGGGGCCTCATATCCTCATATCCCTGTCCCAAAACAGGTACTCCCCTCCCCTTGTGGTTAAGAGTGATTTCCTCATCGCTGGTCGGTGTCAAAAATACTGCGACTTAGGGACCGCTCCTCTTAAAAGAAAACCCTTCTCTGGCGTTTCCATGCTCTATTCAGTGATTGTCATTATTATCTCTATATGAATTGCATTATCTGATCGGTGGATCTCGTCCATGATACGCGAGAACGGACGGATGGCGCAAACTATCTATTTACTTACGTTCGGCGTGAAAGGCCCTTGTTGCCATTACGCTTTAACTCGTATTATTAATTCATTCATACTATATGGTGTTCCATAAAGAATGCCGAATTTGAAAGGTGGATAATTAAAACAAATTTTTATGAACATGGATTAATTCTACATATTTCTAATGAGTTATGTCTTATGTTTAGGTATGGGCACTAGAGTGGCGCGATTCTCCACTTTTTTTCGAATATCTTTGATGGGTAGTGCGGAAAAGGTGCCAATTGATGAGAAATAAATCGCGTTAAAACCGTTTTGCTGTAAGACCTTACTTCTACCAGGGGCATCGAGCTTGAAAATAGAAAAATTTCTTTGCATTCACAAGCTACAATGTCGAATAGTTCTTTACAACTAGCCTTGAAATTTTGAAGTTTCATTCTGTAATTAGGATTATCTTTCCAGCAGTGGTAGGACTTGTTAATTTTATAGTCATTATCCATCTTGCTTACCATGTCTTTGACATGTTTAGTTGACACATTTGGTATTGACACTGATCTTGAAATTCCTTTAATTTGAGAGCAGACATTCGTGTAAATGTAACTGAAGGGTAATTCTTTTTTTAAATGCCTTCTTCAGCTGATTTTTTTCCAAAGAGCATGCTTTTAAAATTTCTTCAAATATAGGGAGATTTCTTCCTTTAAGTTTTGTAGGAGTCCACAAAATTGGGTTTTCATCAGCTTGCCCTGTCAATTTGAAAGTCATTAACATTGGGTTTAACAGACGTATAAACACTCCCAAAGATTCCCGTCCGCCTCTATGTGTTATAGGAGAAATGTCTTTGAGAATGGGAGAGAGACTAGAGCAGGCAGCGTGGTGGTGATGCCTAAAACACACGCAATTACGCACATTCAAAAGCCAGATTATCTGTAAATTTTTAAACCAAGCCACATGCTAATTGCAGAAGCTTGATACAATACCTTTATAAACTGACATTTTTTTTAAAATAATTTGCCTATCAGTGATTGGTTTAGTATTGTAAGTTAGCATATATTCTTAGAAACATAAACCGTTTGCGCGAGCTGAACAAATTCTTTTATTCCTAAATCATTTTGCCATATGTTCATAACATTATAGACTATTGTTGTCAAACTACCCTTAAACTTCTCAATTAAAATGAAATTTTTCGAATTTTTCGAAGTTTCAATTGAAAATGTGGCATATATTTTATTTTTTTTGCTCCTTCTTGCGCCAGCTGAAGATATACTTATTTAATTCAAAGCTTTTTCCTACAGAAAATATGAACATAAATCAATATGATGAGTACTACCCGCAAGTAATTTTCTCTCATATATATATTTGGGGTATTACCTATAGTTGGGATATTTTTAATGCATTTTTTCTATTTCCAAGCTCAATGCGCAGGCTAAAAGTAAGGACGTATAGCAAGTTGGTTTTAACACAATATTTTTCTCACCAATTGGCATCTTTTCCGGACTACCCATCAAAGAGATTAAAAGAAGTGGAAAATCGCCCCACCCTAATGGTTACATTGTAGGCCCTATGTTCACCTGCACCGAGTGCATACATTTATGCGCTCATCTAAATTTTCGATACCTTTTTCACAGATGTGTAGCTGGATGCCACCAATCACAGGCCCAATTTCAACCTTGAGTTCAGCAATTGGGCGGTGTTTGTTGGCGTATACAATTTGGCCATAACTGAGTATATATCATGTCCCGGTAACGTTTTTCATTAATGTTAACTATATTCCCCTCATCATCTTCGAAGAATAACGGCCCAAACACTCCACCTGCCCTCAAAACCACACCATACAGTCGCTTTCAGTGTATGCATTTCACGCTCTTGCATTATTCGATGATTTTTTTCCCCCAAATCTGGCAGTTCTGTTTATTGACAAATCCACTCGAGTTGAAGTGGAGCTCGTCACTGAAGATGATTTTCTTTGCAAAAACAACGTCGGCTGCAAGTTTCTCTAAAAGCCAGTTAGCAAATTGCTTCCACCTTCCGTGGTCAGGTGGCTGAAGATGGTACGTAAGTTGAACTTTTACGCATGCATATGGGTATCTTTTTGCAGAATTCGATGTAATGAAGTAGTCGGGATGTCTAACTGCTGCAAACGTCGGCGAATCAATTTTCCCGCACTCAGGGTGACACTGTCTCGCATAAAAGCAATTTGTTGCTCTGTCCAACAAGAACAATTCCCCCCAGGCGATTTAACGGTTGCAACTGAACCAGTTGTTTCAAACTTCGTCATTAGTCTGCGAACCGTAGACTCATTGGATCCTTAATTTCTCCTTAAAATGGTACGAAGTGTTCGAGTTGTTTGCCTCGCACTTTCTCCGTTTTTGTAAAATCTCTTCAAGGTAAGATCACGCTGTTCAGCTGTAATCTGTTCCATGACGCTTGCCCACAAGTATTCGGAAAGACAAACAAAATACTATAAATCAGACTGAAGAGAAGTATAAAACATGATTAAAGCATCCATTCAAACTTCAAAACAAAAAAGTATCACCCATTTCATATTCGACGCCCTTTATGAAACACCCTTTTTTTATTTATTCACACTGTTTCGTGTATTATATTAAAAAAAAGAAGTTAATCTCTTATCCTAAATCCACCCTCGGGAGAACTAATATTAAATATAGCCTTCATTGTTTACAGACTCCAAGGGTGCCTGCTTTGCTCCGTCCCGATTGGTGCAAGCAGTGCCCACAAAATGGTGCCAGAAGTGGCATTTTTTAAATAGAGGCAAAGGCTGCCACAACATAACCACCTCTATATTTAAAAAATTAAAAGCCGCTAATCACTTATAACTTTGGTATTCCTTACCATGAGAAATATACAAACACACTTATAACTTTAATTTATTGTTGCCTATATCATTCATTTGAAAAGCCAACCAATCACAATTTAAATGAGCTCGTGAATATTTATATACTCTCTTACACCACCTCAATTTCTTCCTAATTTTAATTACCTCTCATCTTTCCGCCTGTAATCCATTTGTCTTTTTCCACAAAAATTTTCAAATCCGGTCACAGTGTCCTGACTCGTGGCTTAATAGATGACCTCCCGTTCGTGGGAAGTGACATATAAGGTCATTTAAAGTTAAGGGAAACTAATTTCTCGCCTAGTGATCTTGCTTATAGGAAACCTTTATCAATGATTCGGGCAACTTTCTCCGGAGCAATATCCCTTTCACCCTTTTTATCATAGGTTGTACGCATAATTACGTGTCCCTCGCATAGAAGAGAGACACCTTTAACGCCTATCAATTCCTTAATTCCTTGTCTAAATCAACAAGGGACGAGTAGCATTTTTTTAATTAAGAAAAAGGATGAAAAGTTAAGGAGTAAAACCTCTTTTACATATTGGAGAACCAAGAAAGTTGCTAACTAATATGGAGAAAAGAGTGGAAGAATTAAAAAGCATTAACAATAGTTGGATATGTTTAAAATACATCAGTAAACTTCATATTCTTTTTATACCTGGGTCGAAAAGGAGCTTTATCAGCTTTAGGAAAAGGTTGATACCAGAAGTAAAACTTTGGGGAAACTAATGATGCTGCAAATTAAACTATCCTTTAATTTATTATAGTCTCTTACGTACCCTTCCGCTACTCCTCAAGTAGACTCTCTTTTTGGCTTATATGAGAGATACCAATTTTACATATTTTTAATTCCCACAAATTCACACTGCTCTTTTTGAGCCAGATATTTAAAGTTTTCTGGCATAAATTTCCTATTGGGTTTTATTTTTAAATATAGAAATTACCAAATAAAATTTTCCGTTTGATTTAAGTTACAATGCAACTCGCCTACTTGCGAAATATCTAATTCATTCTTACCTTCAGTTTGCCCTCATTCGCCCTTTAAATGTGTACTGACCTAACTCACCACCATATAATTGAAAAAAAAGTAATTGATAAAACCATAACAATAATAATGCGTCAATCCGGCGCGCTTTGTTTCACTTAAATTACGCTAGGTGGAAAGCGTAAGTCTTCTAGGTACTCTTCAAGACACCAAAAGATTATGAAGAGCTTACAATCATCGTCAGTTTATCCAATGTCTTAGGACAGCAGCTTAAAAGGCCTCGATCAATCAGGCAGCGAAATAAATACGAGCTACAAAGTGGAAGAATATGGACCTAATTTTCTCAAGTGTCAGAATAAGTTCACTGAAGTAGCGAGATACATGGGTGGGTACAGTTATATATATGTCCCTGTAATTAAAAACGGGAAAACTGCCAAACGATACAGACAAAGATTTGGAGCTATTGCAGTTCCTGGAGCTACAGCCTTTGATGCAAAATGCTTGTAGCTATGCAGAATGACTTCATAATGGTATCGAGTGATGACGAAACCGCCTAATCAATCATCGGCAATTTAATTCATTAATGAGTTATTTGATTAGGAATTATCTCTAACCCTGATGTCTCCACATTTCTCCAATTAATGGGGACAGATTTATCCGATTGTAGTTTTCTGCACAACATAGACACATATAATTCCTTAAAGTAAAACTTATAATTGTAATTAGAGTTGTCGTAAAAAGTTAGATAAAAAAAATTATATTTTTTAGTTATTTGTGGCAAATTAATTCCTACTGCATATTGTTTTTATTAATTATTCTACTCGTCACTTTCCTTTGCCGGGATTCCCTAATCAGGTAATAACTTTGACAATCTCTTGTTATCCCAGGAGCACCAGCGGCTCCTCCCTGTCGTAGGACAAAGGCAAAGAAATCCGTAGTTCTCTATTTTCCTACTGCCCAGCCCGTTGCATCCAAATGGTGGACAAAGGCCTCTCCAACAGCTTCAACTGATTACAACCCAGGACTCGACTCTGCCTCGTGTATACTGCCATTCATTGAATATAATTTGATCCTCCACCTATAATCAGGAAGGCTTCTTAGTCTCTCAATTAATAGAGGCTAAAAATGGTTTCCGTCTCTATGTGCAAGCTAAATAGAAGTAATCTCATTTTTCATCTGAAGGAGATCTCTTAGGTGCGATGTCATGGGCTGCTTGTTATTAATATGAATTCATAAATGATTTCTTAAACAGTCCCATTTCGGCAAATGTAAGGTATTTCTGATTTTTAGGACTATGATTTGAGAGAGAACGTGTAGAATAAAATTGGTGATTAATTTATCTACCAGAGTGAAAAGATAAGAATTATTTTTAAATTCATATGCACTTCAAGGTTTTTAACTTTGTGCACAAATAAATACGTACAAGAGATTTAACTCGTCTGGAAATGAGGGATTTTACAGTGTTGTTTATATTAGATATCATAATGCATAAAAAGCTTGAACGTAAGATTAGTAAAGGTAATTTTTCTCTATAGAGAAGATATACAGGGTGTTCGAACTAAATTAAACGGTTTGCATAAAACAAAAAACCCGCAATATCTCTCTCAAAATAGCTGTATTTTAAAAACAATATTAAATATCAACTAGATTACGGCTTAAAGATAACAGTTAACCTTAACTAACCTCCATCAGCTTACACCAATGCCCTAAGACTGCTCCGGAACTTGGCACATGCATTTCTCACTGTATCCCGGCGAAGAACTATGAACACCACTTGATCTTGGCAACTTTCTCGGCTTGTTGTTACAGAACGAGCAGTTGGTGTATTTCTTAACCGTTCCCCACACTTAGTAATCCATAGGGTTAAAGTCAAGGCATCTAGGATGCAAGAAGGTGGGGGTCTGATGAAGTCGTGAAATTCTCCGACAACCACTTAGGACTCTCTGGACGTATGGCCTTCCAGCAGCAACCATTCTCCAGCCAGGGTTTGACCATAATCACAGGCAGCTCCTCAAAGGCGCCTGAATTAAGCCTAATACCCTTCTAAAATACGTATGGAGGCATGATGTCACCAGCATTGGAAACACATAAACACACTAACACACTTTGGAGAAACTTGGTCTTCAGTATATATTGAACGTCCCTTAGATTATAGGCAAGCCACCTTTTGTTCTAGGTGCTGCGCAACTGCTCCTGACAGAAGTTGTTTTCATTTGGGAAGAACCAGATTGTTCCCGGCGCAACAGGATGGTCCAACTTGTTCAAGAGCTTATTTGCCTTTGTCAGGCGGTTCTTATTAGCCTTTGGTGTCAGAATCTGTACCTTGTGCCTCTCGTATGGGTGGGAGCGTAGGTCCTCATTTAGAGCCAGCTTCATGGTTGAGACTCCAACACCCATCTCTATCGTGAAATACCGGATTCCCTTACTTGGTTCTTCCATCACCTTGTCCTTCAGTTGTTCACTGAATTAGGGCGTGCGGGCGCAGTTAGAATGCCTGCTGTGTTTCTTTCTGCTGGTCACGGCTTCATAGGTTCCGTTGCAGCTGCCCATGTCACGTCTTGCAGCCTTTGCAATGTTAAAATATCATTTAGCACAATTCACGATGTTAGCTTATTGATACTCGGCTCAAATATTCACGATGCATGTAATTCTTTTCCAATATTCAGATGGCTTCCTTTCTTCCAGGTCAGATATATTTTTCTCAACTAAAACTATACCTTGTATGCTATCTACTCCCGTTTACTCTTTAGCAATAATACAAATTATTCCTCAGAAAATGTGATATTAAACTTCGTCAAATTTAGCCCGAACACCCTGTAAGTAAACAAGCAAAACGGTAAACTCGGCCCATACTCTAAAAATGAATAATCAAATGGCTTTAATGTGTAGGACAAATACAGAAAAATGCGTAGATCTAAATCTTCTGAATAATAATCTTAGGAATTGAACTTTATCATTTTTTTATTGTTCTTAATCCAATTTCAAAGAAACTTTGGCAAATAAATTAACTTTTATAGGACGTTTTAGGAATCATTATACCTTATACAAAAATTACGCGTTATATTAATGGGAGGAAGAACTCAGACTGTTTTACCCGTACACAATATACACACATTTTCACCTCTTAAATCGATAATATAATGAATACCTATTTATATAAGAACAAAATTAGATTGAATTATTGGGAACATAAAATAATACCAAACAAATCATGATAAAATTTATCCATCCAATTTTTTTGTTCCTTTCTTTTTGGATTACCATAAATAAATCTATCGTATGCACGAGCGAACTATTAAAGAAATTTCCAAATTTCAAAAAAAATGGTTGTCATCCAATCTAAAGTTGAACTATTCCTGGGATAATTGGACATACCCTTGCTTTTTTATACGTCTTGCTCATGCTCTTTTTTTACATCTACTGATAACAGCAGCAGGCATATAAAGGCCAAAGTTTCAGGCGGAAACATAAACTAAAACAAATTATGTATTTATTCCTGCAACAACAGGTATTTTCCTTCTAACAACTACGATTAAATTAATTAATTTAATGAGTAAATTAAACAGGTGAGAATCAAGTTTCTAAACTGTTGTCATAACAATATTACTTTGTCTCATAACTCATGATTTCCTGTTGTCAGAGTCAGGCATGAGACCAAAATCGTTTTACTTTGGGTACTTTTTGGAGGGAGTCGAAGATAAAAAATTGGTTTAGTAGGGTAGTAACATTAAGTCTCAAAATGTGTTTATATCGTTCACGACGACCTAAAATATAAAGATTCTTCACTGGACAGATATAAAACAACTCTCTATTTATGATTATGAAAGAAGAGGAAACAATTGAGCTCCTTCAGCTGGCCAGGCACTGATGTAATCTCCATGAAACATGTCTGAGCTTATAAAGAAGCTAAAATATTTTTAACAAAGCTTTAATTGTTAAAACCCTGAAGATTAAAATTAGATTTTTGCTACATTAAATATTTAAAAGAGAATTGTTCAAGGAAATCTGCATGGCAAATTTGCTTCTTCTAAACGCAATATGCTTTAAAAGAGTGAATGTCGTTTAAACAAATGATTATGTTAAAATTGTTCTTCCAGTAACCCATTCTCTTTGCGTAGCGAACTAGAACCTTGTAGAAGTTTTAACAAGATTTTCAATTACTAAAGAAATTTAATTAATAATTAATTACAAAAGTATGAAGTACCCGAAAAATTGAACGAGAACTGTCATAGACAAAATGAGAGAAAATAGACAACCTAATGCAGATTGGTTAATTTATTTTATTGAAGAGAGAAAGGAAATTTGGATAAAAAGGAGATTTTCACTGAGTAGTAAAGAGAATGGTGAGAGAATGAGCGATGAAAGATAAAAATGCATAAAAGAACAAGCAGGGATCATGAAATGGATTGAAGGAATTTGTAAAAAAAATGTGATATCTAAGCCCTTTATAATACAATATGGCCAAAATTGCCTTAAATAGCTTTCCGAACTTTTAGTTTTGTGCAAAGATGAGAATATCCAAATTAGGAGGATGGCACCACCAATCATTGTGCAGAGTGATTATCCAAAAAGAGAAATTGACGTAGTCGTACTATTACGTCTTGGTCTCAGATTATACCTATACTTTTTTCTGTTTGCCTCCAACGAAAAACAGATCCGAGTTCATGATCTCAAAGGAAGCGTACAAGTAATATTGTAGATTCATTTTTACAATATTTTTCAATTTAAAAATTACTGTGGGAAAACCCACTTTTTCATCGGAGAGAAAGAGTGGGGAAGGCTTGTGGAAAGCTAAGTATAAGGAAGAAATAATATGAGGGTAGAGAGAAGGAAGTTTGGAAAATTGTTTGTGCGCAACACTCATTTGAACTTTGCTTGACATATTTGAGATGCCCTTAAAATACTTTCGCTAGTTTATATTATTTTTCATCCTATCAATTTAACTTTCTTATTATTTTGGTTTTACGACAGTAAAAATGAAAATAATGGGCGGTCTAGTGGATAGGACGCTGTATTTCTACTTCTGGATAGTCAGTTTTGATTTCCAGCAGGAGTGGCGCTTTTGGAAGTTACTGCTATCCATAGCAAGGCGCCAAATCTGACACATGCACATAGACAGTTTAATCCTTCGACGGAATCCACAGGAGTGGTTGTCACTCCACACTTCTCTAGCGTGGAAAAGGTGTCTTGACCCTAAGGCCCGTAGGCTGGCCATTTTCCTATACGAGACCGGACGCGGTGCCCACGAGCCATACAGTGATTGTCATAGTGATCTTTATACCTACTTTATTATCCCGTGCAATGAAAGGAACGGGTAGTGTCCTTAGTAATAATAATTATGTAAATCCTTTTCTTGGAAGGCCTTGTTGTTTAGTTGAGTAATTACACCACTATTCAATTTTCAATCAAAGACAGCGTCCCACCAGAATAGATAATATATACATGGTAAAAAAACAATCACATTTGAGAGATTCCAAAGACGAACTGATACGCCGGCAACGACAATAGGGTCTTATTTGGATAAATGGAATAGCATTTGTCTAAAACTTTTTCACATCATTTATGTTAGATACTCACTTATTCAAAAACGGGGAAAGCAAACCAAATTTTCCCGTAATAAATCAGGCTAGAAAGTGGACTATTCATTTCTATTCAATAGAATAGCAAAAGAGGAAAAAATTGGAGCTAATAAAAGAGGGATCTAAACGTATTCTCAAGGATTCGAGCCAATAAGCAAGAGGAAGGAGTTCAAAGGATAGAAACCACAAACTCTCACTGTCTTCGTCTCCTTCACTTTAGGGGGTCAATCAAACACAGTCAGGTATGTGCGTTTTCCCTCCATTCACCAAACAATATTTCCTGTATTTTTAAATAATCGCTCTAACATTGGTAAGATTGATAAAAAATACCAGAATTGTTGCTTGCACACACCTCTAAACTATTTAAAGTGGTTCATACATTACAGCATCATCCCGCTCTTCAATACCTCGAGAGACACCATCTATGCCCCACTAGCTCTCACTTCATTTGAATGCTAGGATACCATCGTGTCAATGGATAAGGCTTTTTGGCATTTTCTTAAATAAACCGTGAGGATTTCCATTTATTTCGGCTCTTAGGTAAGATCCATGAGAGGAGCCGTCCATCTACCTTACATGACGAATTGGACGTAGCAGATCATCTCCAATCCTCCGTTTAGGATACAGATGCAAAGGTACACATTGGAATTCCAAATTATCTCTGCGGCATGAAGACCACCAACACCCCATTCAGATGATAAGGGCGCCCTCTGTTTATAAACTGTAGCATTCAAGGAAACAAATATCCTACAGGGAGAGGTCGCACTCGCGAGCCAAGTCAGCAAAGAGGATCAGTAATATAAGCAGCCGCGATCACATGTAGGGAAAAGCTAACTTTAGGAGGACAAGCGCTTTTAGTCCACATATTCTTCTTCAAGACAATTTAGTGATTAAATGGACAATATATTTAAGCTCAAGTTATATATTTAATACTGCTAGCGCAGTGTTAAATCTTTTTTCACTAGCTTCAAAATAATATTTCTAGTTACCTTTCGGTTATCAAACTCAAAATTGATTCATAATTTATGTTAGTCAGATATCATCACTTTTCTTAGGATATTAACACGCCTTTTGTTGTCTGTATACTCCTATTCCCTTGAAATATTTCACTCCCAAGTCAATATTTCATCGCCACTTAACAAGAGGAAAGTTTTAAATAGACTCTTCTCGTTTTCTTCGAACTTGGTTCTATTAAAAAAGAATTCAATCGTTGGTTTATTCAAGAGACAAGGAACTTGGGCATACCATTATCAGGCGATAAATAATGGAGATTGTTAAAAGGCACAGAAAATGGAGTAAACTATAAAAGTAAAGTTTACACAACGAGAAGAAGATAAGTATACTTACAGACAACAAAAATATCAAAAGAGAAAGGTTGAAATGTGACAAAGCAATCATTCCCACGACGGAAACTCATGAATCATTTAAAGCATTTACTAAAAGTTTTGAACAAAGAGTCCTGGAGCTTTTAAAGAACTCTCCCCCACCCCCCTGCGCTTCTGGAGAGAGGGTCTAAAAGTTTTACTAAAAAAGAATAAAAAAACAAGAAGATTACGTAAATAGAAACTAAACGATGGGGTTTAAAGCTATTATTTCTTCCTTGTTTAAGTTATCAGCCATTAAAGAAAGCACTTGAAAATACCGATTTAAAATCCTTCAAAATCAAAGGGACAAAAGAATTCTCGTTTCTGCTCACCAAATATGACCTCGCTACCATAAATTTGGTTTCCGTTTTTAAACCTTTTTTGACTTGTGAATTAAAATTTTAGGCAAAGTCGAGACTTCTCTGGAAATTTTGCCTTCATATTTGACTACCTTGTAAATTCAAATAGAATGTCAACTTTGAGAAATATTTTTTGTTTTTTGCAAGATTTGCTTGTTTGGAGTTCGAACCAATATCTACATAACCAAAGAGACGACTTTGGATTTATTTCTCTTAAGACTGTTTGAACTTCAACACATTTTACAAACTAAATGTGTATATATTTGTACTTTTAAAAAATAACAAAACAAACACAAAAGTTTGTTCTATAACCACAGTTTCGAGTATGTATTTATATTGTGGTAAAACGTTATTAATTATCATAATATTCAACTAGATTTGATTCCAACCTATAATGTATTATCAGGTGGATCTAATTAAAATTTAAAGCAAACAGCTAGTCTGTTTTAAGCAATAGAAGATGACTGATCTAATTTTAAACGTCAAAGACAACTTTACAAAGAATGCGGGTCCGCCTAAAAATAAAAGAATTGTAGAAGTTTCAAACTTTTTGAAGAAATCATAGGATTTATGTCAGTATTCTACCTAGATATATATATGTGTTTGAAATAAGACGAAAGTAAGAAAGATATATTAAAAGAAAGTTTATACGTTTTTCACTTTATTAAACTAGCATTCTTTTTCCCCATAAAAGTTTTCCTAGAGAATAAATATATATATATATATATATATATATATATATATATATATATATATATATATATGGGAAATATCACGAAAGTTAGTGCGTGATAAATATGGAGATGTACCACGGAAGGAAACTGAATAAAAGACGGATTGGAGTTAGTACTTTCGTCTATTCGACATTTTCAAACTCACAATGTCGAATAGACGAAAGTACTAACTCCAATCCGTCTTTTATTCAGTTTTCTTCCGTGCTACATATTCATATATATATATATATATATATATATATATATATATATATATATATATATATATATATAAGAAAAGTATTGCAGTAAGACAATTAATTTTGCGGTTAAAAGGCTATTTTTGGCAAACACAGTCTTGCTCAAAGCCCTCTCAAGGAGCTCTTCTCACATACACGAGAAGGTAACACTTAAAATAAGCGTTCTCTCAAAGAAGAGCTCCTTCCAAGGGCTTTAAGGAAGACTGTGTTTGCCAAAAATAGTCTTTTAACTGCATAATTAATTGCGTTACTGCAATAATCGCAAAATCCCAGAAAAAAACCCGTAGCAAAGGGGTCATTAATCAGAAGGTGTGGTTGCAATATCATTGACTAAACTCTTTACAATCAGGTTCTGGGAATAGGAGCGACATTTAAATTGCCCATCTGAAAGATTAAAATTGCGAAATTCTCCTATTAGTATTGATTCTACAATTTTTCTTTCACTGAAACCTTTACAATTATATATAATTTAGGCCTCGCCTGACATCACCTTTGTGCTCGTATATTTGTTTTTTAATGTTCTCCCAGTCTCTCCTAAAATTGAATAGTGCAATGTAGGATAAATTGCTTAATACAAGAATAAAAAATTTAATAATTCATGATACAATATAAAGATTGGATCCAGTTTGATTTATATTAAAATTAGGTTTAAGTTTTAGGATGTAAAGTGATTCTAATATCCGTAGTTGGTTGAGATGGAGGATATGACTAAGTATTTTAAAATTATCCATATTAATTTCAGACTTGCATACTTTGGTGTGATCTGGTATGGGCGAGGGGTCTGGTTTGTTTAGAATCAGCCCCGTGCGGTTCGACCTTCGCCAATGCTGCTCGATGCGACAATTGATTGACCTAATTGTCGAACCAATATAAGATGAATTGCAAGATTCACAACTATATTTCTAAATTATAGAGGAGCGGCAAGGGATTGGAATTCGGACCTTATAGCTGAAATAGGATCCAATATTGTGTCAATTTTTAACATGAATTTTGGATCGAGATATGGATAGAAGTTATTTAGGCCGGTGGCTATACAACGGGGCATGGTGTTAATAGAGGTGCCCTTTTTCTAGACTGTTATTTACATGACTGGGTTGACGGGAGGGGACTTTTTTCGGAGAGGCACTTGCATTCGTGGAAAAAGTTCATTCGCAGTGCTGTTAGGTTATGTGTGTATTGGTATGGGTGAGTGATAGTTTCTTGCCGTGGGGTACCTAGGTGTCCTCGCGGCATTGTGGCTGTATATGTGTACGTATATGCGGTCTCTTGAGAGATTCTTCAGCCTTATGCTGAGTCGCGTGTGGGTGTACGTGTTTAGCGGAACGAGCCTGTTGTTTTGGTGTAGTGTGGATATTCTAATATACAACGGGGAACGGCAGGAGCGTTTCAGAGCCGAGTTCTGGATACGCTCTTCTTTCCTCTGCCCTATGTGACTCGCACCTAAAAGTGTGATTAGTGCGTATGTAAAGAGAGGTCTAACAATAATGATCTTGTATAACTGTAGCTGTAGTTTATTGCTGGCAGAGTAAAATATGCGCAGATTTTTGTCTGTGCTTTTTGCCTTTATTTGTATGATTATTCGGCGCGTGTGGAATTTTAGGACTTGTCGAATCGAGCCCCTAAAGTTTTCGTGTGTAAGTGAGTCTCGTTGGGTTTGAGTAGTCGATGTCTGGACTGTTGGAATAGATCTGTATGTTGTTTATGTAGGGATCTCTGGCGCTAAATAGTGTCACCTGTGTCTTCTGATGATTCGTGGCAAAGAGCCACTTGCCCTTACACTATCTCTTAACATCCAGTATCCGTTATGCATGGCGTGTGATCATGTCAGGTCCGCGTCTGCAGACGAGATTTGTCTCGTCGTCAGCATAGTACAGTGTGCATGTGTGTCTGTAGTCGTTTGGTAAGCGTGGAGTGTCGTTGCTGTACATAATGGAAAAGGTCGGTGCAAGGACGCTGCCGTAGGACACTCCATTGCGCGGTGTGAATGGACGTGATGTTGTCTTGTTGCCTTATATAAGACACCTCCAGTCTGCGAGATAATGGGAGAGAATTTTTCATGTGCAGAGAGAGAGCTCTGTATCACTAGCGAGTTTCCAACGGAGTCCATCGTAATACACTTTATAGAAGGCCTTCTCCACATTCTTGTAGATGGAAAGTGGCTGTTGACGTGCTTGGGGTGCTCTTTGGATGACATCGTGAACGATAGCACGACCGCCGACGTGGACTGTTTCCTCCTGAAGCCATACTGGCAGGGGGAGAACCAGTCTGTATCTTCAAGGAAGCTGCGCAGGCGGACATTTACCATGCGCTCAGATATTTTTCCTAAGTTCTCTAACAGAGCAATAGACCTTTGGTGTTTGGGTATGTGGGGTCTTCGTTTTTCTTGTGGAGTAGGATGTTGTGTGAGGTTTTTAATGGCTGTGCGAAGTGACCGAAGCCGAGTTAGGCATTGTAAAAGTATCTCAGTGTGGGGAAGATTGTATCTGGGAGATGGTGTATTAAGGTGGAGGAAAGGCTGGAGGGGCCAAGGAAATGAATTGGTGTCGGTTTTATGTAATACTTTGTTTCCTTGACGGTAATGGGAGTGGGGAGTGTAGTTGTGCTGTCGAGCACATCCAAATGTATCAGAGAGGCCGATTCCAGCTCAGCAGCGTGAAGTCAGCACTACTCCTGTAGTTCTTAGGAGTGCTCTTGTGCATGTGACTTTTGGGGGTTGTGTGTGCACTATATCCCAGTGGAATCTGAAGGCGTTGAAGATGTCATTAATGACGGTGATTGTTTTTCGTTCGAGGGTAAGGGTTATTTAATGGATAAGTTAAGTTTAAGAGAGGTGTTATTTGTTGTTTCTGCTGTATTCCGGCCAGTTCGTGTTTTTGTAGTTGAAAATAAGAGGGGGGGGGGTGAGTATGGGTGATGGCGATATCATCACGAATACCGGAATGTCATTAGATAGTACGTGGACGCCTGGTGCAATGTTAGTGTAGAAGCGGGGAGCATGGTCGTTGCGTAAGTCCACGTCAGGAGACGAAGTAACAGCCTGGCGTCCAAAGAATTTAAGGAAGGGTCGGACAGATGTGCTCGCAGCAAAATCACTGCGAGGCACCGGCCAGGTACCTTCCTGCATCATTCGTGGTGTTGGATAGTAGCTTAGGGTGGTGAGCGTATAGGTCCCCCACCCAACAAGAATTGCTAGGTTATGGTTGGAAAGTGTCTGGAGTGGGACGTCTATGTTTAGTTGTAATCGTGAAAGTCTGTAGTGAGTGGTCACAATGATGGGGCCAGAGCTCATTTGTATCTTGCATTCTAGGAAGGAGTCGCCTTGTGCGATCAAGAGTGAATTTAGTATAGACCACTTGAAGAGGATAGCTGAGCCAAGCTGCAGCGATTGAGGTGTCAAGTATGTGTGGTAGCATGCGATTCAGAGTCTGTTGTTAGGAGGGTGTAGACTGGTGGAGTTTAGTAGTATTATGTCTGGTCATTATGTGTTTAGCACCCAGTTAGCTACAGCGTGACAAATGCCTTGCCAACTACGCACATTTATCTGTACTACACTTGACTTATTGTCTGGAGCGCAGATAATGAGATACGGCTGACCTCCTCTCAGCTTACTGTTGGGGTGAGAGGGCCGGCCGTCGTGGGGGCGGGGTGCCTCCGTGGTACTTGTGTCTCGAGGGTAAGTTTGGTGCCAGTGTAGAAGGGAGAGGAGTAGGGAAAGGTAGAGGTTGTGGTGTTGAATGCGTTAGAGAAAAATAGGATAGTTGTAGGGTGGCGATAAGAGTTGTTGAAGGCTTGGAAAAAGTTTTTTTGTGTCTATGGTCAGGATGGCTAGAGATGGAGGCCGATATGGCCGAAGAGGTAGAGAGGATATATTCAAAGTGGTTTTTATTAGAAGCAGGGGGGTTGGAAAAGGAATGTGTGCAGTAGGAATAGATGGATGAGTAGGGTTGGATTGTGGAGTTGGTGCAAGAGAAGAAGGCTTTGAAGTGATTGGAGTGGAAGTGGCGGTAGAGGATGAAGTGCGGGAGAGTATTTTCTCAGAAGTAGTGGGTAGGATCTTATGGGTAGAGGTGGAGAGGGCAAAAGTGGTATGAAGAGGGATTGGAGTGGGAGAAGGTTGAACAGAGGTGGGGACAGACAAGGTAGAGAGAGAGATGACCAGGAGAGGAGGCCAAGCCGTGGTGAGGGATGGTGAACAGATGTGGTAGGGATCGGAGTTGGAGTGAAGACAGGCGTGGGAGGAGTAGGGGTAGCAAGAAGAGGAGAGCAAATGCTGGTGGTGGAGTGATGTCTTGTGGTAAGATATGTGAGATTTCTGTTTAGTCTGCTTCAAGGTCATGGCGATCCTTCAAAATAATTAGCGTCTGTAGGCGTTCTTTCCGCCTCCTATTCCTTTGCTTCCTGATCCGAGGTAATGAGATGAATTGGATGAGGGCTAAAGCAGAGTCGGTTTCCTGAGATCTCACGAACGAGTATGTTCACATAACATCTGCAATGCTTTCAAGGCGTTTAACCATGTTCCCTCAAAAATGGAGACCCTAAAAATCACCTGGAGAGCTTACATAACCCTCGCATAACAAGAGATATTTTTAGTTTAAAATACATAATTAAAAGAAAAGAGGGAAATCAATCTAGGCTGGACATCTCAAAAGCCATCTTGATCAACGAAGAAAGGCCAACCCTCAACACTTAGTCTACAAGTTTGAATTGATTATTTCAATTATTTTTAAAACATCCACTCACCGGATTGGCCCGTTTCCCTTGACATTACGTTCAAGCGAAGATGAATAAATACCCCCTAAAAACCGTTTTCATTTCATTTGACGGAACCCAGATATTGCACGCTTAGTTTTAAAGAATCTTACGTAATCTATACCTTCGATTATCCAAAGCTAACTACTTTGTTACTCCAACGTTATTTACTGGAGAAAGAAGATGCCGAAGAGACAACGACCTTCAGACGAAACAATTACTGGACTCTCTCTACAAATACGAACTCTTTCTTTCCTATCACCCTTTTTAGGGCAATTTAGCTAGGGAAGCTTGAAGTCTACGTAGGTACCTTCTTTTGCGGGAGCCATATCTGAACCGGGCGGCTAACTCGACGCATGCCGAACCTTAGCCTGTTTGGGTTAGACCCGTGTGAGCGACGGACACAAGATAGGTGGAAGCAAAAACTGATAGGGTTAGACGATAGGTAGGCAGGTAGGGCAAACCGACTCACCAGCTGAATAAGCCGGACAAATAACCGGATATAACAGCAAACTATTTCTTCCCTCAACTTCACACCTCCTCTTATTTTTCGTTCTCAATTATAGCCGATAAAGAAAAGGAAGAAGATCAAATAGGAAGAAGCCAGACTCCTCAAATTATATGAAACGAACTCGGTGTGGTACCTTTAAGGCTACTTGACTCCGCAACTTTATACATAGCAATATGTCAAAACGACCATGACGTGGATAAACTTCTCTTGGAAAGAGCTACGGATGAATTAATCAAGATAGGATTAGAGGCTAAACTGCCCAAACAGATAGAGGCTCAGAAGACTGTTTACTTCCCCCAAGTAGACTCATGGATTGGGGACCACAAGGTGAATGAAATTAAAAAGAAATAGAGGGAGCACAATCCTGTGCAAAAATAAAAGAAATTATAAAATTCTCCAATCGTGCAAATAATTCAGAGTATTCGCATGTATTTAAAGTAATATTTAAAGTGACGAATGTGGCAAGAAGGCGAGGGAAATGGGCATTGTGGTGTTCAATTTAAATATAACCCCTGAGCAAATAAAGACAGATGACTTTATAAGCATAAAGACTTGCCTTAATTGCTTTGCGCTGGAGAAGCACAACACAAGGAAATGTCCGCTGAAACATCAAATGGTGTTTTGAGTGTAGTGATAAAAACCATACGTGGCGGGAATGCAACTTTTTGACCAAAAGATGCCTAAATTGCAATGGAGGCCATCTAACCATAGCAATGGCATGCCCGAAGAAAAGAGAACTGATTGAAAAGAATAAAAAGGAGAGGCTAGAACAGAGAAAGAAAAGCAGAATATAACGTTCAACAAGGTCGCTAAGGCAACAACCTAGAAAATCCAACCACCTATATATGTTATCGAAATCAAGTAGGGCGAATCATTAAATATTCTAGCTTATACCCTGCACGCACACGTTTTAAAAGTAGCAAATTCTGGCTCTTACTCACGCTAACTAAAACTGATTCTGATAATTTCGTCGAAGAACAGATATTTTTCCTTGAGAACCCTCCCTCCGCGGACATAATAAGTATCCAATGCAAACCAGCAGCAAAAACCGAAAATACCTAGGAACAGCAAAAGAACCTCAGCCAAGGGAGAAACCCTATTCAACCAGACGATGATTAAAGACCCAAGACTAAGGAACAACACGCAAAAGAGGCAAGAAGGGGAGATAGAAGTAGAGCTTGCCGCAAATAACACCAACAGTGTGGACACTTGCACTGAATGGCAAGCCCAGGAAGGAACGAGTAGAGATCCCACCCCAAAGTTAAGACAAGAAAGTGATGAGGAGCACCAAAGTTTCAACCTGTATATTTACGCTTCTGAGGAAAAAACTTTCCCCGCAAACAACAATGAACTAGCTTAAGGTATTAGAAGAGGACTCTACAAGTACGAGTACGAAGGCCCGTATACAGATCACGAGGTCTTCAAAATAATTACAGCCAGCAACTTGAAATTCCATAGGTAATATGTTTTACACTATAGGAGTAATTTAAGAGAAAAAGATGTGGAAGGCCAAATCGCCCATCGAGCGGCAAGCGTACAAAGCCGTGAGAAGAGGAAGCCGTGAAGAGAGAAAACCTAAATAATGACCAGCATAAGGAAATTAAAAATAATAAGCTACAATATTGCCGTATGGAATGAAAATAAATTCTCTCTAACCAACGCATACTTAAAAGAATACCCGGATATTATTCTACAAAATTAGATTAACATCGACCCCGAAATAAACAAGATTAAACCTTTTTAATTACACGGTAATCACAAAAACTACTAAATATATCAGTTATGATGGAGTTGCTATTGCAATTCATAACAACCTAAGTTACAAAATCTCAACAACTTAGACGAAGCATACCTAGTGATTAGCATGAAAACAACTGCAAGCAACCAAATTGGGGCGACCGATAACCAACCCCAAGGG
The DNA here is from genome assembly GCA_963969495.1 of Ceratothoa steindachneri. Taxonomy (NCBI): domain Eukaryota; kingdom Metazoa; phylum Arthropoda; class Malacostraca; order Isopoda; family Cymothoidae; genus Ceratothoa; species Ceratothoa steindachneri. The sequence goes on from OZ018326.1 coordinate 118,232,232, forward strand.
TGGGGATTTTTTTTCCCCTCCATAATTTCATTGAAATATTTGGGCACAAAGACCAAGCAGTTTTTATGGGGAACTTAAACGCTAAGAGTAGAGCCTCAGGCTACACTCGGTACTTCAACAGAGCCGGAACAAACCTTCACTTACTACTGGAAAGGGGAATAGCAGAAAGCTTAGTGCCAGAATTCCCAAAAAAGAGAGGCGAAAAAGCAAGAATGCCACGCGTTAAAGACAAACTGATATCGGCAATAGCATTATAAAGAAAGAAAAGGTGGAACCAGTTTGTGGAGGACTTAGATAACGAATTAAATCCTAATAAACTATAGCAAAAAATTCACATCGCGACAGGAAAAAGAAACCAAATACTAGAATTAAACTCCTAAATGAAGGGGGACAGGAGAAAGAGCCCCATGAAGTCTAAATAGCGTTTCGCGAACATTGGAGGAGGGTTTTCGAAATATCCCCAAATGAAAACGAAGATTTCGACGATGACGAAGCAAGAGTGGTAGAAGAATTGGAACGAGACCACCAAGAAATAGTCCCCAACCTAACTGCTTCAGCAACACGTCAAATAGAGCAAGGGGTAGAAACGATCACCTTACAGGAAATAAAAAGAACGCTCCTAGCAAGTAAGCATAGGGCACCCGGAGCAACGGAGATAACAAGAGAGAACCTGATACGAGCGTCAGACTCCTTTTTTACCCATATAGCAGCAATATTAAATGCCTCCTTAAGCGCAGCTTACTTCCCAGATGAGCTAAAAAAGGGAAAGATTATTTTTGTACCGAAACTTGGCAAACCACTAAATAACCCAGGAAACTTCAGACCAATCACACTACTAGAGACAGTAGCTAATTTACTGGAAAAAGCCATAAACGAGAGACTGGTTAAACACCTAGAAAAGAGAACACTAATCCCAAGTTGCCAAAATTGCTTCAGAAAGAGCAGAATTACCGAGATGGCCCTGGCCAGTCTGGTCGAATTAATTGCCAAAGCCAAACACGAAGGGAATTATATGGGCATCCTAATCAGAGACGTCCAAATATCATTCGATAAGGTTTGAAGGATCGGCCTGAAATATAAAATAAAGAGATTGGGGCTACCCTCTGCCCGGACCAAATGTCTATGCGACTACCTGACAGACAGGATGGCGTATATCTCAGTAGAAGGCTGCGACATCCCGGACTTCAAGATCTATCAGGGCGTCCCCCAGGGTGGCTGTATGAGGCAAACATTGTATAGAATCTATACAATGGACCTACCGAGTACAGAATATACAATAGTACAACATATAGTTTGTTTTCTGACGAAATCACGATAGTAGCGAATAGCACATATAGGCACCCTCCAACCATGGGCAGAATCAGGGCGGCCGAACTTGCAAATATTAATGATTTTGAGCGAAAGTGGAAAATTCGCGCCAATCGAAAAAAAATTCCATTTTTCCAATAGGGAGGCGATTGGCCTCTCTATTGGAAAAATAGAAGAAAGAAGATACCGCTACGTATACGAAGGAAAGGTACTTGGGATTCAAATCTGCCGACACGGCTATGGTAATCATGTCAACGAGAGAATCAATCTAGCATAAGTGCATCTAGCCAAGTTATTTCAGCTGAGAAACCTAAAAACAGAAAATAAAAATAAAATATAAAACGCCATCTGCAAAGCCCTGTTGCTCTATCAAGCTATACCAATAAACTGACTCCTGAAAACGAATGCTGTAAAACTCCAAAGATTACGAAATTCAGCAGTCTTTGTTATGACCAATATCAGGAGTGATTCAGACCATAAACGTGTCCCAACACAGAAGAGCTTTGAAGGTATGGGAAAAACTGGATCGTATGTTAAGCGAAGACAAGCAAAGAGCGATCGAAATACCGCCAAATCACAGAGTCAATAATCGTGATTTCCGCGATTAATGACTCTGTAATTTTGCAGGAGGAACCGTCCCCAATATTCACCTAAGTGTCTAGAAATAGGTCACATCCCCAGAAAATACGTCTATATATACATATATATATATATATATATATATATATATATATATATATATATATATATATATATATATATATATATATATATATATCTACTGGTTGGGAAGAAAGAGATAAAAGCCACGAGAATATGTATATATATACAGTTATATATACATATATCCTCTAATGTACGTACACGTCCTTCGCTACGTACAAGTACTTTCACTACGTAAGAGTAATCCATTGATTATGAGGTATAAGAGTGCGATTAACGACAGGAGCCGATAGCGTTTAATGAGTTTACCAAGTTGGAGTTCAAGGATATATTTAAAGAGTGAAAACCAAAAATATAATTTTAATAAGTCTCTAGTTAACATATATATACATACGGGAAATATAGGTAATGTAAATAAGGACAATTCTAACAAGATATAGATTAATTGGCAATCAAGTAATGTTAATTACATTTTAATCAGCTTTAAAATGAGATACTATAAATCAGTTATACAGAGGGAATATTTATATGTCGGAAAGTGGGCAGATTAACGGGTGATACAAGTAAGGGTCATTTTACCTTAAAGGGATCACCTCGAGGAAGGAAAATCCTTTAGCGACCTGGTGTGGGGGAATGGAGACGAAAAATGGTCGTGATTCTTGGCCGAATATCCTAATGGTGACGAGGATGAAGGAGGGGGGGAAACCAGAAGACGATTTCAGGATCCTCCTTGAAGACGGACAATAGCACCTCTGCCCCAGAGCTGTGCATCCTCCAAAAATCGAGATTCTGACGCGGCTCGGTGCGTTGTCTCACACGAGAAACTGGAGATCCTTGAGGGGGGTTCCAGATGAGACGAGAGGAACCCCAGCCAATCCTTTGGGGATGAAACGATTCGTGGCTAGCTCTGAACAGAGTAAGCCTTCACAAACGAGATAGATCTGTCTAGTGATATCCAACCTCGATGGTATAGGCGAATACGAGGGACTTGGGAAAACTGACTCACGTTCTGAACCAAAGGCGACGGGTTCTCAAACTCAATCTGCTGATATTCGAAAAACCAGGGTATTTATATGACGGCCATTTGGGGGGTTTCTCCTCATTGTCAGACCCAGATGACTAGCTGACCACTTTAGGCGGTCAGATGGATTAGTGTGTGTCGCCGGACCCAAGTCTTAATAGGGGCGGGAAACTTTCGGCTAGCAGTTCCCTGACTACGGAGATTAGCGCTGTTCCTTGGCGAGGGAAAAGCTTGTAGCGCCCAAGCTTCATTAACTGCACCTGTGAAGCGGCTGACGGATATTCAAATTCTTTCTTCTTTTATTTTTCTTTTTGGATTCAGAGATTACTCCACGTGGAGTTATACTTAGGAGACAGAGAGATGGAAGGAATTCATGAAACAAATGAAAGGGGTATTCTTCTTGGCGTCCCTTTTCCTTACACTAAGAATATAGGAAGACTAAAATGAAAAATCAACAATAGGAACCGAAGAGATGGCTGGTCACCCAGCAATTAACCTTACCTCTTATTCATTCCCCTTCACCATTTTTCCTTAACAACCCTGTCCCTAAACTCCTACTATACATACTTTTATCTTCTGCCTTTTTCAAGACTTAAGACTAAAGACTTCATTTTATTCGATTCGATTCCAATTCCAAAATACTTCATCGCTAAAGGAGGAAAAAAATAACTAAAGACACTCTGAAGATGATGGGATGGATCAAAATCTAAGCTATTCGAGTTTGGTTTTTACCTTACACAGTTACTTTAAAAGAGAGATGAACGTAGAAGAAATTATCTGCCATCTACAAGATGGACAAAAGAAGACAATAAGAAAAATAGAAAGTTTTTCTAAGAAAATTAATTAATGCAAAATTATACAATTGGCTTTAACAAAATTTGCATACATATAGATATTTTTTTAATTTATTTATATATATATATATATATACATTAAAAAATTGAAACCCAAAAGAGTATCTTCAATAAGAAGAGACGTTCTTATAAAAAATGGTCAAAGTCACATAAATCTTTGAGTTACATGAGAACTTTTGTAAATGATGATTTCAATTTCTTGCATCATCTAACAGACATTCAGTTTTCCATGTAAATAAATATTTTAAAATTTTTTAACTATTCTCAAACTTTTAATTATCATACTCATTATTTTTTAGGAATATGTTTCATTAATTATCCTTCTTTTAAACAAACGCAAACTTTAAACAATATTATACAAAGACGAACGTACTTTCAAATGTTGTTAAAAGGAAAACATCTTTATTGGGCATTAAAAGAATAGAATATCTTTTAAGAATCGTATTTATTCTATAGGCATTAAAAATATAAAATATCTAATACAATGTATTCTTTCTCCTATAAGAAACCTTCCATTCACGGATTATTGTATGTGTTTCGCAATAATTTATTACTTCGACTTTTTTATTCCAACTGAAGAATAGAAGGTGAAAAACAAACCACGCAATATTGTTATAAACGAAGGGCATATTTTGTTTGATGGTTCTCGAGAAAATACCGTAAAATCAAATAACCACCAAAATTCAAATGTATCTTTTATTAATCTGTCCAACTTTTTCTATCAAAGAAATGTAGGGTGAGCGAGATAAGATATTCTGCCATGTAGCATCTTTGACTAAATGAAATCGAGCACTGATAGAGATTGTTGGATTGATCAATGTAGGTTTATAAAGAAAAAACTGCAAACTTTTGTCGAAAAGGAAATCGAATGTTCGATAACTTAGAGCACTGAATTTCTTTTATGCATCAATGAAAACTGACAACACATGAAGGATGCTGATTTTCACACTTGATTTTGTCAAATGCTAATTAAATACGAATACATTAATGTAAATATATTTTTAAAAGGCAAAAATTAATGATACTGTGAAGTTTTAAAAACGTCCGTCCTCTCTGCCTTACCCTGTATATATCCTACATAACCCTATATTTTAAGAAAGAGATTTTTTTAAGGTGTTTGAATAAGATTTTTTCTTTTAGTTTGGTTGTCATCTAAGAAAAAAAAGAAGAAAAAGAAGAATAAGAAGAAATAGAAGAAGAAGAAGAAGAAGAAAAGAAAAAAAAAAGAAGAAAAGGGTGTTCAGGGTGTTAAAATAAAGAGTCTATAAAGGGGATTAAAAAAGGCGGTTAAGAATAGCAAATAAGGCCGTAGGCTACACCCCGCAGGGGTGCCTGTGTAACCAAGCTCTTTCTGTTAAGGAAGAGAACAGCGGCTTGTATATATATATATATATATATATATATATATATATATATATATATATATATATATATATATATATATATATATATATATATATATATATATATATATATAAGGCAGAAAATAAAAATGGCGTAGCCCTGTGGTGGTTGTATTATCACCCACAGAACCTGTAGTTGCTCTTTCTTTGTATTTATATATATATATATATATATATATATATATATATATATATATATATATATATATATATATATATATATATATATATATATAGATATATATATTAAAAAGCTAAAACCCAGATTTAAATCTATCATTTTCAGATTTAAGGGATACAAATTACCTCCTTACTGGTTTTAATAGCCAAAATAAACCGGAAGAATTCCAGCTGCCAACAGATAATGAAAATGATCTCTTAAAACATTTATGATGTAGCAACTGATGTTATACTTGATTTTTCATTTCTTCTTAAAAATTCACCTTATACGAGAAAGTTTGTTAGTTATTTAAGTTAATTAATTATGTAATCCGTTCCTTTACAATTCCTTTCGGTAGGTTCCGAAACGAAATAGTTTTGAATGCAAAGAGAGGAGAGGGGAACAGACAGTGGTGGTCTGATCGGACATATATATATATATATATATATATATATGAGAAATTTCTCATTCGCATCCACTTCTTCTTTCTCTTGTATTATATGTATTATAGTCAGCTATACAAGGTTTCTGCATCTTTTTTTCTGTCTTCAAATTTATTTGAAAGTCAGAAAATAAAAATGGCGTAGCCCTGTGGTGGTTGTATTATCACCCACAGAACGTGTAGTTGCTCTTTCTTTGTATATATATATATATATATAGTTTGTTTATAAAACTATTTGTGGATTAATTGGGGAAAATATCTTTTAAAAATGAATAGGATTTTTCTTTTATCGATAGGAAGTTGTTTTAGCAGTAAAGATCCTATCTCTTTGGAGTTCCCCAGTGATAATGTTTATTTATTCAAATGTCCCAGTTGTACTGGGGCCTCTTACATTGACAGCCCTGTCAGGTCTCTTGGAGCTAGGTTCTTTGCTCATATGCGGATTAGTTGGCGCACAAGCAAAATCTTAAATAAAAAGGGAAAGTCTTCTATTAGGGAACACACCATAAGCTGTAATCTTATGTATCTTTATATATCAAACACTAAAAACTTACACTAAATGAAGATTTAAGTGCAGTATCTTTATTAATTAACTAAATTTAACTACATTTTTTTAGTTGCTTTGTTTTTTAACTACTGTTTGGTTAGTAGATGTGCCCCTCTCCCAAGCGTCCCTCTAACCTATAAATACTAGCCCCTTGTTAAACCCACCATTCTCTCTCTAGGATGGATCCACTTTAGAAGTACCTAAATTTACCGTTTTTATATTAAACGTTTTTAACTCTTACAGTGTTTACAAAATTAAAAACAAAGTTTAAATTTATTATCTTTAACTAATGCCAGGTCAATATCTCATAGTTTTTAATTAAATTCTGCAATAAACTTTACATTTATTAACTAAGTTTTTGAGTCAGTTTTAAAGCAAATTTAACTGTTGCCAAGTAATATTTAAAATTTTAACTTATAGAACATTTTACTGATATTTTATAATTAGGCACCTTTCAAAATAATGTCTTGTTGGCCTTTTCAAATTTTATTCATATGTAGTAACTAATTTTTGAGTCAGTTTTAAAGCAAATTTAACTGTTGCCAAGTCATATTTAAAATTATAACTTATAGTACATTTTACTGATATTTTATAATTGGTCACCCTTTAAAATAATGTCTTGTTGGCCTTTTCAAGTTTTCTTCCCATGCGTTAACTTTGTAAACTTATTCTAGTTTGAAGATGAAAACTTGTATTTTTTGAAACGTTATGAAAAATTAAAAGATGCTGCATCCGTTTCTCGTGGCTGTGGGATTTATCTTTAATATTAAATGCAGGCTTCACGGCCAAGCTCCATATGGATATATATATATATATATATATATATATATATATATATATATATATATATATATAAAACTCACAAAGTATCACGTGAGGGTAGCAAATGAATGCAATATCCCGCAAGAAAAATTGAAATGGTGTTTCCGAGTACTTTCGAACTTTATTAAGTACCTTATCAAGGATAACTACAAGAAATAATATCATATTAGAGGTATATATACGTAAGAAAAGTATAAAATACCGCCTCAAAAACAAGAAATCACCAATGAAGAAGACGGAAGGGGGAAGGTAAAGATTCACATTAAGAATGACAAGAAGCAGGTAGTAAGGTCAAACTGAGAAGACTAAAGGGTAAAGGATTAAAAGAAATGGAGATAGCCTAACGAGGGAGATTATAAGAAACAAGGAGCGAAAGAGTGTGGAAAATACAATGTACATAACAGCAGTGACATAATTAGAAAAAAAATGGCTCTACATAACTAAAGATTGTAAATTAAACTAAAGACAAAAGTCAGAACTAATTTCTTTAAGTATTAGCTTTTTAATTATAGCATATATTTTTTATAAAAGCACATTCAATGATATTCTTTTTTATAGGGTTATTGGAACGATAAATAATTTTTTACCAAATTCTAGTTAATTAGATGGTCCATATCTGAAATGTGGACAAAGAAAGCACTGATATTTTCCCCTCTTCGGACTTCATATTTATGTTGATTTATGCGAACAGAAAGTTGTTTACCTCTTTGTCCATAATATTTACTTAGGCAACCAGAACACTCAACTGAATCCCCCTCCCCCTGCCCAACTATTACAATTATTGCGTACTAATAAATTCTCAATGGTCGTCTCATATTTACAAGCAACATATATGTTAAAGTTATTCAAAAGACGGGGAAGATCACTAAAACAAAGAGAAAAGGTAGAACTAAATTGTTATTACTATTAAAAAGGAGAGTAGGGACAGTTTGATAAAATGTCTTTTAAGCAGAAGAAAGACAGTTTTGAAGAAACGGGTAAGGGTAACAAAGTTGATGGCCAATTCCAAAAGTATTGTAAAATTCCAAATCCATATATTCCGGGTTCACAACTCGTAATGTCCGTAGAAACATAGAAGAAAGAACAGAACGTTTAACTTTGGGGCTGTGAGAAGAGTACAAATGAATATAAGAATTTGAATTAGTAGCCTTACGAAAGATAGATTATTTAAAACCTGTATGAGTTTTATGAATAAGAAGATCATTCTTCATGTTAATCTTTACCTTCCCTCTTGCGTCTTCCTCATTGATGAGTTTTTGTTTTTAAGGATGTCTTTTATACTTTTCTTTCGTATATATACCTCTAATATAATATTATTTATTGTAGTTATCCTTGATAAGGAACTTAATAAAGTTCCAAAGTACTCGGAAACACCATTTCATTTTGTTCCTGCGGGACATTGCATTTATATATATATATATATATATATATATATATATATATATATATATATATATATATATATATATATATATATATAAATATATATATATATATATATGAGGAGGGATGTGTGTGCGTATGTGTGTGTGTGGATATATGTAGTAAGTACCGGGTATTACAAAAGCCCTGTTATACAAGTTAGGACGCTCTTACCAAAGGAAAAAATAATCGTTTTGATGCAGTTAGATAGGTTTTTACTGTTTTAACCTATAAATATGTGCTGAAATTGTAATATTAATCATTGACTCCGCCTACGGTGGCGAGCACGCACTGCAGGCGAGACCTAAACACCGCGCACACGTGTACTAAGTCTTTCTTTATGCTAGCCGCACTGGGTTGACGGAGCACTTCAGCTCATCAACGTTGCAGTGGGTGACTTTTCAGATCTTACTCTCGACAGGTGCCTACAAGATATAGTCGATGGGATTCACACTGGGCACCTCTGCCTTCGAGATATGCTTCTTCTTCGCAAGGGCAGTCATTTTGAGCTTAGGAGCACTTTCGAAGGTCTTTCCCGCAGCCAAAAATTTGCCAACTTGAGTTCTGTCTGAAAGAGATTGATCTTTGATGTTTTGTACTTTCTTGAGTCTATTCACGACTCTATGGACGGTCATTCGGGTGACTTTGAGCCACTTGGCGATGTTGAACTTGTTGTGACCCGCGTGCAGGAGAGCAGAGATTTCTATCCCATAATCTCAACATAACTGCACATAATGGAAAAGACGTTTTATTGAAACGTGCTGGAAAAGTGAAACTTTAGATTTTTTGACGGAAGTTTTTCTATCCCACAAATAAACTTCGCGAAAGATTAAAAAAAAACGAGTTTAACAGAACTTTTTTAAAACTCGGTATATGAAGTTAAATGCGCACACGGGTCCCCCACCCGTGTGCGCATTTAACTTCATATACCGAGTTTTAAAAAAGTTCTGTTAAACTCGTTTTTTTTTAATCTTTCGCGAAGTTTATTTGTGGGATAGAAAAACTTCCGTCAAAAAATCTAAAGTTTCACTTTTCCAGCACGTTTCAATAAAACTTCTTTTCCATTATGTGCAGTTATGTTGACTAATTTCCTCCGTACTTGGAAATCATTTGCTTCCACACTCGCCGGAGATCGAACGAGGAGCTTAGCGTAAAATTTCGAAACTTCATCCGCCTCTTTTCATTCATAGCATTTTTCAGGCATAAAGTGCATAGTATCAATTCCCGCATCACTCCTCAAAAGATGGCATTCATTGGATTTTCTCTGCAATCGAGATTGTGTAGGCATCTATTCGTATTGTGTCTATTTATTGCAAGAAAATTTATTACTTTAATGAATTATTGCTTCATCTTCTGAGTTTCCTACTCCAGCATTATGCGTTACAATTTGGGTAAACCATTCTTATAGAGAGATGATTTTATCAGCGGCTTCTCTTGACTTTGAAAAGAAACATGCTAAGATTTTATTTAATAGTTAAAAGATGATTTTATGAGAGGAAGGACTTGAAGGAGACATAGAAATGAGAAAGAATCCAACATGATAAGTTACCTTCACCTGCACAGCTGTGAACTTGTGTGATGGACAAAGGTATTCTCAAGTGTGATTTGTGGGATGGTAATGTTAAATAATGAGAGTTGAGGCTCGTATTCAGATGAGATCGTGAGCTGGTTTTAATTTTGATGGATTGACGATGTGCCGATAGAAGAGGGATCAATCCGAACTCAGCTTTGGCAATATACGACGGTAAGAATTTTGAACAATCAACATAATGGGGAAAGCATACCCAGACTCATAATGGTCCTATAATTGATTTTATAGCCCTGTCCACCACCCAGATCCTTATTTCTGCAATGACGTCTAGTTGGATTTATTTAAACTAGAAAAATGAATAAATAAAACATATCATCTAGGACCATCCGAGACATTTTGTGCATGCGTTGGTGCAAGTTAGAGTGGTTTAGAATTTACTTCTACTTTAAACGAGTAAAGAGAATTCACTTGCTTTGGAATGATATTTGAGAGGTGTTTAGAGGACAGACTAGGTCACTAGTGTCAAGAATAGTGTTTGGAGAATAAATTGTTATGGAAGGGTGGCAGTTACAAAGGGTGACCAAGGAGTAAGTGAGCGGATATGGAGTTTTAAAACTAACCAATATAATCCAAAATTTGCCATGAGATAGCCGAAATTCCTAATACTTGTGACAGCAAAGAATTTGGACACTCGAATGAATTTTTGCTTCAGTCCACTAAAATTACTGAAAATTTATTAGTTAAATAAAAAAAGTAACCAATCTATCATCAATTTCTAATTGACTTGAGAGTTAAACAAGAAGAAATATTACTCAAACTACCGTCCCAAAAGTTAAGAACGCCTACATTTCTATTACAGCATCATCCATAACTTTTGTCACAGAAAATTCAAAATTTCCAAAATTAGTATACAATAAACTAGAGTTGTAACCTACTTAAGGTTAGAAATTATACAAATCTGGATGAATAAAGCGAAAGGTATCAGCAAATAAGCAATTTGCTAGAAAGATTGAAGTGTCCAAAATGATCCGAACGCTTAGGTCTCTTATAGTGAGCCTGGCAATGTTTGCAAGTAACTAACTTCATTCCAATCTCGGAAAAATCAGACCATTCTCTTTCCAGATTTCGTCCAAGTAACATGCATAAAAAATCTGTCATCCATCTCACTGTTCGAGAGGTGATCCACCAAGATTGACTTTTAATTGGAGCCATTGCAGAGAGTGCAAGTGCTCCCAAATGTAGTCCATAATATTCTATTAACCTAAAACAAAACAGGTTTTTGTAAGACTGTTAAATACAATAAAACTGTAGGCCAAGAAATACAAAAAAAAACAGAGAAGAACGAGCCATTGTCCAAATTAAGAAGATGGACCTTGTAAAGATGGTTGCAACACTTTATGAACTGATAAGAGTTTCATTTGTATCCGTCTATCTACCATCTATCGATCTATCTGTCTATTGAATTATGTGCAAATGTGTTTATTTCCTTAAGTACATAAGTGAGAGGCCGGCTTTCCGTTTCATCTAACTATAGTATACTTACTTTCTTTTGTTAAGGCATTTAACACTACTTCCTTTCGAAAGAAGTGTGGAAACTCGGGTTCTGTACTCCGCGTCGCACTTCCATATTATTGATTTAACAATAGAAATTTCTATATCCTATGATTTACAAAATATGTTACAAGTAGCTAGTCAATGACAACCTCAACGTACCAGTTTTTTACGAATTAATTAAACAAAATGTTAATTTAGGAGTGAAATAATTGAAAAATAATTGTTTAAATGATATTCTAATACTGGACTTTGCTTTCGATTGATAAACATAAGTTTCACTAAAGGGGTTTTGAGCCATTGGAAATGGTATTTGGGGTCGATTTGGATTTTGGCGAGGGTGAAACATTAAAAATAAAGAATAAAATAATGATAGTCATCTTAATAGGGTTTATGCCTTCAGAGGACATATTTTGGGTGAACTTTACCAGGCTTAGCGGATAATGATGGTTTGTATGTGGGGTCGGCTTTTCGGTCGTCGATCGTGGAATGAGGTGATGGGGGAGACAGGTCCCAGACTTCGGGAGGTTCCCGCGTTCGTGGACCTATTTCAGTTGGTGGTAGGTCTAGTTCTCCGAGAAGTTCTTCCTGTAAAGCTGAAGGGGGTCTCACTAATTGCGGAGAAAGTAGCTGTACTAGGGGTGAATCATTTTCAAATGATTTGAAGTACCAAGATTTTAACGTGTCAGTGGGGTCAACAGGAAGGCTCGCTTCTGATGGGGCCGGTTTCCTCGTGGGCAGTTTTAATTGAGGTAAATCTCGTTGGAGATATGCAGATCGAGCATTAAGGCATCCCTTTTTTGAAATGTTCGCTTCGGGGGCTATTTTTAGATGATCTCCTTGCACTAGTTTTGTGCATTTTAGATCCCTAAGATCGAGGATTTCGAACCTGTTGCTACCGAAGTCTTTCCTTATTCTGTAGGGTCCATCCTATCTAAGATATAGTTTCGCATTAGTGTTTAGAGGTAGGAGGATGCCCTTAATATAGGATCGCATTCCGAAGAAGATGGCACGTGGAGATGAAGTCCTTTAGTGTTATTGCTGCTCCATATGGATATTTGGTTGGTTTAGTTCTTTGAGAACAAAATAAAAAATTTTAAAAGCACGTTCTGTTAGTTCATTTGCTACGTCTGTGTTGTAGTATCGTGCACTGTAGTCAGGGTTCAAAGCGATCTCCGAGTCAATTATATCGTAAGGTATGCGTTTGTCATAGTGAAATAATGCAAAGTGGGGTGTATCTCCAATTGCTACATGATATGCGCCGTTGATGGCAGTCTAGAAGAGGGCTAAACATTCATTCCAATGGGGTGAGATCTTTACTATTGTTCGCAGAAGATTCAAAATTTTTCGATTTTGCCGTTCCACTAACCCATTTGAGGTGGAGTGATGGGGAACTATGTGCACCTTGGTTATGTTGCACAACCTACAGATTTCTTCCATTAATTTTGAAGTAAATTTGGCAGCGTTAACACGGTAGTTAAAATAAATATATGAAAGGCAATTATTAGAGAATAAAACGACTAACAAAACAACAAGGGAAACGGTAAAATAAAATATGATATTAGTCATGAATAATGAATTATCAGTAAATATCTTTGTTCATGGGAATAGTAAATAACTAAGATAACTATTGGTTTTAGTAACAACGAATAATAAAGGATAATGGTAGTAAAAGAAGATGTAACGGGAGATTAACTCGGGTAGAATAACGTGAATTGTACTTACAGCAAGGCAAACAGACAATAAGACGAATAAAGGAGTCAGTGCTTACGCAGGGACCTTTTGTAAATAGAAAACGAATCAGGTGTGAAAATTTAGCCAATGATTTGACGAACATAATATCTGGTTCAAGGTCACAAGAGAGTCATGCGAGGGATAACTTAGAAAATAAATCTAAATAGAAACATAAGGAACCTTCCTTGAAGTAAGGGAATATAATTGCATTAGAAACAATAAAAAAAATGGAAGATAAATGTATCAGGTAAAAGATTTTACTTATCCTAGCCAAAACTATAAGAAAGTGGAACAAATAAAACAGAAGACAGTCAAAAACATCTAAATTTTTGGAAAAATAAACTACTTTCATACGGTTATACAAATCTTTTATTTATAGGAACAACAATTGCAAAGCATTAATGAACAGGAATGTCATGAAACATTGAGGGAATGGGGTTTAATGTTGACTCATTTAGAGGTGAATAGTTATGGTTGCAAACCTCCAAACAACTGTTTACACTATCGATCAGAGCATCCTTTTCATGGATTTCGGCATATCTTGTCTCCGAATTAGACTGTTCTTCAGCCATCACTGGCTTTGAGAACAATAAATCGATTGGAAGAGCACCGCTTTTGCCGGTCTCTAACCTATTTAAATTTCTAGGAGCAGCATTTATTTGACTCTCTTCTTTCAAACTAGAAATCTTTGGAGCAACCATTTCTTGGCTCTCCTTAAACTAAGGGTTCTTGGAAGAGACCTTTAATGGTTCTCCAAAGAGGTTTCTCCTCTGGTCGCAGAGCTCATTCTCTGACCATTAATTAACTCAATTATATTTGATCGACAATTTCGCACCTCACCAAGAATTTACACATTATCGCTATGGCCAATTGTCTCTGCGATAAATAGTCCTGTGTTTATGTATCCCTTTTCTATAACATATAACCCATCCTCAGATTTAGTATTTTTTTCATTTACTCCGTTTATTTTCACATTAAAACAAACTCTTTCTTGGGGCTGTATATCTACATTCTTTGTGACACACAATTCTACTGGGTTTTTAGTTTCCACTGTGAACTCTATTGGTACTCGCACCAAATTACGCGGCCATAATTTTCTATACTCGTATAAACAAGGATCACCACACGACTCCCTTGATTCAACCCTACATCTGAGGAATGCGACACTTTATTTCCTCTGTGTATCAGCTCATGGACTCCAGTTTGTCTTATAGAATCAACACGACTCGTCGATGGCTCTCGTAACTCATCGTTAACATCTAAGGAATGTGACTTTTTATTTACTCTGTGATTCAACTCATGGACTCCAATTTTGTGCCCTAGACTCAACTCGACTCGCCAATGGCTCTCGCAGCCCATCGTTTATAGAACAAGGCAATGGCTCTCGTAGCCCATCGTTTATAGAACAAGGTAATGGCTCTCGTCACCCATCGCGTAACACATTCATCTCGTTTAGTCGTCTCACACGACTGTTATTTTCATCCTTAGACATTTGCGGGACCTCTTTATCTGGCAAACTGTTTGAAATGGCATCACTTATCTCGGGTGCCTCTGCGCCCTCAAATAGCTCTATAAGTGCATCCTCATCCTCGGGGTTAGATGCAATTGACTCGCGTTAACATTGTGCTTGACTATTGCCGTTGGTCAGCACATTTCTATTTCTTCTACCTCGAACTAGCTTACAGGCTTACTATATTTTTCAAGCATTTTGGTTCGTAAAGTCCATCTTTAATAGAAAATCTATTGAAAAGGCAACCCTATTGTCTACAATTTGATCTAGGATTTGTTACGATTTATCATCTACGCATAAATAAAATTCTAGTTCACCAAATGTAGGGATTTCGCTTCTTTGCGCGTCGGTCAATCTAACACGAGACTTGGTACCTGCATGGGTACCAAATTAGCAATTCATTCACAAAAGCTTGTTTTACTAAGTAACTTGGTGGTCCCCTACCACAATGCCGAATATGTGTCTTGCCTTAGGGTGAATCAAGATATGGTAGACGCCGTCCTTAAGGTCAAGTTTCGAAGCGACCTAGGCAGGTTTGGCCTCAGCTAGAACTTTGTGGACAGAAGGTATCTGGAAGGCAGGCGGCTTGTAATATTCTTCTGAGAGTTCACTCTAATAGTACCCTAGTGTCACATTACCATTTGGTTTGGGAACACGAAACACTTTATGGGCACGGGATATTCCACGGGATTCCTCCACTTACCCGACACCTAGGAGCTGTTGTACGAAGGGAAAGATGACCTGGGCAAACGACCTCTAATTGTGGTAGGCTCTTTTAACATAGATGCGCACTCGGTCTTTATGAAGACTCTTGACAATAGGGTTTGCAAGAGGTGCTGGCGAGGAGTAACCGGGATGCTCGATAGGAGGCCGTTCTTCTTGAAGAGTGTCAAGATAAAGGGCTGACCCCTCCCAGTCATCGTCGTTGTCCCGTTGTTCATTGTCATTATCCTGACTGCCGTTGTCCTGCTGGCTCTGGTTGCAATGGCAAACAAAACGCAAAACGTTTTGCAGTGCATGTACTCGTAGCTACTGACATGGAATGAATGTTGATAAAAGTTTCACCTCAACTTTTGATACATAGACGTGACATCAGTACTTTTTCTCAAAGAATGATGTTATTTTTATAGTTTTTTCTTTTTTTTTAAATATGTGCCTTCAAAAGTATTTTTATTATAAATTTAAAATTTTTAATCTCAAATTTATTTTTGTATTTTAATATTCGAAAATCGCTCCTCTTTTAAAAGTTATCAAGAACTTATAAAATGCATCTTCTGAGGTAAGAAAACAATTCATATATACAACAAGACCTCCTTATAATATATATATATATATATATATATATATATATATATATATATATATATATATATATATATATATATATATATACAGTTAGTAAATGGACGGGTTCTTTTCATTTGTGGCATAATTCTTTCTTCGCCTGAAACTCGAAGTCTCATCATTTGTTTTTTGTCACTTCTTTCCCACCCTAACCCTAATTGTAAGACTCTACGCTTGTTATCATTATGCATAAAATGAAGCAATTCATCATATTAAATTTGACAGAAATGATTTCTCCCCAACAGATTTGCAAATCTCGTTTGACCTGATACAAATTGATTTATGACGTAATAGAAATATAATATGTTAGCAGGATTTGGCCGAAGATGGATTGTTGAAACGCTACTGAACTTAAAATTTGTGATGGATAATATTCCCATTCAGATAAGGAACATTCTTACACATTGCCGACATACACTACTTAACTTTCTCACACATATACATATATCGCTTTATGATATTTTACAGAGATTGTACATATTTTTCCATAAAGAAAATTAGCGTAGTCATACTTATGGCTTGGCCGAAATTAAAAAAGTCAGCCTAATTTGAAGTAACGATACCAATCATTATATGGGGATTACTGTTACCATTTCATAATTATTGCCTTGGGAATAAATTTTTCCCTGAAAGTCGTGTATTTGTTCGATTTAATATTCGTGAGTTAACTATCATTAAAGTGCATATTATTAAGAACCTTTTCTTTATACCCAAGATATCCGACAGTATCCTAAAATTTAATTGATTTGATTTTTTCTATATATTTATGTTTCATTGTATTACCTTGAATCACTTGTTTGGTTGGACCAAAAGAAGAGCAAATGAAACGTAATAGTCAAGTGAAAACACAATTTCATTTCATGAATTATGTATGTAACGCCGCAAATGCACAGAGATCTCTTTTATAGCAATCAACTCATTTAAGTAGAATAATTGTCTCATATAAACACAGCATGAAAATCATGTCTCGATGCAGGCATGAATTTTAACTTCAGAGCACCAAAATTTCTTGAGGAAAAAGAATGGCAAAATGGTAGGCAATAAAACTAAAATAAAAAAGATTTAAGAAAAGAGTGAACATTTTATTTTAGATTTAACATCATAAAATACTACAAAACGCAACCATAAAATTTTCAGCTTCCTCACTACGGTCGTCAAACGATCGAATGAAAAAGGGAAAATAGCTAAGTAACATGAGCGAATAAATGTAGAACATGGAAGTTAAGGGTAAAGAGTAAGAGAGCGCCAAATATCATAGAAAATTAGATCAAATTTGGTAATAGTGGTAAATAAAACAAAAAAGAATGCAATGTAATTTATGAAGGAAAATTTCAGCCTAGAGTTGTGAAGAATTACAAAATATTGAGTCGGTCATATGAAAGGAAAGAAAATGAACCCCCTAAAACTATAGACTTTATCCATTAGTAAAGATTAAGATACTCTGCGAAGCAGCAACATAATAGTAAATATAACCAGCCCCTACCAGAAAGGAAAACATAAAAGATAGTAGCCTAACGTAATAGAGTATGTTATTCGCAGATCAGTTGGTGACAAAAAAGATCGTTGAACAATGATGCGCTATTATAGAAATCAAACATAAAAGAAAAGGCTCATTTGTTTTATATAGAAATATTGCAATATTTTCGATGTTATTCGTGTTTAGTTTTATATTTGTCCTTATCTTTCTTTTGGTCAAAAAATGGTTCGGAGAAGACCGCTTTATATTACGAAATGAATGCGCAAACTAAAGGAATTTGAACATTGAAAGCAAATTAATTGATTGATATGCTCCCGGTCTCAACTGCCGGCTTCCAAGTAGCCCCATTTCGTATATATACAGCAGTCACAGCATATATTGGACGATTCTATCCAGCCCCACAAGTCTTCAAGCGTGACGATCTTTAGCAACTCCTGCGATTCGTGCTGGGTATCCTCAAACGTGTGAACTGAAACTTTTTTTTACCTTGTGGAATAGAAAAAGTTGTACCAGGCAATGTCAGGGGAATTTGGTGTGTCAAGAATAACTACCTTGTTTTGCTGAGTCAAGAACTAACTAACACAAGTATGTGTAGGTTGGCCTGTTGTTATGATGGAGAAGCCAATCTTTATTCTCACAAATTTCTTCAGTTGGCGACCTTTGCTTTCGTGCTGCCTCTTCAAAACCCTTCCTTAAACTTTTCCAGTTTACAGTTTGACTGGATTAGAGATGGGCATTCCTTGTTCATTAGAGGCACTATGAAACCATTTCTGAGATGCTGCAACACTTAATATTCATAAGACAAACTTAATGCTGGTTTATTTCTCGGGAGAATCTGTCATGCAAAATCACAGAACCATATCAACGATACATTAGCCACACAAAAAAACGGCACACACTTTCTCACATAGACTGCTGTTCGTCTTAGTTAGCCTACAAATACATTACTTCAGCCAATTTGTTCTCATAATGAAAACTATTGAAATATTTTAATAATGTCGTGTAAATCTGAGCTTTATCACTTACTAGCAAAACAGCGGTAGCAAACTTGTGGTTTAAGGGTGAGAATATGGCAAAAAATCATTCAATCTATCCCCTAGTCCACTCAATTTGGAGCATAAGTTTAAATACACGTCGTTAGTGTTATCATTATAATTATTTAAATTATTGTTTTATTGATTTCGGTGTTATAGTAATTTTGCATATCCATTCATACATTAATACAAAAATCAAAACTAAAGTGTTTCAAAACCCTAAAAAGAACTTATTTAACTAACAGTGCAGAATTGAAGAGCAAACAAAGATAGGTATATAACTAGAAATAAAATAATTTCTATCTTGTGTCAATTTGTTAACAATTTAATTTGGCACAATTTCCTACTAACTGACAGCAGGTCTCACTAAACTTTACCTAATTCCTCTCACTAATACATGCATCTTTAATTGCCATTTACATGTTAAGTATATTTGGTGTATGTTTTTAGTGCGGGCGACTCTACATCTCAGTAATTCAGTCAGTTCCGTTTGTTATTTATGGTTTTGGTAATAATATTGTAACTTTTCGACCGATTCTAAAGATTTTGAAACTCTTATATTGTTTTACATTCTCTTTAAAAGGATATAATTGCCGAGGTCCTCCCAAAGTTATTCGGCGAATTATTTTACATTCTCTTGTGAATGACATAGTTACCAAGGTCCTACGAAGGTTAGCCGTGGAGTTATTTGGTAATAACATCATAACTATTCGGCTGATTCTAACAAAGTTTGAAACTCTTATGTTGTTTTACATTCTCTTTCGAATGATATAATTACCAAAGTCCTTCCAAGGTTAACTGGGGAATTATTTGGCAATAATATCATAACTATTCTGCCGATTCTAACAAAATTTAAAACACTTATGTTGTTTTACATTTTTTGGAATGATATAATTGCTAAGGTCCTCACAACGTTAGCCAGGGAAATATTTTGTTTTGGCAATAACATCATAACTATTCGACAGATTCTAACCAAATTTGAAACCCTATGTTCTTTTACATTCTTTTTCGAATGATTTAATTGTTAATGTCGTCACAAGGATAGCCCAGGAATAATTCGGCAATAACATCATAAATATTCGGACGAGTCTAACGAAATTTGAAACCCTTATGTTGTTTTACATTCTCTTTCAAGTGATATAATTGCCAAATCCTCCCAAGGTTAACCTGGGAATTTATTGGCAATGACTTCATAACTATTGGGTCAATTCTAATGAAATTTAAAATTTTTCATGTTGTTTTACATTCTCTTTCGAACGGTATAATGACCAAGGTCTTCACAAGGTTATCCCGGAAATTATTTTGTTTTGCCAATAGCATTCGGCCGATTCTGACGAAATTTGAAACTCTTATTTTTTTTTACATTTTCTTTCGAGTGATATAATTGTCAAGGTCCTCCCAAAGTTATTCTAGAAATTATTCAAAGTTTGGAAGGTTGAAAGGTCATAAATCAGATAAGTGAGAGCGCGCGGCTTTTGGTCAGCAGAACTTGTTTTATTCCAGGTACGTTTCTCAAGTCTAAACTTTGTAATGGCTATTACAATGCATTAATTTTAGTTCTTTGCTGCAGAGGCCCTGTATTTGGATGATATTTATGTTAAACATAAGCCTGCCTACAGCTTATATCCAGTTGGTCAAAAACTTTCTTTCAAAATAGCCTAATAATCTTCTTTCCTCATATATTAATCAATTTTATAAACTATTCCTGTAACATAAATAGTAAATCTACCCCATTTCATGAATTATACTTGCTCCCCGAGGTTCAGGGATGGGATGGTGTTTCGGAGAAAACGCGCTACTATCTTTCCGCTAAACTTCTAGTTTTTATGACCCATAGTGCTATTTTTTATTTTAACTCGTTGTGGTATTGCAAGGGCCGAGTTGGTGTTATATACATACGTAGGTTTTGTTATATACTTGAAGAACTCCCTGATTACATTTTCTCTAAGAGTGCTATATTTTATTATTATAACGCTATTTTAATCTTTCAGGATTTCTAGTGACATGCTCAGCATTTCGAGGATTGAATTAAATACTTCTAATAAAAATATATCTTTGATTACAACATGAAAAAAAAAGTGAAATCGAACAAAACAAACTATACAGCTATGAATTAACGAGTTTAAGTGAGAATTACTAATTTAAACAAATGAATATAAAGTGATGGTTGACCCAAAGCTCGCTTTAATATTGGACGTAAATTGACCTTCAAAGATAATGGAATTTCTTTACCTTTAAAAAAAAACACACGTGACTCAGGCTGGAGACTGACCTTGGTCTTGAATTTTTACGTAGACAAAATAATTATTTTGCGGTCAGACGCGTGGACGTGTTCACAGACACCCCAGCTGCTTGGCTGGCGCGGGGACAGTCTTGAAGCAACAGGTGATTTGGGTGTGGGCGACGGATGGCGTTAAGCACGTTGTCTTAGTCAGATGATTTAAACAACGGGAACGTGAAGGTAGGCTCTTTCCAATCCATTAGAAACTTAATCTAAATCAAACGATCACCAAAAAAGGTTTCTTCTGCTCATTTGGAGCTTTAAAGGGCAGCACTTGAATAAAAAGGAAATAATCAAAGAAAGAGGAGGGTAGTGTCCTATAAAAACGTGCAATCTCATACTGCAAGGGATTCTATCATAACCGTAAAAAGATTATAATGATTGGGAACTAATGAGTTAGCATCCATACTCAACTGACTTAGCCCCTTCAGATTGCGATGTTTTAAATGTTTAGCGAATCACCTAAAGAGGAAGAACATGACAAAAAGAAGAGATCAACACTACTTTAAAGAATTTTTTAAAATCAAAGTCAAAGTAATATTATAAAACATGATATTAAAAAGTTATAAAAAAATGAAGATTATTGGTAGAATCTGGTGGAAACTTTATTACTTATTAATTTCATAAAATAAATACTTATTTAAATATATAAACCTTGAAAATTTCAATTGATTTTTCACCCATAAAATAATGATAGGGATGGAAAAAAGCCGCATTATTTATGAAATGACAAGAAAGAGGAAACAAGGAAACTCCATATATTTTCAGGAATTTTCTTGATAAACAAAATGGAATCAGATTTAATTAAAATCTAAAAGAAAGAAAGAAAATGGGCGGTTAATGATAATAAAATTATTAAAATCTCGTCTAAGGGATGAATTATTAATACTTATACCAAATACCATAACTTTTCATTAAGTTCATCAACCTTTTATTGCAAGTTTACAAAATTTGGAAGGATTGTGAAGAATGTATGAATTCATAAAATCTTAACAAGTGTGATACAAAAATAAAAGAGTAGTAACATTTTTTTACAAAAATTCGCAACAAAAATTATTCTTACGACATCATTATGACAAACATTTATTTAATTTATTGATAAAGATTCGAAGTCAACAGTAATTTCTGTATCCTTCTAATTATAATATATTCAAGAATAAAAAGATTCTTAAAGATTATCTGAAGAGTGATGTCCGCAAGCTTTTCAATTATTAACTTTGTAAGTGAACATTCGTTAGCTGTCATATTCCTCGGTAAAGAAGGCAAGTAAAGATGAAGGCCTTCTTACCATGTACCAAAATTTTGCTCACGATCTATTTTAATCTCCAGCCGACTGCACCGCCATTCAATGAAACCTCAGCAGGGTTCTCCCATCCCCCACCTCGGCAGAATGCTCTAAAAAGTGTTAATTCCAGGCGTATTATCTACTCATCCATTTGTCTTTGAAAGGAAGTTACTGACTGATTGGAGATCGCTCCAGTTTCGGTGCTATCAGTTCCCATTCAGACTCGTAGTAGAGACTCGGCAGACTGATTAACAATTTATTCTGTGTCTGTAGAACCCGCTTAATCAAAACCGAACCAAGGGTGATTGATTGGAAAGGCCACTTATTTTACCCTTCTCGTAGAGAGATAAAGGCTGGGGTAGGTTTGAAACAGTGAAGTGGACTCCGATGTGACTAAGGTAAAATGATCAATTCACTTAGCTAGGCGTTAGTGTAAGGAAACTAATAGGGTTCAACCATGTTTACGCGGCTCTCTGCAATAACGAAACCGAGCTTTAACAAATAACTACACCTAAAGAATTTTTTAAAGAGCTCATCTGGCGACTGCCACCAAGGACATAAGTTTCCGTAATAATCCTTTAGAGCCTATTATTAGGCTGTATAAAAATCAACAAATCTAATAACAAAGACAAAAAAGTAAAACCAAGCCAAACCTCAAACTAAAAACTCAGACACTCCTTTGGAGAGTCCCGCGTCTCTGAGTTGCCTCGTACATCTCTGGGGGGCAAGATGGGAGCCCAGACTCTGGTGATCCTGTCTTCTCTCCAGGAAACAGTCTTAGAAATCCACAAATTTGGTCTTACAACCACCTTCGGGGAGTTTCCATTATGTGAGTCAAATTACTCTTTGGCGATTGGAGGTATGGAGAGCCCCTTTTTTTGCTGAAACTAGGTGCCTAGGTACAAACCTCTGAAGGAGCCATGAACAGTTGGTGTATTTTTAACAATTTATCTTATTAGAAGGTCCCAGATAGTTCTTGGAGGATCTTACACAGGGACGGACTTTGACTCGAGGTTGTATCTTACTAAGTCATTATCCGACCATTTGAAGGAGTCTGCCTTATTTAGGCAGGGGCACCTTGTCAGTGTGAGATCTGCCCAATCCCATCTCGGGCTTTTGGACTTTTCAAGAGTCCACCATGGATGCATCATTAATGCTCTCTGCACCTTTGCAGCGACGCCTATCAACCAAAGGTTGCCCATTGGAGACATCAATCTACAAACCCCGCAACTTATAACGAAGCAAACACTGAAATAGGGCGTAAACCCTTAATAGGTCATAATAATCGTCGATAGCATGGCCAAGATATGAAGATCTGATCTATCAGGATTAGAGAGGGGACCCAAGATTTTAGTTGGCCTGACAGCCAACAAATTAGTAGCTCCCCTTCCCCCTGCCGCTATCATAAGAAGTATAGCGTTTTGCTCCCAAGACGGCGATAGTGAGGTGATCAATTCTTGCACACAGGAAAGTGGTTATTGTAACAGAAACTGATCTTCCCATAGAGCGCGCCTCAACGCCAATGACTCATCAAGTCTGGTCGCTCGAGATCTGGAGACGTTAAATGGGGTGGTTTCTAGAGGTTTGAAAGCGTATCTTCTATCACCATACGAGTTAGCTGATCAGGTCCTCAACCCAGTGATGGAGCATCTTTAATTTGCACTGAGGCCGTGCGGAAGTCCGGCTCGTACATATATCAAGTGTAACAAGCACCACAGAGCTTTCTCTTAGAGTGGGAGAGAAAGGAGAAGGGTGCGTACAGAAATGCGGAAAATAGATGCTGGCGAAAGAAAAATGAGAGCGTAAGTTTTGGCCGGGCGTGGCGCTGACTCTCAGCAGCACAGGGGTTAGGAAAACAGATTGACGCGCCTTTTACAAGCTACAAGCAAAGCAAAAGATTTCCACGAATCTACTAGACTCGTACCGAATTCTGGTTCCTCGTTAACTGTAAATTTACCCCTGGCTGGGACCAAGAACCACCAAAGATTTTAAGGCGGTAATTGATAGGAACTCCGGATTTGCTAAGGTGCTTGAAGTGATCAGGTTTCTTGACCTGACCCATGTGTTCAAGGTGGTGTTAAAGGAAGCGCAGAAGGAGAAAAAAGCCAGACAACCCAGGATGAAAGTTTTCAGCATGGATATCAACACTACCATCTTATGACTGATACTTCTGCTACAAAATTGAAAACCACCCAACCAGAGATTGCCCTCAAAAGAATTGAGCAATCTGTTGCGAATGTAGACAAAAGATTCAATAACTGTTTAGGGACGGAGGCATGTAATGCACAGGTCAATGCGCGACCAACCTAAAAAGTAGGCAGTAAGCTAGAGCCTCTACAACACAGTCGTACGTATATGTTATCAAAATACAGCCACATGGCAACCATACACTCAGCCACAGATTTTTCAACAATTAAATGATGAGAGGCCACAAAGTAGTGCTGTGCATCCTGCACGCACACTTCATGGGCTACGGAGCACCAGGCGAGTTTATTTTAGAAATGAATAAATTGCTGGAACATAATGGAACAGAACGGAACAGAACGGAACAGAACGGCATCGAGTCACTTAATTTGCTCTCAAATCTCTGTTTGGAAAAAGTTATGTTGCTACTCAGCTTAACAGCTATACCATAAAGCTCCTAGAAGAAGCCAATAGAAATTTAGCGACGCAGTTGTATCTATTGTACCATGGGACCAAGCAAATGTGAACAACATTGCGCTAGTTAACGACCAGCCCAGAAGAGACAAAACCTAACTCGGAGACCACACAAGAAGAGACCGATGCTTCCAAGACGCACACACTCGCCGCCAAACTATTCAACACTTGCATCACGATAAACAAAAACAACACGCAAAAAAGGTCAATCACTTCCAAAGAAGTCTCCAATGGTGTAGGCAGATGGCTATTCAGGGTTCGCGCTGCTCACCTCTGAATAGAGGAGGGACCTAGAAAAGGTTGTCTCAAGTTTGCCTACTCCACTTTCTCGGGTAGGTCACCGCTCCTCCCGAGTCATTCCATATGTGGTTGCAAAACTAATAAGAAGCATCTGCCACTAAAAGTGGCCACCTGGAATATCAGGACTCTACGAGACGCACCAAACCACTCACACCGACCTCAAAGAAAAACAGCTCTCGTTACAGCAGAACTCAGAAGAGACAAAATTGACATTGCGGCCCTTAGCGAAACTCGTTTGTTGGATGAAGGGTCTCTTTGCGAGACCAGCGGTGGATACACATTCTTTTGGAAAGGGTACCTCTTGGGGGGCAGGTTTTGCAATCAGTAATTACATCACAAAAAAAACTCCCACAGTCTCCATTTGGGATAAGTGAGAGACTGATGACAATCAGAGTCTCACTTGAAAATAACAATTACGCCAGCATAATCAGTGCCTACGCACCAACCCTGAATGCAACAGATGAGGAAAAGACCACTTTTACCTTGAATTAGACGAAACCCTTTGTAGAATCCACAAGAATGTCAAGATAATACTACTAGGAGATGTCAACGCTAGGGTTGCGAAGGACAGCCATATATGGGACAAGATAATCGGAAAGCAAGGCATAGGCAAGATTTCAAGGTTTTGAAAATTTCACCAATATGCTATCTCTTGGCACAGTTGTAATGCGTGAAAAGAGCTGTGTAGTGTCAATTCTCTTATGTACAATTGATTCCGGTTGAGGAAAGTGATCTTGTTTTTGGCATGTTACCTCAATAAGTCAATGCTAACTTCCTCGAAGTACCCCTCCGATTATTCGGCTCCTGGAGTGGGTAACCAAAACCGATTATCTAGCTGCGTCTAGGGTAATCCACAGAGGGAGGTCCTGTGTAACCTCAGACTCTGAAGGAGGGGGGTGGCTGCGAGAAGTTTGGCACCTACAAGTACCGTGACGGCAACAACCAATTCCCCGAGAAGTTCCTCCTTGCAGCAGGCGAACGGTTTCTTATGTGGATCGAGTTTTACATAAACTCGACGTAGGTCCAAGGGCTTCTGCCTGATTCCAGGGAGAAGTCTTCCTTTCATTCCTCCCACGAGTAAAATCGAGAGAGCGAATCAAATTCTCGTAAAATCCGTATCGTGGCGCGAAAAACCTTTTTTCATCTTTGGGCCGACAATATTTCTTTGACACCTTCGAGACATCTCGGAGTTTACGGCAGTGCGAAAAAGGGCGACGGAGAATTGTAGGCGAGGGAAGAATTTCAGGGATATGAGAGGGCGAGCAGCCTTGTATCGGAGTGTTTTGCGTACACTTATGTACGCAATATTTAGACTTTTACACCTTGTGACTAGTTTTATGCCGATCCAAAGGCTTATAAGCAAATAACTGAACAAAATTCCGAGGATTTATATTTTTGTAAAATCAGCATCAATGCAACATTAAATAAAAACTACGGTAAACATTACGATCGGTGGCGCAAACGATGGGACGTAAACTATTTCGTCCGTGTTCCAATATGTTTAACCTTTTTGGAGTAAATTGAAGGGAACTGCTCGTGAGGGGTTTAAACACTGCGAGGGAACCCCCTACGATTATCCTGAGTTTCAATCAATTGGAGGGTACAGCCCCCCAGTATATAATAATAATTGTTTATAGAATACTGTTCTATCGATTTTTTTTTAACCAAATCATTTCTGCGACTTTAATCGTTTTGCGAATTATAATGGGGGTGGGGGCTGACGTCAGAAATGAATGTAGTGAATTTTTATTTTGTTTTTCACTTAATATCTTTTTATTATCCTCATTTGTATTCATTTTTATTTGTCAATATATTTTTTCCCATTTTACTATTTTTATTACTTTTTTATACATTTAAATATACTTAGTTCGATCGTTTAAAGGAACAAGTTTTTGTGGAGCCTTTTGGGTGGAGGAAAGACGAATTTTAGGCGGCAAATTCAATTTTACCATGGCTTCCGTATGTGCAATTTGCCCTTCGTCTATTATCGAACTTTCTGCTTTATTTTCGCATCCAGAAAAGTTGTTAACATTTTTGGACGATCATAATTTGCTTACAGTTACAATCGATTGCGAAGTTTGTGGTCAGGCATTAGAGATTAAAGATAATTTTTAATTTAGATGTACTAAAACTAAACGTGACTCAACTGATCGCAATTATTTAAAAAAATCCGCATTGAATGGGACTTTTTTCTCAAAGTCCTGGCTCTCTGTAGAAACTATCCTGCAAATTATTTATTTGTTTTATTCAACTAATTGACATTAGAAGTTCGATATCATTAAATCAAGGTTTCACCAAAAACTTTGATTGATTGGTTTAGTTTCTGCAGAGAGGTCGCTATTCACTATTGTGAACAAAATAGACAGAAAATTGGTGGCGAGGGGAAAGTTGTGGAAGTCGATGAGGCTAAGTTTTGAAAAAGAAAATACAACGAAGGGAGAGTGGTTGAGGGAGTGTGGGTTTTCGGGAGATTCGAACGGGGGATCAATAACATTTTAATGGTCACGGTTCCCGATCGCACCGAAGAAACACTTGTCTCGGGAATTGAAGAGTGGATCGTGACCGGAACACTAATCATTTCTGATTGCTGGGCTACTTACGCCAGTTTCGAATTAGAGGGATACAAACATTAAACCGTCAACCATTCCAATAGCTTTGTTGACCCGGAAAGCCGAGAAAGCACCCAAAATATTGAGCGCGTCTGGCGGGATGCGAAAAATTCAATCCCGAAATACAGACGAAAAACCAACCAGTTCGACGCCTATCTCGCAACCGCTATTTTCTTCAAACAAACTCCCTTTTACCAAAACGTGAATTAAAGAAAGATTCCACGCTTTCCTCATCGCTATTTCTAATTGCTGGGCTACTTACGCTTGTTTTGAATTAGAGGGATACAAATATTAAACCGTCAACCATTCCAAAAACTTTATTGACCCGGAAAGCGAAGAAAGCACCCCAAATATTGTGCACGGGTGAACGAAATATACACACACAATTTTGACTCGAAGGAAACGTCTAACCAGGTTCTTAATTCCACATCAATATTGAACGAAACGCCGCACAAATTGTTGGAGAGCGATCGCAACAGATGGAAATCCGATGGATCCAAGTCTAGCAAATATGGAGGATGCGGCAGGATTTCTCAATTAAGCGTTGGGATGGCGTCTTTTGTCATATTGACAAGAAGCTCATAAATAATGATGCCTTCACAATCTCACCACACACACAGCATCGTCTTTCGTGGATGAAGTCCTTGCTTTAATCGCGGAAGTGGTTTTTATTGGGGTTAAGCCATTGTTTCTGATGGTTCATGTTTACATAAACACACCACTTTTTGTCGCTCGTGATTATGCGTGAAGAAATCGGTCCTGATATCCACGAGTAGCCTTGTGACGAGCAAGCAAACCTGCGGCAATCGTGGAGCGTTGAAGTTTGTTGCTTTCGCTCAAAGCGTGCGGAACCCATGCACCGAGTTTTTTAACTTTCTTCATCGAATGAAGGTGATTCACTATAGTTTTCTGATCACACGACAATTGTACAGCCAATTCTCTAGTCGATTGACGAGGATTTTCATGAAGAAGGTCGTTGAATCGATCTTAATCCAACTTAATGGGGTGACCAGAACGTCCTTCGTCATTAAGATTGAAATGACCGTTTTTAAACGTTAAACCACCATTGAGCTTTCCTTTCTGATAAAGCATTTTCTCCGTACACAGCACAAATATCACGACGAGCTTTGGCTGCGTTTGCATTGTTCCTGTCTCGATTGAAAATGAATAACAAGTGTCGAAAATGCGCCTTTCTTTCAACTTGACATTCCATTTTGAGGGTGCAAAACAAAAATTAAATTAACACAACTTTTAAATAAACCGCAATGCCTTATTACTCAATTTCAAGACGTAGCCTAAGTAAAGCCTAATAGTGTACGATGTTAAGAGACGTAGCCTAACCTTTGCAAATTTTGCTCTCACTATTTATTATTGTTTCTTAATATGTGCACAAATCACGTCAACAAAACTTAAATCAACACAACATTAAAAAAAACGCAAGAACTTATTCCTCAACCTAATATATATACAGAATATTACAAGGCAAAGTATGAAGCACTGAAAAGGGAATTTCTGGCTAAAACAGAACAAGACATCAACCTTAACAAATACAACAATCTAAACGCTATGTAGAGGATAGAAAGAATAATGAAAACAATGCAGAAGAAATTCTAAAAAGAGAAGGAAGAAGATAAAACGAAGAACGGAATACAACAGAAAAAAATAAATGCAACAGACTCAAGAGACATGGAAAGGTATGGAATCCTATACAAGATCTACAAACAAGAAGATTGCAGTGATAAAAGCTCAAAAGAATATGAAAAGAAGTAACCCAAGAGTAGCAGAACAAGTGTCGCAGAGTAGCAGAAAACTTTTGGGACAAATCAAAAGGTTAGGTGGAAAAGACCGAGGAAACTGTAGAAGTAATGCAGACGTATATAGCCAAGAGGAGAAATAATTGAGGAAGATAAACTGCTAGAGGAACTGGCAAGTTTCTGGAATACCATATATCAAAAAAGAAAAAAAAATGATTCCAAATATGGAATGAGGAAGAATGTAGGATATATGCTGAAAATTTGAAAAAAAGACACAAGAAACTAGAATAAGGTATCATGAAAATAATGGTTATCCATATTAATATCCCACCTTACTCAATGAGCATATGGATGCATTGGGAGGACACTTTGATCACTTAGAAAAAATCAAATATGAAATGCAACTCATTAATGTTGACAAAGATGAATTAATAAAACATCTCAGCAAAATCAAAAACAGGACAAAAATTGGGTTGATGACTTGAAAGGAGAATTCTTCAAATGGATGGGTTAAAGGGACCACCTCAACAATGGAGGTAGTCAAATACTCTCATTCCAAAAGTTGCTAAACCAAAGGTGAGTGATTTTAAACCAATAACCCTCCCAAACTCTCGTTATAAACTATATATGAGCATTGCGAAATCAAAGTTAACAGAACACCTAAATATAAGTGGTAAAATGAGTGAATTCCAATATGGATTCACAAAAGGTAGGAAGGAGGCTGGAAAATAATCTGCTCATACTCAATTACTGTATTGACACCAGCATGAAACAGGATAAAATACTAATAACTACAGCAATAGAGTTTTCAAAGGCGTTTGAATCAGTTGATAGAAAAAAAGATGATAGAGACTTTAATGAAGTACGAATGCCATCCACAACTAATTGAAGTATTAGTAAATGTATATTCAGGAGACAGTACGAGTTTATATATTGAAAAGGATAAAGTATATGAAACTGAAGTCAAAAATGGAATCCGGCAAGGATGCACCGGCTCCCCCTTGTTATTCCTACTAATTATTAATAATATCATTGATAAAATTTGTAAATCAGAAAAAGGATTTAGATCAAGAGACTTGTACATTCCTGTGCTCTTCTATGCAGGCGACGGTCTCCTTCTTTCTGACTCAATAGAGGAAATGGAAACATGATAGATCTATTAACAACAACAGCAAAAGAATTTGGCCTAGAAGTCAACACCCAAAAAAAACTAATATATGATAAAAGACCAAATATTTACCCAGGCAAGATCAAGGAAAAAAGAGTAATGGATGAAATGAAATATCTAGGAATAAAAGTCACAAACTCAAGAAACTGTTTCCTGAGGCATAAAAAAAGAAAGACTAAATCAATGCACGAAGTTGATGAAAATGACCTACTAGATCAACAAATAAACTAATAATAGGTAAAACCTTTGGGAAAAATAATGCTTTGTTGAGTATATTAACTGGCTCATCTGTAATAGAGCGTAAATAAAAAGAAATGGAAGAACTGCAAATAAGAGAAAATAATGTCTGGAGACAAATCCTAAGAGCACCAAAATACACCCACAGAACAGTACTACAAGCAGAAATAGGAGCCTCAACAGTTTTCGCAAGGGACATAAAAACAAAGCTGACTTATGTCAAACACATTGTAGAAGGAGACAATGATCTGCTGAAAGCAGTGCTGCGTGACATTGGAGGGCGGAGTCTGCACCGTAAGTGGTTCAACACAATTCAAAATACAAACAAGAACTAAAAATACAAGAGCTCAGTCAGCTGAAAGAAATGAAAATGGAAGAATTAAAGTTGAAAGTAAACAATCTCCACACAGAAAGATGTCTCCAGTAATTGAGACACCGGTTGCCCTTTGTGTGGGGAACCAACAGAGACAATGAAACACTTTTTAGTGGAATGTGTAGCCCTACAGAATAAGAGAAGAGCACATGGGGGTGAAGCACAGTGAACTAAGTTACTTATTGCTGTTCAAGAAAGGAAATGAAAATAAAGTAGAACAAGTGAAACAATACAATATATAAATAGCATATTGACTTTCAGGCAAAGTAAAATACAGAACTAAAATATAAACTTCAAAACAGGAAGAAATATCGACAACCCAGCGCCATGGCAAAGGAAAATCTGGGACCTTAGACCTT
Source organism: Ceratothoa steindachneri (assembly GCA_963969495.1). NCBI lineage: Eukaryota > Metazoa > Arthropoda > Malacostraca > Isopoda > Cymothoidae > Ceratothoa > Ceratothoa steindachneri. The sequence continues at coordinate 118,264,079 of OZ018326.1, forward strand.
AGACCATCACCAATACTATCTTTCAGCAAAAAGATAAATATAAAACATCCAGGATGCACCCATCCTCAAAACATTGGCATCTAATTTATTATGTAATAGTTAGACGAAAGATGTCAAAGATGTTGTACATACACGAACAATGAGGGGTGCAGATTGCTGGACGAACAAATCGAATGATAAGGTCCTCTCTTGAATTATCAATCCGCAGACCTATCCGGAACAGAAAGCCAATAAAAAGAGGCTAAATACAGGCAAACCTAAAAACGAGAACCAAGTAAACATACTTCGCAGCACCATAGCAGAGATACTAACTGAGAAGGGGTCATTAAATGATATAACAATTCCCTTAGTTGATCTCTGGGAAGCTTTTAATACAGCATTCTATGACGCAGCAGAAAATGCATTCGGTACTTAGACAAAAAAAAGCACAAGGATTGGTTTGACGACAAACTGGGTAACATAATCCCATTATTAGACACGATGCATAAGACACACAACGCGTCATTAAATCATCCTAACTCACAAATGCTGAAACTACACTGGCAAACTACACGGACAGAAGTTCAGAGCAAGTCACGAAGGCTAAAAAATGAATGGTGCACAATACAAGGAAAATAAACACAGAAACATGCAGTTTGTCATGATAAGCATAACTTCTATGATGCTGTGAAACGCCGATATGGGCCTAAAACTGTACATTCACTACAGTAAGAACAACTGATGGGAACACATTTCTGAGAGACCAAAATAAAATCATACAAAGATGATGTGAGCATTTCAGTGCCCTACTGAACTAACAGCCCCCTTTGACAACATTGTGCTGAACGAATTTGAAGAACGAACCACAATGCATTACCTAGACCTTCCATCAACATTTACCGAACTACTCTGGGTAATTAAAACATTCAAAGACAATAAATCCCCAGGCCAAGATAACTTACCTGCAGAGATACTAAAACACGGTGGCTATATACTTCTACGAGACTTATTTCGGTTTATCCAAGAGTTATGGGACAAGGAATATGTACCTCAATAATGGAGAGATTCAAACATCATAAGTATATCTGAGAAGGGCGACAAGTCATTGTGTGACAATTGCAGGGGCATCTCTTTACTATCTGTTGCTGGAAAAGTCCTCTCCAAAATAATGCTTCAATGGCTAACAACTAACATCTTTGAACACCTAATGCCAGAATCACAGTGTGGCTTCCGAAAAGATCGTGGCAAAATTGATATGATTTTTACAGTGCATCAAGTCCAAGAAAAATCAAGGGAACAAAACAAGGACCTTTTCATTGCTTTCATCGATCTTACGAAAGATTTTGATACTGTCAATAGAGAGGCACTTTGGAAGGTGATGCGTATCTCCGGATTCCCTCCAAAATTTGTAAAGATAACGAAACAATTGCATGAAAACATGGAAGCAAGGGTCCCTATGGGAGGTCTGGAATCAGAACCTTTTGTTACTGGCTCTGGAATTAGACAGGGCTATGTGATGGCACCAGTCCTGTTTAATATGTACCTAGTATTTGTCACAACGCTCCCAAGGGTGTTCAAATACAAAGACCTCACAATAGACATTGCAAAAGGTATTTTTTATTCAGTAGTCAGTAATATGTATAAAAACTTCCACAATTTCCCAAAAAGATTTATATCATCACTTAAATCCTTAAAAATAGGACCAAGATTTGCACATTACAAAAGCTGATAAATCTAACACGTTTGTTATAATGAACAAAACAATGTATTTAGAAAAAATGGTTACCTTATTATCCGTAGGTCTACATACCTTCCGTTAAGTAAGGATCCCTTAGATGACGTAATTAAGGTGTTTTAATAGAGATGTAAAAAACACTTTAAAAAACACAAATCAATTATGGGCTCTGTCTCTTCTAGTGGCTCTTCTTTACCCTATTTGTATGGCCTAATATCTTAGGAACTATATCCCCTTCGCATATAAAAAATTCCTTTGACCTTTCCAATAAATTAAACAATATGAGAGTAACATCAGATCTGAGACTAGTCAGTTTTGATGTCACCTCATTATTCACCAAAGTGCCCATTGATGACTTATTAGACTCCCTAGCCTCTATTATAAATGCTTATGACCTCCCTTTACCAACCAATACAATCATTGAGCTTATTTGTTTATGTATTAAAAAATGTAAATTTAGTTTCAACGGCAAATTCTATGAACAAGTGTTTGGTATGGCTATAGGTAATCCCTTATCTCCCTTATTGTCAAATTTATATATGGAATTTTTCGCAACTAGGTTGATCCCCCCTCCTTGGTCTACTCAAATTGTTGGGTTCCCTTTGTTGATGACATCCTGGTAATTTTAAACAACAATTTTGACATCGATAGTTTTCTTTTAATTATCAACTCATTGGTTCCGTCAATTAAATTCACCGTAGAAAAGGAAGTAAATATGAGCCTTACATTTTTGGATGTCCTAATAATTAGAAAACCACATCGATTTAAATTTACTGTTTATAGGAAACCGACAAATAATTTATCTTATGTCTATTTTAATTCAAGTCCTGCCAAAAATATAAAATCTGCTGTTTTTTCCTCCATGTATCTTAGGGCTCTTTGAATATGTAGTCACGACTATATAGATAAAGAATACACAAAAATTGAAGATATTGCTACCAATTTATGCTACCCAAAGTACTTTCTAGAAAAATGTATGAATATAGCCAAAAAAACATTTTATAATTGTAAATTAGAGACAATAGAACCTTGTAAAAACCTATTAATTTTACCCAATTATGATAATTTTATGTCTGTAGTGCCCATTCTAAAACAACTTAATATTAACGTAGCCTTTAAATACAATCATACATTAAAAAATCTCTTAATAAAGCATAGTCCCAATAATGATAATAATGTAATTTACCGAATTCCATGTTTAGATTGTAATTTATTTTATGTAGGCCAAACTTCCAAAAATGTTTCCATAAGGACCCAACAACACAAAAATCCGACTTATCTGATAGCATTAAAATGTTTCCTCATAAGGAAACGTGCTTTGTGTAAATACTGGGTGTCTTATTTTTCTTACCATTGAGTTTGAAAATGTCGAATAGACGAAAGTACTAACTCCAATCTGCTTTTTATTCAGTTTCCTTCCGTGGTACATATTCATATATATATATATATATATATATATATATATATATATATATATATATATATATATGGATATGAGAAACTCACAAAGTAGCGCGTGAATAGAGCAATAAATTCAAAAATTCCTACAGGAAAATGAAAGGCTATCTAAACCCTACGAATAATAACCTATAATATTTTTCATCATTTGTATATAGCCTTTTCATTATCTGTTTCGATTCCTAGTGAAATTGGTTCTAAATGTGCATAAATTTTCAAGGTAATTGATTAGGCACTTGGAAGCGACTCGTGTGCTCAGTCATTCCAGACGTACAACATTACGATTATAATGATCTCGACACTTTTATTCACATAACCTTCTCCTCATCAGAAGCCTATTTGTTATTTAGGATTTCCCTTGCGCCATAGAACGAGTGGCCGTATCTGGGACACAACTTTCCTGCACCGCTATGCTTACGCAATCACTGAAACTTCTCAATTCTAGAGGATAGATCTAAGACAGATCGATCCTGCGGAGGGTGGCTAATGTAAAACTATAAATATCCCCTTTGATATTCCCCAAAACGGAGAACAAGAGGAACTCGTTAATTCAACTCTTTAGACGTATAACATCATTAGTCAGAAATGTTAACACAAATAAATTCTTGTATCGTAATGTCACTAATCCTCGCCCATCAATTCATTGGAGTAAATCTAACTCCGCTCCTGGTTTGTAAATATAAAAATCAAACTTTAATCTTGAGAAAAATACTTTTTATAGTCATTCTTTACTACCTCTTTATCATTACACTATACAAATATACACGTGTATAGTCATTATAAAGTATCTACCGATTTTCATCAGATTTACATTTAATGCCTAAACACAAACTTCAGCCAGTCTTCATTTATCATCGTGCTTATATTGGAACTTAACATGTATAAACTGGTTAAATTATTTATGAAATGGTCATATTTATTATTTCTTATTGAGCTCTAAGTGCTCCAAGATCCTATCTCTAACAATGGACTCAATATGTTAGCCCACAACACATGTTACAGAAATGGTACAAAAAGTTGTCAGGAACTGTATTCTCTTTTTAAAATTTGGTTTGACATTTTCTTCTTTGAACACTTTAGTATCTCTTTCCTCACTATTAGATTTTAGAAAATACACAAAGGGATTTTCAACGATTGCTCTCCAATTCATACAATAATGATGACGGCAATGTGTACGTTCTATTTAACAAATGAAAAATGGCAAGACCTTAGCTCAACCAGTGAGGTAAAACTATTGTCTTGTGTGCGCGTCGTCCCTTAAGAATAGAATTTCCATTGGTGTGACGTCCGTATGGCTCCTGGATTACGCTGATGGAAGGGCATATTATAGTTTGATATGCTCAGTATATAAAGTTCGATAATAACCAAATATTTTTTATTGTCTAAGTTATTTCCTCGAAATGGTTTGAATTGATTAATATATATTTGCATTTGAGTTTTGTAGAGGACTTTCCTTTGCCGCTGACGTTTAGAAGGGAGACCTGGTTTGACGTTGAGGTGTGAACCGTGTTTATAATTGTGCAAACTTCTCTGTTGTCAAAGGGAGTTTACCACGTACACAAAGATTCTGTAGTGAGTGAGGTTCAGAGGATAAAACTGTTATTGCAATAGCGCTGTAATAGATGGTTAGATAATCTTGCATTAAATTGTAGGACGTTGTCCTAAATTATCTCTATTCGCACGCTGATTCTGTGCACACGGCCATTAAAAATGCCTTATCTATATATTCTGACATCATGACACCGAAGGGAGATGTTTTTCTCAATTTAGTGCATCTGTAATCGACCGTAATGAGCTACCGAAAACCTTCGTTTGTGGTTGTCAACAGGGCCTGTGTGAAAACAGCTGTATGGATTTGGTCTGAAATGTGTGTATGATGGCTACATGTAGCGGTGTATTATTTTGCCAATATACTCATTTCCTGAAAATAACTTTTCTTCTCTGTTCAAACTTTTCAGATTGAATCTATCTGAAATCTAAAATATAGTTGGTAGATCTCGTAGATGACTCAAGTTGTGCAACTAATAAATGCAAGACTAAAGAAGGGATGAATGAGATAGCATTTGCTAAGCCATGGGATAACTAACAGATGCAGCATCGCGAGAATAATGTAGAGTATTTTTATTCCCTTTAAGGGAAATTGAATGATTTGCCTGAAATGAAATCATTTTCTTACCTGACGAGTGGACGCCTTCGAGAGCTTTGTAATCAATAAATGCACACGTAGGGATGATATGAGAGATTAAATTAACGGATGAGATCAGAAAATTGGCCCGTAGAGGAGAGCTTCCATAAAATACAGGGTCACTCCCAAAAAACGGGCCCCAAATTTCGATAGGCCTCATTTCTTAATTTTCTGCAAGGATTAAATGAAACTTTGGTTATAACTAGTTTATTGTGTTTAAAAAGATCATATAAAAAACATAAGTCTTTGGGCTTTTCTTCTTTATGCTAGAGCACGTGTTCGAGATGACCTCCATTTAGTTCTGTGCATTTCTTGAGGCGCAGCACAAAGTTGTCCATGTGGTCCTTACAAACCGACCGACTAATGGCTCTGATCTCCTCCCTGATGTCTTCCTTGAGTTCCGTGATGGTCCTGGGTCTCCCTGCGTACACTCTGTCCTAAAAAAAAGGAATTCGGGGGACTAAGGTCTGAGCTGTGAGGTGCTCACTCAAAATTAGTCTTGAGACTAATCACACGGCCAACTTCTAGACAGGTTTGAGGTGTGAGAGCTTGCTCCATCTTACTAGAACCAGAACCTCGCCATAAGCGAAGGGAACAGGGTCTGCAGCTCCCTCTTGAAGGTTTAGAGGACCTCACCCTCCCGCTTCTTGATGACTGTCACTGGTGTTTACCTCATTTGGTCAGGAGGTCCCCCAGAAGACATTTGTATTCGAGTTTACCTTTCTTTCAAGATTGAAGGGACCTTCATCTGAGGTCGTCCAAAGGAGGTTAAGGAAAGTTAGGGTCCCCTGAATCTTCTCCAGTATCTTGACTGTCATAGCCTTTCTCTGCTCCTTGTCTCAGGCTGTAATGGTTGCTTAGTCTGTATTCTGTATGGGTTGGCCTTTACATCCATTACTAGCACTCTCCTGCAAGTCTCATGGGATATACCGAGGGACTGACTTTGCTTGCGCAGAGAACGTTTTGGACTCTGTTGAACTGATTCCCTCACGCTCTCGACCAGCTCAGCTTTACGCTTTCTGGGGCGTTCTGAATGGCTTGGACGGTTTTCACTGGCTGCATTGAGATTCTCCACTGTCCCATAGTTCTCAAAGTGGTGCACCCAGTCCTGAATTCTGCTCTTGGAAAGAACTTTTTCACATTCGAACTGATGCACGAAAGTGTCCTGCACTTTCTTAAACAAGCCTGCCTTGTAGTAATGTTTGACGCAGTATATTCTTTGCTGGAGCTCCTATTGAGATCAAGTTGTGTTCACAGGCGTTGCTTCTGTCATATCCTGCAAAGTAAGGGTAATTAGTGAATGAATAAATGAAGAATAAATCACAAAAAGTGTGTGCAGGCCCAGGTTTTTTTTTGGGGGGGTGACCCTGTATGATAGATATCGCTGATATACATATGTATGTACTAGCTATTAAACTAGACGGCGCGAGTTTCTCGACGGTAGTGTTTCGTGGATGTGAATGATGACTCTACCAAATTGGCTCGATGATCTGTGTGCACGTCGAAATCAGTGTCATCTGGCATCTATTTGAAATGCTTTATAGCTAAACATATACTTAAAAATTCTTTGCAAATAGTAGAATAGTTAAATTGGGCACCCTCTATTTAAGTATGGTGTTGAATATAAAGCTGTTTGCTTACCATATTACACCTCTCGCTAAAAATTGAGATGGAGGAAAGTAAAAATGAGTTTTAAAAATATTCTATTTGTAAAGCTTATAAATTTAGGGAGACAACAACGCAATTGGAAATTTAACGAAAAAATTCCAAGTTAATGAAAATTAATTGGATAAAATATAATCTTTATAACTGGGTATTAAGTTACTGTAGGTGGATATATTAAATATTAATTTATTAAAACATTTATTAAAAAAATTTCGACCTTTTGGGAAATAAGAGAGAATGGCGACGAAATGAGAAATATAGCTATTTTGTAGGATCAATATTTATAAATATGTAATTAAATCATAATTATTAAGGGAATTGGAAGATACTCGTAGCATTTGAAAATATATATAAATATATTTTGTCAACGAATTTAAAATTTGTTCTAGAGATCACCTTAGGGTGAAAAAGAAATAACTGCAAGATAATAGATAATTCAACTAGATGAGAGTTAGATAAGTAATTGTGGAATTTAATTGTGAACTTTGATAAAAGAAGTAATAAATGAAGTCTTTACAGATAGCTATTTTGTTAGATCAAAACGCAAAACGGCACTCCTCACGCTATGTATCTCTCCGTCTATTACTTTTGCGCACTTAATATTATTTTTTTTAATTATTATTAAATTTAAAAAGCATCCATATTTGCCGTATTTATATCTCACCATAAGAACTTCCTCATGAAATTTGGTTGAAGCCTGAGAGAAATTTTTAGTTCTCTCTCCCTTGGTTTTATAAGGAATCCTGTCCCTTTCTAGAAAAGAAAGTTGATGTCTTCGGTTTCCTTGTTGCAATCTAATATCTTTATAATTGAAAGAAGTAATTCCATGTTGATAAGTAATCATTTGCTCGTGATGGGATGGTTAATGTGCAAGCAAGCATTTATAAGGACTAGAGTAGCACATTTTCACTACCGCCATGTCCAGGAGTTTCCATGCAGCCGAGCTGTCATTGATTTGCCTAAATAAAGAATGTTATTACCCTCTTCGAGAGGATACTTACTATTTGGGTGATGGCAATCGTTTTTCTTTGTTATTTGAGGCACGTCTTGTCACGTAAGTTATTTTCCATTGAGACGACCTTTCTTGGGCTTGCTCTCTCCAGAGGGTGGTCCTCTGCGGTGGTAACTGATCGAGATGAGTATCAGGAGATAGGATATCAAGTGACTGCATGATGAGAGATGGCAGCTCTTGTATAAAAGATGTCATTTAGTCCTGGAAGATGCTATCTCCCAGAATTTCACGTAATGAAGATAGAGAGAGTTGCGTAGTCCTGTATTGCATCTACATTTTCCGAATGAGTGAGGAGCCTAATACTGGAGATTCCTAGCTTTGAACGTCATATATGTGCAAGAGCTGTTCAAATAGCTTAAAACTTATCAAATTATCGATTCCCTGGTAGAGGTGTGCACAATGTACCAATTTTGGCTTCTGGCTTTGCTTTTAATCTTCATCGGATAGAAGAGTTCTATTTGGACAGAGGAAGAAATGGGTGCGATCCTTTTGGACTTTTGGGAAAAGGTCGGAATAATAAGGTTTCTTGTTTTGGAAATGTTTGTTCGCCATTCTGCTACTGCGTGGGCGGACCTGTCTTCCGTGCATTTCGTGATTAACCTGTGATGGAGAGTTGCAGGATTGTTGCCCAAAAAGCTCATGCGCAAATCCGCGACCAATTTCGTCACGAGGAAGAGAAAACACCTTATGGATTTGAAATGGAACTTGATCAGGAAATAATCTTCTAAATTATAATTAATCCCACTTATGAGTTTCGGTTGCTGTCAACTGGTAATTTAATGAAATTAGAATGTTTGGGTTCTAATTAATATCAAAGGAGGAAGGTGGAAGGGGAATAATAACAATCACAAGCAAGAAGTTTATAAGATTTAATAACACCTATACTTTAATTATTAAATTAATATTGAATATTGATGGTCATTAATTTAAATAATAGATTTAATAAAAATCTATTAAGTTCTAATCAACCACTAAAAAGGTTCCTTGCCCTAGCTCACCCAGTGTGGTTGAACTATCGGACTTTGTAGGCGTGGTCTCATATGTATGGAACTTCTATTCTTGGACGGCAATATCTTAGTTTGATTGCCTGGGTAAATAAAGGTCGATGATAACCCAATGATTTGATTTTATTAACTATTTCCTCGAAAAGGCGTGAAGTAATTAATAGACATCCATATCAAGGTTTGATTAGTGGCTGAAGTCTCTGTATTTTGTTTACAATAGGCTCACACTCGTCTTCGACGGGTCAGAAAATCACAATTGTGTGAACTTCTCAAAGGAAATTTACCACATATTTATATACAAAAACAGTATTTCTTTTACCCTCAAACTTAGAGTATTTTACCATTTGAGAAGGGAGAAGTTCCGGTTATAATATGTACCTATACTGCTTTGATAAAAAGTATCCAAAAAACATTAAATTTGTATATATTTCAATTATTTTTCATATCATTCATTAACATGTAAAATTCCGGCCTACTTAATACAGAAATAGCATCCTCAATTTTTGGCAGATTCATGTTGTTTTTAATTTTTCTTGAGCTTAGTTAGTTCCTAAAATTAACTCATGTTTCATATTTATTTAGCTTTATAGCCTTTTTTTGGAAAATCCTCTAAGGTAAAAAGTTGCCATTATCGATGCAAACATTTCCGATTATTTATCCACATTATATATAAAACTATGGTGGTATTACTATTGAGTGACTGGAGAAGGAAGTCTTGAATACCATTTTCAGGTTCAACTAATACGACCATAGTTTTATATATAATTGGGATAAATAATTTGTAATGTTTCTATCGATAAGAGAAACATTTTCCTGCGATGATTTTCCAAAATAAGGCTATAAAGCTAAATAAATATCAAACAACGACCAGGTGATCCTGATATTTTCCTAAAAATATTATGTAATATATTACATATAGCATACATATTAGCAATAATCAAGTAAAATATGTAAGACCTGAAAATAGACAGGACAAAAGGCAGAATAAGACGATAAATTAGAATTAAAACTCGTAACTTAAGCAGAAAATCTTATCACGGAATAAAGGGCTCTTAAAAGTGCGATGAAACTGATATAAATGCCATAAAAGTGCAGTAATGTTAGATTCTATGGCTTATGAGGTTTTACTCAAGGATGCACTACGATATATTAGCCTATTCTTAGCCTTTAAGAACTTAGAATGGCATTATTCGATTCGTAGAAGGTACGTGAGATCATAAAATCTTCTATCTCAAAATATATTTAAGCATATCTTATTAGCAATTTAACTTATTGCTTCCTAAGTCCTGAGGGAAGTTAAAACTTTTTTAGATGGAAAGAAATCTATTACATATTTTGGGGGACTGTAAGTACTAAAGACAGGATAAAGCTGACCGTGATAAATAAACTAACCTAAGTTAGGTTAAAGGATATATGTTATATCGATGTAAAATAGAAAGGAATAAGTTAAAACGTACAAAAATGAAAAGCAATTTGTTAAATTGTAAGTTTGAGGAGCGATAAGTCATATTGATCTCATTTTTTATTCCATTAATTCCTTTAATTATCGGTCATTGTCCTTGTCAGACATCAATTTGTCTTATTATTATTGTTCTAACCTGAAGAAATAATGACCGTATTTTTTAGTAGTAAAGAAAATACCAAACTAACAGCGAAAAATCCGCCGGAAAATGATAAAGAAGAGGTTGGGAGAGGCAGTGAAGTTAGAAGTAAAATTGTATGGAAATAAAGATGAACAAGGAACCAATATTTCGAGAGTTTTTAGTCATGTGCGAGCCTAGTCGCTGGCGACTCTATATCTCAATATGTCGGTCGCTCGGTCGGTCCCCGTTTTGCTTCTTTTTTGGGAGGAGTAATAACATTATAAATATTTGGACGATTCTAATGGAATTTGAAACCCTTATGTTGTTTTACATTCTCTTTCGAATGATATAAATGCCAAAGTCCTCCCAAGGTTACCCAGGGAATTAATTGGAAATAACATCATAAGTATTCGGCAGATTCCAACAAAATTTGAAACCCTTATGTTGTTTTAAATTTTTATCGAATGATAAAATTGCCAAAGTTCTCCCAAGGTTAGTCCGACAATTAGTGAAAGTTTTCAACGTCATAAGATCATAAATCAGAATAAGTGAGAGCATGCGACCTTTGGACAGCAGACCTTGTTTAGTCGCAGGCAACTCTACACCAAACTACGAGTATGTCGGTCGGTAGGTCATTGTTGTGCTTTTCTAAGTTTTTGGAATAACATTGTAACTATTTGGCCTATTCTAAAGAAATATGAAAGCCCTATGCTGTTTTACATTCTCTTTCGAGTAATATAATTGCCAAATCCTCACGAGGTTAGCCCAAGAAGTATTTTGTTTTGGCAATAATATCATAACTATTCTGCCGATTCTAACGAAATCTGAAAACCTTATGTTGTTTTACATTCCCTTTCGAATTATAGAGTTTCCAAGGACTTCCCAAGTTTCTTTCGCAATTATTGAAAGTTTAGACGGTGGTAAGTTGATGAATCAGAATACGCGAGAGCACGCACGTTTTGGTCAGTACACCTTGTTTTTTCAGTTTCTCTCTCAAGGCATCTAACTAATACTGTCCATTCGGTATACATGATTATATATATATATATATATATATATATAGTAGGAATATCACGACGTATAGGTGAGAATAGGAGGAGAAAGTAAAAAGCTGGAAAATACACTGAAGTTCTTTATTGTCGTTTCGCCTGCTGGCTTCTTCAGAATTGAACTAAACGAAGAATGTGAGATCTCTCCATATATATGCAGCAAATACCCTGATGTGGGAGATGCAACCAAAGTTACTATGGGGAATTGGGTAGAGACATTAGAACCAGGATTAGTGAACATAGAAGAGACGTCAGAGCTCATAGAACCTCGAATGCCATGGTGGTCCATATCGATGAATACGGTCACTTGCCTAATTGGGATCGGATTTTGAGTTATCCACAAATGATTGGCGAAAAGAGAGAGAAGGATAATTGAGGCTGCATATGTAATTTCCAACAGGTCAACTAATCACCGCGACGGATTCTTTCGCCTGGCTAATGGAGTGGGATGGTTCATCAGACACGAAGCGGAAACAGTAAGGCTAGAAAAATCCAATCAGAGAAGACTACGAGGGTCGACCTGAAGTACTACTGCAGAAATAATAAATGGAGCTAAAAAAAGGGACGACAAACAGCTTTATTCAATGAAACAGTTGTTTTGCAAGTAACACTAGTTCCAGCAAGGCTTCAATGAAACAGAAAATGTCATCCAAATGTTGCCAAGACAAGTGACCGTCGAGCCTCTCTCATTATTATTCCTACCATTTCAAGATTAGAGAAGAATCCTGAAAACTATAATTTCAGTTTATCTACTATCCGTCGAGCTCAACAAAAATCAAGACACACATTCAGTGAGAACTTGAAAAAAAAATTTTTAACTGAAAAGCCCATGATAGTTCATTGGGATGGAAAACTTCTTGAATACATATTAGGGTAAGAAATCTGGATCCCTTGCCAATTTTAATATCAAGCAGTGGCACAAAACAGCTACTTGGAGTGCCAAGGAACAACCTCTGACCCACCACCCCATTTATTGGAGACCACATGCGATGGTATCCTACCAGGGACAACTTCACTTCCTGTTCGACCATTCACGAATTTTTTACTCCTAAGCGCATTGGGGAGATATTCACCAATCCTGCGAACTCGTCCCGAGCCTTCTTTCCCCCGGTGACGAGACGAGGAAGAGCTGCTGTTTCTCGCACCTTGCTGCTAAATGTTGAATCAACTCCGTCTCAGGATTAAGATGTTTGGAGCTTGTTACTCCTTTCTCCAAACTCCCTCTTTCCTCTTAGAATTGTGCATACAAATACTCGAGTTATATTGTAGCTCGAGAAGTCCAGCCCGCACCTCAAGGCCGTCCTCATTGTCTCAAGTCTAATTAAATCCCCTGAGCGTTCGTCAGACAGCAAGACTTTCTCCGCCGTGATTCTACCCCAGTCAATTGGTAGCTTATGTGAACGGCAAGCCTTTGAAATCGCACAATAGTCTCCCTTCGTTTAATCGAACCGAAAGAAAATCTCCATCTATTACTTTTGAGGAAAAGAAGTTTCCGCATCCAGTGGAATTACGAGACTTCCCTGATCCCTCGTCAATCGTCATATTTAAAGAATGTCTATCTTCATCAGAAGGTTGGTTCAGACCATGCCCCACTTGCCTCATTGGATCGTGTCCCACTTGTCTCATCGGATCGTTCCACACTCGCCTCGAAGTCACCGACCCGTAAGACTGAAACCCCTCCATTATTACTATTTCAAGTTCTTCCCTTTGATCTAAGCCTAGTAACATTAATCAATCAATTCCATTTGAGAATCACTACTCATAATAATTATCAAGAGAGTATTTTAATTTAAATAATTTCCTTTTTCCTATTTTTATTCTTATTTTGATTTTTATAAATAAAATAAAATTTTTGTTGTTTCATCTTTAACTAACCTTGAACGATAAATCTCGCCAACCAATAATGCACTCTGTCTGATTATTAAGGATTTGAAACCGAACGCCTTAAGTTTGACCTCCTAGTCGGTCGTTAATCCCTGCCCACAGTCCTTCAACTGTTTGCGTTGCAGTGGTTGATTAAGTCACCCCCTCCAACATAATATAGGAGTAGTGTATGGTATAGAGTGGTGTTCCACGACATGGTGCAAGCTAATCAGATGATGCTTAAGTGCAAAATCACATATAAAGTGAAAGTTATGTGTTTTGATACAATCGCTTCAAATACAGGTCGTAAAAAGGAAAATGCACAATAATTGAGCAAGGATTAGAGAGAAACTGATTGTGGCTCTCATGTCGACATCAAATATTTGAAATTGCTTTGGAGGCAATAGTAGCACCTGCTATTCACGTTTCTTCTGAACCTAATATTCCATTATTCAAAAAGATTACAAAAATTAGGTAATAACATAAACCAAGACAATGTTGACACCTTAGAAAATTATCCTCAAGAAAAGAAAGATGTAATGATGAAATCTTCTACAGAACTGAGCAAGAAAACCAAACTGGACGATGAAAATTATGGCAAGTAGCACCTTTGGAACTTTGAGACTACATACACACTCTTTCTTCTTCAACAAATTGGTTCAGGACCGGTCCTCAAGAAAAAGGCACTTGGATTCCTAAAAATGTTGTTAATGATCTAAAAGTTGTTAATGTCATTGTTAAAAGAGGAGTTAAGCTCATGAAGGACTACAACAAATTGCTAACAAATGACGAGGAACAAAAACAGTATTTGCTACAAGTTGTGCTGAATGACAGAAAAAGTTCACTGACAAATCAAAGAAGACGATTATTTCAGCTTGCTTAAATGAATAACCACTCCCAATAGAATTGAAAGTACTTAGAATACGCCTTTCATTTTCCTGTGGAATTTTTGCATTTAGGGCTCTACTCCTGCGCTACTTTATGAGTTTCTCATATTGATATATATATATATATATATATATATATATATATATATATATATATATATATATATATATATCTATATATACTTAGCGACGAAATTATTCGTAGACCAAGTAATATCCAATATTTGCGCTTATTTCTTGAAATTGGTAGGCCACATGACGTCAGGTTGAATATACATTTATAAGAATATGGAGAAGAATGCAAAACATGTATTTCAGAGCTATTAATGTAATATAACAATTCCAGAAGAGGAAATTACAAAAGCTACATATTCAAAATTATTCGGGCAGCGGGAAAATGTCAACATAATTACCATATTAATTGTTAATTGCATGGCCTTTTATCTTTACAACTTCCAGCAATCGTTTTATATAATTCTTTATTAATTTTGAACATGTTTCACTTAGGATTTTCATCCATCTTAAATGGCCACACCCTCTAATTCATCATGATTTCTTAGAGCCCGACGGGTTATCCTAACTTTCAACTCGTCCTCCCCAAAATTAGGGGATTCAGGCCGGGGCTCATCGAGAGCCATGACAATGTTGTTATATTATTTTTTTCGAAGCTATTCAGCCAGACTTTTAAATGAATGATTGAGATTATTATCTTATTACAAAGTAAACTTTTGTCCTAACCAAAGATATGTAGCTGATATTTTCAGATTTCCATCCAGTATATTTATGTAGTCTACAGATTTCATTTTTCCTCGTATTGGAACTAATTTCCCGGTCCTATTAGAGCTAAAACAACCCCAAAATATTATGCAACCGCCTCCATATTTGACTGTTGGTATTGTGTTCTTTGGGAGGAAAGCTTCACCTTTCTTGCGCCAAATTTTCCTAGCATTGTTTGGCATAAAAATTCTATTTTTGTTTCATCGCTCCAAAGTACACGAAGTCTAAGAAGCTTTTTTTCGAAATTTATGCGAGCAGCAAAATAACATGGCTCGTGGTCGATATCAATTTAGTTTATTCTTATTTAAAAAACGCTGTATCGTCCATGTACTCACGCTGATGCCCTTCGTATCCAATTCTTTAGCAATGTCGTCCAATACAATTCTTAGGTTCATATTAACATTGAAACACAGTTTTCGTACAGGTCTCATTGACATTTTCGGTTTTCTTCTATGCCCAAGCGAAGTTTCCGTCGTGCCACATTCCTTAAGCTTCTTTATAACAAATTGTACCGCTGATCTAGGTATAGCAAAATGGTTTGATATAATGCTGTAACTGTTTCCTGACTTGTGGAAGTCAATAATCTTGCACCGTAGGTCAACGCTAAACTCCTTCGTCTTTCTCATCGTGCTGGCAACAAAAAAGTGCCACAGATGACACGTGTGTGCTCGATGTAATGTTTGTAACTAAGTGGCAAGGATATTTCTAGAACATTCCGTTGGGAGGATATTCTAGAATGCTCTATACATGAAATATAGTGCGTGAAACGTGTATAATTATGATTTCCTCGCGGTACAAATAATTCTGACTATGTATATTTTTCAATATTCATGTTCTGGAACTTTTATATTTCATTAATAGCCCAGAAACACATATTTTGCATTCCTCTCCGTATTCTTATAAATATTTTTTTTTTTTCAACATGCCGTCATGCGACCTACCAATTTCAAGAAATAAGCGCAAATACTGGATATTACTTGGTGTAAGAATAATTTCGTCACTCAGTGTATATATATATATATATATATATATATATATATATATATATATATATATATATATATATAGAGAGAGAGAGAGAGAGAGAGAGAGAGGAGTTGGACAAATTTGCTTTCTGAACAGCGTCGATGCGTTATGGAATTGATTCATACAGCTTCCGGACTTCATTGATACGAATCTTAAACCATTTTTCTTGCAATTGCTGCCCGAACTGTTTCAAACACTACGGTGGATGGTAAGACTTCTAACATGTCTCTCCAAGATGCACCACAAATCCTAAATAATATTAAGATCTGGAGATTGTGGTGGCCGTTCCATGTGTTGTATTGGAATATTGTCATCTTGGAAAAAACACTCACCATCAGGGAATAATTTCTGGACCATGGGATGGACTTGATCCTCCAAAATATTCAGATATTCGTTGCTGTTGATCTTACCATGCAAGGCAACGATTAGCCCAAAAGAATTCCAAGATATGGCTGCCCAAACCATCACTCACAGTCCTCCGTGCTTCACTGTAGGAAGAAGGCAGTCAGGATTAAAAGCTTCTCCGGGCTGCCTCCAAATATAAATCGCCCTGTAGTGGGAAAAAGAGAAAAACTCGGCTCCTCAGTGAATATTACTTGCTTTCATTGGTCTGGCAACCAGCCCTTCTGATTTTTATACCAGTTCAGCCTTTTCTGAACGTTTTGATAAGAAAGCAGAGGTTTCTTGAAGGCGGTTCTTTCATAATTTCCGGCTTTATTGAGCTCAGTGCGAAGAGTTTTGGTCTAAACTGGGCTACTGAGATGTTGATTCAACTCTGCAGTCACTTTAGGGACAGTTAGCCCGGGATATTTCATCACAATGTGTTTCAACACACATCGGTACCTTTCAGCGAGCTTCGAAGTCCAGACAGAATTACTCCTCATGCTGGAGGTTTTGCCCTGCTTCTTGAATTCTGTCATGGTCATCAATATGAGGGCTCTCGAAAAACCAAGGAGTTTAGAGTTCTGGTGACAGAAAGCTCCTGCAATTCGAGCTCCAACAATTTGCCACTTCTCGGAACCCATTGAGGTCACGCATCCTGGCATTTATACCACAACCTGAAAAAGAAATACAAATAATCATTAGAGTTAATAAATAAATCTATGTACGAGTATATACGATAAAAACAAAACACTCACAATGAAACTTAGATGGATATTCGTAATATAATGGCTTATTGAATTATTGGTGTTAAATTGCTACTGTTCCAATTATTTTGTTCAAACTTACTTATATATATATATATATATATATATATATATATATATATATATATATATATATATATATATATATATATATATATATATATATATATATATATATATATATATATATATATATATATATATATATATATATATATATATATATATATATATATATATATATATATATATATATATATATATATATATATATATATATATATATATATATATATATATATATATATATATATATATATATATAATATTTAGTAGAAATCACAAGGCGAAGAAAATAGCTGGCGTCATCCTTTTTATCAATGGAGTTCGCATGGTATCCCCGATCGGCCCTTTTGCAGCCTATTTTATATAATCCGTTTGGAGGAGAAGATTTTTTCTGAAGTTCCTAATTCATGTAGACCAACTTTTTATAGAAATTTTTAGATGACTCCATAGCGACATTTAAACAACGTGATCACGCTTTAGAATTTTTTAATTTTTTAAACACCATCCACCCTGATATTAGATATACAATGGAAACTGAAATTGATAACACCCTCCCCTTTTTAGATATATTAATAAGGAAAAATAAAAATAGTCTAGAAACATTAGTTTATAGGAAGCCCACTAATACGGGGTTAGGATTAATTTTTTTTAGTTGCTTAGATTGCAAATATAAAATTTCATCCATTAAGACTCTTCTTCTCTACGCCTACAATCTTTGTTCATCTTACAATCTTATAGACAAATAATTTCAGTACCTCAAATCGTTCCTTTCGAACAATGGTTTTCTATCCTATATTGTTGAAAAGTTAATCCACCCACATTTAAGTGGAGTGAATTAACCAGGCCACGCTGAGATAACAGTGTAAAAAGACAGACATTACATAATAATGACAGAGCTGTGTAGTTACAATATAGTACTTAGCCGAAAATTATACATATTGTTAAACAAATACTTGTCAAATAAAATTTCATATTGCCTTCATTACCAAAATAAATATAAAATCTTTTTTTACAATAAAGGATCAGGTTCCAAAATGTCTTAGGAGTTTGACAAAAGCTCTGTGAGAACTCTGAGGTTAAGACTCTCTTCCCATCTGAGCAAGACACTTTAAACCAAATAAAATTCAGTGATAAAAGATCGCGCAATAAAATGCAAAAGCGATATCAATAGAATGGAAATTTTAAATTCCATAAATGCCTAATTACACTTCAAAGGTTAGAAGGCTTATAGATAAAACAGATCTCCCTAAATTTAAATAGTTGTTTGTCATCAGTTCTCCTCCTACTTACCTGAAGTGTTCTGGATGTAGGTTGCTAGGTGCATTTTGGTGTTTGTCGAGTCAACCTGATGGATGTAACCCATGTGTTGGCAAGATTTGTGTTTTAGTCAAATTTACGAATCTATGTTCCCACTACTTGCTACATTAACTAGTATAGGGAGACTTTAAGTCACCATTTTATGATAAGGATGTAAAAATAACAGTCACTAATTTATCGGAGAGAAAGGACGTCACCAGTTTGAAGTTTAAAATGAAGCGTATATTTTGGAGAGGTCCCTCAACTCCCACAAACGAAGCAAATGGGAGGCTCGCGTTTACACGATTACGGTCAGGGAAAGTTTTCTATCGCGCATGAAAGCGAGTGTTACGAGAATAAGACTAAGGCAGGTACAATGGAGGCTTCGCTACGCTAACGAACTGTAATTAGTTCTTTACTCTCGATCGTCGATCTGATTTAACTATCTACCCAAGTGCGAATGAATCTCCTTCTCCATTTTAAATATATAAATAGTATATGAGGCGTGACCTGTGGGATCACAATGATTTAACTCTGCCCACTGGACGAGATATTCCTTATCACATGATCTACGAAGGTCGTCGATTAATGGCGTCTATAAATTTACACTTTTTCGATATAATTTTATCATTTCTGAGACGCAGACATCTGTCTTGGCTTAATTCTATTTCCAGACGAGAAATGTTCATTTTTATTACACTGTCGCTAAATTTTACTGCTATCTGAATTATCGGCTTCTCGCTTACTTTCTTGACCGGTTTACAAATAAATATATATGTATATCCGCGATGACACTTGTTACAATTCTTCTTATTCTTGCGAAGCACTTTATTGATGCAATTTTAGTGCCAGATCTATGCTCTCCACAGAACTCCCCCGCCTATAACTGAGTTACAAAGATAATTGCCCATCCTAACTAGACAATCATGTACATTTTTAACATAAGCAGAGAGCAAGGAAATTTACATCACTTTACATGAATACAACCGTGCTCAAAGAGAGGCTGTACAAGCTTTCCCCCATAAAGGAAATACATGAAATATCGCTAAATTGTGGCTATAATTATTACATTACTCAAGGTTACAAGGCAAAAATGGTTAAGCGACGCAGGTATGTATATTTATGCCTCTTTTAATATACAAATTCTAAGGTAGAAAACAAATAACTTTGATCAGCAATGCTTGTATTGTTTATTTATGCCTCTTAAGAAATACAAGAGTGGTGATCTATTTATAATTACGCAATGTTCAATAAGAATAATAATACAAAATGTCCCTGGCAAACGAAATCCTTCTCCTGGAGCGCGTGACCATTCCCGTCTGCTCGTTTTCTTCCCCGGTTCTCGCTGTGGTTTCTTGCACGTTTCCAGAAGTCGCATCCTCTCTCGATGCAGGTTTTCCACGCGGCGAGCTGCAACTAGTCATCCGGTGCCCTTGTGAGACGCTGATAACCCGGCACGTCATCATCACGTAAGGTGGGCAATCTCGCCAGTTTTAATCGGTCTATTGAGACAGTGTTCCTTCTCCCATCAGGTAACTCCAGCTGAAATACCTTGCTGCCACGCTCAATCACCATAAAAGGGCCAGCATATGGCCCTTCGAGTGGTTTGCGAACGCGGTCTATCCGGGCCCAAACATGCGTTGCATTTTGCATTGTCTCGGGGCACGAAAGGCTTACGCACTGAGTGCAGGTGTCCTAAATATACTCTCGCGAAGTGGATCTGTGCCATTGTTGATGCCAGCTCTTTAATAAACTTAGCATCAGATTTCGATAAGGACGATGAGAATAAAAGTTTTAGGCACAATAGTGTGATGCCCGTTACTGCGGTGAAAGGAGGGAATCCTGACTCGGTGGGCAAGGCACGAATGCCCAGGAGGGTTATTGGCAGTACCAACAGCCAGCCTTGTCGATGGGTTATTATAGTGCCCTCCAGTCTCCTGTTGGCCTTTTCCACCATCCCGTTCGTGGACGGTCTGCATGATGTAATGCGGAGCCGATGAAAACCAACAAGAGCTGACAACTCTTTGAATAGCTCGGATTCAAACTGGGCGCCTCTGTCGGTCACATCGTAGAGTAAGGCAACAAATCTGGACATCCACATATCGAGGAAGTTTAAAGCAACCGTTATAGCACTTATATGCGGGATCGGCATTGCTTCTATCCATCTTGAGGCTCGGTTGATACACGAAAGTAAATATCGTTGGTGCGACGAAAGGGTTGAACCGGAAGTGTGCATGGTGGGAGCGGTCAGACTATATCAATATACACAGTGTCGAACCTTGAAGCTGGAATGTCAATGGGCAGGACCGGAGATATCGTGTGACGGATAATCTTTGAGGATTAACATGCGAGGCACTTCCTTGTCCAGGAGTGAATATCTCTGTCAAAATTAAGCTAGAAGTATCGTGCTTTGATCAGATGAGGCGAAGCCTTGACCAGGGTGTGACAAAGTATGTAGTTGATTGTAAATCGTCCTCCTACACGCCATAGGCATGAATGATCGTGGGTATCTTGATGTAATTTCACACTATTGCTGGGCTTCCCCTGGAAAAGGGAAAGATTTTAACTGCGAACACAGTTCCTTGATTTCTTCGTCATCTCTCTGCTCTGCTGCTAAGCCTTGGAAGTCAAAAGAGTCAATCTGGATTGAGTTGGCGTCCCTTAAAAGGTAATCAGAGACTACGTTGTCCTGACTACGCACGTAGGTGATATCGCTGATATACTCCAATATGGCTGTCCAATGACGTTGCTGCCTATCAGTTTTGGCGCTCAATGACGATAAAATGCAGACATTAATGGCTTGTGATCCGTGCACAAGGTTACGCGGCGCCCTTCAACCCTGTGCTCTAAGTGGACGACTGCAAGCTACACCGCTAAGAGTTCTCTGTCCTAGGTAGAGTATTATTGCTGAGTCCTGCTTAGCTTGCTTGGTCGTGGGGATCCGTCAACCATTTGTCCAAGGCAGCACCTGCCGCGAACTGGAAGCAATCTGTCACTAGCTGGTATGGTGAATCGTTGGGCAGCGGGTGGTGGAGTTTAACGGATCTAATTAAAGCTGACTTGGTCTCTTCAAATGCTCCCTGTGCTTCTTTACCCCACTCGAGCTCACGACCCTTGGGTTGCAGGCGTATAAGCTCGGTCAACGGGCTACAATTGTTGCAAAATTAGGGACCATTCTGCGGTAATATCCCAACATGCCCAAATAATGGCGCAGACCCTTTAAGTCTTTTGGTAATGGCATGTCTATTATTTCTTTACCTTCCACCGAAATGTGATGCCCGAGGAAATCAATTAGTTTCTTTGCGAATTCGCATTTCTCCAATGAAATCCTGAGGCCATTTTCTACAAACATTTTGAATATTTCCTCCAAATGCTTCAAGTGTTCGTCCATGTTATCCAAGAAGATCAGAATGTCGTCTATATATACATAAACGAACATGAATCTTCGTTAAAGGTTGTCCATGTGAGGTGAAATGTGCTACTTGCATTCTGTAGGCCGAAAGGAAGCTTGACGAATTCTCACTGACCAAGATGATTTGTGCTCGCGCGCGCAATCCACAAGCAGATTGAAATTCCTTAAGAAATCAATCCCTAAGAGCGGGGAGTTGGTATCCGCGACTATAAACGACCCCCTAAAGGACCGACGAAGACTAGGGATCGCTATATACGTTTGAAACTTGATTTTTCTTTCATTTGATGTTGATATGTTCACGTTGGATTCGCGCAATTCACTCGACCTTGCCAATTCCGCGGGGATTATTGAGATACTTTCCTCGGTGTCAATTAAGATTTGCACTTTTTATCATATTTTTTTCGCGGCGACGGTGAAACCTAATGGTATACCAACGGCCACGCCTGCTAAGGCACGCCTGACTAGTTTTCCTGTTGTACTGGCGAAGATGGCCTGGGTGAAGGTTGTATCTGCAAGCATTCTTTTCTTTTTGGCCACCTGCACCAGGGCTTACAACACTAGGCCTTCTTGCCAAAGTACAGGTGCGAGCAGCCAACTGCAGGTGTTTTTTTACCCGAAATAGCTCAATCCTTCCGATATATTACGCGCACTGAAATTCTCATTAGGCACAGATCGTGCAAAACTCACTGAAATACTTATGTACTTATCACGCGCTTCGTTAGAAAATGCACTGGACGTGGATACGGCGCTGCATCTTTCGGAATTCACACATAGACACCGCTCTTTATCGAAGGCAGCAAGCTCATCCGCCAGTTTTCGCAATTGGGTCAGGGTTAGTTCTTTTTTGTTTAGCTATTATAGGCGCAATGTTCCGCGGTAAGGATTGTATAAATTTATGAAAACGAGGATTTCGCTTACTCCTACCTGAAAGGCAGTTCTTCGCAGTTCTTCAAGATTGATTGAGGGCCGGGCCTGTGATGCGGAGGATGCTATTAGCTTTTCGAATAGCTCAGGTTTGGTCTTCTCGAAAAGTTCGATCACTTCTGTTTTTAAACTCTGGTAGTTTCGCAAATCTAAAATGGCTGCCAAAAGACGGTTAACAGGCTCAGGCTCAGGCAGTTCTTCGCAGTTCTTCGAGATTAATTGAGGGCCGGCCTGTGATGCGGAGGATGCTATTAGCTTTTCGAATAGCTCAGGTTTGGTCTTCTCGAAAAGGTTGATCACTTAAGTTTTTAAACTCTGGTAGTTTCGCAAATCTAAAATGGCTGCCAAAAGACGGTTAACAGGCTCAGGCGGAAGTGAGGCTAATACATTAAAGAACTTGTTCTCCTTTTTTAGCCGAGGAATGTGAAACTGCGCCTCCACAATGCGAAACCAACCTGTGACTGCTGATTCATTGAAGATGAGCGGCTTGATGTCCCTTTCACCTTGTCCTATCTGATTATTGCTTGCAGAGTCCATATCTTCGATGCCTTTACTGTTCGCCACGAAGGGGTCACCACTTTATAAAGGGGGGAGTGCGGAGCAAGTCACCACTTTATGACAAGCATGCAAAGTTAACCGTCACGAGTTTATGTGGGAATGAGGAAACCCAGTTTATGGGAGAGGAAGTACGTCACCAGTTTGAAAGTCAAAATGACGCGGATATTTTTTAAAGGTCCATCAAGTCCCACGAGTGTGGTGATAGGTGTCGTTAATCTCGTATCTGACTATAAAAGATACTCAAATAATATTCCACCTTAGCTGGGCTTACCAAAGGCTTGTGATCGAGAAAGTACTGAGCAGAATCACGTCAAAAAACAAATGTTTAATTCCAACAAACAAAACAACCAAAGCAAAATGGAAGCTCGCGTTTACACGATTGAGGGCAGGGAATATTTTACTACCAGTCAAAAAAGCGAGTGTTACGGGAACAAAACTTAGGCGGGTACAGCGGGAGCTTCGCTACGCTAAACGAACGGTAATTAATTCTTTACTCTCGATCGTCTATCTGATTTAACTGTCTACCCAAGTGTGAATGAATTTCCTTCTCCATTTTTCTTCTATAATTATTATAAAAGGCGTGGCTTCTGGGATCCCAATGTTTTTAGCTCTGCCCACTCGGAAGGATATTCCTTACTTAATGGCGCCTACAATTTACGCTTTCTCGATATAATTTTATCATTCATGAGATGCAGACAGCTGTCTCGGCTTAATTCCATTTCCCGGCGTTAAATGTTGTTGTTTTTTTTGCACTGTTGCCAAATTTTACTGCTATCTGAATTCTCGGCTTCTCGCTTACTTCCTTGACCAGTTTACAAATAAATATATATGTATATCCGCGAGGACATTTGTTACAATTCTTCTTATTCCTGCGAGGCACTTTGCTGGTGCAAAATTACAGCACGGTTACGGGGGGGTGAGAGCCGCAAAATATCAGCTCGTGCTGGTCTCTAGTTATGCCTCGTGACTGAGAATCACTCCCACCCCCTTTTCTGGCTCCCTAGCTGGGTCTCTTGCAGGGGTTCACTATACCTTACTACCAACTGCAACTCAGACTTTGACGGTAACCAAGTTATGTAGTGCTATTGAGAAATATACTAGAGATAAAATGTTATGAAGAAAGAGCCAAAGATTAGAAAAAGAAAGAGCATCCCCTCCTGGGGCAGGGTACATCAATCAAGAGGAACAGGAGGAATCTTTAATCAGGCGCCCAAGAGTGCATATAATTCTGCTTTGAAATTAATCAGAGAAGGTCGTTTTTTTCGCCCTTTTTCAAACTTCTTTTCGCCTTTACCTGAGATAACCTTTTACAGTTCTAGATGAGCGATCAAGCATTCAGGCTTAGTAAATCAATGAATAATCTTGAGATATGAGAGAAGTGAAGGGAGAGATAGATAGTTAGATAAGAGGAGGACTTTTTGAGGGCAATGACAAGTGATTGTGTGTGAGTGTGGTTCGTTAGGAGACTGGCTGATCTTTTTCTCTGCTATTCTTTCTTCTTCGTTATTATATATTCAGTACTTATTTTATTCTAGTTTCTTCTATTTCTATGTTTTTCATTTTTTTACTTTGCCTTTTAGCTTATTCTTTTGCTTCTGGTACCTTTTCACGCAACGTTAGTTCTAATTTAATAGTAATTTTTGTTTATCTATATATGTAAGTATATATTATATATATAACCATTTTTATAAGTTGCTTCTAATCTAATTATTTATATTCTGTATGCATTTTTATTATATTTTTATTGGTCATTTAAGGAATTCAGTCCTTTGTTTTATTTTTGCTGGGATTAGAATCTATTTTTTTCGATTACTCGTTTTTGTTATTTTTTCTGCCTTCATGTCAGTATTGGTCGTTACGCTTGCCGCAGGTGGAGCCTGCTGATTGGGAACCTGTTGTATTTGTAATTTCTACTCTATATTATTAGCCCGGTTTTCTAGGATTATGTTTATAGGGCCTATGCCTGCCGCCTGTATAAGGTCTCTAATGCGTTTTCTTTCTATTCTTCTCGTATTAGTAATAAAATATGTGGCTTCGTTTTAAATACGTTGTAGTTATTTCATGGTCATTTTTGAGACTATATGCATTGGAATCAGTGGGGTACTAACATTGACTCACGAATGCTTTTTAAATCCTCCTCTATCGTCTTAGATTCATGGTTCTCTAGATTGTATACAGTCTTATTCCCATTTTGAGTTTAGCTGTTCTGGACTTCGTATGTACGTGGTAACCTTTCGTTCCAATGTGAAGTTCCAGCACATTTCCTTCTGTTGAGTACTCATAATTCGTTCCGTCGAAGCTAATTTGAGATTATCTTGAATTTATGTAAGGTGGTCTTAATTTTCCATTTGTTCTCCTAGTCATTAATGTTTTTGATTTCTCTTTCGTTTTTTCTAGCTTGCTATCTATGGTTTGTAGAGCGCGACGTGATTATTTGACTGACATCGCCCGCGTACTGTATATTCATACAGCCTGGTGCTATTTGGAGCAGTAGGTCAGCAGTGTAAATCAAATAGAAGGTGGAACTCATGACCCACCCCTGTGAACCTCTCATCTGAAGTCAAAATGTTGGTTCTTCGTAGCTCTTGATGGTAATATAGTCTTTACTGTTACTGATATATTCAGTCAATATTCTTTCACTCTTGATGCCGAGATTTAGTTGTAGGAGTTTATATTTAAGTCTTTCAACCCATATCTTATCGAAGGCTCTCTTAACATCTCAGAGGACCACGTCCACGTACCCTTTCTCAGCCTTAGCTTGCGCTATCATTTCTGTTATAATGACTACTGCCATTGTCAAATCCCTATCCTTAGAAAATCCTTATTGTTATTCGTTATATTTTCCGGTTTCTTGCAGGAATTTCGCCAGTCTTCTGCTAAATATCTTTTTAAAGACCTTTCCCAGAGAATTCATAGGCGATATAAGACTATAGTTGCTGACTAGAGCAGATGGCTTTCCTTATTCCAGAAATAAGACCATCTTTGCCACTTTGAATCTTTTGGGGAATGCTCCTAAGTTTAGGTAAGCATTTTAGATGTTAGTGATAAATTTCAATATATTTCCAGGGGGTCTTTTGTAGTTATAATAAGTTAGGCCTGTCTTCCCTGGGGCGATCTGTTTAAAGGAGCTGATGACACTTTTCAGTTCTTCATAGTTATTGTTGCTCCAACTACATACATCGTTTTCGTCCGTCCTTCGGTTGATACTTCTCTCCGGTTTTAGACTTTGTTTGTTTGCCCGTATGTATGCGTTAAATCTTTCGTCTGTATCTCTGTCGTGACCTTCATTGCCTCTTTTTTCAATAGTGTATACTTTATGCCATTGCTCGCTAAACTTTTCTGCTATTTTCTTATTGTTTCTTAGATATTCTCCTTGTTCATTCGTTTTTTGGATTTGTTTTCTGGGTAGTCTACTTTTTTTATATTGATAATTTTCCATGCCTCCCATGAATCTTCAGTATTTTCTACCTTCCTTATAAACTCTTTCTATTGTTCCCTTGCTGTTCTTCAATAAGGAATATCATTTCCCTCTTTAATTGATGCAGTGCTTTATTATTCTTCCAGTTTGGGCTGTTTCCTCATATTTCTGTATTTTCTTCTAAGGCGTCTCGCTTTTGTTTTCATTTCATCTGTCCATTACGGGTGAGGAAGTGTTTTGTAGTTAATTTTGGTACGCATTTTACGTCTCCTTCGAAGATATTCTTGGTTAGCATTTATAACGCGTCCTCAGCTTCTTAATGCTTTTCCCGTCCAGATCTGGTTGAACATATCCTTCCAGCATTGCTGTTTTTGAATTTCAGTTCGCCTATTTGTAAGATTTCCTTGGTTGGATTTTGACATGTATTGGGTTCTGGTTGATGGTCACCAGAATCCAATGTGATCATTACTTGGTATGGGAACTGGTTCCATATATGTACATATTCAACGGCAAAATGTCGTTTGTTATTACAATATCTGGCCTGGTAGATACTCTTCCTGTGATGAAGGTTGGAAAGTCTGGACCTACTCTTTTGAGTATTTTTCTGTTTATCAGAAGTTCTAGGTTTATACCTACGTTATTTTTGTCGGTATCTCGATTCTGGTAATCTTACATTCAGATGGCCTAGTAATATGGTTGGATTATTCCTGTTAAATATTTTAATTACTGAGTGAACCCAGTGCAAAAGCAGCGGGGAGGCTGATAGTCTGCTGCTATCGCGAGTGAAGTGCATTCCATTTTTACTGTGACATCACTGTATTCCTCGTCCGCCTTTTGCTTCTGCGCGTACTGGATACCTACTCTTACAGCAAATGTCATACCGTAATATCGCTCTCGAGTGAACTTCTTCTTTATAATGTTGCAGTTGAATATTTTCATTGGGTCGTTGTCTTCGAGTCAGTGCTCAGAGATGGTGATAATGTCGAGGTCCAGTTGACGGAAAATATTAGCATATTGTATGGACCTACTTTTCCATCCAAGGGTATTTATATGTAGGATTTTTAATTTGTGTATTTCCTAGTCCATTTCTTTGATGTTTTGTTCTTATTTATTTGTTTCCTTTATGTTTTTTGAACTCTTCCCTTTGTCACTTATTAGATGTCCGAGCGGAACCTTCTTTAGCAAGTTGTCGTTGGAGTAAATTGTAAAGCGGGTCTCTTCTATTAGTTTTTTATGCATTTTTCTTTGTGATCTATAATATATGTCTATTTCCTTCCTTATTCAATTCCTTTCTTTATATCAGCTGGCTTGGCCCTTTCTGGTAGGAGGTAGGACTCATGAACGAAGATTTGGAATTTCAAATCATAAAGCTTCGTACCGGCAGTCTTCTTCATTTTCATTTACTGTTTCAGTGTCTGTTGAGGATTCTGTATATGAGTTTTCCTTTTTCTTTTGTCTTTTTTGTTTTTTTGAGGATCTTTTTCTTCACATTTTTATGTTCGTTGACAGATTGTCTGTTTCCTTGTCTTCTTCGTCCGTTGTTTCTTTGTCCGCTAAGGTGTCTCTTGCTTCGAGCATAACCTTCACTTTCAGCGTTTTACTGCCCGTGACTCTGTATATTAAAGACGAACGGGGATTGGAGGGAAATTTGCTTTTCTTTATCCCCCTCTTATCAAATAAAATATTTCACGCATCCGCGAATGTTCCTAGCTGTTCTATACTATGGACATGCGCGAACATTATGTACACAAGTATGTTTAGGCCAGTTCTTTCGTTCACGTTGATGTATATGTCACCAGAAATCTTAGTAAACTACTGTTAGGTAGAGCGGTATTGGAGCCTCTTAAAATAAATAAATAGATCTCTTCAATTTCTGGTGGTTTAGTAGAAAGATATCGAGAAAATTTCAAAGAGGCAAGATTCTGTTGGTTTACCTTCGGATGGTAGCCTTTAGTATTCGTGACAAATGCTCAATAGGATCGAGATCTGGGATTGACATGGCTATAGAAGAAGGTTATTTTTCTCATTTTAATCTATTCTTGAGTTAATTTGGCCATGTCTTTATGATCATTGTCCTTCTGAAATATCCAGTGATGTCAGGGGTAGAATTTTTCGCACCTGTGAGCAGCCTTTTCTCCAGTATATTTCGATAAGTAGCACCACCCATTTTCCATCAGAGATGTGGAGTGTTCCTAAGACATGCAGTAATGCAGCTCCTCCGAGTTTCACGGTTGTGATGAGCATAATTTTAAGCGAAAAGTTCTATTTTAGTTTCATCTGACCGTATAAAATTGTTCCAAAATTCAACTCCCTCTTCACGGTGGTCGCTAGCAAACTTTAAACGGTTCGTTACATGTTTTTCTATTAAGAAGTGGAGTTTTTGCTGAAGTGAAAGATACCGGTCATTAGGATGGAGCTCTCAAATAATAGTTCTTTTACTCACTTTAGTCCCTGAAATTTCAAGCTAAGAAATAGTCACAAAGGATACCCCACCAAAATGAAATTTAATTATTTGTTGTCGCATAACTTAAGGAATTTCTTTCACCTTCAGCATTGCTCAAAACAAACGTCTTTTTTCTATGGATTATTATCAATAATGACGCTGTTAATATTCGGCAGTTTACAACGGTTTCGTTTCTATAAATATTGTGAATCTTCAATTTTATAATATTTCTTCTGTCACTAACAATATTCTCACATATTTTTAAAGTGATTGAATACTTTTTATCACCTGCTAAATTTCGTTTATTTGCAATTGTTTTTATGTCAATTTTTTTCTGTTAAATATATGTTTATCAAGTTTCTTGTTAGCTTCATAACAACACAGGAGCACGGCATATTTCAGAAATATTGAAAAATTTAAGTGTGTGGATACCTCTGTCACCTCACTGTATGTTAGCACAATTTAGTTGAGCGAAATATATTTTAGTAAAGACGTTCATTACCTCAATAAGCTGGAGGAAGGGGGGAGGGTATAAGTACTTGAAAATGGGAATAAGTTCCAGCCAGGTATACTACAGCAGGTCTAAAAGGCGTCTTAAATCTTAACGACGAAATATCTGTATGGCGAAATAGTAAGGAAGAACAAGATATACGTTTATAAGCAGCTCTAAACAAACTTTAAAAAAAATACATTAAATGCAGAAAAATGTGAATATTTGCTTCCACGTTTAAAGTATCTAATGTTTGTTTTTATCGATGCGGATGGTGTTCATGCCGACCCTGAAAAAGTTCGGGCAATATTTGACTATCTCACCCCTACAAACCGAAAAGATATTAGATGTTTACTAGAAAAGGGAAAACAATTAGCGAGTTTCGTTCCAAATTTGGTATATAAAACACACTGCTACACCAAAGCACTGTAAGTATTTGGGTTGCCTCAAAACAAGAATGTTTTGATTAAACTAATATGTCATAGATCTACGGAAGTATTAGTTCATTACAATCCTAATAATCATAGCAGGATCTGGATAGCTTTATTATCGGTTGGTTTAAGGTATACTAGTAGGCCTCTAACGGATCCAGAAACTAGTTGAGAAATTATTGAATATTATACGAATGTAGTTTTTACTGCGTATGAAAAATTTGCTAGTTAGAATGTAAGTTTGAGTTTTGAAATTTTAACTATTCACAAACCACTTATCTCGTTGTTGTAGCTTAAAATAATTGAAGAAATACAGATACGTATTCAAAGATATCGTCCTTGATTGTTTAAGTACTCTGAATAAATTATGCATATAAAAGGGTCCGAACAAGTTACCATGATGCAAGTTATGCAGTGCGCCAGTCACGCCATTAGATTCTGACCTAGAAATTCTACATATAGTGTCAGGTCAGACTATGAACTAGGATACCCAAATTAGTTACCGATAGCGTGGCCGAAATTACAATCTATATTCAAAGCTTAAAAGGAAGATAAATCTCTTATAAAAACATAGAACTAATGTAAAGTCTGAGTGGTGAATACTTCAAAAATGCCATTTCACATAAAACCTTATAATTCGTTAAAGTCGGAACTTTTTGTTGTCTGCGATTTGCTTCGGCAAGGGCATACGATAGTTATTTCTGACGCTCTTAGAAGAGAGATTTTAGACCGAATTCACGAAGGATATCAGGGCATCGTTAAAATCGATGAACTCACTAGGTCATCTGTTTGGTGACCTAATTAAACCTATACATGCTGGACAGGATAGTTAGGCATAAAAACTGTTGCCATGCAATCACAAATAGGTTAGTTAGTTAGTTAGCGCCAATCCTTCCATGATACTGGGAGGATCCCCGACCGGATAATGAAATTTTTTATTTAGGGTCAGAATGACAATCGCTGGTCGGCCCGAGGGCCTCATGGGCCGGTCCTCATTTTAGGACGAGGTGCCAGGAAGTATTATGTTTTGACACCAAACAGCGTTCAGGTGGAAGCCTTCGTCACCTCGGAGAAGAGGGACTTGTTCCGCGTCAGAGGTACGTGAATATAGATACCCATCGGCAGGTTTCCTTGGAACAGAGAGAGAGTATGTGTGTTGTGCTGTGAAGGCTGGAAAGGAAAGAAAGCAGTGTTGTGATTGGCTTTGTGTAAGGTGAGAGGTGTAAAATCTACTCACCCGAAAACGGGGTGAGCACAGCGCGTCCACCAATCGGTAGCCAGATTTGAATTACGTTATGGAGATCAGACAGTCAAAAGGTGGAGTCGTTCAAATACAAAGGAAGTGTGGTGACGAAAGATGTAAGAAGCGACACTGAAATACAAGCGAAGGATAAAAATAGCAAAGATGGCATTTGGAAATATTAGAAATATATTAGCGAACAGGAAGTTATCAATAAAAACAAAGAAAAGTTCAATAAAGACACACGTGTGGTCAACTTTGTTGTATGGGGGAGGAGAGCTGGACATTGTTAGCAGCATGGTGAGGAGAGTAAAGGCGATGGAGATGTGGTGCTGGAGAAGGATGATGAAGATCCCGTGGACAGCAATAACAACGAACGAAGCAGTTTTGTAAATGGTAGGAGAGAAGAGTTATTCGGTGAAGATGGTGAGAGGAAGACAGTTGAAATTCTTCGATCATGTGATAAGAAGAGAAGGGATGGAAAATTTGTTGTAACTGGAATGGTGGGGGGAAAGAGGGGAAGAGGAAGGCCAAGATACAAATACATGGATGGACTAATGAAGTTTATGGGAGGCGGAATGTCGCGCGAGCAGTATATCAGAGCTACGCGGGACAAAAGAAAATGGAAGTCCTTGGGTTTCAGACGTCCTGGAGGATATGGCACAGCGGTAAGGTAAAGTAAGATTTCGTTAGAATCGGCCGAATACTTATGATGCTATTGGCAAAACAAAATAATTCCCGGGCTAACCTTAGGAGTACTTTGGCAATTATAGCATTTGGAAGAGAATGTAAACCAATATAAGGGTTTCAAATTTCGTTAGAATTGGCCGAATAGCTATGATGCTATTTCCCCGAAAAAATAATTCTTGGGCTAACCTTGGGAGGACTTCTTTGGCAATTAAATCATTCGAAAGAGAATGTAAACTAATCTAAAGGTTTCAAATTTCGTTAGAATCAGCTAAATAGTTACAATGTTATTACAAAAACAAAAAAAGTAAATGGTGGGAGAGAACATTTCTAACTCAGTTACAAAGGATAGGGTCTAAAATTTTAAAAAGCAAAGAAATTGCATTAAAATTATAAAAGTTAGCATATAAACACTGGACTGGCCTTGCAGATACAGACAGACATGGGCATCAGCTTTCACCAGGATGGTTAGGTTAGGTTAGGTCAACAAATTTTCCTAGGATATGCTCTTTATTTGGAAATAGAGTTATCGCTCTTTATTTGCAAGTGAGCGATTTACGGCTTTCGGAGCACCAATAGTGACGTGAGTTCAAAGATTTATCTTTCATTATTAAGTAGACGGGTGCGTTCAATTTTTCACGTCCTCTGAGAAGTACCAATTTCACATATATCATTCATATTGTTAAATGTTGTCTAAGAGGTAGTCATTATAAAGCAAAGTTGGAACTAATATCTTTTTTCTTTGAAGTTACGAGTTGGTTGTTTGGTTAGAGTTCCTTTTAATTATTATTCTAGGCGAGAGAACTCTGTAAATTGATAAATATACAAGCGCGTTATATATTTTTTTTTTTTCGAAAAATTAGCTTTTCGGGATATTGGCTTTCAGTATTTCGGCTTTTGGGACTATCAAAGCTGAAAACTATCATGACATAATTAATAAAAACGTGAAGCAATCGGCAAGAAAACTGGGACTTATAAGGCATTTCATCTGCAACGATCCCAAACAGAAGCAGATCTACTCACAAATATCTAGCACAGCACCATATTACTCTTCTCAAGTGACCTACTCAAAGTCTAGATTTTAATCCCATTATACATCTGTAGGATTTGAAGAGTCTTGTACACAAGAGTGACCCTCGCAACATTGTTGAATGGCAAAAGTTTTCTGAAGAGTAAAATAAAATCCCTCCAGAAACGCGCAGGAATCTTGTGTATTCTTATAATAAACGCCTTACAGTTTTTATGGAGGATAAAGGAGGTCATATCAGATTTTAAATGCACTGTGCCCTAATTTATGTTTGTCCTGTTTTCCGATAAAAACGAGTAAATATTTATCATTGTTATACCAGTTTTTATTTACCAACAGGCGAAACGTCAGTAAAGAACTTCAGTGTATTTTCTTGGTATTTACTTCCTCCTCCCATTCTCACATATATATATATATATATATATATATATATATATATATATATATATATATATATATATATATATATATATATATCCATATGTAGCTCGGCCGTGAAGCATGCATTTAATATTGAGGATAAATCCCAAAGCCACGATAAACGGATGCAGCATCATTTAATTTTTCACTACGTTTCGAAAACTACAAGTTTTCATCTTCAGGCTAGAATAAGTTTACAAAGTTAATACATATGAAGAAAACTTGAAAGGGCCAATAAGACATTATTTTAAAGAGTGACCAATTATAAAATATCAGTAAAATGTACTATAAGTTAAATTTTTTTAAATATGACTTGGCAACAGTTAGATTTGCTTTAAAACTGACTCAAAAAATGTCTTGTTGGTCCTTTCAAGTTTTCTTCATATGTATTAATTTTGTAAACTTATTCTAGCCTGAAGATGCAAACTTGTAGTTTTCGAAACGTAGTGAAAAATTGAAAGAGGCTGCATCCGTTTATCGTGGCTCTGGGATTTATCCTCAATATTATATATATATATATATATATATATATATATATATATATATATATATATATATATATATATATATATATATATATATATATTCGCTAGTGAGTATGAAACATATGTTATACCTATGCATTATGCAATTGAACTCTAAACTCGATAATATTTAAAAAACAAGAATTATATAGATGTTGCCTATACTTATTTACGCATGTGTATTTATGCGTGTGTTGGTATGATATATAAAGAGAAAAAAGCTCCAAAATGACAAATGTCTTGATAAAAGTTTCCAATAAATAAATCAGAAATTAAAATTCAGACCAGGATCACAAACAAGGACTTGATGCGTTTTATGCATATTTTACAATCTTTAATTACATTTAATTTAAAATTGTGCCGTCATAGCCTTCTTTATGATCCAGATAAATATGACTGATTCTCCGTTATCAATTTCTCACTAGAAAATTTTAGTTCGATCCGTTTGACGTCTCGATCAGACAAACTGTTTGGCGACTACTCCAATCTATGTAAATGAGTGCGATATCAGAATTTATAGACTACATAAAACTTGTGCGTTAATTAACTAAAGATGAAGACAGAAAGAATACTCAAATCCCGATAAAAATAAGCATTTGATTGTAAGTTAATTTATAAATGTTATTTTAAGCAGAAAATCTTAAAGCTCTGCCCGCTTCTAGCGATTAAGAATTGAGTTAGAAGAATCTCGTCATTCTATGCTAAAAAAAAGATCCAAAATTTTTCATTACGTAGACATAATAAAAAAATGCATAGCGATTTTTTTTGTTGCCGAATGGTATAGGTTTGCTCCCTTCGTTCTATTTTCACACATGTTAAATTCCTTTTCAACACTATTCGGATGCCAAACTTAATCAAACACGACTAGGCGAATGAGGAGAAAGTGATATATTCTCCCTGAGCCAAAATTGAAACAGATAATATCCATATTTTCCCCCGTAAATAAGATTTTTGTAAATAGGATCAACCAGTGTCAGTATTGTATATTTGAAGAAATTTAATCCCGTAAATTAGATTGGACTTAAATAGACCTGCTGGGTTTGGCAGCTATGCGCCCTTTTACTGTAATCACATTTTTAGTCGCGTGCGACTCAATATCTCATTATGTCGATCGGGCAGTCGGTCCTTCGGTTCCCGTTTTAATTTTTTTTTTGGGGGGGAGTAATAACATTGTAACTATTCGGCCGATTCTAACGAAATTTAGAACCATCATTTTTTTTATTCTCTTTAGAATAATATAATTTACAAGGTCCTTCCAAGGTTAGTCCGGGAATTATTAAAAGTTTTGCAGGTCGTAAGGTCATAAATCAGAACATAAATTAAACAGACCTTGTTTAATTAAAAATGTATTTAAGGAATATTTAGTTGGTTTAGATCCATTTGGCCTATTCATTTGGTATCATTTGAAAATATATATGTAAATTATATTGCATAAATGTAATATGCAATATATATATATATATATATATATATGCATATATATATATATATATATATATATATATATATATATATATATATATATATATATATATATATATATATATATATATATGAATGCAATGTCCCACAGGAAAAAATGAAAAGGTGTTTCCAAGTACTTTCGAAGTTTATTAAGTTCCTTATCAAGGATAACTACAAGAAATAATATTATATTAGAGGTATATATACGAAAGAAAAGTATAAGAGACCGCCTCAAAAACAAGAAATCACCAATGAGGAAGAAGGAAGGGGAAAGGTAAAGAAACACATTAAGAGTTACAAGAAGCAGGTAGTAAGGTCAAACTGAAAAGACGAAAGGGTAACAGATTAAAAGAAATGGAGATAGCCTAACGAGGGAGATTATAAGAAACGAGGAGCGAAAGAATGGGGAAAATACAATGTACATAACAGAGCAGTCACAGTATTTTCCCCTCTTTTGCTCACCGTGTCTTATAATCTCGCGCGTTAGGCTATCTCCATTTCTTTCAATCTGTTACCCTTTCGTCTTCTCAGTTTGACCTTACCACCTGCTTTTTGTAATTCTCAATGTGTTTCTTTACCTTCACCCTTCCGTCTTCCTTATTTGTGATTTCTTGTTTTTGAGGCGGTCTTTCATACTTTTTTTGGTATATATACCTCTAATACAATATTATTTCTTGTAGTTATCCTTGTAAAGGAACTTAATAAAGTTCAAAAGTAGTTGGAAACACCTTTTCATTTTTTCCTGCGGGACGTTGCATTCATTTGCTACCCTCACGTGATACTTTGTAAGTTTTTCATATATATATATATATATATATATATATATATATATATATATATATATATATATATACGTGTAATTATAGGGATAAAACCACAGTAATAGGACTAATTTTATATGCGAAACCAGATTTCGACGGAGACATCCGTCATTGTCAATCGCTTGTAAACAAGTGAGCTACCGAAGTTGCTTAACGTACAAACACACAAATCAGTGTCACTAAGGTGGTAGATGCGAGAATGTAGAGGTCATTTTTGAGAAACAGAAGTATGAATTTCTTGCATATTAAGGTATAAGTATTGAATTAGCCGTGGAAGTATTAAATTTGGGAATTTCTTTTATAAGTGCCGATTCAATTAAGCGTCGATGTATATAATTGTGGGATTTATATATATATATATATATATATATATATATATATATATATATATATATATATATATATATATATATATATATATATATATAATATATATATATATATATATATATATTGGATGATTTTTATTGGACATATGTAGAAATAAACTCGAGGAGAGGGCACCACGTCGCATATCGCATTTGTGTTCATTCATTCTCTTGGAAAATCTGCTGCTTTCACCGATATATAATTCATTACATGATTTGCATGGAATAAAATAAACTCCCTGTTCTTTATCGATCGATCTAGTTTAGAATAGGCTATTTCTGATCGTATTCTCGTACTGTAAGGCAACATTGATGTTGTTGGTCCGTGTTAACTTTTTGAAATTGATTAACTGGGGGGAGCATGGAAAGGTAACATAATATTTGTCTGTTGTCCTTATAATTAGCTGGGAGTACTAGATGGTTCTGGCTGTTTAGTGACACTTTTCTATGAACCAAAGATTATATTGCAGTTCAATGAATGTTTGGATGATTGTATTAATTTCGTCTAGCAAGAAACAACGATCACAAATGCCATATGTTTTCAGGAACATGGAAGAAACTATAGACCTTTTAACGGATTCATCGTGACACGATAAATAATGAATATAGGAATTAGAATTAGTTGGTTTCCGAAAGATGGAACAATAGGCTTTGTCGTTTATTTCAGATATTTTTACGACTTAATTTGGTACGATGGTATCTTTCCTGAATCATGGTGGATGGCTAGCATGATTGCCTTTGGCAAAAAGGACTGTTTTTCGCCAGGTTTCTCTAACATCTTGTTGTAGACATTGGTAAATCTTAAGTTAGTATTATTTCCTGGACAGCGGAGGTTACCATACCTCAGAAAAGCTTCTGCTTACTGAACTTACACTAAGTCGAATGCTCCACTCTGGTTGGAGAGTATATCTGAGAGGCCTTCCTTCGCCGAAAGCATTTTGAATCGTGTTTATCTATCTTTTAGAAACTTTATGTAATGATACGGTATGAGGTTTCAAAGAAATCTCTCTATTATACGAAGGCCGAGGTACGCTCTCTCAATCTTTCATTGTGAGACAGTCATTTCTCCGTAAAGGCTCGAGGTGGGGAGAAATCTCTTGAGGCCCACAAGGAAAGAGGAGACGATCCCTTATGGAGAAGTCCTTAGTGTCACTCTCTTTGCTTTAACTATCAACAGTATCGCTTCGTTGCCTTCTAAAGTTGTTCTATCTACTCTCTACGTAAACTACCTTTTGTTCATTTTTTGACTGATCTCAGATTCCTGCACTGTAGTTGTGACTATCAGAATTTAAACAACGTTTCTCGTTATTCCGACCAGCTCTGTTTGAAGTATTTTTTGTTCATGCTAAGGTGGTCCAAATTTGCCTGGGAGACGCATTTGATCGACTAAGATCAATTCCTCAACAAGCCAAGCATATAAATGGTGGATTCGCACGGTTTCCTTGGCCATGTTTTTCACTAAGGCCTCACCTGGCAGCCAGACATTCGCAGCTGACGTTATTTTGTATATCTTTCTTTGAGTAGTATTTGGTACGTGGGGTATGGATACGGCTTACTTCTAATGTTCTATAGCTCCTTTGTACGCTACCAATTTTGAACGTTTGTTACCACGCGTCTGCTCTGAAATTTTCTGCCACACGTAGAAGATTGCTTTTTTATTACTTGAAACATATATCTTGTCACACTAGAGCCATGCTGCTCTACACGGATGGCTTTAATCCTAAGAGTAAGTTAGTTTCTATTCTATTATCCTCTTCTTTAAAGTCAGTTCAGATCTTTCGACAATACGTCATTCTCTGTCTTTACAGTCAGCTGGTTGCAATACATCGCTAGGTAAGGGAGAGTACGCGTTGTGTCTGTTTTGCATATCAATTTGTAATTCATGGCGAGTTCTAAAGCTCGCTAGATACTATTAATGAATTGGAATCTTCACATTTCATAGTTCGAAATATCCGTGAATCCATGGCTGCTACAAGCCTAAAGGATGTGAAAATTGCCTTGCGATGGGCTCTGGACATGTAGGGTTTGTGGGAAATGAGATTCCTGATAAAGGCACCAGGCTGTCTGCACAGTCTTTGACCAGAAAGGCGTTTTGCTCTTCCCCAGTTTGACAATACGGCAAAAAATCAAAAGAACCATTCAAGCTACATGGGAAACAAGATACGAGGCAGCACCCACGAATTAATTGTTGCGTGTCATTGCTCCCTGACTTTTCTTGTTGACTTAAATCCAATCCCTCGACGATATTCTGTTTTAGCTTAAGTGTCGGACACCAGTTGTACGTAACGTCATCTGATGAAACGCTCACTTAAGCATATCTTTCAAAATTGCTTTATCCAATATAAGGTACATTATCATTTGGTTTGAATGCAATGGTCAAGGGTAGCTTCTTAATCGGTATATAAGCCATTAATGTGAAAACAATGTTGCTACCGCCTGTCCTGTAGCCTTATGAGGGACTTTTGCAAACCAAACTATGGTGTGATACGAGTTTTTGAAGGAGACAGGTTTTTTTCTTTAGTTTCTAAACAGTTAAATTGCTGACTACATGCCTAGACCCCTTGAGAGAAACGAGCCTCCCTCCAGCTCCTGGGCCTGCCTTGTAGATGATTATTCACTGTTGATATTTTCCATTATTTCCTTTTATTTCTTTGACTATTAACCTTAGATAATGATAAGCTTTGTCGTCATTTTGGAGGACTTTTCCTTGGAGACACCAGGCTGTGAGCACTTATAACTGATGATATTTAATTCGCAGACATTTTTGAAAGAAAAGCCTAGCCCGGCTTGATAGGTAAGATGGATAACCTAAGCAATGGTTCCATTCGAGAATGGGAAAAAGGGAAAGCCAATATCCTGATGAAAGTGACACAAAGAAGCCTTTCTATCATAAAGAGGCGGGCCTAGGTAATTTTCGCTTTCCCTGAGACCAAAACTGGGATGGGATTTTGTTCTCAAATGGCTCTGCCGGAAATGCTTCATCGAATATAAGGTTAGTTTGAGAAAACCTTTGAACGTCCTCAAATCTTAGGATAGCTTTTGACTTCTAAAAACTAGGAAAAAAGTGTGTTTGGTTTAATATGGTATGCAGCCACTCCTAATTTTCCTATCTAATAATTTGTAGAGTTTATGAGTCACATCTCCGGGTGCGGAGATTCATATCAGCATCGAGTGGAAGTAGTCTATTGTTTGGCCCAATCGCAACTGTTACAGCTGACTAAATATGCGACCCGGCTCAGATATAACGATACTATAACGTTATTTAACCTTTTAAGGCGTACTGGCACGCCTGTGTGCCATGACTTAAACTTATTGTATAAACTATTCTTATATATATTTTTTTAAATTAGTACTATTTTATAAATAATTTCAGGTTTATATTATACGTATTTAATGACTAATTGGCAATTCAATTGTTTTTTTACCTTATTCAGAAGAACGATCATTTGGGTCTCAGACCTAGTTGAGAGCGGTTGTTTTTTTTATATCCTTCGGTAAGTGTTAAAAACTATTTTTGTGTCTACAACTTTCATAGGAAATAGTAAAACATCTATACTTTGATATCGTCCATTAGGGGTAATTTTCTATGTTGGAACTTTTAGTTCTGTAGATAATATTCCCCATAACCTAAAAATGCCATATTTACCATTTCAATTATTTATTTTTGTTTTCCACCTAGTTACTACTACAATAGATATTTTATTAATTATTTTTAAATAATATACAAATATAAATATTTGAAAGTTATTACGGTAAATTCTTAGATTATAGTCGCCTTGGTAATAGGCTACGCACACCCAACACATATATGTCAATGGATAGTGAATTTTTCACTCATTATACTATTTTCTTATTATGTATATATATATATATATATATATATATATATATATATATAT
Organism: Ceratothoa steindachneri; assembly: GCA_963969495.1. Lineage (NCBI taxonomy): Eukaryota > Metazoa > Arthropoda > Malacostraca > Isopoda > Cymothoidae > Ceratothoa > Ceratothoa steindachneri. Next base: position 118,304,938 of record OZ018326.1, read on the forward strand.
ATATACATGTTGGGTGTGCGTAGCGTATTACTAAGGCGACCATAATCTAGGAATATACGGATATTACAAATTTACATTATTTTCTGAGTTCAATCTTCATGATATTAGAGATACAGGATGTCACAGCGAAGTAGACACTTTGTTCTTCGAGAAAATGAAGTCCAGCAATTATTATCAGGTGATCACAGTGATACTGAAGACGTAGCCGTATTTGATGAAAAAATATGAATTTTATACAAGATTTAGAAGATACTCAAAATGACCAGCTGACCGAAGGTGTAACTGTAATAATAGAACCTAACAATCTGCCTATGATTACACAACAAAGCTCTGAGTCCAGTAGCAGAATACTTGATGCTACTTTACTTTAAACTTCAAGTGAAATTGCAACTTTTAGATAGAAGAGATTATCAAATGAAGAAACAATAACTCTCTTAAAAACCCTGTTAATTTGGAGGCCTATGATTACGGAAAAGTGCTTATCAATCTGAGTGATGATCCAAATCCTTTAACAGCGTAGCTAGTTTTGATGTTTTTCTAAATGAAATTTAATTCCTCAAACTACATTGTATAGTCAGCAACTAACTTAGAATAATTGAGAGCCTTTTTTGGAATGAACATAAGCTCACCGGGCATAAGTTAGTCACCTAGGGAGAAAAAACATAATTTAACATCTAAATTATGTACGAATCTTAGGCAGCCGAGAGGCGTGGCTTAGTTTACGTCGAAACGTGAGTTAGGCTTTATTTGTGTTTCGGACGGCGTAAAGACCTGTAGATAGCAAATTAGCTCTACATAAAATAGGCCGGAAAAGTGACGTCATAGAATGTCAAAAAGGTGTGATTGCATTTGGCCGCGCCAAAGGTTATCATGTGAAGGAAGTGATGGAGTTTGGCAGTGTTTCAACGAGTACGGTCATCGGGATTTACAAGCAATGGCAGAACTCCCAAAATGCGAAAAACTCTCGCCAGAATTGCGGATGGAAGAAGGTGTTGACAGACAGAGACCGCCGTAGAGCTTCCAAGTTTGTAATTGCAAATCGATTTGATTCCAAGCAGGAATTGCTACAAAACGTCAATTCTGGTCCTTCACCACCCATTTAAAAAAAAAACATTACACAAGGAACTCCATGGCATGAACATATGGATGGACCAAAGTGGCGTGCAATAGGCCTTTACTATGGTTACAAGTGACTAATATTTTGTCCAGGCAGCTTAATATGAGATATCATGTTCTGCCATCAATTAGAGATTATTGGTCGAGTGACCCAGAACTTGGTGTTCCATTTATATCTAACATGATGCCTTTGAAGTGGTTCGAAGAAATTAGATCTTTATTACACTTTAACAACAATGATCAAATGAAAGCACGAGCTGATCCATTACATGATGGAGCTTATAAAGTGAGAATTGTATTAGATCATTTCAACCAAACATTTTTATCTGCCATGAATCCTAGTAAATGCCAATCAATTGACGAACACATGAGTAAATTTAAGGCTCATAATATCCTAAGATAGTATGTAAAAGGAAAACCAATCAAAATCAAGATATTTGTTCAAATTTGACCTCTATACTGGTAAAAAAAGGAAAAAACAGAATAAATAAAAAATTCAAAATATTGGTTGTAACATTTTTATAGATAACTTTTTAAATTCGCTTTCGCTCCAATCCATGTTATCCAAGAAAAATATAAATAGTGCAGGAACCGTGAGAATGAACAGAAAAATTATTCCAAGATCACTGGTACCTTCTCATCAAGACATGCAAAAAGGAGAAATCTCTTGTTTTGAATCAAATGGTATTTTTTATGTAAAGTGGATGGACAGTAAAGCAGTGCACGTGTTGTCAAATTTTATATCGGCATTTCCTGTTTTGAAAGTGTACCATAGTAAAAAGGGAACTAGATATAAACAGGGGATTGAATGCCCTGCTGTTGTTAAGTACTATAATGCACATATGGGTGGGCTCGATACAATGCACCCCCAAAAGGTAATATCAGTTTGACCATAGGCTAAAAGTTAAATATTACTTCTGAGTAGTTTTTGATCTTGATGATATTGCAATAAATGATGTCTTCATTGTGCTCTGCAAATTGGAAAGAATGTCAAATATTGAAAAAGTTGATGCAAAAACATTCAGAAGATTGTGGCCCGTAAGTTGATTGGAAACTACTCCAACGAAAAAAGACTCCCACCATCAACTTCTGTTGCTGTCAAACCTCCAAAACAAGATACAATTCTACAATCACCCACATCAACACATTCAATTCGAAAATCTGATTGCAGACAACTTTGCAAGGGTGCAATAAAAATAAAATTTCTAACAGAACTAATAATATGTATATTGAATGTGGTATCTACCTTTGTTACGTAAATGGTAGACATTGCTTTGAAAAATATCACGAATAATTGTAAAGTGATATCTACGTGTTGTATATATATTATTTTTAATTTAAAATATATGCATTCAATAATGATTTTTATTGCATTATCCATATTTTTATATAAATATTTGAAAATGGAAATAAGTAACACATATTTTTGAAAATCATATACATAAATATTTTACCTATGTTTTTAAATGTTTAATAAATCCAATTACATTATAATATTGTTTTCCCTCCTGATAATATTAATTGAAAATGTTATTATAAGCAGCAAAGGTGAAAATTGTTGTAAGGCATAAATAAATGCCCCTGAGCCTCGATAGCAATATTTTCATAATTTACGAAATATTTCATAGTTTTCTTAAGGAAAAACATTAAATACGACTCATATGCAGCCGGTCTATAACATTTTTCTTAAAAAAATCATGATTTTGTTATCATTGTTTTGTGACTGGAGATGGAGGCCAGTCACTTCTGAAACTAGTCTCCAGAATAAGGTTTTCATTTGAACTGCATCTTCTTTACTCTTAAAAGAAAGTTATACCGTGTAGAAGACATACAACTCTGAAAAATTCTTAGCCGTCGTCAATAAACCAGCTAGCATCTGAAAATTTCACATTTGGATTACACCTGACGGACCGAGAAGAAGGATATTTGATTTTACATGACCAGAAAGACAACGATTTTGTAAAACCCTCACGCAATAAGAATACAGCCAAAATTAACGGTGATAGTGGCTTATTATGCTATTATATTCGTTAGGGATTGGGCAATAACTCCTAAAACGCTCATCTCATTAATTGCACCCATCGCCCAAGACTCATCAAGCAGGGATCTCTTAAACCCTGTGAGCGTTACAAAGGCTCCATTGCTATCCGAGTAAAGTTAAAGCGTCCGATCCTTAATACTAGATAGGGAAAGGATTCATGACTAATGAAAATTAAATTGGAAGTATTACAGATGTAAAAATAACCTATGAGAAGAAAACAGTTTATCTACTTAGTCGTTGTATTGTGAGAGTTATCATCACCACCTAACTATTCCTATCATGTTAGAGGCTGTGAAGGCGCGTAGTCCTTAAAATTTCAATTGCATTTTGATAACAATAATATCCTTGACTCTTTTCTAAATAAATATACATAGGTGAGATGAGGTTTGTACAGAAAATGACGAAAAAGAGCGAAAGGGAGATGTCTATAAGCTATTAAACCTTGGGAGTTTTGAGATTATCGCGGTAACCGTCGGGGAGAAGGCATACTGCGCTTCCAGATGCAAGCCGCAATAGTGTAGTCAGTCTACCTGCTATGGAGAATAGAACTAAGAAGAGAAAGAAATAAAACGAGAAATGATGAAACGAAGATATGAAACGTGCAAATACTTACAAAAAAAGATCCGAATGTCAGAGAGATGCGAATAAATACAGACAAGAAAACAAAAACAAAAGGTGGAGCATGTGACTAATCTGAGTAAAAAAAACCTGCAAATGAAATAATTTGACAGAAGAAGAATGATGATCCGGATAAAGAATGAGCAAAAAGGAGATAAAAAGAAAAAAGTAAGAGTTGTATAATGTAGTTATAGAAGATAATGCAAATGTGAATGTTAATAATTTCATTGGTGTGAACTGAGTGCTGCATCAGGGTTTGGAATACATAGGCATACAAGTACCTTTTATGGCTTTGATAAGTCAAAAAAATGGAAGATGATGCAAATGCGAGTAGGATTGGCTTCCTGTGTGTGTAAATTGGGTCCATTATCGTGGTAGGAAAAAGACCTACCACGTCGTCTTCCATGAATGTGGCAAATCAACAAGTTATATCTTTACAGCAACCGATATAGGCATGATGACTTTACAGAGAACAACTGCACGCTGGAAACAAGATGGCGCAGCCATTCATTTCGTAGCAAATGTGGTAGCCATCAAATTCTTGACGAAAGAGACAAGTACTCTTCGAAGTGTTTGGTTAAGAAAAATCGGTTTTTAACCAGTATGTTCTGTAAAGGTCCAAAAACGATTTCAACGAGAACTATGCCTCATGAACTGGAAGAAATACATGTACGCATCTGTGCCTTAATCAGGAAGCCACTCGTGACTGCCACAAATCGAAAAACAGGATTCAGTTCGCCAAAGAACATAAAAACTTGAGTTTAGAGGATTGAAAACGTGTCATGTGGTCCGATGAATCTAGTTATACTCTCTTTCAGAGTGATGCGCGCATTAGAGTATGGTGAGAACGTCATGAATTATTGGATCCATCATGAACTGTCTCCTCCGTGAAGGCATCTGGAGGTAGTATGATGGTCTGGACATGGATCTGCAACACACTGCAGCGCAAAGATAAAGCCCCGCAGGTATTTGCAAATCCTGGACGATCAAGTTCACACCTCAATGGACTTCTATTTTCCTAATGGTAATGAAATGTTTCAGGCCGATAACGTGTGCATACACCGGTCTATCATCGTCTAAGATTGGTTCAGCCAGCATAAGGGATCATTTCGGCATATTGAGTGGCCACCACAGTCCCCAGATTTAAATCCCATAGACAATTTATGAGATGAGCTTAAGAGGGGCCTGCGTGCTTCATCACTTCTTCCTTCATTATTGGACAATTTAGATCTACGGTTGCTGGAATTGTGACCAAAATTGAAGCTACAGAAGATGCAAAATATTTTAGTATCAATGACAGATAGGATGAAAGCAGGAATTCTATTGGGATGAGGTCTAATAGCTTATTAAATAATTATTACACTAAATGACCTCTATTTTGGCCAAGCAGTGTATATTCATAAATTAATTACAAGTGCAAAATAAATTTAGGGTATCATGAAAATCGGTATCAATTGCATAATTATTAAATCGGCAATTTATAAGAAAATGTTACGTGGTAGAAATTTAATTTTATCAAATTAGTATTCAGCACACACAACTTTATAATGAAATGCACATGAGATTTTTTTTTCTTGTCACTGAAATTTGTTGTACGGTATTATGGGAATGAGTGTTTGAGAGAGAAAGAGATGAGAGGAGATCAAGTATGGGGAGGGGAAGAGTGGGGTTTCCAGCCTAGAGATGAACCATAAATTGACTAGATATTATAGCACATAACATCCCATCGCTATTAGGGTGAAATTTGAATGGGGAAAATAAGTGTTTTACTCATTTTAAATTCAGTCCGTGCCAATATCTCCGTGCTTAGGCGACCAGCATTTAATCATCCATCACCAACTGTTACGCTTCACATGGGCCAAAAATTTAAAGCTTCCTTCTCCATTTCCCCACTGCCTCAAAGACTCTTTAAGCGTCGCCCGCAAAGAAGGATTTCAGTAGGCAGATTTCTTAGTCCGTTTATCTAAACATAGGAGGATGGGAGAGCCTTTAGAATTGAAATCTTGCTGCCTAAGTCTTCGTCGGCAGAAAATCTACGCACAGGCTCACTGTCCCCTACCATTGTTTATGTCTATTTTCGCCAAATAGACGAAATCTCACTTTCCCCGGGCATAAACCTAAAGGCCTCCCTCCTAAACTCCTTCGTCTCCTCTCGCCTCCCCCCCAGGAGATAATCGACGTATATATAGTTCTATATTGAGAAAATAAGAGTAGAATTCGCGTAGCAATCTAGGGAAGAAGACGAGTCCCGGAGTCAAGCCGGGAACCAGAAGATAGCCAAAACAGAGCCAGATTTTCCGTCCCGAGGCCCTTCTTTTGGTCGCTTAGAAGAGCAGACCAGTGGTATCGAGACCAACTCTCATACCATTCTCGTCCAGAGAAAATCCCTTTTCTCAGTTTTCTGAAAAAAAAACAGAGATACCCCTCACCATTGAGGAATACCAACGTGAATTCCCACTCGAGTAAAGAGTCACCTCTTGGTCAAGTCTCATCATTGAGAAGCCCGAATATATAACACAGGGATCGGAATAACTTCCGTTCATCAAAGATATTCTCACTTACATATTCAAATCAAGAAGTATCGCTTCATGTCACCACCTCCTCGGAATAAGCATCAGCTGTTTTTTCCCGAATAGACTCGCCACGCTTCTCTTTCACCTATTGAGAAGCATCAACTGGTTTCTCAGACATTCTCATGTTCACGAGGAAGGCCTCAGTCTAACTCTCCTCTAATCAACTCATCGAGGAGGTTCTCTTTCAAGGTCATCCCACTGCCAACTCCCTCTCTCTTAGCTAAAGGTAAAAGGAATCCAAAACCTATTCATGTTTTTAAATTACCATTCCGTGTGAGAATAGGGTTGCCTCTGTTGAGGTTGTTAGCCAGGGGGAGAATAGGTGTGTGGGTCAGAGGGACACAGAACCTATGAGCTTGACTAATAGATTCAGTGCCCTAAGAGAGGAAGTAACTGGAAGTGATATGACTGATGGGGGTGGGGGTGGAGGTTGAGTGACTGGTAGTTTGAATGAGAATAGGAGTGGGGATGGAGTTAGGTCTCTGGGGGTTAGGAATAGGAGTCTGACTGAAGTGCTTGTGATGGGTGATTCGCGAGTTAGATATTTAGATAGGAAGTTGAAGGCAAGTAGATTGAATGGTTTGAGGGTGTGTTTGCCGGATGCTGGAGTGAGAGATCTGTCTGATAGGTATGAGGAGCTGGTGTCTGGCTGTGCAAGGGATGCGGCTGTGATTACACATGTAGGAGTGAATGATGTGAAGAAAGTGGGTGCATGTGAGTTACGTTAGAGGTACAAGAGGTTGATTGAAAATGTGAAAGAAAGTACAAGGAAAGGTGTTGTGACAGGTGTGCTTCCAAGAATGGATGTTGGGGTAGAATGGATGTCTCGTGAAATTGGGCTGAATGATTATGTGAGGAGGATGTGTTAGATGGAAGGTGTCATGTTTGTGGATGTGTGGGATAGGTTTGTTGGAATGAAAGAAATGTATGCGATGGATGGACTGCATTTGAGTAGGAGTGGGGGAGATGTGTTGTGGGAGGAGTATGATCGTGTTATTAGGTCTTTGTGGGCGGGAAACTAGATACTAATCGTGGTCAGGGAATTATGAGAGGACATTATAGTACTGAAATTAGAATGGACTTGGCAGATAACAGAAATAGGTTCCAAGGTGATAGAGGTGAGGTCATTCAAGTTTCAAGAGGTGCTTCAGGGATAGGGGGGTTAAATTGTTTTTATACAAATGCTCGTAGTCTTAGAAACAAGAAGGATGAGCTATTTAGTTATATTAGCAATGAAGATATAGATATATTATTCGTTACTGAATCATAGGTTAATGAAATAGAATTTAGTGACACTATAAGTGAATTTGATTTACAGCGCTATAATATGTACATTAGTCAAAGGACAGGTAGGATTGGTGGAGAAATAATTATCTACATAAAAAACAACATTGTTTCAAGTTTAAATACTTCAATAAAGCAGGATGGAGTTGAGTCACTTTGGATAGATATTAGGTTCAGTAAAAATAGAATGGTGCATTTGGGAGCTTTTTACAGGCCACCTGGGCAGACTGATGATATGGATGAACTAATGATAAGGGAAATAAGTAAGGGATGTGTAACAGATGCAGTTATTATTGGGGACTTCAACTTAAACTCTGTGGACTACGAAAATATGATAGGTAGGGATAGAACAAGTGGCAGGTTCATAGAATGCTTTTGAGGATAATTTTTTGAATCAATTTGTTAATGAGCCAACGAGGGGGGACAATATATTAGATTTAGTACTTTCTAACAGTGATCATTTTGTTCAAGAATTGACTGTTGGGGAAGCATTGGGAAATAATGACCATCAGGAGGTTCGTTTTAACTTGGAAATTGAGAAGGGTAAAATAACCGAGAATGCTGAAAAAGTTCCAAATTCTCATAAGGGAGATTATGTAAAACTTCGAGGCTTCGAGGCACCTTGAATATATAGATAGACTGAGGGTATTAAATATGTTCTCGTTCGAAAGGAGGTGTGTGAGAGGGGATATGATTGAGCTTTTTAAAAAATTTTCCGGGATAGATAAATTGGATGTTAGCAAGTTTTCTGAGTTAGATGATGGAAATTGGACTAGAGGTCACCACTTGAAAATTAAAAAGCAAGGGTGTAGGTTGGATTTAAGAAAATATTTTTTCACCAATAGAGTGGTAGACTTCTGGGACAAATTGCCGCAGAGGGTAGTAGGTAGTCCAAATCTAAATGTATTTAAGAGTAGGTTGAATGAGTTTATGGGAAGGGAAGGTTGTGATGGTTCCTAAGTTTTGTATATATTAATATTGTTTGTATATATCTATAGCTGCATGATTTAGTTCTTGACAAGCCTTGATTGGTGATACCCTTGTTTCTGGATGCAATCCTCTGGATGTAGTTTTCCTGGGAGTTTGGGTGCCTTAAAAAAAGAGGCCGTTTGACTTGGATGACCTATGATGAGCCCTTGTGGCTTTTGTCATCTGTTATATTATATTGTGGGGGACTTTGATTTTGTCTTTCCCTGGTGATGGTGCTTTTTTGTGGGTGGGTTTTGACGGAGGCGGATGACCTTTGATAGGCCCTTGTGGCTTTTGTCATCCGTGTAATTATGTTATGTTATGTTATGTTATGAAAGTGAATTTGCGTCAACCATCGAGTATTACTCATTGACAGTATTAATTCTTATTATATTCTCTTATTATAGCATTAGTATATTTAAAGATTTAATATTTCATTTTTTTATGTAATTTAAAGTATATTTCTGACCGATTTGTTTAATTAGATCCTCGAACGCTGCAAATGGCAATAGATATATAGTAATACGAATCCTACCTTGGTTAAAAATCAAATTGAGTAGAGCACTCTTAGAGAAAAGTGGAACGGATTTACTCGTGTACGAATCAGACGTACAGACGTACTCGGCCGTAAACCACCACATCCATTTATGACCACTAATCTTGTTAATCTTATTAAATCCAGGACAATCATAGCAGATTATATTTTTGAACGAAAGGTAAACTAACCATTACTAGATGGAACTTTCCATATATTTCTTGTTACGCTAAAAAAAAGTTAAAGCCAATCCCATTATATCCACATCCCTTTGAAGAGAAGTATCGCCGCAATCGACCTAATTTTCTCATTCCCACAACTTTATATATATATATATATATATATATATATATATATAAGAGTGCCCAGCAAAAAATTCACTAAATTCAAACTTAAACTACTCAGTCAAATGCAATTTGATAAAAATGAAATTTGTTATACAAAAACTTATAATAAAATAACTTTAATAGTATTTCTGCAATTAAAAAATTATATAGTCACTCCAAAATTTGCTGGCCGAATCAAGAAAATGTTCGATATTTGTGTGTAGGAAATACAAAGTTTGGATGTCTTGGCTGTTAGATTATAATTAGCCTTGTTTTTTTTCTCTCTCCCTCAGTTATCATTTAAAATTAAATATATAAGTTGTGTTATTATACCTCTATAACAATTATGTTAAGTTTACATGATAAAATTAGAAGGGAAGCATGTTTTAAAGAAAATGGTTGTAAAGGAAATAGAATTTTTCGTTAATTTCCTGATAGATACTGGACTCATACAAGTGTTTATGACTATTGGTTCGAAAGCGTTAAAGAAAGTGAGTGGTGGTCATAATAAAACTGCTACGTGATAAAATAAAATGATTGAAGTTAAAGAATTGGTTTTATCTCAGGAGAAAAACCCGGAACTTATCTTTCCCCAAAGAAAAATCTCCAGTGAATTAAGTATTTCCCGTTGTTCTGTGTAACGGATTTTAAAACGACCTAAATCAAATGTTTATAAAAGAAAATTCATTTCCCCTTGTGATTATAATGCAAGAAAACGTAGAAAGATACTTTGTTTGTTGCGCTACAATCGCTATTCATCTCTAGATACTAGAGAATTTGTGTTTACCCACAAGAAAGATTTCACTTTGGAAGTGCCATCCTGCCTTTATCATGAATCTTCAAGATTTATCAAAAAGACAATAGTTTCTGCGTGAGTATCATGGAATGGTAAAACGAAGATCCATTTTATCTATAATGGCTTGCTTCCTGATTTCCATCAGCTCGGTCCTAAAGGAGACTTCATTTTACATCAAGATGGTTTTCTCTTTCATAATAGCAAATCAACACAGAAATATTTAGAAGAAAAATATCATAATTTAATCAAAATTTATGAATGGCCTCCTCAATCGCTTGACTGTATCTCTATGCACTATTCCATATGGAAATTACTTCCAGGTAAAAATTTACAGCAATATAAAAAAAAATTAGTGAATCGGAACTTAAGTATGGGATAGCAAAACGCTCTCTGATATCATAAAATATATTTCTTTTTTTAAAACGCTATTAAGAGCTGTGTATGACCAAGAAGGTGAACATATTGATCATTTATTTCAATAGGTTATATTGATTTTGATTTTTTTATAGTTTATTCATTGTCGGGAGCAATGGCCAAGAAATTTTTGAGAGAGTGAAATTTTCAGAGATATAAAGAATATGTACATATAAATTGTTGTATACGAATTTTCATTTATCTCCAATTATATTTTATTGAGTTATTCAACTTCAAATTTAGTGAGGGTTTAAATAATGATAAATTTGACAGCAAATGAGTCTTTTGGTTTTATTTGATGAATATCTCTTACTTGTTTTGTTACAAAGGTTACATACGTAAAGATGTTTTATTTTTGTTTAATTAGACGCTTATAAGTTGGAATTCTTTTTATGTTCTTAAGTTAGATTGTTTGGTTTAACATGATTTTCAAGATTGTTTTCTGTATCATAATTTTTGCTTATCATTACCAAACCTCACTTGTACCATTAATTCCCCCAGTCAAAGATCCATGAGATGATTTGATACCTATATATCCTATAAACCTCATTTCCGCGGTTAAATCGAACAAAAATAAAAAATTCGACATATTTTTCAAGAAATGTGAGGGAGAGATTGTTAATTATTTTTTTTTTATCCTTGGGTTTATTGAGACGAGATTTTCATTATTGACTCGGCTACAAATATATATATATATATGAGCGAATGCATTTGGATATTTCCCAACAACACTGTTTGCGTGTCTATAATGGACAGACAGAAACACATACAATCTTTGAATTTTATATACTCGTATGTATAGAGAAATAATATTCCTACGCATTTGCATTGGATCAGTGTAAGTTTATTTATCCCTAACCAATACGAAGAATATTGTCTGTCATCGAAGAAGAAAGCATATGTGTGAGTGTTCATACTTAGGTAAGCCCTGCAGATATTTGAGCTAAAATTACTCTCCTAATTGAAAGGGAGTGAGGAGTTGATCAAAAATATGAATGGAAAAAGGTAGATAACTAAAAAAAATTAATTACGAAAAGGAACGGAAAACTTGCTTTAATGGACCTGGTCTTCTTCACATATTTGTTCGCGGAATGTATATTATCAGCTCCCTTATGAGGTAGAATGTTTAAGTGTAGTAGCGCTAGCGTTTGTATAAAGAATAATAATTAGCAAAGCCACCCTCAAGTGAATAAGTAATGGGTTAGGCTCACAATCCGCTGAAAAATGTTGATCCTCTTTTGGGAACATTCATTTCACGGAAGCCTTTGCAAGAACCAAGTGTTGGTAACCATCGGAAAGTGTTAGTTTACAATTTTCTCAACATTCGAACTACATTTGGACATAGAATAAAAAAATAGCTCCTGCATTTCTTATTTCTGGCACGTGAAAAGCCCCTCTTCTCTTTTCCCTGCTACTTAGGCCTCTCTTATTTTCTACACTGTCGCCGCTCTCTGACGAATTTTAGGGGTGGGGGAGGGGTAAACTATTATGTGACACAATTAGTCTAGATTGTAATAATCCTCAAATTATTGGAAATCTTTATCTCTTTGTACCACTTGTAAGTACAGCATGTAAAGGTCAATAGAAAATGTTCAACCATAAAAGTGTATTATTTTTACAAACAATAATTGATATATTAGATTCTTAAAATCAGAGAATATTCCTGAAAAAGTCCTTGAAAAGTTCTTTCAATGCAGTAGAGAATTTCTAAAGACTGACCTTTCAATAATAGAGTAATAAATATCACTTTTTTAGGGCAATTTATATATGGAGTACAGCATTATAATCCGCTGTTTTAATCTTTAATCAATCATTTAAGCAGATTAGTAATTGAAGTAATATTTTATGCTATAGTCTTTGTCGAACGGTGGGAAAGACAGCATACATTAAATTTAGTCCCACACTTTTTGATCAAATAAATCCTTATGCTCGCTTTTTCTTACAAACTTACTGTGAAAATTACTGATGTTGGTAATAAATATATTGAGTAAATAAAGAAATAAAAAATTAAGACACCTTTGGCCAAATAAATTTAATCACTGATCATCCCGCTACATTGCTTCTGTTTTCTCTATTATTTACTATTCTAAAAGAACATATGCAATTAAAAGTCATTTTGAGGTAGATAAAAGTATAAAGAATGTTATTCAAGACTTTGATGCATAAAATTGGATGAATATAAACAAGATTATCTAATTTTTTATGTGATATGGCCTGAAACATACATGATGCAAATTCACTTTACATTTTTCATACATTTTTATTGTTTATTTGTACATCAGCCCTTTTAAAATGTTTGATTCATTTCATCCAAAAGCTTGAAAAACGGCACCTTTTGAATGATTAACAGAATTTCTGATTCTCGAAATAGTTTATTGATATAATTTGCAATTTTAACCGAAAACCTGGAAAATCGGCCCTTTTAAAAAATTTTATTCATTTCATAAAAAAGCATTCATATCATAGATGCAATATTGATGGTAAATATTTAACATTTTTACAGCTATAACGCTTCATAATTAGTGACATCCGTTTCGAAAGGTATAGGATCATTTTCATACATCATCAACAACAACCACTTCACTACAAGATGATAAAGACGCCGGGTATCAACCTCAATATAAACAAATCCGTGCTTCTCACCTGTTCCTGCTTCATTAAATACAAAGCCGCCCATCAATTTTCCAGGTCGAATTAACTCTTCAAAGCGACTGAGTCCTATGTGATGAGGCCTCTGGTCCTCTCATGCCCCGCAGATATGGCTACCCTATAGTAGACTATTACATTTGAACTTGGGGGAGCAGTACGTCGTCCCTGCCTGGGTGCAAATAGGGAAGGCCTAGATCATTGGATCGACTTGAACTCTATGAGGGAGCCTGGGAAAGCTGACGCGCTTCACCCTTAATCTCTGTCAGCATCCCCCTTTTTCTAAGACTAACTTCTCAATTCATTCTCTGCCCTGAAAGAAGGAGCTAACGCCCCCTATTACACCAGAAACTCAGAGGATTAGCCTGCCTCCAGGTCCTAGTTTCCGTATAGGGGTACCCTGTGTAGATTGTTACCATTGGTACCACCGGTATCGGTATCCTCACCGGTCGAGTTAAAATAGGAAAGTCCCAGTGACTGGATGTACTTGAACCCTCGATGAGGCCTGGACAACTAGCGTATGTCCCCTTTGTCCCTCTCAACCCCCGCACTTCTCTACCACGATCTCCACAATTCTTCTCCTACCTGCAGGAAAGTGAAAGGTGCAGTCGGTAGCAAAACATCTCTTCCAACTGAAGCCTGGAGGACAAACACAACCTCACATTCGCATTGCGTTGCCTGGAGGCAACCTCTGCAGACTGTTGTACTTTGTACCTGGAAGATAAGTACCTTATCTTAGCCTGAGTACCGGCAAGAAAAGACTCGACCAAAAGAGAAACATACACTCTTATGCGTTCCCCCAGTTCCTTTCTGAATCCTATCTACTACGATTGTCCTTTTGATTGGACTTATCTCCTACCGCCCTATCTTTGATTTATAACTTCGCTTCGTCCTAGAATGGATGTCGAGCATTGTTACCCCGACCTCTACGACGACAGCCATCAATCCTGACTGGTAACTCCGAACAGCCTAATAAGCCATCGGCAGAATTTGGTCTGGAGCTCCCAAGGAAATATCGGTGAAAGCGTATAAAGCTATATCGCCAGTCATAGCGGTGTCGGCTGGGCAAGTAAAAAGCCCCACTAGGCCAATCTTCTTTTGCAGTCAAATTAGGGCCATACCAATATCGAGTTGTTAGACTTACAGTAGAGAAAAATCAAAAAGGTTACCGTACGAGTATCTTTGGGGGTTTCTAATGATGTGCCCCGAAATAAAAACTACACCAAGAGAGCTTATTCTCTCACGCCGCCGTCTAAGTCTGGCTGTGGCAATTCAGGATGTGTGAGTCTTCAAACGATGGGGAAACTCTGGCTTCGAAGCCGCCAGGAACACTAAAGGTTTCAAGGCTGAGGGAGGAAAAGACACTTAGTGAGCCCAACCTTCCCCAATGTCTTCGAAGGATACAGCGGTTTCAACGCCTTCTATTGGCAACAGCTCCCAGAGATCTGCTTTTGAGAAGCGTATTGAAATTCCTGCGAGGATCTTCACTTCGAAGAGGTCCCCACATATTCTCTGAGCTAGGTCTGAAGCGGATATTCCTTTAAAGGAATTGTCATGGACTCTATGCCAGCTATGAGGAGCTGCTGAAGCTCTGCTCCTTCCGATCTCCTTTATAAAGCTGTCTTCTTTAACCTTTTATGCCCGTATGTGAGGATTAAAGATATAAATCTCTGAGCATACTCCCTGCCTACACTCTCAGGTATGAAGGTTTGTCCAGCCTACCACTACGGGATGAAGGTTTTGCAGGAGGATACGAGATCTCCATCTATTATGATGTCTCCGTTCTTTTATTCAATTTAAGTACCTCCTATCAGAGAGTAACAGAGCAGCTACATTTAGATACGAGGTAAAATTTTATTTCTGCGTACATTCTACCATCAGCCGACTTCCAACCGAACTTTAGCTCCGTCTGGGCACGGTTTCCGTGGTTCTTTCTCCTCGAGGATTTAAACGGTCTGTAGCTCCTCTGGAAAAATACAAGCTTAATCTCATGGGCATATACGAGGGGCGGTCATTAAGTTTTGCAATTCAGATATAAGGAAACGAGATATGAGGAAAAGTGTTTTATTATTGTTCAATATAACTACCCTTCATTTCAATGCACTTGCGCCACTTGTTCCTGAAGCTTCAAATTCCCGACAACCAGAAATGTCCCGACTGCTGTTCACTTTACTTCTGGACGGCGAGCTGGAAATCTTCATCGTCCACAAACCGACGTCCACGCAGTGCAGCCTTGAGCTGGCAGAATAAAAAGTAGTCGCTAGGAGCCAGATCTGGACTGTAGACGGAATGATTAAACTCCTCGAATCCGTACTCGTGCAGGGCATCTTGTGAAACTCTGGCCTTGTGGACTTTGACGACGTTAAAGTCAATCATGTGGCGTGAGGTTTCTAGGGACCCAACTGGCAGAGACCTTGGTCATGGCCAAAATGTCGTGGATGATGTTGATAACACTTCCATGTGATATTCCAAGTTCTCGCTCGATTTCTTCGACCTTCACCCGTCGTTTTTCGAGGATTATCCTCTTCACACGGGCCACATTATCCTCGTTGGTCACGTCTGACGGGCGTCCTGGATGGGGGTTATCTTCAAGGAACTCACGACCATGGCGGAACTCCCTATTCCAGCGAGTAATAGTTGCATAAGAAGGGGCGGTATCGGTGTACACTGCAACCATGCGTTCATGGATCTCTTTTGCATTCTTGCCTTCCTTGGTCAAAAATTTGATCACTACGGGGTGCTCAACCTTCTCCATTGTTAGAAAATTTGTGACTGACGATCTGCAATCAGCTACTGCTTCTTAAAAAAACGAGGCAGGAGTGTGCGGCTGCACGTCCTGACTTGTCCTAACTTGCCCTAACACCCCCACAAACAGCCATCTCCCTTCCTCTTTTTGCCCTACCAATTCGCAAACCATATTGACCGTCCCTCGTATATCCCTGCCGACCTGATCGACGAACTCGAGAGAGGTGTCCTGATTGTAGATTAGTTGATTCATCACTGTTCATTTACATGTCATAATCTAGGCCTGAGCTCTAGAGATGGATAGCCTGATTTGGGGGGGGAGTTAGTTGGTCGATGTCCTTCATGGTAGTTATCTATTTCAATTCAAATATACTTCGTGGTGCTTGAAACGTGCGTTGGTCTGTATTTCAGTAATAAATGATTTATGTGTCCTAGTGGAAGACCTAAAGTCGGTTCGATGAGGCAGTTGAGTTCTTCTTCGGCAACCAGTTCACCTAAGGCCAAACTACCGTTTTTAGAACATCCGTTACTTTTTGGTCTGCTGAGTTTGAGACGGTTCTCAGAGAGAAGCAATATGCCAATATGCGAAATAAGAAGCGCCCGAGAGGGCATTTATTCTTGGCGGATTTAATTGTCTTTATTTACAGGGAAGAGTCTTCTTGCATTGGTCTGCAAGCGAGTCAAAAGGAAGCAAGTTCTAATAGTACCCCTCTCCCTTCCTTCAGGAGAACAGGACCGCAATCTTTAAAACGTGTCCCTAGTAGAATCTTTTCCTGTCGCTTTCTCCACATAAGATAGACAGAATTCTGCTGCTCTTATAGCATTCTGTGTATGTTATAATGCCGCTGAATGCTGCCGACTGGAATTTACTTAATTTGGTTGAGAAACCTTCAAAAACATATTTACGCTGAATAAGTTGCATTACGCACTCTCTTCATGAGCGGACACATTATGTGGCCTCTACAATGATAGTACATAGCTAACGGCTACTGTGCTCGCTTTAGGAAATCCAAGAAGAGACCACTCTAACCCTGCAGATTTGATGGAGAAATTATCAAATGTTAGACTAGCCTTAACTAGTCAAATATACTCTGCTATGGCTGTGAAAGGCTAACTGCAAAGCCTTCCTTCGTAAATAGCATTAAGACACGTGCTTTTTTAATCTGAGAGAAAGCTTATTATACCACATTGCGATTTGTTATCATAATGACCTTGCACACTATAGGGGCAATGGGATGAATCAAAATCTTCATCTCTTAAATTTTGCAAGAAGGTCGATTCTACATAAGGGTGGGAGAGATCTCTCCTCTCTCAATATGACAGGGAGAGTGGGACCCATAAAGAATTGTTTTCAGTGTCACACTCTTTGTTTTGAGCATCAACTGTACCACTTCGGTATTAATGGAAGATGTTCTCGCTTCGTTTAACCTAGTGAACTTTCGATCTCGTTTAGAGTGACGTCGACTCCAGTAGGTTTTGAACCACATCTCTTGTATACCAAAGCGCAGAGTTTTGGGCTTTCTGCCGCTAAGATAGCTCCGCTCCGCTCTGCCCCGAATAAGACCTGTTCATAAACGAATTTTACCTAGAGGTCGTACATTCGCAACGTTTCCTTGATCTTGGTTTTGACCGGCACCTTTGCTTGAAAACTCATATTCGCTCCTTCAGATAACTTGTACCCACGCCATGGATATTTTTCGATCTGTGACGTTCAGCACTTGTGGTGTTGATAAAGCTAACGCAATATTGTTTCACTGTTCTTTTTTGCGGTCAAAGCTTGACTACGGATGCGAGTTGTACGCAACTGTAACCGAGGTGGACTCGATCCATCACACCAGTTTTCTTCTGGTGACCGGTGTCTTACGCTTCTATTGAGATCATGTGTGTCAGTGCCGTAGAGATAGAGATACATTCTATGAAACCTATACAGTCGCCATCGGCTCTCATTGAATTCGCCGCCTATCTTGACGGTGTATATGCTGCCGAGACGCCAATCATACGTTAAACCCTTTAAGTTAAGTTTTGGACGAGGAAACTGCTTTGAGAACTCGAAGTGGTTCTCAGGCAGGTGATGCCTCTGGTTCTCCACCGAAAGGCATCCTGGTTATAGCACCTTTAACTCTTTGTTATAACGCATCTGGTATACTGTTTCTACTGCGTTAAAAGTATTGCGCCCAGCTATTTTTTATAGCGCACTTCGTGTCATGCCGGAAGTGTGCCAGTGTGCACGGATTGCTCCAAGTGCGAAGAGAGTGTCTGCTTTAATCCCGTATACCTTTGGTTTGAAGTCATCGGGGTTCAAGCAGGCGCTGTATCTAAATTCACTGCCGAGCTGGTTGCAATAAACTGCTAAATACGAGGGATAACGCATTGTGCCAGTTTCGGAGAACGGATTGCGATCTATATCTACTCACAAAGCACCCTGAATTTTCTTGTGACATTGTTATCTCCATATCCCCTGTAATTCATTATCTTTGACACTACGGTTGTCATGAGCCGGTATGATATCGAGATTACCTTCTGCTGATTTAATAGACAGGTAGGAATTGCGGTGAAGTAGCGCGTAGTTTAGGAGGTCAAATACTCCGCGAGGACTGGGCGAACAGAGCAGCCTTTCGTAAATCTTGACATTTACTACATTTCAGGAATTAGGTCAACCTTCGTGGCTGCCTGGCAAGGAAGATGGGGGACAGCCGACGGAAACCTTAAAGTTGTCTGTTATTACGATGCGACTGTTCCCCCAATTCATCGGGTGCTTCAGGTAACTTTCTGTCGTCTTTATATTGTGCATACTTGTGAGAGACACTGCCATCTGATGGAGCTCTCTCTTGCACCATACTGCGACAAATGCTTATTCCCCAAAACTGCTCGGAACATTCTTATTGAGCGCCACATCTCTGAGAAGAGAGGGAGTATTCGTGTACTTATCTATCACGGTAGTGGGACGAACAAGTTCGCCTGCTCTTTCTCTTCCTGTCGGGATGGTTCGGGAACTCCCGACTATGATTCCTATAACTTTTTTGAGGAGGTTGGCCTCCGCCATTTTATTTCATTTGGGGTTTTTGTCGCATGTTAGTGTGTCTGAGTGGGTGGATCTCCCTCAGGTGCTTAACCATCCCTTAGTCTTATTTTGGCGGATGTCGTTTGTTTTTTTGGATATTGGCTTTGTTTTTTCCTCTTTTTTTTACTTTTAATATAGTCTAATATTAGGTTACCTTGCGTTTGTTTAAGTTTTTGGCGACTTATGCCCTCGGAGGCATGCGCCAGATAGGATCTAATAAAAGAAAATCATTCTCTCATTTATCCCTGGGCGTGACGCCACAAACACCTCCCCTCACAACTCGCTTTCATGCGCACCTATCATCCACAATATCATTCATTTACTTACTCGTAGGTCATTTTTTACTTTCTCGAACATTTATTAACATAATCAACCACATTTTACCGTCTTATTTCCTTCTTTCGCACATTCCGACTCTCATTATTCAATATTCTTTTCATTAGGCAATTTCCACTCATTCTTCTTGCATAGCCGTTGCATCTCAGAACTCTCTCAGTCATAAATCATTTCCACTCTTTCCACTTCATAACTCTCACGTATTTAGTCGTCCTCACACTACCTATCCTCTACATACTTATCTTCCTTCTCAAATTGTTCTTGTATTCTCCTTCCATATCATAGTCTCACTCATATATTCCAACGTTGGCACCATCATACTCTCATACATCTTTCTGGTACATACCTCACTCAAACCATTAACAGTCTCTAACAACGCTCTGATCAGGCCTGAGACGCTCTTAGAATTCAATACTTTGTGCTTTATCTGTACCCATCTCATTCAGGCTCCACCCTAGAGCCTTAAATATCCTACAAAATATATTATTGGGTTGGGGCATTAGTAAAAGAGTAAAAATGATTCGGTAAGTAAGATAATGGAAAATGAAAACTTTCATTTAAATTAACATTTGACTTTTGTACATCCAAATTTTAAGTCTAAAATTATATTTAATATCTTGATTGAAATTTTACGATCGTCATGTCTTCAAAATTCTAAAAGTTTTCGCGAACCTCCTTGCTTTATTTAGTAAAATGGATTTTCAGTTATTCTCGAAATTTTGGAATCCATTTTACCAATAACTAAGCATTTTATGCTACACAAAGGTACAGTAAAAGAGGAAAATTCTGAATCAATTTTAAATTTTATCGGACACATCTTTTTCGACTCTCTGGGAGTTGTTTTGTGGTCCTAACCATTAATTTTGTTTTTTAGACCTCAGTTAAGTTATTTCAACATTCACCTTTTCCATTTTCAACGCATTTTAACTTTAGATATCCCCAGCCTCTGTTTTTACTCATTGTTATTATCTATTCTTGCTTTCTAGCATTTGTCAAGAACAAAACCTTGATTCTCCCAGTAAATCCAGTTTGTTTTGTGAGTTGTATGAATTTTCTGCCTGTGTTTGAGAGAGAGAGAGAGAGATGAGCACTCAGTGAAAGCAAATCATACGTATAAAAATAATAACATAAGAGAGATAGACACTTGTAATCAAGACTATAATAGAATTATTCTCTAATTCATCATTTTAATCCCATTTATATATTTCCATCCAATATTTTCTTAATTCCTTTATTGTAAAATATGAGACTTCATTTGAGAGATGAAACCTTGAAATGGGTGTGGTCAGACTTTAGGGAAGGAAAATTCTTCTCTCAACGTATATCCATTAGCTGATTGGCCTTGCTCAGTTGAATCTAATTTTTCTATGGTTTAAACGTTATTTTTATAAAAAGAACAAAGCTCCTGCTTTTAAATCACCATTACAGTCATATTAAATATCAGTGAAATTCTAGATTAAGAGTTACTACTTTAAAAATTAGATTTTTTTCATGTATATATTTTAGTATAAACAAGTAAAACGCAAGCAAAAATTACAGTTCTATTTCCAATACCAAATTTAGAATGATACGAGTATATTCACTCTTAGCAAACAAATTCGCCATTGTCTTTCTTAGTGTGCTTTTTTATTTACTTTTTCACTTTTTTCATTGTTATTTATTTGGAGTTTCGTTTTTCACCGTGTCTTTATCCTCGCTTCGGGATTCAATAGTTCTTTTTCATTTTACGAAATTGAAATGAGATTTCGTTTCGGTTATTCGTGAATTTACGAAGATCACTTTATCTCAGAAACATTTCCATTCCTTTATACGAGACAAAGTAATGAACCAAGATTCAAAAGTCGCATCAGGGAATTGATGGAATGAAGGCACACGCAAAGTTTGATTATAGAAAATGCCCCAAATCCTAATTTTTCTACTCTGAAGGCCAAATTCGCCAATATGTTCTGTTCCTTCATCTTTTTGTGGGTTTAGGGATGAGTTTTGTTCTATTCTTTTTTGTATGTTTTGTGATTTTTAGATTAAATTATAGGTGCCAGATTCGTATGTCGATAGTAGTCGCAACGGCAAGTCCTTACGGAAGATTTTACCACCTTAAGGAGGCATTTACAAGTATTCCAACTTTGTTCGATAATATATGTATTTGTTGATTGAACGGCAATTTACATTTGGCAAGAGATGAACGAGTTATTCAATTGGGGCTTGAGTAATCTATCTCTGGAGCCATAAATACAAGAGCTGTGTGACACACGCCGGCCCATAAAGGGCAACGGTGGAAGACGAGGCAGCCCCAAAGCATAACGCATTCTGACAAAGCCCGTAGATATTCGTTATCTCTTATGCTGCCCTCATAACCTCCGTTCGTTCAAACCTCGATAGGTTCCCAATGAACAATAGTTTGTCTCCTTGCCGCTTATTCTGTGTTTGATAGTATTTTTTGTTTATCTTTTATGATTACCTGTACAGTAATATATTCGACTTGATATATTTTACATTTACTGCATAATAAAAACAAGATATCGAAGCATAATATTGTAAGGATGCTTACCGTCTTATTTAAGTTCTCGGTATCTCAAAACTTTTTCCAGAAAAATGACTAACGGACTAATTCTTACGAAAAATTAAAAATGCGAACAAAGAGTGGAGATGGGAAGTTCGAGATAAATGTAAAGAGAAGTCATTTTTCAAAATGTGAGTCCAAATAAAAATATTTGCGACGAGATATCTATTTCATGATTTATTAGATGGGTAAGAAATAAAGAGCAAATGGAGTTCAATACATAAATTTGAGTCTCCCCGCAGGCTCGAAAGAAGAGACGAGAAAGAAGTGGACCTCAATCTCTGGACTTCCCACAGAGTAAACATGAAAACCCTTTTGGTAACTGGAGAGAGGCAAAGATGGCCGTGCAATATCCAGAAATATGGACAATGAAAGGAAAAACTAAAACTAAAAATAATTAAAATTATATTTTGAAATAAAAAACAAAGCCAAATATATAATATAAATATTTAAATAATGCATAGTAGAAGCAGCCAAGCCTACACTCTGCTGAAACCATGATATTATTGTTTCCTTCTTGCTTTCATGTCTAGGCGATAGTTATTGTCCAACTAGAAATAAAACGCTTTGCTATTATAAATGTTCTTGACTCCCAATAAACATACCTCACAATCATGGTTCTAAAGATCAAAGAACATAGATGAAAATCAAGAGGTGAGAGTAAAGGGCACAATTTTATTTAGTGTCAAAAATAAGGCCTTATTTATATCATTTCTGTGTTTTTTGTGTGTAGATATGATAGGCTACTTGAAAACTTTAAGTCCCATTACGAAATAAAATCTAGTTAGTTTTTTCTTGAATACACATAATATATTTTGCGTTGAAACTCACGTCGAGTTAAATATAATGGTAATTAATTTTATAACAACTGTAAAATCTAATGACATTTCTTTTTAACAATTTCTGTTGGAACTATGTTAGTGATCGTGTATGGGATAGACAGAAATACACGGTAATAATATGTATTTAGGTTGATAAGCCAAAGATAATTTATTACAGATAATTATGCAATAGAAGAATGCGAGAGAGATAGCCCTTCTTCCTTAGGTAGTTTAGCTTAGAATGAATCTGGATTGCTGCACCTTTCCTATATAAGAGAGAAAAGGTTTTTCTTTGTGATGTTCGCTTTGCTTAAGGTGTAATTAGCGCTAAAGCATAATTTGAGGTTTGTGTTTGTCGAAGGCAGCTTTCAGTGTGTGATGCTGTATGAGTTAATGTGGTAATTGTAAAGTTTTGCTACAAATAAAACTCTGCTATGGAAAGTATTTGTCAGATACACACAATAGAAACTAATAAAAAATAAGAAGATTCATACCAATTGTCGTACAAGGGTGTTCAACTAGTTGCCTAAGTCTAAGTGGATATATTTAGAGGAAATTTTAAATATACCAATTTTCAAGCCCTAAACAGAGAGAAAAGAGGAATGATGCCCGAGGAATTTATCTCAGTTGCGTTCACGTGTAATATGTGAGCTGGTGTATACAATCATTGCCAAAAGTTTTGAGACTACTCTATTTTTTCATAAAAGTAATTAATAGAACTAATCAAACTTTGCATTTGGTTTTCGTATATTTGTATCATAATATGACGGTGGAATATAAAAAAGCCTAAACCCACTTTATAAATAAAAACAGTCAATTGATGCGCGCAATCTATATTTCCAATGATCTCTCTTGTTCTTCTTGAGTGCTTTAATTCGTTTTGGCATGCAGAAGACCAAATTTCTGGTGAAATATCGACTGATATTACTCTATTTTTGTTCATTAAGCAACCACAACTGCTTACAATTGGATGGCTTCTGTTTATTAACCGCTCGTTTGATTATCGCCCTCAAATTCTTGATTGGGTTCAAATCTGGCGAATTCCTAGGCCAAAGTCTCGTGTTTTTTTAGAACCAAAGTCTTGATGCTTTTTCAGCCAGGACCTTTGATATGGCTTTTGCTTTGTGACAAGGTGCGCCTTCATGCTGATAAATACTGCCATTATCCATTTATGCAATTGAAAAAGCTTCAAACCTTTATTTTTACAAAAAATATTACAAAATAAATTATATTTTCTCAACATCATTCATTTAACTCATATTTGTCCTCATTTTACCTTCTTAATTGAATAGGAAATCGCTCGGATTAAAACTCATGTCCTACAAAACAAGATTAGACAGTGATTTTAAATTTAGTGAAGGGATGCAGTTTTTTCTTATTAGTTTGAAATGATGACTTTTTAATAAACCTGCAATTATTTACATATTATAATAATTATTCCTTTCACATAAATTCTAATATTGAAGGGAAAAATAAAAATATTTATTAATCTCAAATCTTTAGCCATGGTTTTAACGGAAAGACCTTTGCTAGAAGCACAGAAAGTTGCAAGCAACTTTAGAGGACCTACTTAGTGCCAGTCGAGTTAGCTGCGATTAGAGACTGAATGACTCATTCAGAAAAGCTAAAAGAGGAGAGTACTTTGTGGGAATATCTGAGTACTCCAAGAATGTTACCGGAGATTAGGTGATCGGAGGAGCAGTAAGTGTGTGCTAGCATACCTGTAGTAAAAAACTCACTTCTGAAAGCGCTTAATCTAGGTGGGTTTCCAATCAGAGTTCCTCGAAGCGCTGATAATTGTAGGATTGGTGAACTTGCTTTTAATTAATAGATATCTAGTAAAATTAGTAAACAGCACATGGCGTTATGTTTTTCAATATCTAAAATTATTATTTTGGTTACTAAAAACTGAATTAAACAGACATGAAAAATTACATAAATTGATACTGCTGTGGGCCAAGCCAGTAACTGCCTCTAGTAGAGCAATCTAACAGCCCTAAAAAGAAGTGCATTAAATGGCGGTTAAATTTTTCTATACGAGGGAATCATTAGCTTGGCATGTAAAAACACTGTCCCCTCAAGGTTTGCCAGATATAGTGTCAAAGAAGCTTACTTACCATCCATATAGTAACTGCATAACATATCTATGTAACCTAAAATTAAACTGCCAGGAATAAATTGATTCTAATGAGGATATATTCTGACAGAAATTTCTCCATTCCATTTAGTGTTTTGTAGATGTCAACGATAGATAAAGTATAGTTAAAAGCATTACATTGGAGCTAAAGCCGCGAAATCTCAATGCGACTTGATTAAACGATTACGTTTAACAGTGGTAAATGTTGCCTCGGTCGAAGATTTGTTTAATATGAAAGAAAAAACTTTCTTCATTAGAAGAAGCGTAATATCTAATGTCTTCTAAAAAATTACTAAGCACCTTATTTATACACTGCATAATCGTTTGAAACAAAGGTCTCAGTTCATAAGACGTAAATTTAATAAAACAAACGCTTGATTCTTATACGTAAATTTGATTAAAGGTCAATCCACAAACAATTTTTGCTAAATCTTTCAAACCTATGATGAAAAGCATTAAAATCAATTTGAGAACGTTCCGTTTTAGAGAGTGTTCAAGAGACAAAAGTTACAAACAACACTGCAACTTCATTGTTTTTAGCATCAAGATGAAAGGAGAGGCACAAAGTGGAAATGATGCCATAATAAAAATTTCTTTCGCAATGTTTGCAGATATCTATTTATTTCATTCATCTCTGGAGATGATATAGCAAAACCGACCAAACAGATTTAAATATAATGTTTGGCTTGAGACTCGAAAAGAAGACAGAGTAGTAAATGAGGCAAGTATTTTAGCATATTGCAAATAAACTTTAAGGTTGTAAAACTGAGAAATTGTGCAAGATCTCTCACGAGGGGTAAAAGTTGCTGTAACAAAATATAGTGCTTTGAGTTATTGAGTCCTTGAGAATCTATTATTTGAAATCAAAGATCAACGAAAAGTTCTGCAGCTGGAGACAAGGATAGTATCAAACATATTATACAATACACAATAATCTGTGTTTTGTCTACAGCTGCGACCAGAACTATAGAAACTATATAGCCATTATACACAATGAAATGAAGATAAGTCGTAGATTTTATCACAAATATGCGAGGGTCCGAACTCTGCAAATCAACAAGCTCTCTGAAGTTACGACAAAACCTGTAACGAATAATGTATTTTCAACTGAAGATAATTTTTTTCGCCAAAAATATGGCCTAAGTATGGGTAACCACCTTTCCCCCATCCTAGGAAATCTATTTATGGAAAAATATGAAATGACTCTTCTTCCTAGGATCCATTCCAAACCTCTTTTCTAGTTCCGATATATAGACCAATGGTTCCCGACCGATTTTGGCTTATGGCCCCCTTATGAAGCCTATTTTTTCCTGTGGCCCATAATCATTATTTTCAGTAGGTAATATGCAGTTTAACTCTACTTTAAAGGATGAAAGATATTAAAACAGCTATTTGTATTTAGGTACAATTATATTTGTCCCATATATAGGAATTTAAACATATTAAAAATTAAACAGTGGTTAACAAAAATATAATACTCTTTTAAACTAAATAATTAGTCTTACAAAAAATAAAATCCCTTAGCAAAATGAAATAAATATATCATCAACTCTTTATTCCTTCAATGCGATCCTTGTGCTTCATGCAGTTTCACAAGTTTTTCAATATCAGGGTCTATATTTGTTAGAAACAGACAAAGATCACCTCTTCTTACTATTTCTAAGCGGCTGCGAGCTTTTGATGGGAGGTGTGACACTTTACTAAAACCCAACTTAACCAGATAAGAAGTAGGAAAAGCAATAAAATATAATTTTACTTCGTCTCAAAGCAAAGGGTATTTCATAGCAATTTCATGACTTGTCCATAAGTTCCTGACACCATGCTTAAGTCTAGCCAGAGAAATTTGATCACTCTGTAACTCAATGAGGCTTTCTTGTAATCTGATATTAACATCAGCTGCATTAATTCAAAATGGGTCTACCACCCAACCTGGAATTTCGTGTTGTAGAAGATCTCTGTACCTAACTTCCATATCACTATGCAATTTCTTCAAATGATCAATGTATACTAAAATAGCATCTTCTTTCAGCTCACTCTCAATAGTGCGAAGGGTTGGGAACTGTATCAACTCTTTTCGCCCCATATTTGTCTTGAACAGCTTAATTTTCCCCATAAATGCACAAATGGACTCTTTGCAAGTTAAAATATTTGCATTTTTACCTTGTAGCCGTTTGTTCAAGATATTTAGCTTTTCAAATATATCTGTAAGGTAAAATATGTCACATTTGGCAGCAATGATTCTTACTCCGAGCTGCTTACCATCCATAAATAACACAACACTATCCCAAAGTTCAATGAAGCGATTCAGACAATTGCCCTTAGAAAGCCATCGTACCTCTGTAAGCAAAAGTAGGCGCTCAAACCCTTCTTCATTGGTAGCACAGAGTTGTCGGAAAAGACGTTCTTGAAGTGGATTTGACTTGATAAGGTTGACTGTCTTGATTACACTATCAAGTGAATCTTTCAGACGTCCTCCTAGGTTTTTTTACAATCAGATGTTGACGGTTGACAACACAGTGTATGTAAAAAACTTTAGGTACAGCCTCTTTTAAATGTGCAATGAATCCCTTATATCTGCCTACCATAGCAGCGGTGCCATCAGTTGCCCAAGCCATAATATTCCCAAGTGGAATATCATTTTCTTTGAAATAGGTCACTACTTCTTTGAAAATTGTTTCACCTTTAGTATCTGTGACAAGGCTGGGGAAAAAAAAGCATTTCTTCTCTGAGTTGATCTTTATCCAAAAACCTAACATACGTCATGAGAAGGGCTTTGTTATCACGTAATAACCTTTCATCAATTTGTAATGCAAAAGTCTTTACTTGTAAATGTTCAACGAGTTTTTATTCTACATCCTTTGCCATTTCGTCAATACGTCGTGATACTGTATTGTTGCTCAGCGGAATGACTTCAGTGATTTTGGGGGGATTTTGTTGCATGACAGTTGAAATAACCACAGATTCTGAAGGCAAAATCAATTCTTCGCAAATATTATGAGGTTTTCCCAAATTCGCTATTAGCTTGGAAATCTCATAAGATGCAATTAAACCTTTATCTAGTTTTGCCGCTAAATATATCTTTAATAGTGCTCCTTGCTTGGAAATCACCCCGCAGCTTTTTAAAGTAATTTAATGTTTTGTCTTTTTTGTCCTTGTGCTTATTCTCCAAATGTATTTTAAGTTTACTGGGTCGCATACTATAATTAGAAAGTGTAGCCATACATAAAAAACACAATGGCTGTGTTATATTGTTAGGTGAATGTATAAAACTATAAGCTAAATACTCACTTGAGTATTGTCAACATTTTTTCTTTGTCGCCGTAGCCATGGGTAATCTGTGGAGAAGAAATTTAATATATTAATAATATATATATTACATTTTAGAGCCGGAGCTCACCGCAGCAGAATGAAAGGAGCTTATTTCTGAGAAAATACCCAGAAACAACATCCATTTCCTGTGCAGAGCACCGAGTCTGTGCCCAACACCAACTCCTATTACAGTCGGCCACAAAAATTTCAGACATGTCCAATAAATTGAAACGCTCATAAAATAGCTGCATTGAAAATTTTGTTTTCCTTTTTTGTGCTAAATACTTGCCCTTGATGGTAAATATTTGACACCAAAAAAGGAACCGTAAAACAATGCAACTATTTTTATGAGCGTTTCTATTAATTGGACATGTCCGAAATTTTCGTTGTTGATTGTACATCCTGGTACTCTGTACCTGTACCTAAATGCAAAACAGCAGAAATGTACTCCCTCAGGGGGGAAGATCTGCATTAATTTTAGTAATATATTATATATACTCAAATTAATGCAGATACAAAACGATAAGTACAATCATCAGAATCTAAGATTAAATGCTAATGTCGTAAATAAGCCCTAAGTGAAACCGAAGTAAAAAAAAATGATTTGGTGTAGGCCTAGCAATGGTACACTTTACTTTACAAACAAAAATGCTCAGTTATTTACTTATAAAAGTCTTATATTATTGTGCTTGTTGCAATCTATTATAATTTTAAAAACTAGTAAAATTACTACAACTTCACACTATTAGGGTAAATAAATAAAAGCTACTTACATACTATAACACCGAACCACTTGATAAACAGACTGTAAGGATTTAAAGTTGCACCTGAAGTATTTTCATCAAGCCAACAACGGTGCCAGGCGTATAACGATCAAGCGCACAATCGAATGCGCCACAGAATAATCTTATAAGATGCAAAATATTTGTTTACAGATTAATTTAAATCCTATTATGCTAATAAAATATTTAAAGAAAGGGAAAATATATGTATTAATATTTTTAAAATGTAATTCAACTGCATAAATTAAAATTAGGTACTGTCGTAATTATAATTCAGATTTGAAAAGGTTGAGTCCTGTGGCCCCCTTCATGGATCTGAGTCCCCTCTAAAACTTAAAATTTTCCTGTGGCCCCCTTCAGATGTGCAATGGCCCCCGGTTGGAAAACCCTGATGTAGACAACATCATATCACCATGGCCCATAGACAACAACAATTTCAATGAATTGTTCAACAACATGAAGTCGTTACACCCATCGATAAAATTAAAAGTAGAATGGGAACAGAATAATTCTCTACCGCTTTTAGACGTAAATATCCACCGTTTAAATAATTATATTCAGTGTTCAGTCTATCGAAAGCCTACAAATTCAAATGCCTACATACATTTTTTCTCACTACATGATAAATCCGTTAAGATATCTGTTATTTGTTCCCTCTTTCTCCGAGCCTATGGAAAGTGCGACCCAATCTTCCTTTAAGATGAAATTAACCACCTTATCTGCAATTTCATAAATAGATGCCATTCCAAAGAACGAAAAAACTTCTCACACCACGAAGGGATGTTTTAAAAAAATGTATTATAAGTTTCCCATATGTTCCAGCCTTGGCTCCTCTAAAATCATAGGCGAACCGAAATAACATGAATATTACATTTAAATATTCCAATACCATTCGCAAATCCCTGACTAGACTGCGCCCAATCAATCTCGATGCTGGAGTTTACAGTATACCATGCTATAATTGCAAATTAACATACATCGGAGAGTAAGGCCACTTTAATAAGAGGATGAAAGACTATTTAGCTGATATTAGAAGGTGTACGAATTCGTCAAGTCTCTTTACGCACATGCAAACGTACGACCATAGAATTGATTTTAACCATGCAAAAATCATTTATAAATCAAACGATTATATTTAGAGGAGAATTGCGGAATCCATCATCATCAACAAAGTTCATAATTTCAATTTATCGGAAGGGCAATACAAATTTAACAAATATATAACGAATACAGTCGCCAATCGTATCTATAAACCTGCGGAAGCAATGCGTTTTGGGGATTAGCAACTCTCCAGATTGTTTCCGGTTCCATCAAATTTTGTTTAGCTTGTCATTCACGCCAGATTTACTCGAGTATATTTTAAGTTTTTTCCAGATTGTTTCCTGCTGTTTCATTTTGTTTAGGATGTGTCTTACCTTATATATACTGTGCTCCTTGCCTAGCGTCTTCATTATTAGTTGAAAATGGGCATGTTCCGAAACTAGTCCGATAGTTATAAATAAAATCTTGATTCAAATATTGTGGTTTACCATTATCCTCCACTGATGCACATCACGTCAATGTGATATCCTTCATTCTATATATATATATATATATATATATATATATATATATATATATATATATATATATATATATATATATATATATATATATATATATAACGTGATTTTTTACTATTTTTGATTTTTAAAAAGTGGACTAGAAAACTTGTATGAATTTTCAGTCTATTCTTTACCCCCTCCCTCTCCCCCCTATCCATCTACCATCTTCCCCTCCCTTCCACTCTATCTCCCTTCTCCCTCTCTCCCCAGTGCTACATATCCGCCATGTTATCTCTCCGGCAATCACTCCCCACTCCCCTTCCCTCTTACCCCTCTCTCTAACCCCTCACTATCACCTCCTACCTCTTCTTCCCTCGTCTCTCTCTCCCTCCTTACCCTTTTCCCTCTCCTTCATTTCCCTATCGCCGTCACGCTTTTTTCCTCTCTTCCCTACCTCTCTCTTCTCCCTCCCCCTCTCACTCTCACACCCACTCTTTCAACAGCTACCTATCCCCCATATTACCTCCCCCCCCCTTTCCCCGCATATCTCTCCTCCTCTCTCCCCTACTCTCTTCCCTTCCACCTCTTTCCCTCACTCTCCCCATCTCCCTCTTCCCTACCTCCCCCACCTCCCTCTCCATCATCTCACTCTCCTTCTTCTCCTTTCCCCTTCTCCCACCTTCCTAACCCAGACCCTCCCTCTATCCCACCTCTCCCCCATCTCCCTTCCCCCTCTATTTCCCCTTCTCCTTTCTCCCTCTCCCTTTTCTATCCCATTCTGTCTCCATGTCCTCTATCTAAGCCCACAGTATCCACAACTCCTCCTCCCCCACTCTCCCTGACTCCTCTATCCATCCTGTTTCGCCGTCTCCACCCTCTCCCTTTCCACCTATATCTACACCTCCCTCTCTATCTCTCTTCGCATCTCTCTCCGTTCTCACCCCTTCTTCCCCCCTTATATAATGATATTCAAATAAGGAAAACATGTTCTCCTCCCCTACCTCCCTCTCTTTTCCCCCTCTCTCATCCATATTCCTTAATAATTCCCAACCTCTTCCTCAATCTGTCCCCCTCCCTCCTATAAAAGGACATCAAAAGCCAGAGAAAAAATAACTAATATCCCTTTGTTAAAATATAGATTTATAGAAGATAGATAAGAAGCTCGATCTGTTTCTGTGGCCACAACGTTGTTCACTCTTAACTAACCTTCACTCAGGCGTGAGCGTAAACTGCCGAGTATGCGAGGTGAAACGTTTACTTATTTAAAGTATATTATATGATAGGGAAAATGCACGCCTCTCCTGAATCTGCGTTAAATCTACAAATAATAATAATCAGCAAGTAAAGATATTTTTTGGTCACAATATAAATATAAGAATTTCCTGGCATTGCCATGGATAAAAGGTCATGTCGTAATTAAATCGAGATAACTATTGCTTGAAATTCTTATATTAAGTGGGAACATATGGGGGACTAAGGGTGGAAGGAATGGGGAGAGGTGGGGGGACGGGGTAGTGAGAGGAGTAAATGAGGTGATAGGGGTAGAGGAAGAGGAAGATGAGGGGGTAGGGGAACATGGAGGTTAGAGGGTAGAGATGATCACAATCGATTTAAAAGATCAAAGAAACCAAAGGCCAACAGCACGAAGTGCTGGTAGCGAGGAAGCGAAGCGCAAGCAATCAATGGCTTGTATATATATATATATATATATATATATATATATATATATATATATATATATATATATATATATATATATATATACGTATATATATCACTTGACATATGAACAGACTGTGTACTCGAAGATAGGCACGAAGAAAAACAGTCGAATGCGTTTCGAGAAACCTTCATGAATTTATGAATAAGATGAAGGATAAAAAGTGACCATTGACAGTAGGAAAGGCTGCTAAGAGATAAAATATCAAGTCTAGAATGGAAAATCGATCACTATCAAACGTTCCTTGAAGCTGGAAAGTTAAAGTTTTGAGAGAAACTTCACTGTTGTTTCGGGCCATCATGCCAGAATGGAAGATCTCACTGTTTGAGGAGAACATGTGATCAAGAACAAAGGTTGTCTCCAGTTTCTCAGGCAGTGGCTTGTCTTTATACAAGGAGAGTTTCTCAGGAATTTGGTGAGGAGTCGTGTGTTTGAAATCAGGTGGTTCCGCATCAGAGGGAAGGAGCTGTTAAAGATACTAATGAGTAGAAGGAGATGAACTAAGATAAATTGTTGATCGATACTTGAAGAAAAGGTTTCGACAAAGAATACGCCTTTTTTGACGAAAAAGGAAGATTACTTCCTCAAGGGATATCGATAGGGAATATAAAAATTATGGTTGAGGATTTTAGACTGTCAGTTAGAAGATGAATTATTGTGTTGGGGAAGAATGCAGATAAATTTATTGACAGCGGTGAAGGGGCTCAGGGACGATATACTGGAGTGTCATATGAGAAAAGAATACTTAATAAGCTTAATCAGTATGTACAGTGATTTTCTTCTTAAAAAATACGGCGAGTATATGGACTTAGTTCAAATGTCAAAAGGCCGCTAAATTAGTGAGATGACAAGGTGCATTCAAGATGGCGTGTAGACGTTTCAGGAAACTAGGTACGATGTATTCTCCCGCAGAATTGTCTTTGATGTTTAGTTCTTGAAATATAATCTTATAGTCATGTGTGACGGATCTACACCACGACATAGGAAAGAGAATCAAGCAAAACGGATTAAGATCTCATTCAGATCAATTTAGGAGCAGTTATTTTTAGCGGAGGAAAAATGGAAGGATCTTCAAGTGCCATTCACTTTGGTTCGATGAAGGACCTTCGATGATGACGAGAATGGGTGAGAGAGGATTAACAAAGGTCGGGTGGAAATGGAAAAAGCTAACAAAACTCTAATAACAAGTTGTCAGAAATACTCTTCGATGGGTCCGTTTTGGTCAGTCAATGAATTTGGAAAGAGCAATGAATTTGGAAAGAGCAATGAATTTGGAAAGAGCAATGAATTTGGAAAGAGTAAAGAGCAAACACTACAATAATTTTAGAAGAGTAGTGCTCTAATATGTTTAGATGTCGGATATATGGTGGAATATGGCGATTAATGTTGAAGTCACAAGTCTTAATCAAGGATGAAACTAAAGGCTTAGAAAATGTTTAGTATATAACTAAATTTGGTTCATCAAGGAAGCTATCTGATAGGTGACCAGAGGGTCGTTAATTAACTAAAATTTTGTGGGACAAATTAAATGACAAGTAAACAAAAACCTGGCGGGAAATTGAAAGTAGCAATTAAGCTTACAACAAAACCTCACCTTGTAGCGTATGGAATGCGGTGAATGAGTTCCAATATGGATAAGTGGCGGCTGAAATTGTGTTAGAGTGAATAAAAAAGGTTTTTTTCCTTATCAAGTTAACGTACGATTTTAATTTGTTGTCAAACTTATTGTCTGTGTTTATACGTTTGATGAGAAGAAGTAAAGTAAATGATATATTTTGGATGGGCAACAGTGCCAAATAAAATGTCTGAATATCTGTTAATTCTTATGTGTGCACATTGAAAACAAATGAGTATGATTTAGTCTCAATAAAAGTAGAAATGGGGAAATTCTTATCATTGATTCATCCCTTCTCAAAATGAAATACTGCGAGAAATTGAAAAAGAATCGTTCTTATTGGAAACGGCCATAAATCACAGATAATTTCATCTTCCAAAGGAAGTAATTATTTCAATATTGTTTATTACCCAAATATATATATACAAGAGAAAGAGAAATTTGACTTAAAATGAACAATGAGACAAGAAACAGGAGTTTTTTAAAGGCAAGAGATAGAGATATTAAAAGAACACAAGGATGATAGAAAGGAAAGGACGGCACAATGAAGGCAATCCATACTGAGAAGACAGAAATAACGCGAGGGAAAAAAAAGTTTAAATAATCCTGTCTGGTACTCGAACCCTCTCCTGCTGTTGCCCTTCAGATGCTCTATCGTTAAGCTACTAGGCACAGTAACTCAATTCTACCTAGAGCGTTGCCCTATCAAACCAAGTATCTCCCTAAGATATATATATATATATATATATATATATATATATATATATATATATATATATATATATGAGCGAGAAATTATAATAACACAAAACAAGGTCGATGATCAAAAAATAACCCATAGGAAATAAGGAAAAATGATACACAGCAATTGAGTGTTTTGAGAAGACTAAACAAGGATGGATTTGTGGATGTTAGCCAAGTGGTTAGCACAGTTGCCTGAAAACGAAGAATGCTCGATGGCCTATGTTCCACCTCCACCTAAATTTGACGATCCTTAACGGATAAAGTGTTTATATTATTTTATTCCGGTTGCTATCTCTATCTTTCTTTTTTATTAATTAATGTTTCATCTTTGTTTGGTCCTAGAAAAATATGAAATTTCTTGTGTATCATCTTTCTTATATCGTTTGTATTACTTAGAATATATATGTATACAGGATGTCCTCAAGACTGATCAGAAACTTGTTACATGAGTTCCTCACTGTGTCCTTAGGGCGATCATCGAACGACCCTCTATCATTATTTCTTTCGTAATTACAAGATTTAAAATGTATGATAAATAATAAAGACATATTCTATTGTCCTATATTCGCTGTCCGTTTGTTATATTTCCGTAAACTGATGATCAAGCTGGCCATCGAAATGTGAGTAAATTAATAAATTTGAAGAATGCTTCAATTTTCCTTTTTGCCTTGGTCTTCTTACTTATATTTAAACTTAAAACCATAAGGAATGCCTCACTTCAATATATATATATATATATATATATATATATATATATATATATATATATATATATATATATATATATATATATATATATATATATATATATTATACCTCAAAAGAAGACCTTGCAGAATGTTAGAGGATAAAATTTCCTCCTCAAAAGCATTTTGACAAATGCTTTTTTTTCACAATTATTTTTTTCTATTTTACTCCTCACGTCACACAGATACCAAAAGTCGGGGAGGGGAGTTCCATTTCACTTATTTCCTTATGACTTGAAAGAACTAGTCCCCATTTGTTCTTTTTAGCAGAAAACATCTTTATTCTTTTAAAACCTGGTGAATTAAGATGAGCGATTTCTGTTGCGTAGATTTTTAAGAGGTCATTCACCATGTTGGCCCAGACGATTCAAAAGCGAAACAGCTAGTTTCTAATCTTGGTGTAATTCTTAAATCTTTATACTGCATGATATCCTACATGCATAATTTACGTATGTGTAAATGTTTTGCAAATTTGTTTGAATAAAACGAAAGTTATCAACAAATAATAAATGGACTAGAAAATATAGTGTCCAAAATGCATAGTTTAAATAGCAAATAACTTCAGCACAATCTAATGTACGTTTGGTTATTCTTTTGTCAGCTGTCGTCCAGTCAGGTAAAATACCTGAGAAATCTGTCACGCTTCTCTCTCTCAACGAGATGACCGTAAAAATGCGTAACCAGGATGGACATTCAATTTGAGCCATTGCAGAGAGTTCCAAGGGCTCCAAAAGTGTAGTTTATAATATTCTGTCAACCTCTGACGAAACATCTTTATGTAAAGTTGGTACATCAGCAATAACACAAGAAAGACCTCAAAAAGGGAATACCGAGCCACTATTACTCAAACGGTGAGAAAGAGTCTTTTAAGATGGCTGCATCAGATTATCCATAGATTAGTAAGAAATTGAAGAGCATTTTATCCACGTAATTATGTGACTTTGGCTGTATCAAGTCTATTTTCAGGCTCGCACACCCTCGATCAAGCCATTGATGATTTTGGTGGAATCGATACCACCTCCCCTCCTTCACAGGCGAGCCACGGGACGTTGATCACAATATCCTGGCAGTGTAGACGCCACGGTTTAAACTCTTAACCACGTCACTCTCGCCTCTCCTTATAGTTAGGAGCTGAACGACCTTACGAGACCAAAGAAGGCAATAATCAGTTCAGGTCGAACTGGAGACCCAAACATTTGTTTAAAACTGCAAGATCGCCCCTAAGAGGCGGTATTCAATTTCACTTCAGAGGCGAAATTAGAAAAGCGTTGCCCGAAATCCCAAAGGGCCCACCCGACCATCTGTACGACTCTAAGAAAAAACGTTGGAAGAGGAATTTTCATGCGGCTTGTCCACAAACCCTCGCCCCCTCCTACCCCTACTCCAGTGGGGTGACGACGTATATATACCAAAAACTTGGGAAAAACGTGGTAGAATACATGAGTCAGCAAGGCTACGAAGTTGCCGGCAAGAGGCTCGGGCTCTCGTCAGAGAAACCCCATCCCCTTATCTTGCTGTAGCCCAAAGCACCGAGATAGTCTTCGCCCTTAAGGAATACTGAAAGTAAGAAGGAGAAGCTCATCCTCGAGCTAGTCCCTGGTGGTCACACCGAACTCTGGGTTAACTTGATTGAAACATCAAATTCAACTTACTCTTGTCAGAGTAACCCCCCCCCCCCCTTCTAATCCTGGTGTAGCCCAAAGCAACGAGATAGTCCTCTCCCTTGAGGAATACTGGAACTAAGAAGAAGAAGCTCATCCTCGAGCTAATTCCCGCTGGTCATACCGAACTTTTTGTTAACTTGGTTTAAGAACCAAGTTCAACTTACTCTCGTCAGAGAAACCTCTCCTATCCTGGTGCATCCTAAAGGATATAGTCCTTGCACTTGAGGAAGACCCCCGAGTGCACTTCCTCTAGCACTCCTCTGACTCAAAGTAGTCAAGTCTTGGCTCATCGCTAGCCAGTGCGAATGATTTCCCAGAATAATCCGAAGAGAAGAAAGGAACATTCTTTCACTATCTCGTGATGATATCATTTCCTTCCGAAGGAGGGAAATGATATCTGCCACGCTCGCCAAAGCCCTCTGTGGCTTTAACTCTATTTCGTCTGCACCAACCATCTTGACGAGCGGCACGCGTCTCCCAGACAATAACATTCTTGAGGTAACGTAACTTACTGAGTTCAAGGTCAGATTCAAACCCGTTTCAAGAGGTATCCACAAAGGTATTTAAACTCTGGTATCCATTCTGTAAAGGC
This sequence comes from Ceratothoa steindachneri, assembly GCA_963969495.1. Lineage (NCBI taxonomy): Eukaryota > Metazoa > Arthropoda > Malacostraca > Isopoda > Cymothoidae > Ceratothoa > Ceratothoa steindachneri. The sequence goes on from OZ018326.1 coordinate 118,342,632, forward strand.
AGTTAGCATTTTTTTATATTGAAGTGAGTGGTTGGTCAATCATCATTATAATGTCTAGTAGGTCAATTTAGGAATCCTTACTTAAAAATTCTTAAAGTCCTTACGGTGTATTTAGTGCCTAATATTTCTTTGGTTCATGTTTAATTTTTAAGGTGTTTTAATTAAAGTTTTAATTTGTTTTAACAAATTTTTATTCTATCCTCGAAGCGCTAAGTATGGCACAAGGCCCCCTTAAAGTTTAAAGAAGTCAATAATCAAGATAATAATAATCACATATATAGCACTCTTAGAGAGATATAACGTTAATCACAGTTTTTTTTGTGTAGTACGTAAACAACCCATACGTACCAACTCCTTCCATCACTCGATCCTTCCTATACCATGACAATGATTATGAACAACAAAAAGGGTCATTTTGCATTCGGCACTGTGCACTTTACCTAGATGTATGAACAATTGAGCTTTGTCCACTTAACTGATGAAGCTTAGTTTAATTTTTTTTGGTTCCGATGACATGAGGCACATTCGTCGCATAACAGACAAAAGAATGTCTCTCTATTACACCCAAATGATTGGAAAGTTTGGCGGAAGATATTTCATGGTCTAGGCAGTGATATCTTTAGAAGGCACTCTGCCACATATGCACTACCGAGGCACAATGAATGCCTGTATGTATAAGTAAGAGTCCCACTGACAAAATCATAGACCCCTTTTTTTAAAGGATTATGGTTTCATTGCGATCTGGAAAAAAAACGCCTCTTTAAAATCAATTTCGGAGAGCACCGAACAATTTTTTAAATTTGTAGTAAAATCGGCGAGATAAGCCACCAAGCATTTACTCCTAATCGTGATAGTTTAAACGACGGTAGTCGCAGATGACACCGAAATTGGTGTCGGTTTTCTTTACAAGATGAATGGGAGGGACATTGGGAGAGCTAATTGGACGAATATGGTTTGCTCTCAACAAAGCCTGAATGTTATTTCTGACAACCACTAAAAGCTTTGGTGGATAAACGCCACAACGCCACGGGAGTTCGGCAACAGGCACTCCTTGTGACACAAGTAGATAAAAATATGAAGAGGGAACATTAGCCCCTTTTTTACTATTGCTTCATTCGTTACAGGGTTTGTAATGCTCATTTCCTTTAAGAAGGAGTTGATATACTGCAAACGGTAGTTGAAATTTCAAAAGGAGGGCGATGGGGAAATGATAGTTTCACTTATTTCACTTATTAATAGATTGGTGTTGCCGTTTACCAAGCGTGAATGTTAAAGGTAAAATAAAAAACTCAAATTTGAGAAAAGAATTGGCATCTATGATCGCTCAGGTGATATCACATAGTAAAACGTTTCAGGAAAAGCTACGTTTTAACCCCAAAGATAGATTAAGTCTATGTTCACCAAATGGACGGATTAAGGAACCCGTTGCAAAATCGTTATATGTAGCAGGTAGAATCGCGATCAAGGATCATGTGTCGACCAAAAACCTTCTTCCAGTGGTGGGGTTAGTTACCTGTTAGCACGGAGTGTGAAGAAATAAAGAGGCAACATCCTTCATGTTTGTTTCCCGGAGACGTTTCTCCGAGGTACATTCGCCATTCAACCAGGTGCAGTGCGGTGTGCCGGCTATCATATTGGCATTGGTGTTAGCAGATGACAACCAGAAGCGTGGGAGAGATTGGCGATCTGGCAGGAAGTTGTGCGATCGAGCGGAAGAGAAGTGATATCCAGTGGGATATCCAACTTTTCGAGAGTAGCCAGCTTTCGCGAGAGAGATGAGAGCTCATCTTTAATGGTGACCAATGCGGCTTCAATCTCCTCGTGGAACTATTGCGAGAGATCCTTTGCGATTGAAGTCAACCTTGTATGAGAGCTGCGACTGACAAATCGTGAGGCAGCCGTAGCGAGTTCTTTAGGTAAGGTCTCCGAGGCTATAATTTATAAGTTCTTTAAGAATGTGAGTGGGAAGGTGCCGAACGAAAGATTCCTGACGAAAACCTGGACTAACACTATCGCCTAGTGTGTCTTTCAATATCTTTAGGAGATCTTCAGGAGTAAGATTAGATAGCTCGGCTTTAAGGTATGACTCTGTTTAAGTGTTAAGGTCCCTAAACACTGCAAATTTTAAGCGGGTAAGGAAAGTTTATTCAGTGACTTTAGTAACATTATTATTACCACCTGGACAAATTTCGCAGTGGAAAGATGAAACTCGAATTGACAGATTTTTTTCACTGCATTCGGTTTATTGCCAAGGAATAACTATTCATTGAGAAAAAAATGAACAAACTTTAAACTTTATCAGTAATTACTTGTAATTTGTGTTTCTTATTTCCTATGGAAAACTATTTTTCATTAATTGCATAGGTAACAGGCAACTTTGTGAATTTCCTATATTCTCACCATTACTCCTAAATCGTGATGAATGTAGTTCAAGGTACTGTTTTGTACGGACCTTTGTCCTTGTCTCGAGTTCCTAGCGATTTTATGTGCCTCATCCTGGCTCCAATGTTCATCGTTGACAATGTTACTACGGAATCCATATTACTCTTGAAGGTTTTTCTATTAAATCTTGTGTCCTTTCTTATCCTACTTTCTTATATCTTTTTATCCTTGTACAATATCAGGGCGATTGGGAAGTAATTTTCTTTTCCAAAAGATGACGAACACAAATGCAAGTGAAGTTTATTCAAATTATTATAAGTAATATAATCAATATCAATAAGTGGAGACATATTATGTCTAAATGTTAAGCAAATTATGAAGTGTTCTAGCAATCAAAACAAGAGACATTACATAAGTGCTACTAAATCCGGTGAGTATGTGGGATATGGAAGAGGATCCCATCCTAACAATCTTATTTTTCTCCGTGTTGGTTATGCAGAATGAATCCTTGTATTGTCATGCTAGAGAACCCTTTTCTGTTTAATAAGCTAGCCATTTCCCTCGATGTAATGCTTCATTCACAAGGTCAAGTAGCTAGCAATAAATGTCTGCAGTACTCTTCGTGTAAAGTTTAATATAGCACATTCTGTTTTTACACTGAATCTTGGTCCTTTGTCAGGATCTGATTCAAAGTTTATTTAAAATAATCGTTATCTATTATGATTTTTCTTCCAGAATGAAGCCCTATGTTAAAGGTCGCAATTTCTATTTGAGGCGTTTGTATAACTGCAGGATATATTTACGAGCCTTCGTTGCATGAGGATAAAATCCATAGTGTCAATTACGTAATTGCTTTCTGAACAGACTAATATTTTTCAGTATTTATTTCTCTTCTATATCTCATTTTTTCTCTTGCTCTCTTTTCTACACCCAATGAATCTGAATTTGTTAAATTATACATTATTTAATAAGCCTCATCATCATCAATAATGATCACTGTATTATTCATATCTCTCATTTCCTATAGTGTCTCCACGTGCTTATGGGTCCACTCTATACAAGAAATAACCATTTATGCTGATTACTTAGTTTTTATAGTACATTTCCGTATTTCAATGTGCAAATGGTATATTTTTTAAATTGAAACCCAAGGGGAATCTTGTCTTCCAACTTTAATGTATGAAGTGGTCAGTAAGTAGTTCCACTGATGCAGGAGAAGGAAACTAATCTTTCGATTCTTCTCTTTAACTATTCATCTTAAATTATGCTTTGAAATTAGACACTGCTTGAAGATCCCGAGATACCAATTATTTCAAGCAAAATGAAAACTCAGCACGTCACTTTTCACCCTAAAACAATAAAATTTTAATATTTTAGTTAAATTTATTTTGATATCTCTATAGAACAGACAGGCTGCCAAATTAAATGTAATTAACTTTAAATAGAAATTCAAAGGATGAACAGATTATTCTAGGGCCAATTCATTTTAATTCAACAAATTAATTTCTGACAGCAGTCATTTATTAATGACGTTACGCTAGAGAACATCAGTCTGGGGTTCAATAAGAATAAAATTCAATGTTTTTTTCTCATATTTCGAAGATTAATGAATACTCCAAAGAGACACTGATAATAATTCATAATTTCAAATTAGGAAAATACAAAACGTAAAAAAGTAAGATTCACAAAGGAATAAAAGGCAAGAAATCGATTTTTCACCCTTCTCTTTTTCGTTTCATCACGCTACGTTGCTCTCATGGCTCTCTCTCTCTCTATCTGTTTCGCCCAATTTCGCTTTGTTTGCCGACTGGCGCCCAAATAAGATGAGCAGACAAGGTCTCCCTTGAATAAAGGTTGCCTAACGACAACTAATGGACAAAGTTGGTCACGACCATCTATTTAGCTTAGCCTTTAAGGGGTAATTTAATATCGCACGATTTATTTCTTTATTCGCACCAGTTCTGCACTTGTATGTGCAGATGTATGTCACACACAAACATTTGTAATGATAGCAATGTTGAGCTTTCCTTTTTTTCCGTCCTAAATGGATATTTGTTAAATGAATTGTAGTATAAACGACTGAAACGATTTTTACATTAAATATTGATTTGAGAAGTTTAGGACAGCAAAGGACATACGATCTATTATAATCAGAGAGAGAGACTAGTTTTTAATTCCTTCTTTGTTTGGAAAATACACTTAATACTGTTTGGATCAGGATGTTTTTGGTCGTTCAGTCTGACATCATATTTACCAATTAATTACGAAGGGCATGGAAGGGAAGCTGATATTACTCCTAATACTATTATTTTGCGATATCAAACAATAAAACGCATATAATTTAGCTCTTTTAAAACGAAATAAGGTTATCAAAAATAGACATAGAGCATGGGTGTGCAATACAATTACTAATGGGTTAGGAAAAGTAAATGGAGGCATTGTGAGTGGAGAAGAACGTAAAATTCCAAGATGGTATGGATCATGTCAAGTATAGCAAACTCAATGTAAATATAATAAAAAGGTAAAAGTTAAAATCTGTAATGTTCATTTTATTGATGAAGGAATAGATTAGGTTAGATGGATGGATCACTTCAACATCTCCCCATCAAATGTAACCAATTTAATATTCTGCAACCAAAGTTTCAGCAATTGAACATCATCCCCCGAAGCTTCAGGAAGAGTTAGGACCAAACCTAACCAAAACGTCCCATTTGGCGACGTCCTGTGGTTCTTCCAATTGTCACACGCCAGCAATACACAAAATGAATACACAGCATTAGTTGAAGTCTCGTTTGCGCAATAAAAAATCCAGTTCGTATGTAAGTTGTGGTTTTACAGCGTTGGTAATTTTTATCTTGTCATTTCCTATCTGTACTTTTTGCTTATTTGGTCAAGTTCATGTTTTCAAGACAGCTGGAAGTGGATCTTTCACAAGCTGAGGAAGAACGACAGTCTAGAACGTGTTATCACTCATTTTTATCATGTTAGGATGCAGCGCTTAAAAATGAGAAAACAAAAATAGAATATAGCTAATAAGAGATAAGATGAAAGAACATTGAAAAAAATCATTTAAAATCAGATAAATTTAAAATTCTAGTCAAAAAGAAAACTCAAAATAAACCGGGGCTATGATAAGGAGAAATACCACCTTTGCTAAGAGATAATCATATCAGAAAGGTTCATAGGAAATTTACCCATCCTAATTTTGCTAACATTAAAACAATACAAAATATGTAATTTTATTACGCTCTTCAAGGTTACATGCCTTCACATAACGCCTTCTAGTAATTAAGCTAAGGATTGACAGAATAAGTGAGTCTTTAACTCACGTTTGAAGGTGATATGCGAGGGCAGGTCATTCCAAAATTTAGGAGCAAATATCGAGAAAGCGGATCATCCATTCAGCACAGACGACTACTTTGAAACTGGAGAAGGGGGGTAAGAACCGTAACCTAGTGCTTTGAGGGGTCGGAATTAGTTCAGTGTGGAAGGTAGAAGGATGCTATGGTGTTTAAGGTTTTATAGTTGAGAGAGAGAAACTTGAAGATGATTTTAGATTGAATAGGTAATAAGTGCAGTTCGGGAACCTGGGAAAAACTGCCTAACAAAAACGTGCACAATGAAGAACGTGATCGCGACGTTTTGAACAAGTTGAACGGGCTAAAGTGAGGGAACATTGGACCTAGCGAGAAGGAAGTTACATTAATCAGAGAAAGATGACGAAAGCTTGACTGGGAATTTTGAAATTATTATGACCAAAGTAGGAATCGATGCGTCCAATATCGAGGACAAGGCAAAGAGAGAATTTTCGGATATTAATAACGCAATATTTTGGAGATAATTGGTCATCGTAGGTGACGCTCGATTATTTAAATGTCGAAAAAATGCAAGGCGTTAAGTTTAGAAAAAATATCACGCTAAAACATGAATAAACGGGGAGATTCAGGTGAATAGATACAAATTGTAGACAGGAAAAGAAAACAAGTTGTGTACTATACGAACCAATTTATTATCGTGAGAATTTATACACAATTAGAAAGATATATATAGTTGCGAAATCATTCGAAATGCCTAACATCTGCCTGGTTAGGGAGCTCTTGTTAACGGATGACATTTCTTACATAATGGCGGCCCCAAGATATCCTAAAGTGTTGGGAGCAACCTTGATGACATACTTCTCAACAACGCCCCACACGAAACAATTTAAAGTGTTGAAGTCGACAGAGCTTGGCGCTCACAAGTATGGGAACCGGTGTGTGGGATGGTGTTGAATAATTACGCCTGTGCCTTCCTTGCTTTGGGCGCTGAAGCAGACTCCTACTGAAAAACGTAATGCCTTGCCCCAGGTACTCTGTCCACCTGTGACTTGAGTATAGACTCCAACACCTCATTGGAAACGTTCACATTGACCTTGAGGCCCTGAAGAAAGGTGTTAGTGGGCTTAAAATGTTTCTGGCTGCTGATAACGACCAGAGCCATTAAAGAGGTGGAACATTTCTCTTGCATGGCCGTAGGCACTTCATCCTTATTCTCAGCCTCGCCTACTGACGTTTCACTTTGTAAACAAGGTTCTTCGGATAGGTAAATAAATTCACAATCTCCTTCACGCTTCTTCCGGTGCGGAAGGCCACGAGTATGGCGTTCCGTTTTACAATTTCAGCCGGCATTCTCAAAATATATCGAATATTCTGTTAAGGTGCCTGAAATCTAAACTTTTGCTAAGCGTGTTCAATTTTAAGTAACCTACATCGGATAAATGAGGTTGTGGAGAATGTAGAAAGGCAAGGATTCGAAGTTCACCCAAGTGGTCGAAGAAGCTGTCCGAGAGGTAATCATGGGAAGGTACATAACCTAATTTTGATTTCTGAATAAGTGAAAAACACTAAGACAATGTTGATAACATAAATGCATAAAAGCACAATATCACTTCATATATCCAATTAAATTTCAAATATAGTTTAGGAATTATTGCACAAAAGTTGCTAAACACTACAGTACAGCACAAATGGTTGGGCGTAATAAATATAGAATTTAGGAAAATACCTATACCGTCATCCGTCGCGTATCCTAAAAGGCGAATAAATCCGGATTGCGGCACTTGGCCGTAAATCCACGCCCCGGAAGGTGTTTTCCCACGTGTGCAATTTGCAATGACAGTGATGGTGGGGCTGCCGCAGACCCTGTCCACTCAGACCAGCAAATCCGGTTCACTTTATAAAACGAGTGAGTGCATGAAATGTTAGTGGTATATGTAATATGGGAAAGAGGAGAGAGGTAGTCAATGTCTTTAAAACGGAGAAATTGCTTGGGTTTGTTCTGTGTGAGACAAACAAGAAAGGGAATGAAGAATTTGTGTAGGATAGAGTGAATAACCTGCAATCAGGGTTGACTCATGGGGTTAGAGTAAAGTGGATGCGTTTGTGGTTTGGTTGGGTATGAATGTGTGCTTGAGAGTTATGTGAGTGAAGATAAGATTTTCAAGAGTGAAACTGTGCTTGGTTGCAAGTTATTGACAATTTTAATTACAGAAGAAATCTTAGGCATAAAGGTTTTGGAATGACACCGGACGAGTATTGAGTGTAATTCGGAATGAGTATTAGTTGATGATAGTAAGAGATGATTGTACAAATAGATGAAAAATTTGCTGAGATAACGAGTTTTTCGTGCACAAAGAGGGAAGGAAATTGGAGAGATAGTGGCAGGGTACTCTGCCGAATGAAACTTATGTGTTTCAAACAGACTTTTCACACAATGACGTACATAATTACACATGAGTTGGGTAAAGGATTATAATTGACCTGTGCCTAGTAACAAAAATTCTCTTTGGTGCATGATTTAGGTCAATGTTGTGAGAGGTATGATTGTGGAGCGGTTTTATCATTTGGTTTTGCGTTATAAGGGTGAATTGGCTGGTGTGTGGATAAGAAAACGTAATTAGAGTGGAAAGGAAGGGACAACCATGACTTAAAAGTTATTCGAATTACCGAAAATGGCGGAGTATGTGAGACTACAAAAGATTAAAAGAGTTGAAGAAAGTGCAAGCATAGAGAAAGAGCAAGCGTGTAACAAATATAAGAATGTGGTATTAAGTAGTGTAAGGGCTGTGTGCCTATCTGCATGAAAGGGAAAGCATAAATCTGTATAGTGGAGTGATGTTGTGAAATGTGCAGTGGAAAACAAAAAGATAGCAGACTTGCGAATAATTTATATTGCATTTGATGATGTCAAGGAGATGCGTTTGAATGCATACAATGAGATAAAAACAGTGAAACGAGTGATTAAACAGAGTAGGATAGGAACAAAGGAAAAAGTTGGAGAAAAGATGATCAAGATGGGAACAGGAAGTTATTCTAAAGGAAATTAAAATGGGAGGAACCAGAAGAAATGTAATTAGGAGGTAAAGTTAGATGGCAAGAATAAATTGAGTTGTTAATTTGTATTGGGAAATGGTTCCAATTTAAATGCAATTGTTTCCAGGTTGCAAATCGGGTGTTGTATCGGGGTATGGAAGAAATAAGCATGTAAGAGGTTTTATTGATGCTAAAGGTCTAAAAATGGGAGGGCAGCTGAAGTAGATGATACAATCGCTGAGCTGTTAAAATGTGGAGATGATTGTGATATAAAATTGGTCATATCTGTGTTTTAAAACATTTTGAGGTTGAAGAGTGCACAATTCTGCCATAGTGTTAAGGTAAATGGGATAAATCTGTTGTGTGTTGTAAGTAAAGTGTTTGTTAAACTTCTGTTTAGGCACATAAAAAGGATATCATTAGGGTTGAGAGGGGATGACTTATGGATTATAGCTGGTATTTGTTGTGGGCTTTAAGTATTTGTAATTTGGGAGCTAGCTGAAAAGGCAAGGAATAAGAGGTGCAAATTGAATCCTGGATTCATTGATCTTGAGAAAGCTTATGATCGTGTAGATAGAGAACCAATATAACAAGTGATAAGCATGTATGAAGTGACTGGTAAACTAATGGATGGTTTGAAGATTATGTGAAAGTGAGACATGCTTTAGGAGGAAAAATGGCCGAAATGAGTGGATTGACAGAAATGATTGGGAAAGATAAGGTAGTGTAATGTCGGCATTGCTATTTAATATCTTTAAGGAAGAACTACTTAGCAACGCGCGTATAGGAATGATGAAAAGTGGTTTGAGATTGATGCAAATTGTGAATAATGGGCTATATCTATGTTGGTATATGTTGATACTCTGTTGTCATTGACCTAGAGTTTGGAGGATTTGGAAATGTTGATCGAAGCCTTTGACTGGGTGTGTGAGAATAGGTAACTTAGAAGTAAATGCAGAAAATAGCAATTTAATGATATTTAGTGCGATAATTTGCTGGAGTGTATACCCATATCCAAGGTGTCTTCCTTGAACAAGGGCGATATTTTATGTATCTAGGATGCAATGGCGTGGCGAATCCAGGCTAAACATTGTGGGGGGGGGGGGATAACTAACCTGAATTCATCCCTCAAAGGAGTCTGAGAAAAGGGCATTGAACATTAATAATAGGTTTTTTTACACAGCATTGATAATTAATTACAGTCTATCACACGGGATTGAACACTAACTCTATCATATCCAAATCTTTTCCACACATCAGAAAATTATGAATTGTAGTTTTTAGACGTCAGCTAAGGTAATTATTATTACTGAATTTAATAATTCCTTCTCAGTTTACCCTGTATTGTAGACATGTATCATATAAGTTACATTCAAACCCAACGGTTTAAAAAAACTTGTGTATATATATATACTATATTATTACATAACTCTTTTTGAATAGCAGAATACAAATATGCCTTAATAAAGAAATGTACACATTAACGGGTTTGAAATTTGGGTGGGAGGCTTCAGCCCTTTCAACCACCCCGCCCCCTAGATCCGAGCCTGCTAGGATGCATTGCCAATTTTTGGAGTACAGATGAAACAAATTGTGACCACAAAGTTTTAAATAATCGCAATTTCTCTCGGGCAATTAGAGCGCCTAGTGAGGGCCAAGCGTTTGAGTAAGGAATGTGGCAAGTATTCGCATATTAGTGTACTGGTACCACTGTTGGTATATTGGAGTATCACTATGTTAGGGAAGGATAAGCAAAGATCTGGAGCCACAGTAGAGCAAATAGACAACATGCGAGGGATACTTGGAGTGAGGAAATTAAAAAAAATGAGGAAAGAGTTGGTATGAGATGTTTATGGTATAAATAAGGGTGTGAATGAGGTTGTGAATGAAGATCTCTAAAGTAGTATGAACATGTTAGAAGAATGAGGGGAAATAGACTTGTGAAGATAATATACGAGAGTAACTTTCAAGGTGTTTGAAGGCTGTATGATTGCGTAAAATACAGGTTGATTGTGAAAATGCTTATTTAAGAGAGAAAAGGCCGAACGAGAAGGAATTGGATGATAGTGTATGATAGATGTGTGTGTGTGTGCATAGAGATAGTTTATAAAGGGAGTTTCTTGTGGCTTTTTGCCCAAGGATAAACATTGCCTGGACAATATACTATAGTGCAAATTACCCAATCACTATTATTGGGCTTTCTGCGTGGACTAAATAATTGATGCCTTTGAGCTTAATAGAAAATAAAGGGAGTGGACTGGATCTGCTGGCAGACGTAGTGGTTCACCAACATACCTTTATCAGCTGAATTCCGACTGGATAATGAAATAGACATAAAGGTAAGTATGACAATCACTGGTGATGTCGGAGACACCAGGGGCCGGTCCTCTTTTGGGGGGGAGGGGGATAGGAAAGAAAGCAGTAAATTAGCTATGTGGGTGATGATAAGTGTAAGATCTAACCACCCGAATACAGAAGTGAGCACAGCGCGTCCACCAATCGGTAGCTAGATCTCTACGTGCACTGACGTTTGTGTCCGCTCAAGCCGAGAGCGAACCCGGTACCGCAACGTTAGCGGACTAACGTCGAATCCACTGAGCTAGCAAGAGCTCTTGGGGTGGTACTTGTCGTTGAGAAGAGCTGAAACACAAACCAATTTTGTCGGAAGCTGGTGTATTGAATGTTCTGGTGGTACGATGGGTTGCAAGAACGAGTTAAAGCTGGGTTAATTTTGAGAATGAGTGTCTTAGCCATTTAGAAGAAAAGGGAAGTAGTAGTAACCATTAAAAAGAAAAAGGAAGGTGTAGCAGCCATTTAGAAGAAAAGGGAAAGTGTAGTAGCCATTTATAAGAAAAATGAAGTAGTAGTAGCCATTAAGAAGGAAAAAGAAGATTTAGTAACCATTAAAAGCAAAAAGAAAGTTATAGTAGCCATTTACAAGGAAAAGGAAATTGTAGTAACCATTTAGAACAAAAAGAATTTGGTAGTAGCCATCTAGAACAAAAAGGAAGTTTCACTAGCTATTTATAACAAAAAGAAAGTTGTAGTAGCCGTTTAGAACAAAATGAGGTTTTAGTAGCCATTTAGAAGAAAGATAAGACTGGTCCCACTTACTTTTTGCTGATTTATGTTTTGTGATTGTTTCTAACTCATTTTTACGTGCTTATTTCAAATATGACATCCATTCTTTTGTAACACATCAGGTTTTCATTCTACAACATATTCCTATTTTACGGCGTACTGCATGTATTTACTCAAGGATAGTTTCCTAAGTGTTATAGCTTCCAACCATAACTTAAAATGTCAACCGAATTTGAAAGGATAAATGCATTGTAAGATAACATCACCTATTACTAAATAGATACAGGTTATTTTTATAATATAATAGAGAAAACACAAGGAATCGTGTAAAAACTTCCGCTTGCGAGAGTATCTGGAGTGCTTGACGTCTACGCAGTCTCGTTGAATACTCCAACAGTAGTCTGCCATCATGTTTGTGTTTCATCGGCCTTGATACCACTCTTCCATAATCTTGATATCTTGATGAAAACCTTTATGCTCATGTTGTAGCCTTATGAGGGGGCGGGTTTATCCTTTTTATCCCCATTTTATTTATTTTATCAATATTGTTCGTGTTCATCTTGCTTTTTTTCTTGAATGAAATTCTTTTTTTCTTTAAAGTTGGCCCTTCAAACATTTTCTTCACTTCCGTATTCTTCTTGGCTGGGTTGGTCCTTAATCTTCGTTTTCATTTCTTGATGCATCTTCATTTTTCTTCCATTTATCTTGTGTTGTTCATTTCTTCTTTAGTTGATCCTTCAAGCCGTTTTCTTTCCGTTTTTTTTCTTGGGCGATCTTCTTAAAAGTTTTTGGACTGTTAAGTTTCGAACGCGGTACCGTTGGATTTAAACGCCAATACTTTAGCCTCACTACCGGCTTTAGTCCGTTCTGAGTTGGTAAATTTATTGGCTATTTATATTATCAAGTTGGAAGGAATTTTTTCTATGATACATTTGTCGCACCCCTGCAGCCTAAACGATGAAAGCTATCAAGTAATGTCTCTACCAAATCCTTGTAGTTAACAGCCTTTTTGTTTCCAACAAATCCTTTCACAACAGCCACAAATGTATCCCATGCTCCTTTTTCTATGTCAGTCATCGAACTCGCGATGTCTTGGTTTTCCATTAATTTTCTGATTTGTGGCCCATCAAAAACTCCAGGCTTTATTTTATCATAACTTAAGCCAGGAAATATTATACAAGTGAATTTGAAACAGTCACCCTCCACAATAAGAGGTTTCACAAATTGTTTCATCAGCCCTAGTTTATTATGAATGTGTTCGAAGATGATTTTTTCTCGCTCAACGAGTGGTTGGTGTATAAAATTCTTCTCATCAACAGTCAAACTTTCTCTAACGGCCAGAGTTTCTGTTCTCAATGTTTGTATTTGGCTCGGCTGTCCCATAAACACAGGAAACAAGGATATTTTGTATAGCCTCCTTGTTAACCAAGTAAAAAATTTACCATTTTCAGATTCACATGTATGATCCATTTGTGTTTATCATATTTGAATAAATCTAATACAGATCTTATGTATGCATGCTTCTTTTCTAAATACACAGAGTGACCAATAGGAATCGCACCGAACTTGTTTCCATTATGGAGTAACGCACATTTTAGACTCTTATTTAAACTATCTATAAAAAGTCTCCATTTACTTGGATCATACTCTGAAACACCCATCGCGTTTAACAGTCCCACCACGTCACAACAGTAAACAAAATCTTCTTCAGTTTTAAAGAATGCCAAGAGATATTTTCTCCTGTTCCGATAAAAGTTACATTTGTTTTTTTCCTGCAACAAATTCTTCTTTTCAAGTCTAAAAGCTAACACTTCTGCCAACTCTTTTGACAGGCCTAGGTCTCTAACTAAATAATTCAGTTCTAAATGACTGAAGTTTCCACGTTCTTGGGTCGATGTATGTACAAAGTCTGGATCACTGTCAAGTTCATTGCTTACATCAGATTCACCCTAAAAGGAAGGAAGTTCTTTGAATACAGGTAATGTAATTTAATCTGAATGAAGCACTGGACAAATTGCTGAATCAAGATTTAGGTAACTTATTTTATTTTGCGTTTTCTTGCTAGAACCAGTAGTCTTTCTAAGACAGAAGTAGCAATCGTTTACGTGGTTTTTGGGCTCTCGCCACACCATAGGAATACCAAATCCTAGTTTTTTGATTGTGCCATTTGTCCATTTGCGTAGATTTTCGATACATGGTTTACAAACATTGTGTGGGGCCCATAGTTTATCCTAATCACCAAATTTAATTTTAAAGTAAGCCAAGTATGCTCCTTTCACAAATATACGAGGACTAATGTTCATTCATGGAGTTGGTGCATTAAAATAACCCCATATATAGCAAAACGAGTCAGGGGAATTCAAACATTTCCTTTGTAATGAGGCCATAGTAATGAATGCTATTTTATAAAACAAATCTAAATAAACATAAAATTATATTATACACAATTGCTTTATATATCTAAATGTGCATAAAGAGAAGTCTAAATACATAGATAAAAGAAAATAAGAACAATACCAAACGCCTCCACTTCCGTTCACTTGGTCGTAAGATAGCTTGCGACTATGAGTGGGACCAATATGGAGCAGTCCATAAATAAAAAACTTGACGTGATAGAAGGAAACTATTGCCATTTGTAAATTCAGTGACGTCGATTTCCCAGGAACAAGTTTCAAACTTCAGTTAACAGAAAAAAAGTTTAAAATATCAACCAGTGTAATAGCATGGTTCTTCAATACTACAAACTAGAAGCCCCTGTCTGGTGATGTGAGCACAATCCCACCTCACAATCAGGCGCAAACTTTACTGAAATATATTCTAATTATATAATTATTTTTATAGGAAATATATTTCAAACTTATTACCTCGTTTACTTTAATTACGTTTCATGGTTTCTTGGGTATTAGATCGTTGATTCGATGATGGTACACTATGGTAACAGATCACTATCATTATCAGTAATTTTCTTGGCAGACACGGAAGGGTGGTATTTATTACCGACTATTTATACGAAGCAAATAATCAAGAAAATGGGCAGATGTATCAGCAAAACAAATAGCTCCATTTTCCTGATTATTTGCTACGTCTATAAGGAAAGAACCGTCGGTAATAAAGAGCTTCCTTCGTACCTCCAAGATCAGTACCGATAATATTTTTTCTAGTCAGGGCGATATTTCTTTATATATAATTGGCACATTTAGGATGTCTATTTCATGTTCTGAAGGCTAAGTCCATAAATTCCAAAGTTTATGCGTGAGAAAGAGAAGTTACTAATCTAAAGTAACCAAAATATTAGGTTGTCAAGAAATGAACGGCCTTTTACACACGATATCAAAATGCTTTTAAGAACTGTTTAAATTGTTCCAAATATTCTGCAAGCTGTTTAAAAAAGACTGTAGCAATGACTAGAAGTTTTTAAGCTGTAATACTTCCGAGGCCTTTTTTAAACTATAAAAATAGTGTTTGGGTGACACACGAACTGTCTGAGGGACAACGTTTACAACGTGTGAATATTACGTTATCTCTAACTTACATGGAACCCCCCCAAAACAGGGAATTTTAGATTTACATTAGATATTTTACATCCTTAAAATCAACTTATCAAATTTGCAAATTTTCAACACGATTTGATTGTTCTTTGTTAGATTTGCTCTGCTTTGATAATGTTTCTGTAAACAACTGTTTTCATTTTTCAACAATTAAAAAAATAAACTGTACCAAATTTCCTGTTTTGAGGTGGGGCACCCTGTATGTTTAAATGAAGCGCTTAAACAAAAGTATTCTCCATTGTTCAGATGAAAGGGTTGGCCTCCTCTTCATGACAATGCGGTCTCACAGGTGGCAAGTTTTACCCAAGAAAAAGTTCGGTTGGGAAGTTTTTCTACATCCTTCATATTCAGCAGACCCTCGCACCATGTGAGTACCATTTATGTGAGTCATTGTTGCATCTAAATGGCAAAGTTTTCTCAAATATGAAGGCGGTAGTAAAGGATATCAAATCATATATTTCATCAAAACTGAATTAATTCTTCAAGAAAAATATTTACTGTTTAGTTAAACGATAGGAAAACATTTTCAATAATGCTGGAAACTTCTTTCCTGAATAAATGTATATTTTACGTTAAAATAACTTCTTGACTACGTAATTATTTTTTTAAAGTTTTTGAAAGAATTTTAAATATCAACAGAAAAAACTTTTCATTCAACGCTTTTTAAAAATGTTGACTTTGGTACCAAATTCTCTTTTATGAACAAGATATTATATGTACATTTTCCACACAATTAATTATGTCAAACTTTACGCTGCATTTCTGTCAGAAAGCAACAATATTGAATATATTATTTGATGAAAGATAGAGTTTATAATATATTTAGTTATAATCGAATATACAAGACATTTACAGATAAAATAAATTTAATTTAGTGGAATTTTTTTAGTAATTGCAATATTTCGAGCAGTACTGTCGAAATATTTTGAAAGAATGTTGTTTCAAAACATGGTTGCCAAATTGCCTCCAATTTTTCTTTTTCCAACTAAATTAACTTTATATCAAGAGTAATGGGCATAATGATTAGGATAATTTGGTTTTCATAACAAAACTTTTGAGTTGCTTCAAACCAAATAATGGTAGGTAATGCATGATCAATTACAGATATAAACTAAGTATGGCTATAAGTGGTACATTGTAGAATGGATAAAAGTGCAAATTAGGTTCAAAATAGGATTTTTTTTCCAAAAATAGGATGGTCAGAATGATCCGGCCAGCGTAATTATATTACTTCTATCTTTGAGACAATCAACTAATTTACTAACTTATTTACATCTAAGACTTACAGCCATGCTTACTTTGTGTCTGTAATTTACCATGCATTACTTACCATTATTTGGTTTGAAGCTACTGTACTTTTGTGATTGAAACCTAAGTGTCCGAATTTTTATGGCCGCTACTGTATATATTTAATGTCTAATCATCTGATCTTAGTTGTGAAAATATTATTAAATGACAACAGAGCAGAACAAAGCTTAGCGGCAGTCATCCCAAAGTATTCGAAAATTTCTAAAACTCAAAAATAATCATATCATAGTTAACTTAACTTTCTCTGAAACATTTTAAAAATGTGACATGATTAATTTTCGGTTACTGTATATCCTATTTCCTTTTGTTTATAATTCAGTGTTGCAAACGAAAAATGTAATAATGTCGCCAAGTGGCATATTCAGCTACGAGCGACCTAGATTTTTGCTTAAATTGTACAAAACATATCTCTTATCAAGCTGACAATATATTTTGCAAATTTATTCAACATTAAGAAGAAAATGTAAATTTAATGTAAATTATGGTAAATTAAAAATTTATATTTATTCTGTACACTACCATCCCAAAAAATCAATGCCGGCATTTGAATTGCATATCTTCCATAACTTTTGACAAAATTAGAGTGTAATAACCAATAGGTAAAAAATATGCATGGTTAATGGTTAAGCAAACTTTTAGGAATAATACTAAAGTTCTCAGCAGATAAGCAATTTACTATAAAAATTGAAGTATCCAAAATAATAGGAACGGTTAAATTTCTTGTAAAGAGAGCCGGTATTGTTGGCATAGCAACTAACTTCAGTAGAATCTCCTATACGTTCGCCATTCTCTCGTCAGCATTTGGCCAGGTAATATAAATAAGAAATCTCTCCGCGTCTCTCTGTCCGAGAGCTTAACCTAAAGCTGCGCGATCATGGTCTTTAAATTGGAGCCCTTGTAGAGGCTGTCAAGCGATCACAAAGTGTAGTTAATATTATTTTGTTAACTTATTACAAGACAGGTTAATGTAAGATAAGTAAATCAACGAGTAGACAAGAAAGACTTTACAAAGACAAGAGTAAGCAATTATCCAAATTTTGACGAACCTTTTAAAAAGGAATGCAGTACTTTCTCAGAAGGTTAATGCCTCTAGGAGGACTGTTACGTCCACTCAAGGAAGGCAATTTTCACGCTTGCACACCTCGGTCAAGCCATCGATAAGTCTAGAGCCAAAAAGGCTCTTCCTTCATTCGATACAGATTACGTTACATGGGCGGATGACAAATGGAGAAAAATACACTTAATTGACGAATCTAAGTTCAAGTAGTTCGCATCCGATAGTAAAAGGTTCGGTCGTCGCAGAACAAATAAAAGATTCTCTGCAAATTGTACTAGAAAGAGTGCAAAATTTGGCGGAGGAAGTGCCATGTTCAGGGGTGTGATTTCGGCCCAAGGCACTGCTACACCTTCGTTCTTATGGAGCCTAATATATGCACAAGTGCTCAAGGAATTGTTATGGCAGAATGCTTTACCCCATCTGCGGGACTTGGAAGCCCAACCTGCAATTTTCATGTAGGATAATTTTCCCTACTACATGGCCAGGTCGGGGAAGACTTAACCTTTTGACAGTTACATCACCGTAATTACCTGGACTGCACAGTCTCTTGACTTAAATCCCATTTCAAATGTTTGAGAGAGATTCGGAGAGAGGTCTAAAGAGGGAAATTCAAAAATATGATAAAGGACTCAAGAATTTCTTAAAGATAAATGAAGCAAGATTATTTTGTAAGAGTGTCAACAGTTAGTTCGTCTCTGTGTCAAAGTCATCGAGAATAAAGGCCTCATTACTAAATACTATAACTCATATGTTGTACAAATATTTTCCACTCATAAATGAATCGTTATAATCTAATAGAAATTTGTTTCCGCTGTCGTTTGGTTCAACTCGTTGTAATCATAAAAAAATTCTAGGTTATTGTACATCTATTTTGCAAACCTTTGATTTTCTCTGACAAAAATTTCTGGAAGATTTTGTGAGAGAAATCCAAGCGTTCCGATCTTTTTGGTGGTACTGTATATTAAAACTCATATATATAGATAGATCGCTTGATAAATAAGGTAAATTTATGCAGTTTTAAAATTTCATTTTAACGCCTCACATATTAAATAATGCCTACAAATATCAATTACTATGCACGATAAATAATATATCACTATTAAGCCAATTTGGAGCCCTAGGTTGAATCGTTGGCATTGGGAGGGATTTAATGAATCCAGCTCGATTTACGACATCAGGGTCAGGGCAGAATGGTCTTTCACATTCTCGATTAAAAACGTAAATTCATTTGCTTCTTCCCGGGTTTCCATGGGGTACTTTAACTATTAAGTTATGACATGGTTATTGGTGAACTTTGTTTCCATTTCCAGAGACGATTGGCTGGCAGTCAACCAAGTTGATAAAAAAGAGGTCAACTGAGAACAAAACTAGAAAATAATGTCTCGTTAAAACAATATATGTCTAACAAGAATGAACGTTGAGGAATATACAAGAGTAATAACACAGAAAACATACGAAAAAGCTTAAAAAATAACCTTTTACTGGTTTTTCCCTACTTGCGATTGACTTTTTAGTTTTCTAAAATATACACATAAATGAAATGAAAATTAAAGCGATTTTCCGTCCTCGCCTTTCAGGGCAATATAAATTTAATAAGGAATAATAAGACAGAATGGCCGGTTTGGGTGCCATTAAAGGTCAAAGGCCACAGATCGTGTTCCCGAATTTCAGCCTTTTTTCTCTTGGGAGGAGAACTTGCTTATAATTTCTCTTCTTTTACAATTTTGCAAGTCATCGAGTTTCTTTTTTTTCAACGATCGCGCATGTGGACTCCAGGCTATAGATATATGTCTAGCTGTTTGTCTGCACAAAGGAATTGATTGTTTAATCAAGTAGAAATAGGAATAGCAAATTGTTTATAACTAATATTCGCCTTGAATTGCCCGTATATCATCAAAGTCAGACTTAGAAAAAAAGCAACATAAAATGCATAATTTTAAAATCAAATGAGATACTCACCTCTGTATGATCTAAGGAAAAAAAGCAACGGGCAATTACATTTCCATAACCCTTACCAGAGTATTTCGGTTCCGATATTGATGTAAGTATAATGTATGTATATCATGTCTTTCAAACCAAGAAAAAGTACTCATATGCAGCAAGTAGGTATTCATAATCCGACTTAATGCCAAAGTTCATAAACAGTTCAATGCAGGTTAAAAGAATTTAGAGACATTGATATGAATGTATGACTAGACAAAACCACAAAAATTCAATAGGCTCGATAGAAATATTAAACGTAATAACAATTTCGACGAAAATTCGCATCCAACAAAGATTTATAAAATATCATTTTCACACCCATACGTTTGATGTATAGTTTAAATTAAGACACTTTTCAACTTACACGAGTTGTTTCAGTGACCAATAAATAATTTGGATTGGACAAGTCAGCAGCAGTCTAGAACGTTATAACAACTCTTTCTTAGGCGAAAGGTAGTAAACTGTCTTATGATATTAAATCTAAATTAATTAAGAAATTCAAATATATGATAAGTTAGGAAATCTTTGAAGAAACGAATGTCCATAAATATACAATAATACGAAAGTTTAAGGAAGTGGATGCAACTATAAATCTCCCTATTTGGGGTCGTCCTCGGAAAAGTCTGTCCGAAGGATTCTTAGACCAGATTAAAATAACCAAATGCTGACTAGAAGGGAGATAACCAATCAGAACAGGAACGTTGAAATGCATGGACGTCTTCCGAGAAAAACATCTTTATTGAAACGTATTTAATTTAAAGCCCCTCTTAAGTACCCCAACGGTCACTTAGAGAAATATTTGTATTAATGAAACTATGCGTTACGACTACCAAATTACCTAAACAATAATCGTTGAAAACACTGAAATCCTCAGATAGAACTCGGACACCCTCACCTGAAGATTCTGGAAGCCTTTCACATGAAGAATACGAAACCTGAGCACACAATCTTAGATAGAATTCTCCAATTCATGCATTAAAAATCTTGACAAAACTCGCACAACCTGCCTAAAAAAGAATACCAAACCTTCCAGAGGACCACATGCAAACCATAGATGCCCTAAGAAAAGAATAATGCACACAAATTAACACAATGATAATGTTAAAACAAAACACGCAACATTTAATTACTGATTCCACCTCAGAAAAATGACATTGACGAGCTTTCCTAGACACTCATTATCCATCAGTATCCTAGTCTATGTGACACATGACACTCCCAATCTTCGCGCCCTGAAAACATATCAAACATGTACCTAAACACCTAAGTCAAAGGGAAATCGAGCCCCACTTACAAATCTTCAACCTTTCTATATCCAATAACACTATTCCAAACGTTTAGAAAACTGCGCACATAATAGCCATTCTCAAGTCAAACAAAAACACCCAGTAACACCCGCATCATACCGAAATATCACCTTACACTTCGCCCCCACCAAAATCATGGAGCGTCTGAAGATTAGGAAAATCAAACCACAAATTAGACTTGATTCCTCACAACTACGATTCCGCCCATTGTACTCAGTGAGCACTGCACTTATCAAAATCACCTCACTCAGACAAAGGATTCCAAAATTCACTCTACTACCAGAAAGGTATTGGCAACAAGAAACATAAACAAAACTTTGACTCGGGACTAAACACATCAACATTAATTAAAGACTAAACACTATACTTAAATCCAATGAGAAAAAAATGCCTTTCGGCTTACTCAATAGTGGACAAGCACAAATAATACCCCATACCAAGCAGTCA